>CP092863.1:31019702-32219702 GCA_030710605.1 Cordylochernes scorpioides | reverse complement strand
CATTGCACCAATAATCCCTTCAATTTGCTATCTTCATTAGAACACCATAGAGAAATACAGCGCTATCAATAAGGAAGACAAACATCAATAACATTGCAACAATAATCTCACAAATGTGAAATCTCCATTAGAACACCGTAGAGGAATACAGCGCTATCAATAAGGAAGACAAACATCAATTACATTGCACCAATAATCCCTTCAATTTGCTATCTTCATTAGAACACCATAGAGAAATACAGCGCTATTAATAAGGAAGACAAACATCAATAACATTGCACCAATAATCCCTCCAATGTGATATCTTCATCAGAACACCATAGAGAAATACAGCGCTATCAATAAGGAAGACAAACATCAATAACATTGCACCAATAATTCCTTCAATTTGCTATCTTCATTAGAACACCATAGAAAAATAGATAGCTCTATCAATCACCAGGAGGAAAGACATCAACAGCATTGCACCAATAACCCCACCAATATCAAATCTCTATTAGAACACCATAGAAAAAAATACAGCGCTATCAATAAAGAATTCATGCATCAATAACATTGCACCAATATTCCCATCAATGTGATATATTCATCACAACACCATAGAAGAATAGAGAGCTCTATCAATCACCAGGAGGAAAGATATCAATAGTATCGAAACAATAATTCCACCAATATCAAATCTCTATTAGAACACCAAAGAGGAATAGAGAGTTCTATCAATAAGGAAGATAGACATCAATAACATTGCACCAATAATTCCACCAATATCAAATCTCAATCAGAACACTATAGAGGAATATGGAGCCACCAAATACCAACAGAACAGACATCAATAGAATTGATCAAATCTCTATTAGAACACCGTAGAGGAACATGGAGCCATCAAATACCAACAGAACAGACATCAATAGAATTGATCAAACCTCTATTAGAACACCGTAGAGGAACATGGAGCCATCAAATATCAACAGAACAGACATCAATAGAATTGATCAAATCTCTATTAGAACACCGTAGAGGAACATGGAGCCATCAAATATCAACAGAACAGACATCAATAGAATTGATCAAATCTCTATTAGAACACCGTAGAGGAACATGGAGCCATCAAATACCAACAGAACAGACATCAATAGAATTGATCAAACCTCTATTAGAACACCGTAGAGGAACATGGAGCCATCAAATATCAACAGAACAGACATCAATAGAATTGATCAAATCTCTATTAGAACACCGTAGAGGAACATGGAGCCATCAAATACCAACAGAACAGACATCAATAGAATTGATCAAATCTCTATTAGAACACCGTAGAGGAACATGGAGCCATCAAATATCAACAGAACAGACATCAATAGCATTGCACCAGTAATCCCACCAATGTTATATCTCTATCAGAACACCATAAAGGAATAGAGAGATAGCAGAGCTCTCTATCAATCACCAAGAGGACAGACATCAATCAGGGCGCCACCTGGGGCAGGCAGGGCCTCAATTAACCCTCTCATTAGTCCTATGCAAACCTCCTCATTAGAATCGCCAGCTTCCGGGTGGTGGATCCTTCCGGCTGACCACGATATGATCAAACTGTCCCCTGAACATATTGTCAACAGCCGCCCGTAGTTTCAATGCATCAACCTTTCTCGCCGCTATTTCTGGTCCCAGCAATTTAAAAAAAAAACCTTCAAGTTAAAATAAAAGTGAATTACAGTTTCCACATCTAATTTTTAAATTGCTCAAAATTTATTAAATGATTCCAACTTGTATTCAACCAACTGGGAGGTTGTTGCACACAAAAAGTGAAATTCTGAAAGAAATTATAGCAAAAAAAAACTTCGACATAAACTTGTATATCTATCTAAAAATATCGCAATCCATAAGATTCAACATTCAAATTTAAAAAAAAACGGCAAATCTCTTGGATAGAAAAATAAACTGAGTTTTTATTGCATGATATTTTTACGATCAGAACGTTCGTCTTCTTCAAAAACTTTCAGAAATGGCAAAAAAAAAATTGTTATATTTCTATAAAAACATATTTACATATGTGAAAAAATAGTACAAGTGTAATATTGTACTGGGATAAGGTGCATAAATTAAGAAAAAGGCATCTCCTTATCGTGCAACTGAAAGTTGCTGAAATTCTGGAATAATTAAAAATCAACGAGAATAGTTGATATTTATTCCGATAGATGGCGCAAGCCATCAGCGACTTTCAGTTGCACGATAAGGAGATGCCTTTTTATTAATATTTACCTATATTTATTTGATTAAAAAGGCATATATTGGATCAACTATAGAATTTATTTTACCAATATTTTGCCAAATAAAATATTGGTAAAATAAATGATATTTTGATCCAATATATGCCTTTTTAATCAAATATTTATTTATGGATTGCTCTATTTTCAAAACATATATTTATATTAACTATTTCGCATCAAGATTCTGCATAAAGATCAATTTTGCATTTAATTCGTTTTTTTTTTTTCGAAAACAGTCAAAATATCCTAATGAAATGTAAAATTGATCTTCATGAAAAATATCTTGCTGAATAATAGTTAATATGTAAATATATATTCATATATAAATAAATAATTTTCTTGCTATTTTTCATTTTATTAATCAACCAGACGCGATATTGAAATATTTGCGCCTATTCCAGAGAAAACAAACAAAACAACAAACAAATTAGAACTTAGAATTAAATATTTACAAATTTACGTGTATTATTCGACAGAGTTCATAAAATTTATATAGACAGAGTGACTGATGTAATGAGAAATAATGATTATGTCTAACCTTAGGGATGAAGTATGATAGGATGAATTGTGAAGAGTAATGATAAACGGAAAAATAAAGTGCCCAGGGATGGGAATCGAACCCACAGTGTTCCGCTTACCGGGCAGATGTCATGTTCACTAGGCTAGCCTGGACAGTGGCTGATGTAAGAAAGTTAAGTGATTTAGATCAAGGAACAAACGATGTCTCACTTCTACTATTGCAGAAGCTTTTGAAAAAGATTAACCTTCTGAACGTCGAAATATAATGCAAGAATCTGTTTATTTTTCGATCCAAGGTTTTGCCGTTATTTTTTTATTTCAAACTTCTGTTAACATACCACTACCTTGCATGGTAGTGATACTTGCTGCAACTTTTTCCAAAGCATTATCATTTCTTTTAAATGCGTTAATCACTCTCTAATTTTATACTTCTACTGGAACTATGTGCACATTGATTCAAAGATTAATATGTGTGACATCGAGAGTGAGGCTCACCTTGTCGTAAATGTTAGATATCTCGATATTTGTAAACATGCCCTTCAAAACTGTCGGGAAAGTTACAGTTCAGTGAAGTCCGGGTTTTTATATCTTGGTTTGAGGTCACCATCAAATTGGAATTATTCCTGTATAACTGAATTTTAAAATTTTGAAAGTTTAGAAAATAATTTCTGGATCTCATTATTATGTATATTTCTTCAATATCGGTCAGATAAAAATCCTGTTTTAAAATTACATTTGAAACATTTGAATAATATATTTCTTAAACAAATTATAATATTAATTAATGAATAAGAGGATAGCGGATATCTCTATTTGGAACCAAAGGTTTTTTGGAGACGTCGAGCTTACACGTCTTTAGGAAGAGTAAAGAAAACGTACCTGGAGATCGGTATGAAAAAAAGGACCTAGGATAAAAATATATTTCGATAAATTGATCCTCTTTAATAAATTTTGATTAATAATTATATTGATTAATTAAAAATAAATTTTATACTGAGAAAATTGAAGTACTCCTTCGAAATATTTTGTCATTTTTTCGCATACAGATCCAGGGGTTTACTCTTTCTTTACTATTCCTATATTTAATGGAATACCATTTACTAAAATTATACATATTTATAACAAAACTTTCATTGGGGGGGGGGGGGGGGGATTTTTCCAGTAGAAATTGATCTCCTTTCTTATTTAATCGATTAATAATTTTATTTATTGAGATTGAAGATAAATATTACTCAATATAAACCGAGAGAGTGGGAGAAATCCTTCGAAATATTTTGTCTTTAATACAGATCCAGGAGTTTACTCTTTCTTCACTATTCATATATTTAGTGGATATCCATTTACTCAAATTATACATATTTATAACAAAAACTATCAAAGAGTGGAATTTTTGCCAGTCTAAATCGAAAGAATAAAATCTCTTCCATTAAAAGATGAGCCAAATCTATGCGCCATACCAGCTCGGCAGATTGGGGTCAGGGAAAGAGTCACAACTCCAGCTATGACAAATTCAGAACGCCCACCAGGAGGTGCATTGTTTCGTCAGTTACCGGTGGGCTTTTATTTTTAATTAGAGATGCACAAATTATTGAAGAGATCTTCAAAATCTGCCAAAGAATTTTCAGCTGACAAAGTGGCTAGGCCAATTCTGTGGCTAAAGTATGGTTGCCGGGATATAATTTCCTTAAAATAGACACACAAACATTTTTCGCCATTTATTTTTTGCATATATCATATTATGATTTAGAAAATTGACTTTTAAGAAAAATATTTTATAACGAATATTCAAAAAACGAAAACTCTCTATAATTAACGATGTCTTTGGTGCCATAAATTAATATATAACATGAGATCTATCCTGAAAATAGAAGTTGCCTGGCCGGCATTTCTCCTGACAAAGACAAAATATTTTTGTCGAAACGTTGAGAAAATAAAAAAACTAACTGACCGAAGTGTCTATTTTTCACAGAAATAGTGAGATCTGTTATGAGAAAATTATATAGCAAACATTTGTATTTGATATAACTTCAGAGAGAGTTTTCAAATGCTACCTTTAACTAGGAGTGGAAGGCGAATACAGAGCACACGTGTGGAATTAAGATTTCTAACGATGCCTTAAACATAGCTTCCCTAACCTTCTTCCCACAACATCAACACGGATTCTTTAAAACCAACAACTTATAAATGGAATATCTTTAAAAATTTGTGCGTTTGGGCTATTAGTTAAGTTACAATATATGTATCGCAAAATTGGAGAGGAGTAGACTTCAGGAATTGGTTTAACCATGGAGATAAGCACCACCACCACAATATATGTGTTTAAGAATAAAACTGATCAAATAAATAACTGTTTTGGAAAAAGAGGAATCCGTGAATAGATATGTGTATCAAATATATAGATATGGTATCATAAATATATTGTAATATCGTGAAAAAGGTAGGCGTTCAGCAAACTGAAATATTGGTAAATAAATTATTTTTGATCCAATGTATGCCTTTTTAATTGATGAATAACTGTGCAAAACATATATTAATTACTTTATCAAATGAAGACACTTGACGTAAAACACGTTCAGGTAAATTATCTGAAGAATTCTTCTCTAATAAACATAGTTTAATCCGAAAATACAAATAATCGAATATGTAGGTCAGAAGAGATTGAGTTCATTTATACCCTTTTATTCAACAATTGGAATCTCTTAGAGATCGAATCTTAGATTCAACATGAAAGCCTAGAGAATTAAATTCATTTTTCCCTATTTATACACGAATCATAAGTGTCAATTTTTTTTTTGGTAATATTTTTTTAATGTTTGATTCTTTATGTCATCAAATATTCTCATAAATAAATCAATTTGACAAGTAATTAAGGAAGAAATCTCGATACAAAGATGAAGTCAATGATGTTCCAGATACAGGCGGTGAGAACTCCAATAATCCGATGCTGAGGGCCGAGCAAGTAATTAAGAAAGCCACAAGAAAATTACCATCATCTCATTAACCATCTGGGTCGCTGCACGTGAGAGGAGAGGGAGGGGCGTTTGAAGAATTTTAAGGGGCAAAAGTAGGATCAGCAAATAAGTAATTCCCTTGGAGCAACATAAAATTCACGACCAGCGATTTTTTTTTAGGTGGTGCGCGGCCGGTTAGGTCAGGCGATCTTCAAACCAGTTCTAGATTCCGCTTTTTGTTCTTGGACGTGCTCCAGATTCAATTTGATCAATTTCCATATCGTGGCCAGTCCCAAGACAGACGCCTCGCGTTCCGCCGCGGTGAGCAAGTGGGCCTCCCTCGTGCGTTGCCAAATTTGCGCTGACATTGTGAATCTGACACTACGGTCTACTTCCTTTACTTTCTCCATCCCGCTTTGTCTTGTTTGTTTGGACAACTTCAATTTGTATTTCCGGGGACCTTTCACTTTCAATGCCTTCTTTCAACTCCTCCAATCTGGCAACTTTCTTTAAGTCGCAACTCTTTCTTTCTTCCTCTTTTTCTCTCTGTTTATATATGTTGATATTAGATATACTTATTTACAATTTTTATTTATTAAAACATTTTAATGAACACACATGAGAATCGTGCAAAATTTGCTTTGAAATATTCTCCGGATTATTGACTTCAGAAAAATGTGGAAATTGCTCTCTTCTTTAAAGAAGTTTCGAGTGAATTTTAAATTTTCATAACGATTATAAAACAATGAGGATATAAAGTGCTGTCCTATTAGGGGGTTGTGTGTGGATATTTTTATTTGAAAGATTAAAAAATACACTTTCTCTATAAACCGAATCCCCCGTCATTGATGAGTAGTTAATATAAGTGGTCATAACTAATTTTTCTCTTATCGCAGTAAGTTTTGCATAAGTTGCTTTATTTATGAACAAGGAAATCACCACTGAAATAGAGAGTTCCACAATTTTATATAATGTAAACAATAGGCTCTTAGTAGTTTGGTAAATACATGGATTTGGTTAGATGAAAGGTTGAGCCCCATTAGATCTTTGCAAATTTCAATTTCTTTAAATCATAATAGAGTGATTTTATATACTGTGGGGAGATGGAGAGTGCCCTATGCTAATTTACCTGCTTGTAATGATACTCATGCCTTTAATATAGATTTGGAAATCCAAAGTGTTCATTGCAACTAACGGATGTACGATTCATTTTACGCTTTTTAAAATAGGATATTGAAAAAAATTGAGGTATTTTTTATTAGCTTGATCTCAGAGGAAAACCACCATAAAAGTGGAAAAACGCAATTCTAATTTGTAAATATCCCAAGGTAAAATAGCAATTGATATGTTAATATTATTAATAATTGTGAAAACATTTAAATGTTTATAGAAGAAGGCATGCAGTATGAAGGCATCCTGGTTTGTATGTAGAAGTGCTGCCATGTGATCGCATATTAATATTCCGCCTCATCTTGAAAACCTATTCAAAGAATAGGTCTTATGTGAGGAGATTATGTACAAAATAAACATATGTGTGAGATATGGTACACACTAAAGGTTTCTTGATTCTATACATAAAATAAGACGAGTATATTGGGTCGGAAACAGGGGTGTTCTCAGACTTAACAGTGTATCTCAAAATTCAGGCAAAAAAATAATATTATGTAATGGTATCAAGTATTTAGCTGAAAAATACACCGACAGAAAAGAATACGTAACGCCAGCAGGGATGTACCTATAGAAGACACATAGGGAAAGAAGACGTGACGCCAGCAGGGATGTACCTATAGAAGACACATACAGGAAAGAATACGTGGCGACAGCAGGGATGTACCTATAGAAAAACATACGGGAAAGAAGACGTGACGCCAGCAGGGATGTACCTATAGAAGACACATACAGGAAAGAAGACGTGACGCCAGCAGGGATGTACCTATAGAAGACACATACGGGAAAGAAGACGTGACGCCAGCAGGGATGTACCTATAGAAGACATATACAGGAAAGAATACGTGGCGGCAGCAGGGATGTACCTATAGAAAAACATACGGGAAAGAAGACGTGACGCCAGCAGGGATGTACCTATAGAAGACACATACAGGAAAGAAGACGTGGCGGGAGCAGGGATGTGCCTATAGAAGACACATACAGGAAAGAAGACGTGACGCCAGCAGGGATGTACCTATTAAAGACACATACAGGAAAGAAGACGTGACGCCAGAAGGGATGTACCTATAGAAGACACATACAGGAAAGAAGACGTGACGCCAGCAGGGATGTACCTATTAAAGACACATACAGGAAAGAAGACGTGACGCCAGCAGGGATGTACCTATAGAAGACACATACAGGAAAGAAGACGTGACGGCAGCAGGGATGTACCTATAGAAGACACATACAGGAAAGAAGACGTAGCGGCACCAGGGATGTACCTATAGAAGACACATACAGGAAAGAAGACGTGACGCCAGCAGGGATGTGCCTATAGAAGACACATACAGGAAAGAAGACGTGACGCCAGCAGGGATGTACCTATTAAAGACACATACAGGAAAGAAGACGTGACGCCAGCAGGGATGTACCTATAGAAGACACATACAGGAAAGAAGACGTGACGGCAGCAGGGATGTACCTATAGAAGACACATACAGGAAAGAAGACGTAGCGGCAGCAGGGATGTACCTATAGAAGACACATACAGGAAAGAAGACGTGGCGGCAGCCCCCGTATTGCTCGCCCGCCTGCAGACCAAGACGGATTTCCGGCCAGGAACGGAAGTGATGGCAAGAAGCGACTTCCTAAGAAGCTCGATAAAGTCAGGATACCGGAACCGATCATTTTGCAGCAGCCAACTTGGCCCACATAACTCACGACCTTCTTCTTAGAACACAACAACGCATCCATTCTTATCTGTGTTACATGGCATTCCTACGTCAACACACCGCGAGCTTCCTGCACCACTCAACTGTTGCGAAAAGGCTGAACGAACAACAGTCACCTTCCAAACACAAAGAAAATATCACAACTTATCAAACGCTAGAGTAAAATGAAATCTTTAAAGGAAGAGAGGAGAGGATTCTAAGTCCATCAATCCGTACTAATGTACATCAATCTATCGATTATTGATAATCGATATTTTAAATGATCATCCTTCTAGGAAGGATCATCATTCATGATTCTGATCATCAGATTGCTCAAGGAGCAATAACTAATTAGGATATATCTGTGTGTAGAATATCTTCTCTATGTAAACTTCCTAATGAGATGGGATATAGCGGATGGAATCCCATCACATTTATTGCCAACCTTTATTGGAGCAGCAGCAGCAGCCTTGTGTTGTAAGTGGAATTTGTTAAGAAGGAGCATCATTGGCCTCTTTCAAGCGTATTCCATTAACCCAGTTCTTCATCAGACGATAAATCCGACACTTTCTGGGGTTGGTTGAGTAAATACAGCGTGTGTGGGCGGCCTTGGATAACTGTTCTCTCTGGTTAGGTTAGCAGTGTTTACTCGAGGCCTACAGGGGGAAACATTAGATTAGTAGTAGTTAATGGCTTGTTTGAGACGGCCAAGGATTTATTATCAAATTGTTTTACCAAAGATGAATGCATTCACTGTAAAATCAAATAAATCTGCCCCTTGTCTGAACAATTTAAGACCGAGTAAATTTACCAGTTCGTTACTCAACCTTCTCGAGTTGCCTTTTTTCTTTCTTTTCCTTCCAAACGGCTGAAGAATTGTCTTTCAAACAAATTGCTTCATTATAAACATAGGTTAGAAATTAACTTTGTTAATTGGGGATAATCGGAATGGGAAAGTTAATTTAATTTTATTAAACGAAATAGAGGAAATAATGTAGGATAACTTTGAACAAATCTCCCTTTATCTATCTCTTTTTCCTTTACTGCTAGCGGAGGACACGTTTCTATAACCGCGACGTCGGCCTTCTCAAAGATCACTTTCTCTCTTCTCCTGTTTAATATAGACTACCTTCTGGTGTTTAAATTAAGAAATAAAACACTTTTAAAAATAATTTAATTGGTAAATATAGGAATTTGTTTCTAATTGTAACACGTCAATCTTCGCTACAAGACATGTATTGAAGTCGCGTATGTTTATTGAGATGTTCAAATAATGATATGAAGTAAAATCAATAAATTCTACATGACCAAGTGTATTTTCAATATACCAACGTATTATCTTGTGTTTGATTATACTAATCCGCTATGATTTATACCCGTTTAATGTCTTGCTTATCTAAGTGATGTGGTATTTATCATTACTTGTAGAAATTAGGTAATTATGTATAAATTATATAATATAAAATAGGTTATATATGTAAATATGGCAAAAGGATTTCAATATCCACCATTAATACTGACATGGGCGCCCAATGTTTGAAAACTATTATCACTTCTAAAGATATTAGATCATAAAATTTTATATTTGATACTAAATCTTTTTTCAGTGAAAAATATAGAAACCTCAATAATTTGCGGATTCTTTTCTGGTTTTATGGATGCTCAAATTATTTCGCTGGCTCCGGCTCACACTTTTCTTTGGTTTTCTAGTCATGATGCCTATTGGTATTGTACAAGCCTGATAATTTATTTAATTTACATATCAGGCGTTCTCCACCCGCCCTAGCAGGTGCATATAAACCTATGGAGTCTTGGGTAGGTATCTCTTCAATCAGACAAAGAACGGCCCGCCGTTGTTTACTAATTAATTCCTGCCCATCTCTAGGCCATTTTTAAAAAACAATTTACCCTCGGAACGTGACCAGTACAGATCATTTATTAAATTTAAATCACTCCTTCCTCAACAAGATCTTGGAATTTACGTCAGCCTCGGCCTTGCCTCTCTTTGACCGCCGTTTCTTTGTTCCTCTCCAATAACCGGTCAGAAAGCGCAGGTGGGCGGGCCGACCTACAATCCAATTGGCTATATAAAAAAATAACCAATAATTAACCATAACGATTATGTCATTGACGAAAACTATCGGTAAGCCAGGGTGGAAAAGGCTTGAATTTGATAACGATTACACGATTTATGATCTAGTTCTGAAACCAAAATATTTTCACTGTGTATTCAGACTGTATATTTACAGCTTAAGGAATGGTACTCTATTAATATGATTTACGTCAACGGTAATATTTAAAATCATCTAAGAATTTCCAAACACTAAGGTAGGAAACTGCACGGAAATTCTAAATAATTTTAAATTAGTGTCATACAAGCATTTCCTGTTTTTACTTAACGATATCGTTTATACATCCTTGAATATTTTCTCTCTTTATATTTTCTGATATTTCTATACTTCTTACTGTTTATTCAACTTTTTTCTCAGAATTATGCCCTCAATTTCAAAAGGTTCGAGACAATATAATTGATAGAAAGTTATATTTTGAAGAAAAATGAGAGTAAATAGACTCTGTGTGTGTACCATTTTTTAAATCGTATTTTAAAAATATTTTTCTCTCTGTATATTGAAGTAAACTTTTGTCCGAAGGTTGTATGTTTAATTCGAAACCCCACAGCGTAGATAATGCTGATTACAATGGTAAATTATCTTAGAACTCTAGACACACTATTCAAATGTTGTTTTGACTATATAGCTTAGCAAATATTATAGGAAAGTTTAACTAGGTTATATTCTAAGCTAACATACTCCATCTGTTGAGTAAAAGATGAATTAGGATTCTAATGATGATGATAATATTATATTAATGATGTTAATGATACAATATAGAATGATATTGAAAGGTGGTATTGAGGTAAAACACTAATAAGGCTTAGGAATGGCTCTGTCGTTCTAAATGCATTCGTTGAACGAGAATTTGTCTAGTATATAATCATAAAAGGAACAACCATAAAGGAAAATCGTATTGGCTATAAAAGCGAATCCTACTAATGAGTGAAGTAATTTTAAAGAAACATCAGTCTTTAATTCAGAGGTTCGCCTATAGATGTGTACAACCTCCAGTAACTGAAGACTGTGTGAAGACACCATTTACTGATTCATCAAAGGATAAGTTTCTTTCTAATTAAATATTTTCAATTAAGAATAAATTATAGTTGATTAATAAGTCAGTTTTTATTATTTATAGGGGGTGGGGTACTTTTCCTTTTCAAAATATATTAAAACAATATGTATTTTTGAAATTTCACCTCAATATTTGCACAGAATTAGTACAGAAAATTCGAAGACAACGCCAGCTATTAACAAATTCGTAAAAATTCAACTAATACATCATATTTTGAAGGTATGCCCTTCATTAGTCCATGAGCAGCTACAATTTCGTGATTCACCACTAGAGGAATTATGAAATCAGGTCGGATCGGTCGAAATTTTATTTTAGCTTTGGATATGTGTGCTAGGGCCTTTAATATACGTATGTATTTTAAAAGTTTATTGAAATACTATAAATTATACATATTCACTTTCAATGGTCATTTTTCTCGGCCATACAATAGTAACATCTAAAATACGAATTTGACAAATTCGACCTGATTTCACAATTCATCTCGTGCGATGTCAAGAAACAGTCGTTGTTCCTGTATGTATAAAGACTATCCCTTGAAACCACGGTATACATAGACATAGTATATATAACAATGAAACTATTCACAAAAAAAAAAAATGTGTGAGTGAGCTCACAAAGTGAACAGAACTACATAACGAAATAGCATTCCTACAAGCAGTTAAAAGGAATGTCTCCATACTAGTGACAGCAGACAACCCGAGGGAGCAACCCTGGCCTAAAAACGAACTGAAAGGTACTTATTTTGATGTTCCAAGTTTGTTTTGGAAGGGCCTAATGAGGTGCGTCCCACGTCGCTTCCCCAGATGTGCTGCCCCCGCATGGAATGACGCAGCTACCGTCCTTGCTATCGATCCCGTTTAAACAAAGACATTATATGGGCGAAGCTCTTCTACAGGCGTTATATCACTAAAGACAACTACGCCGTGCTAGAGAACTTGCGTCTTATCTACAAATAAAAAAAGATATGCAACGACTTTCTATCTATACTTAATTATTCTTAGTGAAAAATTCGATCCATTTCAACTTAAATCTCATCTCCCCTTGACACCACATCGCTTACTAAGAGCGTCCACCTTAAATGGAATACACCCTAAGGTATGGAAAGCAATAGAAACTTTACACACTACATAATTATATGACAACTAAAATTAATTATACGACAAAAGCGCCCCATCTGTATTTAAAAATGAGAACTATTCAGCGCAGCCGTTTTTTTTTTTTTTTTTCTTCAAATAAACTTATTTCCTACTGCGGTTGTGCTGCGATAAGTAAAATATTGGGAGAACCAACTGCACTAATAGTTCATTTTTATAAACATTATTCTCTATTCTCATGTGTTTTGTGCCAGCGATTGATAATGGAACTGTGCGGTGTGAAAGGCGACGAACTTTCTGCTTTCCCACCGTCCACAGCACTTTTTTCATTAAGACAAAAATGATATTAGAAGTTACTTCACACCCACTCTGTGTGTATCTCTTTTATCTTAAGTTCACAATTTTCTACTTATATATCAATCAAAAGGTATTCTTTTTGTCCAATATTTAGCTATCATAGTGATTTATTTCCACTCTTATTTAATAATTATAAAGATTTCTATATTCATGTGCAGTCTAGATTACAAATCTATATCTAAACACCACACCTAATTTGAATAACCATACAATTGTTTGTGGACATGGAGAAAGATACTCTAGAGTTTTCCATGGACAGATAATAAAATAAATGTTTCATTATTAAATGAAATTAATCTTGGTAGATCCCTTGAATCCCAAATATGCGAACAAAGACTGACCTACTTCGGAAAAATAACGAGAGCAAATGTGTGGCTTATAAAAGATGTTGATGCTGTGGGAAAAATTGAAGGATATAGGAGCGAAAGACCTGCAATGAGATGGATAGAAGGGACAAATAAAACTACTGGAAGGTTACTAGGTGAGCTGCGAGTGAGGATCACTGACAGATCAAACTGTAAAATGTTCGACCATATAATCACCAAAAGTCGAACTCGACTCTTGATGGGGTCTAATATATGATTCCTTATAGGGGCGATAAAGTAACAGTTCACCAGTAACTTCTTTAATCGCGAAGAGAAAATAAAGATGATATAACATCCTTCTGATGATGCAAAAGAAAGCTGTTAATAAACCATTTAATTGATATTCATTCCGGTAGATAGCCATCTCAATTCGAATAAATATCAATTAAATGTTTTATTTTCCCAATATGATTTTAAAAATGTTCCATGTTAAATCAAGAGAAGCATGTCCCCAGGAGGATAGTTTTGTCACCACGATGGCGAAGTGACGCAAGAAAGGAAGGGGTGACACCCGGGGGTCAGAAGGAAGATGCCCACTGACCCCGATTCTCGCCACACGTGCAAGAAAGTGAGATGCCTATCTCGACCTTGCCAGCTTGTTTGGCCTCTCCCTTCCTGATCTCATCGGATCCTTGGGCTTCCTCCATCTGATCCTTCATCTTATCCTTAGTCTTGTTTGATCTTATCTTGTTTCACCTTTGTTTTATTTCTTGTAATTTTTTTAGTTTTCCTCATTCTAGCCTTTGTTTATCGTATCCATAATCTCCTTTATTCTGATTTTACTTGGTTTTATTCCATCTTATCCTTAGTATTATTCAATCGTGTTTCTTCGTATCCTTTCTTATTTCATACAATTCTTTGTTTTACTTCATTCTTTTCCTTCGTATATTTGCTCCACATTCTTCTTCAATCTGATCGCCTTAGTCTTGTTCCGACCTTATTTATTCTCTTTTTCTCTTTAATTAATCTTGTTTCACTTTATCTTTTTATTTGGTTAATTTGAATTTTGAAATCGTGCCGTTGATTTCTTATTCTTTATTCATGTGATCTTCAATCATGTTTCTTCTTGACCTTATTTTCTCTATGGTTATTACTGTTGTTTCTTCTGATATATATATTCGTTCTTGTTCTAAGTTTCTTTCCATGCCATTCCTATCTCTCTGTGTGTTTCTATTTTCTCTATTGTCTTGTAGTATCAGGGTTAGGTTTTTGGGTGTTTCTCTATATATTCTAATTTTTCTCTGTCACTATCTACGTCACTAGAAGTTTTCATTGTCGTTTTGTCTCTCACTCTCTCTACAAAGAATTTAATTAATTTTTTAACAATTCCTGTTTTATTTTAAAGATCTATACTATAATTGAACAATAAAGGGTCTTTCTTCTGAAAGGGGTTTTCCACATGGGAGATTTTACTGTAAATTATAGTTAAACTTTTGCGCTTGGAGTAAACTAATTTGTAAAAAGAAAATCTATAATAAATAGATGAAAAAATGCTAATAATTAAATGAAAGAGATAGTCATTTAATCATGATGAAGATTTGAAAAAAAAATGTACAGAAAAGTTTTCATTTGTTAATTGCGCACTCAATCTCAAAAACGTTTGAAAATGCGTCTGTTACTCTATACGTAAAATGATAAAATAGTATAAAAACTTTTTTTTTAAATTATTTTAGTCAAAATTGACCCACTGTCTCTTTATTAAGGGCAGATTCTATAAACGGCGGGGGATGATAATACATTAACCCAGTTCATTAGAGAAAATCCAGTTTTGTGTTTTAAATAGTTTCGAATCGTAGCCGCATTGGGTCAAAGGTCTTTGATTTTATCAAGATTCCTCACGAGGTTTTCTATTAGATGCGCTCTGGGAATAAGTTTTCATTCTTTCCTATGGTTAACAATAATCCCAACTTTTCGGTTGAATCTTAGATGCCATGTCGAGATATTACCTATCTAATCGGTAGATCTAACTTATTTAAGATTTATATAACCGAAATTATGTTCGCTTTTCATTTATAATTGATGTTAGTTTTAAAAATTGAAAGAAAAAATCTAAATGGACTTTTTGTTCCATCTTTTTTCCTATTGCTTTGCACGCTCAAAATAGAAACGCAGAAAATATTGTGAGAGAAAACAAATACTACATTTTAATAATTCAATGTATGGTTTTTCTCAATAAATCTGCCTATCAATTATGATGTAGTTGATAATAAAAGCTGAAGTCACTAGCCTGGGAAGTTGCAACTCTTGCAAAGAGTGAACAAGGAAATAGTTAGGACAGTTAAAGAGCAGGAAAGTGCCCAGGCCAGAAAATGGTAAGAAGAACAAGTTTAATTCAATGTCCGTGATTGAAGCCGAACCAGGTCAATCACTAAGGTAATGGAGAGTGAGCTTTGTCATCTTTTTGCTAGCTGATTGCACAACGGCCAACCTTCACTAGATATCCAGGCTGTTTCTGATTGTTTAATGAACATTATTTAACTAGAACAACATTGGGGCCTATTGCACATGTAAGGGAGAAATTAGAGAATAGCTAAACCAAAATGCCAACTTTGGTTGAAGTCTACATTTTTAACCCTATATTTCAAACACTAAAAGAATATTCATAAGAGTTTCTAAGGAAAACGGCTTCAACGCGGCAGCCTGGACTTCTGATAGAAATGAAATCAACAGCGGGTAGAACCTTTGCTATGTATTTTAGTGATTTTTTAACAAGTTATTTCAACTCGTACATCATCGAACGTATAATACCACTGTAGTTTTCAACCTTCAGTGTTAAACTATAGCATCTCGATGAGTGAAATGAAATTCCCTTATGGCTGAAACCAAGATCGGTGAAACCACTAATGAGTGAATTCAAGTCTACTGACTGGTGATACCTAGTTGAATAATGAGTGAGACCAAAAACCAAGGATCTAATTCTCGGACAAGTCCTGCTGTCCTTACAACAGCGAACGTCGCCGAACGAGGTGAAGAAGTTCCGCTGCCGTTTTAAAATTCCGGACGCGATCTGATATCATAAAGAAGGCCAGGTGACATTTATTGGCAGTAAAGTGAATGGCACAGTTCAAGAAACCTCGCCGTCGAAAGGGAAAGGTACGCGTTATACGCTTTTTTCTTGGCTCCTTTATCATTTTTACCCATTTTTTAGAATTAAAAACAAAAATAAAAAGTGGTGATTGCATAGATTTACAGTTTTTACTCCTTCACACTACACTAATGTAGATATTTCGAAGAAATGTTCAGAGATGGATTTGAAATAGTTTCATTTACATACAATCAAATGTATTTCGAGATATTATATAAACATGAATACTTCTGTTTGATTATTGAGGTCGTTTCTATTGGAGAATGAGTTATGTTAGGTAAAAAAGACATTCTTTGCTTTGATAAAGGTTGTCGCTCAGGGTGGTACATAGCCATCCATCAGATGGGACTCTAATGGCAAGTTTTACTGGGTATATTTGAAAAATGAATAAAAATTAACAAAAATTGAAAAATTCACATATGCCTATCAATGTGACAAGTTAAAGATTTTCAAACTTTTCTCTGAGTCATTGGCCGTTGATATCATTGTCTACTTATACTACCAGTTGTACAGTATATCAAAAAAGTTAAGAATATCCTAAAATATTAATAAGATGATTAGAAGACTCGCAGAGGATCTTATGCCTATCCACTAAGACTGTGTATAGCTAATCTACCTATTTATTTATTGATACTTTCTACCATTGTTTGTTTTTTCCCTTCTTGGACTCCGGGACGAGTCTATATAATACTAAATGTCTTAATAAAATGCTTTTGTTGTTTTAGGTGAAAATAGAGCCGAAAGGAATGTTACTGACTAGAGTTATAGAGCGCTGTATATATGTAGAAAGAGGAACTCCTCTCTTACCTTGCAACCCTCGCAGGTGAAGGCGCCGAAGTGATACCCAGCGGCTGGCTCCCCGCACACTTTGCACAGCTGGTTCATCTAGGCACACGTAGTACGCTGATCTACACGGAGGCCTTTCCAATACATAAACAGGTGAAGTATCACAGGAAGCCACTAAAGTATCACAGAGAACCACGAAGCCACAGAAGTTTCACAGAGAGACATGAAGCCACAGAAGTTTCACAGAAAACCATGAAGCCACAGAAGTTTCACAGAGAGCCACGAAGCCACAAAAGTTTCACAGAGAACCATTATGACACAAAAGTATCAAAGAGAGCCATGAAGCCACAGAAGTTTCACAGAGAGCCACGAATCCACAGAAGTTTCACAGAGAACCATTATGACACAAAAGTATCAAAGAGAGCCACGAATCCACAGAAGTTTCACAGAGAACCATTATGACACAAAAGTATCAAAGAGAGCCACGAATCCACAGAAGTTTCACAGAGAACCATTATGACACAAAAGTATCAAAGAGAGCCATGAAGCCACAGAAGTTTCACAGAGAACCATTATGACACAAAAGCATCAAAGAGAGCCATGAAGCCACAGAAGTTTCACAGAGAACCATTATGACACAAAAGTATCAAAGAGAGCCATGAAGCCACAGAAGTTTCACAGAAAACCATGAAGCCACAAACGTTTCACAGAAAACTATGAAGCCACAAAAGTATCACAGAGAGCCATGAAGCCACAGAAGTTTCACAGAAAACCACGAAGCCACAAAAGTTTCACAGAGAAGCCGCAAAAGTATCACAGAGAGCCATGAAGCCACAGAAGTTTTACAGAGAACCATGAAGCCACAAATTTTCACAGAGAAACATGAAGCCACAGAAGTTTCAAAGAGAACTACGAAGCCACAAAAGTTCCACAGAGAACTATGACGCCAGAAAAGTATCATAGAGAGCTATGAAGCCACAGAAGTTTCACAGAAAAGCATTAAACCCAAAAGTATCACAGGAAGTCAAGAAAACATAGAAGTTTCACAGAAAAGCATTAAACCCAAAAGTATCACGGGAAGTAAAAAAAAACATAGAAGTTTCACAGAAAAGCATTAAACCCAAAAGTATCACGGGAAGTCAAGAAAACATAGAAGTATTACAGAAATTTATGAAGCCACAGAAGAATATCAAAAAACACGTACCGTTTTTTAAAATCGAAAATACACTTTTTGTTGTTGTGTTCGAATGAATCCTATAACAAAATATTCTTCACTAGGTAGATTGAAGGTATAAAATATTTTCATATATTCACATAATAATTCAACGATATCTGATATGAGATGGAGATGTTTATAAAATATAAACCACTCAGTAATTTGATGTTTGTTTTAACTAGGTCAGATCTTCGCCTCAAATATTTGATATAGTAGAACCTCTCATGAGAAACCGTTAAAAACATGGCTAACCCTGGCCTCTACAGAAGGCTGTTTCACGCTGGTGCTTGGGTTAGCTCAGATCGAGTCTTTACAAAGGCGGTCGTTCAGGGAGGTGGTTGTTTATCAAATGGGTCGTTGATAGGAGGTTTTTCTAAATGTGTAATGGGGCATATGCGACGTTTAATGAAAATCAGGGATGGATTCAAACGGATAAGGAAAATGTAAAAAGCATTTACTTTCCTATTCTTATTTGGATATCTCCTTCATTACCAACCCTTTCATTGTTTTGTTCCTTATGATTTATAAAAATAAGAATGATAGTCAAAATTTAATCTATGTATGTACCGGGCATAAAATAAGTATCTATTCGGCCTAAAAAAACTATAGGCGCATCCCGAACATTCTCAAATTCGTGTTTTAGCGGGGCCGTACAAATATTCCAAATCTGAAGTAAAAAGGAAGCAAGGGCCATTCCGAGCATGTTCTAGAACACTGAGGAAACGGCGGGCATTCAGAATATGATACAGAAAATCTAGTTTTCCTGGAAGACACCAGCGTTCCCGAAATATTTCCGAACTTCTTGGATTACGTGGAAACAAAGTCCGGCCCGAAAACTTTCTTTACACATTATTTATTGATAAAATATTGGCGGCAACCCCAAAATTTCTCGAATCTCTAGAGTAGAGAAAAAACCGCGGAAGTCTCGATTATACTCTCGAACCTCTAATCCATTAGCGAAAGAGCTGTCATCCAGGATATACTGTCAAACGTCTAGTTCACCAGAAGTATGGCGGTCGCCTTCATTTCGCTCTCAGTCATCTAGTTCCCTGATAAGACAGCGATCGTATCGAATAGCTGGTTTCGAATCTAGGGCACCGGGTAGCCCACAAGAGTACCAAACATATTCTCGATCATCTAGCTCATCAGAAAGACAACCACCATCCCGAAGATGTTCTCGAACATTTAGTTTACCTGAAAGACGGCCTTCGTTTTCTGAAAATTCTTGTTTACCTAGTAGAAAGCTGAAGTACATCAGAGAAATATCAATTCCTAAAGTGACGAGGAATCATCGTCTACCCCGAGAATCTTCTAGAACATGTAGTTTAGGGGAAAACCCTTGGCAGTATAATAATATCTATCCAATTGCTAACGGAATAGGGAATGAGCAGTTGCATTGCGTATTATCTAGAACATCACCAGCGCTACATCCGTCATTAAGACTATATCCTAATAATTCAATAGAAGATCAGTCATCCAGTTTTTATTTTGTAAAATCTAGACCACGATCAAGACATCAATCGCCAAGATTATATCCTCGAAAACCTAGTTCGCTTGTAAGACATCGACCACCAAGATCATATATTCAATCATCTACTTCATCCGCAAGACGGCAATCATCAAGACGATATCCTCGACCATCGAATTCAACATCAGGACAGCATCAACCGAAACGATATCCTCGACCATCAACTTTATCAGCAAAACGGCAATCATCAAAACGATATCCTCGACCATCTAATTCACCAGCAAGACGATATCCTCGATCACCTAATTCATCAGCAAGACGGCAATCATCTAGACGATATCTTCGACCAATAAATTCACCATCAAGACGGCATTCACCGAGACTAAATCCTCAACCATGTAATTCATCAGAAAGACAGCATTCATCAAGATTAATTCTTCAACCATGTAATTCACTAGAAAGACAGCATTCATCAAGACTTTATCCGCGATCATCTAATTCATCAGCAAGAAAGAAATCATCAAGACTATATCCTCGACAATCTAATTCACCAGCAAGACAGCAATCATCAATATTATTTCTTCGAACAACTGACTCACCACCAAAACAGCAATCAAATAGACAATATCCACGATCATCCAATTCACCAGAAAGAGATCAAACATCAATGCTATATCCCCACCCATATGATTCACCAGACGAACAGCGAGCATCATGGGTATATCCTGTAAAATACAGTTCAGTAGCAAGAGAACAATCATCAAGAAAATATCTTCAAATATATGGTTCTTTTTTAAATCAGCGGCCATCCCGAACACATCATTATAAATATGATTCACTGGAAAGACTGAATTTTCAACCTTCTATAGTCCCAGATAATAAGCGGCCATTTGAAACATATTCTTGGACATCTATTTTACCAGATAATCTTTCTCAGACATATTCTGCAACATCTATTATCTTTGATAAACAAATGAGTTACCACCAAATTGTTCCAGCTCTCAAGGTGGATAAAAAGCGTCGAACATCTAGTTCACTAAGAAACCTACCACAGAACCTCCCAAATTCTTCAGACTATAGTTCATCCAGATATCAACTGTCATCCCCGAACTATTTAAAAAACACTATTTCGCAACGAAAAAGGCAAAAATCCCGAATAATTCCTCGGACATCATTAAAGAAATCGTCGCTTTACCTCTCAAATTCGCTCATTTATAGCTCACCCGAAAAACGAAGGTATTTACGAAAATATTCTCATACCTCTACTTCCCCTGGAATACAGCATATGTACGAAACAAGTCCTATTTACAGTGCTCCAGAAATTAAACAAATTTCCCGTACATCTCCGAAATCTAGCTCTCCTAGAATGAAAGAACGCTTCCGCCCTTCTACAAAATCTAAAGTTTCAAAAATGGAGGAGCATTACCAAGCACCTCCTTCTTCTAGTTCTTCAAAAAATGAACACACACCTCCAATTTCTACCTCTCCGAAAGTTAAAAGCACATCTCTCATTTCTATTTCTAAAAAAATTAAACGCTCATCACCCTATTCCGGTTCCCCAAAAATTGAAAACCAATCTCCCATTTCTGGTTCTCCGAAGCGTACATCTTCCAATTATAGTTCCTCAAAAAATAAACGCGCATCTCCCAATTCTAGTTCTTCAAAAATTAATCGAACATCTTCCTTTTCTATATTCTCAAAAATTAAGCGCTCTTCTCCCATTTCTAGTTCTCCGAAAATTAAACGCACACCTCTCAATTCTGATTCCTCAAAAATTGAACCCCCAGATCTCCTTACTACCTCTTCAAAAATGAAACGCCCATCTTCCCTTTCGAAATTTAACAAACGCTTCGGCGTATCTTCGAAAACAAAAAAACGCCAATCTTCTAAATTTAGCTTTCCAAAAAGGAACGACCCGTGCAGCACACCTCCCGTTTCTAGCTCTTCGAAAATCAAAAAACGTTTCTAATATCAGTGAATCCTAACGTTTTTTAAATTACGAGAATGCTACCAAACATCTCCAAATTCTAGCTCTCCAAAAATAAAAAATAAACTACCCTAAATATATTCAAGCGCGTGGAAGAAATAGATAAACACAACCGAAATTATTCACATTTTGACAAACTAATAGTAAACAAGAGCTAAAAATTCAATTTTTTCTTAATGTATGAAAAAATGAAGGGATTGTGTTTCCAACTTACTTCAGTACGTTCACTGCTTCGAGATAGAGAACTAAGCAACAAGAGAAATCGCTCTAAATAGAAGAATTTCGAACAAACTGAAGACATTTTCTTCACAATTTGACTTCAAGGAAACTAGACCTAACAGGATACATAATTAAATTAATTGTTATTGGTGAATAAATCTATAAAACACATCGCTCAATTAATAAAGGCAATTAACGGGTGTGTCTCAAGGATACAGCAGAGGCGTTGTGTTGCTAAATTTCATTTTCCTCTCTTAAATAGAAAGATATTGATGCATATGATAAATGTCTAAAAGATTTAATAGGTCGGTGAACGATTGGTTAAAACGCTCGATTCCCAATAACCATGAACCGGGATCCAATCCCCCATTGGACACTTTGTTTTAATATGTGAATAACTTTCATATATTATTCATTGTTGTAAACATCATAAGATAGGTTGCTATTTTTGAGCGGTACCTAGTAAAGTCATTTTGGAACCAGGCTTAAAAGATTTTTTTCTCTACCTGAAAATATTATCAATTCATTTTAGCTGTTTTCCACTAAATCCGAGTAGCTCATCGGAATATCCTCATATTACTTTTTTTAATTTTCAAAATTTATAAACAAATATATTGATGATCAATTATGATGATCAGAATGTGCTTATTAAATAGTTTCTATTATAGGATGTTTATTAGAATTTTCAACAGTAAGTTGTTTCAATATATGGTTGAATGTTAGTTTCTAATTAGAAGCTATGTTAAATATTCGAATTTCTTGATTTTCTCAACTTTTTTTTAATGAAAAGAAATATAAAAGTGAAATTGTGTTTGTATCAGATTGATTAATTAAGGAGAAAGTCATCTTCTGATCGTGCAAATAAAAGTTTCTAGGTGGCTTACGCCATCTGTCGGAATAAATATCAACTAAACGTTGATTTTTTTAAATTATTAAATAATTGACCATATACCCTTTCTTGATATTCGATTAATCAAGAGAGGGAATTTGACCAATTCTTTAATAATTTAAAAAATCAATTATAAATGATATTTATTTCGACGTTCAGGGAGGAAATGTTTTCTTAATTCGATCTCCTAAACTCATAAAATTTCTGTTTTATTTTTTCATATGAGTATTCCATGTTATTTCCGAATAGAGAATGTAGCATTAAAATATATCTAGTATATATACAAATACATTTAAATCTTTTAATCCCAGAGGATGAATTAATGAATACATTTTCTATATCCCCAGCATCAAGTCAAGTTATATAAACCTAGACAAGTACAATTTAAATTAATTTATTGAAATCTTGTCAATTACATAGTAGGTGTGTATGAATCTAGATTGATGGATAATTCTTATTAAAATTTCTTCGAAAGCATTGAAGTCGCATTCACAATACATTTTTAATTATATTTGACCTAAATATTGATAAAATATTTAAATACGGTCGATTCTTTCAATTTAAGACACACCTAGTCAGTATCAAATTTTCATCGATTGTTTTAAAATCGACTCTTTTAAATCAGGTAAATTGTTTTGCCATCATCGTTATAGATAAAGGCTATCACCGAATTGAAGCGATTAACAATTTTAACAAACACTGCCAGACTTGAGGTGAAATGTATTGTTACTTTTATTTAATATTCAAATTAACCTAAAAAATCAAACCTCTCACAACTAAATATAAAATAAACTACACAATTAGAACAGATTCAAATCGTTCTATGTCCATTGTGATTTATACAGAAGGGACATAAACCCTTCCTAAATGCACAAAACTGGACGCCACTCCCCAAATTATACAGAAATGTAGTGGGTTGAGCACTCTATGTAAGAAACTGAAGATAATACTCCACTGTCTTAAAGAACCCGTTCTTCAGAATTTGGTGAGATCGAACAAAAGAGATAAAAATACATTTTTTAAATAAATTACATTAAAATTCATACTTGTGCTAAAAAAACAAATATAAGCATGCTCTTTGAAAATACACTCAAGAACAAAACTTAAGGATGTTGTACCTTTTAGCTTGTTTATCGAGATTTAGACAATAACTCTGAAACATATTTGATACATAGTGACCTTTATTGAAGACATACGAGATAACCAAGTAGGAACAAAATTGCTTCTGTCTACCTAAAATAAACAGAGGACCAGTGACATTAAAGACTTTCCATGAGTGTATTTTAGTCTCAAGTACAATCTGCAAACCAAAAATTGAATTTGTAACTTTAAATAACGGCTTAAATTCGATTGGTCTAAATATGATAGGTTTTATTTCCGATTAGTGATTTCTGCTAGTATCTGTCTTAAATCCGATAGATTCAATATAGAAAGCCTAGTGTATTATATTAGGATCGAATTCTTTGCTCTTAAGAAATAAAAGAAGACATTTCTAGATAAATGCAGGCCAATTGTAGCAAGGACGAAATGTGGAAATAGGGAAGAACTTGAAGCTTTAAAGGAAAAATAAGATTTCTCTAGATTGACCTCTATGACAACTCAGAAAGGCAAGGAGTTATTTTAGATTATTAAAGTTGTGTATACACAAGAGAAGAATACAGTTTTTTAGGGACAAAAATTGATTCTAGGAAACCATTTCCCCGCCACGCCAAATAACACCCAAGATTGCCCCCATCACCTCTTCCAAGGTTTTTTTTTCCCAAACCAAATATTAATTTTAAAGTTAGGTCATTGTTGGCGCGCGCTCCTCAAATGGGCAATTGGCCACAAAAACGAGCCGCATTTAAAAATAACCAATCAGCGAAATGACAAAATTCAATTTCAGAGAAGGTTGGTAAAAAAATATATAATTTATCAGAAGTCAAGAATTTTCATTTTTGAAAAAAAGAAACACCAGTCTTTATCCCACGTCTTTGTCCGTTTTGCCTGTCAGGTCCGCACGCAGTCCATTATCCGTGGGTATTACCTACTGGGATGTCATTCTGTGCCACTGTGCGGTGGAGTGGAAGCTCTGTAGTAATTAAGCTCTCTCGACGTTTCCATAATCCCTCAGTTTCTTCCGAACGTCGCGTTTCCTCCTTCCGCCCATTTTACTCATATCCTGAGCTCTGGCTCAACCAGGAAGCTGATTAGGCCGCGGTGACGAGGCTCCCATCTACATAGCTACCTCACGTTTCTCTACACCGGGAATGAACCATGTTGAATCTACATCCTGATGAACATATTCATTGATAAATCCTTTTCTTTTTTAATTTCTTTAGCACGTCATCTGTAAATGTAATATCGTGTTACCCTTATCTCATTCAAAGCTAATACAGTAAAGTCTCCCATAAGAGACCGTCTAGAAAAATAAATAAATCTCCTGAAGTTGCCTCTAATCAGAGATTCTGTTTCGGTTGAAAGACTCCTCATCACTCAGTCTGACATGGCAGAATCTCTGAAAAGAGACCATCTTCAGGGAAGACAGATTTTTAACTATGTTTTAGATGGCCTCTCGTGGAAGACTCTACTGTTTAAGAAACTCGCTATATGTATAATACGCTATATCAAAAATAAAATCTCTTAAATCCTTCCTACCGCCAGAATATTAAAAAGCTAATTAAAGTTTTCAACTGATTATTTCACTTAGCCTTACAACATGTTAGATCATACTTGATTTCAATAAAAACAAGAAAGGAAGTGGTTGTATGAGGATAAACTGTGTGTGGTCTGTGGTCAGGAGGAAACAGAGAGAGTTGAAGATATAAATGTAGAGGATGATAACCTTCCTCAGCATCAAGGAGATTATGTGAGCTCTTTGAACAAACAGTGATGCTCGTTTAAACCCAGCAATTAATTACGGCGTGGAGATTGCTTTCTGGAGGAGGAAGTCTGAGGAGATGGATGTTCCACGTTGTAATTGGTAGCGAACATTACCGGCCTGAGATATCGATAAACAATAGATAGCTCCTACGTGGTCGAATTTGTAACCATCTACTGGCATCGAGTTCGTATCAAAATAAGGGCGATATGACTGAATAATAGATATCGCCTACGTGGAATCCCGACCATGGTCGAATTTGTAAACATCTTCTGGCATCCAGTTCGTATCAAAATATGAGCGATCTCTGACTGAATAAGTCGTCACACTTCGGTTAAGACGGCTCGGGCCTCTTCAATGTGGTTTCTTGATAAAATGGAATGATTCTGTTTACTCGTTTTTTTAAACAGGCCTTGTGCTCAATGCAAAGTATTTGTGATATTTCTACAATTATATATAAGCCACTTTTCATAGTTTCATTAAATCTATCACCAACAACACAAGCCTGCAATGATAAAATGCAAAAGAAATTTTACTTAATTATGTTATTTGATGTGCTGATTTCGAAAATAGCCTCCATTTTTCCTCATAATTTCTGGATTTTTGTGAAATCGATATATATAAATAAATTAGAACTATGGGTCTGTTGGAATGTGTTTGTTCCTTATGCACTCCTACAATATGTGACCAATCTGAATGGAATTTTCACAGGTTATAGAACTATATCTGGAAGGAGTACGGACCTATTAGTGAATTTTAGATCAGAACCTGAGATGATAGCACAGTAATGTTCATTTATTATAACACAAGCCTGTAAGAATAAAGGATATTGATAGCTAAAATTTATGTATTTATTTGGTGCTGTTTTAAAAAGACGATGGACATTTTATATCACGTTACGCTTACTTCAAAATTTCAATTTTACTTGGATTTTAACGAATATTTACCTACTTTTTCTACTTTGAATTTTTCTTTCCTCCTTGGTTTAAAAACTTTGTATAAAGTTCCCAAGTTTCAGATGTTTTTGCCGGCTTCGCTGGCTATATGGAACAGATAAAAATGGTTCATAAAATTTATGGAAATAACATACTGTGCTATAATCATTTACTGCCCTAAAATACACTATTCGGTCCGTTTTATTGTCTAAATCGCATTTTCTGGGCTCGAAACTATGATGCGTGATCTCCTTCCAGATATAGTTCTATGATCTTTGAAAATTTCGTTCGAATTGGGAGGGTCACATATTGTATAAGAGACACACACACAAATAGATCCATATTTCTAATATATTATATATTACGAAAAATCCTGACGTGATGGGAAAAATAGAGGTCATTTTCGAAATCAGCACATCAAATAACATAAAAATTGGTTAAAATTTCTCCTGAATTTTTCAAAATTTTCAATTTCGCAGGCCTATGTAATTAACTTTCAAATGAAGACTATTTATATATATTTAGATAATAGGCATATATCGGATTGAAGTTTCACTGGGAAGGTTTACTACTGATAGGTTAAGTCTTCTTTAAAAACCCTTCCATCTCTAGTTCAATAAAATTACAGAAATTCTTCCCTTATGTTAAAAAAAAAATAGTCCACTGAATACCTTCATTATCAACATACAGTAGCGCTATGAATTATGTTCGCTGATGTGGTTTCTCTTCTTCTTTAGAACCTTATTTGTTATCTAAAGAATGGAATCTTGGATTTATTTCCTTTTGTAAGATTATTTTTTGTAAGATACTTGGCTCTATAGCTCACGCCCTTTTCGATCTATTTAAGAGAGCAATTTTTGAAATTCTAGATCGCTACATTCGTTCATTCCTTTAATATATCCTTGTCATTAGGATTGTTTTGGCGTAGTTGTTTGAGATAATGTTTGGTAGTAGCTGAGTGGCTCCAGCAAGTAGGGAGTAAACATGAATGTGAAAAATTCTAATTATATATAGAAATGTGTGTATGTTTGTAGTCAGGAGACGCTGCGTAACACGAGTCTTGTGTAGTTACGTAACGAAGTTCTATTAGACCCGTTCCCACACAGTGCGCATTTTGTTGACATGTCTCGCAGCTGTGGAGGACGACCCAAGGACAGGGTGGGACAGACAGGTCCTTCCTTGGTCGCACAATCCATGGAGAAAATCTCGCAAAAATATATTTTAAAAAGAACAGAGTTTTATATCTATATATTTATATAAAAACATTATCAGAAATGTCCTTTAAGATGTGGACTTGGAGAAGTACTTGCATTGAATGACAAACAAGCGACAGGTAGCTCAACCTTGAAATTGACCACTTCAACCTACGCCACATGTTTTTTTCTCTATTTGTGAAAAAATAAGATAACTGTGTTGTTTCGAAACTTGGAAACATTCTGTAGATATGCTACCTCACATTTCTTGTAGCCCTACCATGCTGCCAAGATCGGTACGAAGGAAGGCCCCATGATAGTAGATGTACTGTACATTCTTAACCTGCTCAACACTACCATGTCTAACTGTTCATGTAGGTTCTTTAAGTGCTTTTTAAATCTAAAAAATGTTTATGGTCATCAAGACTTCCAGCTTCTTGGTGTGTGCATGTGTTGCATTCTTGTTGCTTTGTATGTGCTTTGTTGTATGTTGTGTTTTGTGTGGTATTTACCTGAAAATATATTTATCTAAAAAAATATAAACATAAAAGAGCTTACTTATTAACTCTCCAAGTTTTTAAATTCTACCATCCCTCAAAATTTTTGTATTTCCTGTTTTGATCAAAAAGTCTGCATTCTGTTATAGAAACACATATGCTTCTTTAATAAATTGTTGTGATTTTTTATCGTCAATGATATTTTAAAAGATCACACACACACACTTGCGTCATTCGCCTACACGCGCCTGCCAGCTACCACCTCACTATATATCATGTCTTATCTTTTTTATTGGAGTTTTACAGCGGAGGTCAATTTGTTTGCGGAGCAGCAAGTGTGATCGACTGAAGGCTCTTCTCCCACAGATCAACAACCTCAAGCCTACAGCATAGCGGTGGACTATTACATATTGATCCAACTATCCTAGGTAACTATTCGCATATACAAATAAGTATTTAATTTCAGCTAATTAACTAAAGTGCGATTAACACCCAAGGGTATCCAGATTTAAGGATCAACCCAAAACACTAAAACTTTAGGGAAAATAGTATCTTTAATAAAACATAACCGTACTAACTTTCGAACTTTATCGTTTTTCCACATAAACTAATCTTATCGTTGAAAAAGAAGGCTTATATAAAGATCGTGATTTACATTAAACTTATATTTTATTTCACAGTGTGTATTACTAAAAAACACAAATGACAATGAGTTCTTAGGATTGAGATGAAACTAAGATAGTTGCGCTAAGGTTGTTAGAATGTGAGTAGATTCCGATCAATTCGTAAGGAAAATGGAAAAGATGAAATCAGCAAAAGTTAAGCTAAAACATATCCTCGATACACTTTCTATAGAAGGATTATAATAAATATATTTACAATAATTATCCGCAAAGTACATCTTACAGAAGGTTCCCTCTTTTCTTAAAATTACTCTTTCATACAATGAGAGGGTCTTCTTCGATATTCTTCAATCTCCAGATAAGAAATAATTGTAGATCTTAGGTTTCCCTGAAGATGTGTGATGGTAGTTTGTTCTATGTATAGGTAGGATTTACCATCAGCCACCTACTAGCCCTGCGTTGGCAGTCTCGAGACCAATTAAATTAATGAGTCACAAGATACATAATTCTATTCATCGAAATTTCCAGATAAAAACGTCGTCTGGCTCAGTTCCACTCGTCCTGATAGCAACGTAACCAGTCTGGGATTTGTAAAAAGGAATAAAAAAGTTGAAACGTCGTTGGAGAGGTGTCGACACGGTGTCGTCGTGTTTGTGAACGACGTAGCATCATCCAGCCCGATTAACCAACTGGACGCTCTAAAAAAAAAAACTTAATTTTCCAACCATGACTTGTAAGTAAAGGTTTCGAAACTCTCCTGCGCATGCTCAATGGATGGATGAATCATAGGTAGTGGTCACATATCTCGGTCTGGAGGACAGGCGTTGTCGGAGCGTGACAGGGCGGATAGCGCTCATTATTTATTTCCTTTCAATCCCAAAAACTTTTTTCTAGTAGTTAACCTTAAGTACACTTGATGTAGATAGTCAATTTAGGATTAAGATATTTTGATATTTTGGAAATTGAATGATTTCTTTTATAAATTTATTCACATTTTTAGCAAAGATAAAATTAAAGCAAATATATTGTCAAGTAGTATATGATTTCCATCCATATTCCCTTCAGATTCAGTTTATGAATAGTATTTTTGATCAGAGGTAACAAGAAAAACAGTACAGTATAACCTCTCGCTAAAGAGAACAACACATATTTATATAGTAATAGGAGGTGTCTTATTGAAGAGCCGCTGATTAGTATAAATTTTGAATTTAGGAAAACTTATTTTTTGTAGAGAGGTGTCTTCTAGCGAGAGTATCCTCTCAGTCTACTGTAAATTTTGCTAAAGCATTATTTATGCACATAACTGAAACGTTTTTAGAGCTTTCTGGTTTTTCCATTTCAAAATATTAAAATACAACGTAAAATATTTTCAGTGATTGAGAGAGAAAAGGTATAATTCGAAAGCTCTCAAAGAGATCATTTATGAAACGTTGCGGTTATATATTTCGGAAATTCTTCTCCTGAACATCTTACAACCTACGCAATACCAGTCTTCAGATATTGTTCTGCTCTAGAGAAAAGCTAGTCAGTCTGTCGGTATAAAGAGAGAAAGAGAAGAAACCCAACCATGTCTTAATCGACCACTGTCTTAATTGAAACACATCATGTCTTAATTGAAACTACTGGAAGGAAATAGGGAAAACAAGAGTTTCATGGAGTAGGTTCGAGAGGAATACTTATCTGCAGCTAACATTCAAAGTATCCATCGCGACCTAGGTCAACTTCAAAACCAAAGTCACAACTTTCTTTAGTAACAAACTCGGACGTTTGAACTTTCTTTAGAGATGAAGTTATTATTATTTATCCTTTTTTTTATATTTATCCTAAATATATTAGCATCGTCTTCATAATCAAGGTGGGAAGAGGTTTGCAACTTCTTAAATTGTAAGCTCATCAAATGTCTATATAGTAAAATTTATAAAGTTAATTTGCAGGAATTCACTAATCTGAACCTTTATGATAATACTGCGCCAAAGTTTCTTCTTTATGTTTTTATATTCAATATAAAGAAGCATTTCAAATGTTTGCAATTTCCTTGTAATTGATTCCCGTTTGGCTTTGCATTCACTGATAGAGTTGGGTCTGTGAAAGAATCGAGATTCATTAGAGAAATTGTATTACAAAATATTAATGTTTCACTACAGATTACAACTTCGGATGTTGTCAGTTTACACGACAGACTGCCTTGATGTCCAGTTGTAGAAATACATATTTCTTATAAGGTCTCAAAGTGGGCTTCTCCGAATTTCTCGTGTAGATCTCTAAACTTTTTTCACCGTAATAGGATTTGTGAAATTAGGAAATTCCCCCTTATATACCATTGTTCGAGTAATGGAATACATTGGCAACACAACATAATAAAAAGCTTCATTTCACATAGACCTTTTTCCTCTAAGTTAATTGTGAATTCAAAAAAGGAAATCTTCCAAGTTATGAACTGTACCCGCAATGGCTTGCCTCATCAATTCTCCCAAGTCTAATGAGCAATATTGTTTGCTCCGACGGGTGGAATGGTAAAAACTGGGCGACTCGGCTCATCACGAGCTGGGGAATTAGGCTGAGAGGATCTTATCTTTTAATTAACGTGAATTATTAGAAGCCGTGATGAATGGCCGCTCCTGACAATGCTCCTGAACGTGAGGCTCTTCTAGCCGCTTCTGAACAACAGCATTCTGTCGCCGAGAAGATTGCTGTTTAAGGTTTGCACACCTATAAATGGCCATCACCTTTTTTATCTTAAAAATCGCTTTTCAGTGTTTTAAATACTATTTAACTTTTTTATACCATTTTTAGCGTTTTTAGTAACATTTTCAGTTTATTAATACCATTTTCAGCGTTTTCAATATAATTTACAGTTACAAATATCCACGCTGCGCGCGTTTGTTTTTGTAAATATTTCTGGTAGGATGAAGTCGATATTTTATTAAGCCCGTTGAAGAACGATTATCGCTTGAAAGCTAGCATTTTTTAATAAAAAGAAACTCATTGTGAGAAAATATTTGTAATTTTAAAATAATTTACAGTGTTTTAATACCATTTTAACCTGATATCTTAAATTCTCTATATAGGCATGAGAGTATTCCCCAAACATAAATACATATACACCAAAGTTATATCGTTTCTTAATTGGAGTAATCTAAAATTCGACAATAGCGACATTTTAAAATAAAGCTTCAACAATCTCAAGTTTAGAAATAAATTAGAACAGCCCAATCAGTATGGTTCAAAAATGAAATTAGAACAATAACACTCACAAACACACCCAGCCACTCTATGCGATGGAAAATTTCAAGCATGATTAAATCTGCGAATGCTTCGGTGTGACAAAATCTATTCTTACGCTGATAAAATTTACCATTGCAGAATAACAAGATTAAATATAAGATCACTATAATACAAAGAATTTATAAATTTTAATATTAAAATGATTTTTTAAAACAATATTTCTAAGTATAAATAAAATAACAAACTAGAACATTTTAAAATACACCAACAAATAGAGAGAGAGAGAAAGAAAAAAGAAGAAATTTCTATATTTGAACCTGCGGTCGTTTGTTTAACACCTCTATGTTTAGACAACTGACCTAATGTAACATGCTCGGTTTATCGCCTTAACGCTGATTGGCTGGCTAAGGTCATGTGATAGTAGAGAACCAATCCGCGGACAAATAAATCAGACACCATATATCGCGATTAAGACGCCATAATATGATAGCTATCTTCACAATAACCAAAGTCTTTTTTTTTTTTTTTTTTTGCGTTTCTGAGCGATATTTCAGCGATTTTGTATCGTACTTGGAACAGAGAGATTTCTAATGACCAAATATTGGGGAGATAAAATAGAGTGGAATTTTTTATTGGTGTGATGATATTTCATTATTTAGATTTTTCAAAGATCAAAAAGGAGATTCTTGATATTGAAAAGAACACAGAAAAGAATGTACCAGACCAAGTAGTAAGATAGTATCGTGTGCAACTGAACGTTCCTGATGACTTACGCCATCTATCGTCACCCCAGTGCATCTATTTCTATTTCGGTAGATGGGCCAGAGCAACATTGAGTTGCGCGATCGGGAGGGAGGTGCTTTTTCTTTCTTTTTTTATATGTAGTATCTATGGAGTTACAGTAAAGCGATTATTTTTTCATGGAATATGAAAGGATTCAATGTGTGTTGAATCAGTCCATTTATCATTTTCTGTTGTTGTTTTTTTTTTTTTTTACAGAAGAGAGAATTTTTGTATATCGACGAAATATTTTTAATGCAAGTTAGAATCTACATCTATAAATATAAGTTTGTATCCAAATGTACACAACTTTTTGGCACCATTACCATCTGTGATTAGATTACTAATTGTATATATTACAATTGTGTCAATCAAGAATCCTAATAAATACCAATAAAGGTTCTTGAGTGTTCCAATACGGAACAGGCGCAATGGGAGATTGGCAGGAAGTACTGGTCTGGTAAATAACCCCACGCAAACAGCTACTTATTTGTATGGAGCTGTTTCTGGGTGTTTTCCTGACACCTTGGTGCGGCAAGAATTTCAAACCATCATTGATCATGTTCATGCCGATTTCATCGTTCATAATTATTCCTAATTTCTGTAATTAACCAAATGATTGTAAATAGCTCTTGGGGGAATGCATACATAGGAGGAAGACCGAAAACTCTCTGTTGTAATTGATAAATAAGTGGATGAAGCACTCACGGTACCCCCAGAGCCATGCCCGTGTTTGCACCATCGTGGCCAGAGGCATGCTCCTTCGGCCTTGTTCCACTACCTGTTATTACCATTCCATCTGATGCAGCAACGGCACATCGAAGGTCTGAATCAATCGATGCATCAGGGTGTTGATTCATTCAAAAAAATATCTAATGCTTCGGGGTTAAAATGTGGTTGAAAACTGCCCAAAAATCTTCTTCGCAAACACAAAAATCCACATGGAACAAGGAAAGTTTCGATAGTTACTGGATAATGTGAAAAGTTCTTGAGGACTTATATTTAACTGTAGTGCATCTGTTTCTCAAGGTATATATTTTAACTGGTAGTAAAGGGGAAGGTCAAAAGACTTCAAATATTTAAAGTTATCTAAATTTCGCATATTTTTATTTATTGAATCTAAGCTAATAAATGTGTGTTTAGGCATTAAACCGTTTTCTTTCTTAGGCTTTAAAAATGTATAAGGGCAAAGGTTTGCTCAATTCAGAAACTTTTAGAAGATAATTTACTAAAATTGAGGTCAAATTTAACAAAATAAACTTGTGCGAATATTTTCAACCTCCAAACCCAGAATTAAATCTCCTTTTTTGTTGAACTTAATTATTTAAATTCAGATGTCTTCATTAATCTTCAGGTTTTTTTTTATTTTATTTTGGTAACATGGAAGCTTACCTCTACCAAGTTGGAACCTAGATGACATCGACCAACAACACCGTATTACATGGACTCTAGTGCTGTTGAAGATTTTAATTAGAATCTTTATTTTTAATATTCTTTTAGGCCCTTTTTTAAATAACGTCACGCATTTATATTTCTATATCCATATATTCTCTTTAAAATATGCTATATATGGTATATATCGTTTTTGCAACGATTACTTTAGAAAAAGCCTGATTCTAGAATTCCTCAATTATACCAGGAAAACCTCTCACTTCTCAATATATTTCAACAAACAACGAAGTTCATTGTAGCAACAATGTCCATACTTCGCCAAGCAACCATTCAAAGATGTCCCAATAGCTACTCATACCCGGTTTACATAACATTTAAGTTTGTCTCTAAAAATAAAATTATGAAAGGTAAATTCTATAAAATTAGGACATCGCAATCAATCAAATTGGTATACGTGCTTAGCATAATTTTAATATTTAATAGATGACACCGAATGTGATATTCAGGGATGAACACTACTTTCTCATTTCTGTGCCCGCGCTCTGAGTAAATTCTATCTCCAGAAATAAAACGGAGGAGTTTCTGTAAGGATCCAGGCTGGACAATAGCGTCGAGGCATGTTTGCACTTCGCCCCTGTTTAACCAGACCTCTATTGTTGCGCCTGGAATATAAATCTACTCCCTCATTTAAATTGGATTCGTTCCATCTTCTTCCTCCGACTTTCCTTATCTTCTATAAATGTTTCTTCTTGTTTATAATCGCGTGATGGATGGCGATTGGCTAGGAGGATCCTCTGGGTTTATTTTAACTTGGAGTTTTGCATAGAACTTTGCTGCCCTCGTGTGCGGTCGCTACATGTGCCTCATGTAATTATTTGAGGTTTAAAAAAAACGTGAAAGGCCTTAACATTTCATAGCTAGGAGTTATTCAAGGTTTCTTGACTTAAAACTTTAGGAAGAACCATTTTATCTTGAAAACCTGCATTTCAAATAAAAATATATACCCATTGTAAAAAAATCTTTTAGAACTTTAATATCTCATGTATCTTTGTTGAAATACTTTATCGTCAACTTTGCTTATCCATGTAACTAATAGAATCAAATCTTACTTTTGAACAAGTCCCTTGATGAATATATTAAAAGTTTAATTAATTTGAAAATCAGCTGAAGGCTTTCTTTACAATTTTGAAACGGGTTTGAACGCCTTCTTCAGTGCATTCTAGCACGAGTTCTATAAACGTCTACTTATTTAAAAAAAACTGTTAATAGATCATTAATTTAGATTATTGTCTGCTATTTTGAATGAATATTTATCTATTTATTTCTAATCATAATCAATATTTTAACATATATAGATAATTATTCATCATTTGATATGTAGAACATGAAATAATTCAATCAATGTAGCCACCGATTCTTGCAACAATTCTAACCCCATCATTATGTTTATATAACCAAACGGCGATCTTTCGATGTGTAAGTGAAATGTTGGAATGTTTATACATTTATAGAGATATAGTGAACTTACAGTATAATCTCTCGTAAAATACACGGGAGTGGAAAACTGCCAAGTAGTTTCATAATCTCTTGTAATACATAGGCAGTAGTTGCCCATCGGGAGGGGGATTGAGGGCTTCCCAACTTCAACCGCTGTCTACAGGACTGACTCTCAGTAGAACAATATCGAAATAAAATATTCAAAACAATTTCAAATCAATCCCTAGAATGTTGGATGGTATGACCACGTCTGTAGCAGGACAAGACGTCGGAAATGTCAATATCAAGGGGAGGGTTGCGACAACTCCGAACTTGGCCCACATGCCTCAACTGCTGGAAAAGATGGGGGGCGAAGGATGTAGCAACTCGGTGGGCCCAAAACCTTGACTTCCATACGCCCCAAAGTGTAACACACCGCGGCCCCCGCCACATTTCGGGAAATGAAGGCTTTGCCCAATGTTTCTTGTCGAAACGGCAGATGTTATCTTCCCTTTTGTAACCGCTTCCCCTTCAACACGTGGTGGACAATATGTCCTTAAAACTTAAGTAAGGAATTTAAATTGATTCCTTTTCCCTCTTATATATATTTGTTGTATATATACTTATATATGATTCTATATAATTTATATATTGATATTTATTTCAATATTATATTATAGAAGAACAGGCGAATTGCAAATTTATTCAGTTTTGTGATATGCTATATACTCTTTTATTTGCTATGCAAATTGTAAAAAAATGGTTCTGAAAAAGAAGAAAACATCTCAGTGTCCGGCTATAGCTGCCTCAATCGATTTGTGGTTAAAATTTCATTTACATATTTACAATGTCGCAACACCTATGATGCAGGACTTCTCCGTTCAATTAATAATGATCTATATTGAAAATCGTGCATAAAAATTGTGGTTTAAATTAATTTGAAAATATTATATAATTTTAATATTGAAGAGAGAAAGGTGTTTCAGAACGTGCTTTCCGACTCGGATTCATTTGCGCAGTTAAAGACAAAATGTGGTTAGTGAAAGAAGAAGATAAATCTTGTCTAAGTTCCTTTCTCTTCTGTGGCAGATTTGTTGGGAAGTTTACCCAGGAAATTGGGTACCTCTTGGGTGGCGCTTAAAAGAGTTTTTTCCGTGATGGACCTTTCTTGGGAATCTTTCTAACTGTAGAGGTTTCCTGGTCTTGTGAATGCTTGCTGCATAGGTTTGCTGATCTTGTGAATTCTATATTTATAGGTTTTCTGATCTTGTGAATTATTCTTGCTGCATAAGTTTGCTGATCTAGCGAAGCTTTTCTAATGCAGAGGTTTGATGTACTTGTATCTATTTCTTGTGGAAGATGTTTACTGGTCTTGTGAATCCTTCTTTCGACAGAGGTTTTCTGATCTTGCGAATCCTTATTGCGACAGAGGATTACTCGTATTGTTTGTGGAGTGTCGAAACCCAGAAATTCGGATACCATAGAGATAGGAGATACAATTTGAACTTTAACGTCATCTACTCTATTGATGGATATAGGTAGAGTGAGAGATCTAATGGTATTAAATTTATATTTATTTTAGGTATCTCTTGATTATTAAAATAGATGACAATTTTATATTTAGGTTTTTCAGACCTGTCGAGGTTGCCTTGAAGGGAACTCTCGAACACTGGGTAGGATTTAGAATACAGATATTTCAAAATTTATTATATTATGCCTGAATATATACACAGAGAGAGATATATATAGATAGGGGGTGCATAGTTTTGTGTCTATACTTTGACGGGAGAGGTATCCCATCTCATTTTAGATGGATTCCTAGCAATATTTCCATATCTATATAGTGTATAATATAAATACACTCATGGACCAAACTTAAGGAAGTTGTTCCTTTAACATGTATATCGAGATTAAGACAATAACTCTGAAATATATTTTATACACACTGACCTTTATTGAAGATACAGGAGATAACCAAGTGTAAACAAAATTTTCCGTTTCCTTAAAAAAAAAAAAACTAACAAACAGCGACATCAAAATATGAAACTTTCTTAAGTTTTGACGATTAGTATATCTGTAATATATACTGGAAATTATTATTTTTTTAATATTTAATAATTTATATTTTTTACTGTATATAAATATATAAAATTTGCACATTTCACCTATATTTAAAATATAATAGCATATATTAATTAAAAACTTAATATTATTTTTGCTATACGCTCTTAGGTTGTAAACAAATAGTGTGAAATTTCCATTAGACTCGACGGTTTGGTTCATATAAATGTTACGCTTAAATGTATTTTGTATTATTATTTACACAAATCTAAGTTTTAATGAGAAATTCTCAAGATGTTATATAGGATCCCCCCATGGTGTGGTGTAAAACAAGATCACGTATATTCTAATAGTCTTGTTCCACAACATCAATATATAAGGTTGTTTGTTTTCAAGTTACAGCATTTGTAATTAATGTGCAAACATAATTAGAAACAAGACCTCTCAGCGTATGTCCTTGGTAAACTTCACTCTTTATTAATTGACCAGTACACACATATAGGAAATATTAGCATCAAAATAATGATTGTTTAAAATCTATATTTCCTTCCACGTACACCCCCATTGCTTGGATTTTTTCCAAATTCATTTTTACCGTAGTTTGTATGCAAATAATAACTATTATATTGTTTTACTTACATTTTTAAGAATTCACTCTTGGAAAAAACTTAAGTAAGTTGTATCTTTAAGCATGTATATAGGGATTCAGGCAATAACTCTAAAAGATATTTGATACACATTGATCTTTAAAAGACACACGAGATAACCAAGTGTAAACAAAATTGTCTCTGTCTCAAAAGAATAGACGACCATCGACATTAACGGATTTCCACTTCCTTAAGTTTTGTCCATATGTGTGTGAGTGTACAAAAATAACAGTGCTAGTAGAATAAGTTTTTAAAAAAATAAAATGGGAGAATGAACAGAATAATTTAACAGATAATTCTCGTAAACCAAGGTTTGAAATATGTGCGCATGTGTCATAGAAATTATTATTATTATTATTTTATATATATATATCAACATTTTATAAAATAAATAAAGCTTCCAGGGCTATTTTTCTTGTGCAACAAGCTTTCGGACTTCTCAAGTCCTTCAACAAGAGTATCACGTTAATAAATTAATGATAAATACTATTTATAATAAGTATAAATAGTATTTATCATTATTTGTTAATGTGGTACTCCTGTTGAAGGACTGACAAGTCCGAAATCTTGAAGTTGGGGAAGAACGTTTATTTTAAATCAACATTTTATTTTAAAGTGAATTTAAAACGGTATAATAACTGAGATGAGCGTTCTTCTCCCCTGACTTAGAATTTAAAATACTCAATAAAGCATCCATAGCTAAGTTTCTTGTGAATGTACTCTATTGATTTTATTAAATAATAACTGAGAGTTATATATATAAAACAAGAGATATATATATATATATATATTTTTTAAATTTATGATTGAATAGGAAAGAGCACCATTAATTTTGTTATGATTTTGATTGCAACTTGTCAGAAAAACCTGATATTCAATATTTATTCTAATTGCCATAAATATTTGCGTTGGAATAAGAAAATATCGTCAAAACGTCCATAAAATCAACTATTCTACTGACCGAAAGATCAATTTTTAAAAAAAAATATGATTGCCGGCTAAAGAAAGACTACTTCTCTTTAGGAAGTGAAAATTTTGAAAAAAAGGAAAACAATCAATAAATTTCCGAGTGTTTATTTAAGAAATGGAAAGGCAGACAATCCATTCGGTTGTGAATCTACCAATATGGGTGGCATCGTAACAAATGATCTACTTTCTGATAGCAAGGTGAGAATTGCTTTCACCCACCCGACACCAAAATAGCCAGTAGTCCTCCCATCTGTGAAAATTGGGTTAGCTCCTTTTGAAGGCCCGTGTTTGGAAAGCGCGGTAATTTGCAAGGGTAGAGTTGCCAAACTGAAGGGGATTGCTTCAAAGAACGGGGTTGAGTTGGGGTGGAAGTTTCTAGGACGGGCTTCTCTTCTCTGGTAAAAATACTTGTTCCGCAATGTCCACCGGGTTGTACAACCGTTGGTAGTGGCTGGCTCATCGCTCGCTTGACGGGAAATTTGGCCACTACATGACTTATATGTACATCTTACTAAATACTGTTTACATCATACATATACCGTGGGTTTTGTTCGGAAGATTTATTAAATCATTTTTTTTATAAATTATCTTTATCTTTGTCCCTTTTTACACCAAATCCTGGAGATCATGCTTTTTGAGACAATTAAGTAATATCTTCGGTTCCTTATACATAGAGTGTTTTTGTCAATCACACTACATTTCAGCATATAAAGAAAAATTGAATCTTTACTTTTTAATCAGTACATTGAGGAAAAGTTTTGGTCCCTTTATAAATCAATAGACTTAAGTGTTTTCGAAATGGTTGTGTGATGGAATATTTTATATTTAACTATAAACCGTATTTATCTTATAAATTAGAATTAAAGGTGAGAACATAGAATAAAAGTATCAATTAAAAACAAGTCGGATGAATTATTCTATATATTGATATGCTCATAATATAATGAAAAACTCTATATATTGAAAACATTTTTTCGCCCTTCGATTTCGTAATAAAGAGTTTCCACTCTATTTTGTTTCATTTTGTCTTTGAGATAACTGTAGAGATGGTTTTAATCTGTATTGTGTTCTCTGTTGTTACATGCTAGCCATACATGGATGTAGCTCTGTTGTGTTACCTCATAGATTCAAGTGAATATATATATATATATATATATATATATATATATATATATATATATATATATATATATATATATATATATATATATATATATATATATATGTAAATATGTATTCAATGCTATAAAGGTATGTCCATACACATGGATGAATCTCTTGTCTCGGAACTTTGGTCATAAATGACGCGATATTCAGCCGTGATTCGGTAATTTCCCTCCGTTGATTGGAAGTTTCTTTTTAATGAATGTTTGCATAATAAGCCATGTAGCAATAGATTATTGCGAGCAAAAAAAAGTGAAACTATAAATTCCCCCTTACAGAAAAAAATATTATCGATTAATTACCTATCTATATCATTTTTACACAGCTCCAACACAGTTATATACAATCATTCTTAGAAGTACCCCGGAGTAGCTTTTTTCCCCTTGTTGAAATTCAGCTACGAGCAAGCCAAACTGCCGTCGTTCCTGACAGAACTCGCTAGTTATATATCTGAGGTATATTGTGGTAACTCTGAGTGTTACATCATTACCATTCGTTACATCATCCTGTTGTGGAAGTCGTTTGATTTGTGGTCCCAATCTCCCGCTTCTTTTGATTCTTCCCGAAGGACATTGGGGTTTTTTCCTTGGAAGCGAGGCCTAAACATCGAAGATTGAGGAAGGAAGCATCCACACATCTGGTGCTAGGTACAAATATTTTCTATAAATGTTGTTGTTGTGGCGATGTGATGGGGATGGCGTAACGGGTGTCGCCTGCCGATAGCGTCTGTTCTGCCCCACCTTATTTCACTCTGTACTGTCTCACTCAGCTCTGTCCTGTCCACTTCTTCCCTGCTCCGCCTCACTCAACTTTGTCCTGTCCTGCCCTTCTTACTCAGCTATGTTCTGTCCTGGCCCACCTTATTCAGCTATGTCCTGCACACTTCTTCCATGCTCCGCCTCAATCATCTCTGTCCTGTCCTCTTTGTTTCTTTCTTCAACAGTTTAAATCACTATACTTTTTGTGATTCATATTCTCTCCTATTTTATTTGCATACGCTTTTCTTCACTTTTATTCTAGCTCCTACTTATCTCCATGAGTACAAGTGGAAAGACTTGCTGCCACAACATGTAAGAAGCATTCTGACATATCACCTACTGGATACAAGGACGTTTTAAAGTTATTTGGTTTCTCTAACGGAGTCATATATACAATAAACAACAAAGTGCATCACCTCATGCAGACATTCCTTTTCAAGTGCTCACAATAAATATTGGGCCGTGGTTTCCGCTAACAAAGATATAGCTAGCTACACAACACTTTATCTTCTCTACCCAACCTTACTTCGACTTTTCTGTTTGCTTTCCATACCCTGCCTTGTTTCACCAGCGCTTGCAATTCCTTATTTTTCTTATGATCTTCGCTATTTTATACGCACTTAAATATCCATTGGTTAGAAGACAATGCAATCTAAATAAGCGTACCCTTATAAATTAAACGAAGAGAACTAAACAACAATACTTAATAATAATTATCTATCTTGGACATTAATAACTTAATTATCTCACTTTCTAGAACATTTCATCGTTTAAAATCAATTAGTGATGCCTCACTTGACTCTATTGTTGCCATAGAATAGGGACAACCGGGTAATCACTCATAAAGTAAATTTTGAATTTTTTTATCTTCTTTTCTTTTTTTCACTTTTTATTCTGGAGAATAAAAGCTAATTATTCGTGGATATATATCACTCAATTGATACCTTTTAATATAAAATAAACAGAAAAACAAGCTATTATAAAATTGTGTTGTTTCGGATTTTCCTCACTTTTTAAAAACATCTTTGCTTTAAATGTGATCTTTTAAAATATAGATTTATTAAGGATTGCAAACGAATTCCTAATATTTGAAAACGTGTTAATTTTCAGATGTTTGATATTTCAAATAACAAAGAATAATTCAAGTATAGAATCACGTATGCCTCTCTCATTGAAAATAATATTTTTTGATAAATACACACACAGGCGGTATGTACCTATGTAATTAGGTAAATATGTAAAAATAGGTCATGTACATTGTATTTATGTTTACCAATATAACATACAAGAGACAAACAAATTGTCTTGAAAGACAAGTGTTTTTACATATGTGTAAACATCTGTATATTAAAAGATGATCGAAATTTTAAAAAACTCATTTAATTTCTTTGCTATCTTTTTAATATATACGAATAATACTTAATGAATATAATTTGTGTGTGTGTGTGTTCCTCAGGTATGTTGCTAAAATATCAAATTTGTTTATTTTTACTGAAATATACAGTTAAACCTGTCTATAGTCCCCCCCTCCTATATAAATAGCGCCTTCCTCTCTATAGCACCCGATTTTATACATTAAAATGTAAACATTTTACATTGAAAGTGACCTGTCTATAGCACTCCCCTCTCTATAGCACCCTATTTAGGTGAGTTCCAAGAGGGGGCGCTATAGACAGGTTTAACTGTAGTATAAAAATAAAGGAATAATTCTGGCCGAAGAATCACATTTTAATAGCGACTAGGAATGTCAACTACAAGAAGCATCCATCTTCAAGTTCATATTAGAAGTAGTTTTAATATGGAATATAATTTTGAATGTTTTCTTATACAGTTAAACCTGTCTATAGTGCCCCCTCTAAATAGCGCCTCCCTCTCTATAGCGCCCAATTTGAATACGTAGTACGATGCGATTTACATTAAAAGTGACCTGTCTATAGCACTCCCTCTATATAGCACCCTATTTTGGTGAGTCCCAAGAGGAAGCGCTATAGACATGTTAAACTGTGTGTGTATATATATATATATATAATATTAATAAATTCTAAATATAATGATAGTAAATAATAAAGAGAAAATGATAGAGTGGTTTTGGAAAGAATTTCGGAAAAACAAACTTGACTAGCTATCTTCCTAGCTAACTGTATGAACGCGTGCGCAGATTCTCAGGAGCTAGGAAGGAAATTGTCTATCGGGAGGTAGCAATTCTCTATTCTTCCCCGAACTGTTCTTAATCCTTCAATTTTAAATTGCCAATTTAAAACGCCATATGACTATACACATATATATCAAAATTATACTATATAAAATGATAAAAAGGAATGTTTTCATTTTATTCGAGCTTCCGATAATCCATCTTTTTTTCCAAAACACAAAAATTCATTTTAAAAAATAATGTTTCTATATCAACAAAAGGTTTATTAATTTTAAAAAGGAGATTCTCAAAAACTCAATAAGAGGTAGCAACTTATTGCTGTTTCCTTAATTGTTATTTTATTCCATTGATATATATAGGCGTCACTATCGAGAGAGAGAAAGAGAGATTTTTTTTTTCATAAAATAATTAATTTTATAAATATTTTTCTTGTTCATCGTTTCATAAATCAAGGTTTTTCGATTATAATAATAATTTTCAAACCATAAACGTGTTTAATAATAGTATACTAAAATAATTAATGTTTGAGATTAGAAAAAAAAAAACATGACTGATATGCATATTCAATTATATAAATGTTTTTTTTTTCTTTTTGTTCAACGTCTCTAAAATTAACTCAGAATTTTTCCGATAATAATAAAAAATTTGCAAACAAACCACATAGTGTTTAATGATAGTATACTCAAATAATTAATGTTTGAGATTAGAAAAGACATGTGTGATATGAATGATTGTTCTATTGAAAGTGTCTAATAATATTGAAGAGAAATATGAAGGATAAATAAACGAAAGAGATAAAACAAGGTGTGAAGATAAGATTATCTTCTTCTACCTGCTTTAGAGGTAGTTCGATAGTGGAGATATTCAGAACGGCGGCCCAGCACCTTTTAGATAGAGATACCTGCGTCGCTCAAGGACATGGCTAACAAAATCTTATGAAATATTCAAAATTCAGTGTTCAGCAACACGCTAAACTTGATATGTAACTAAATGTGGGTAAATATCTATATATTATTTAATGGACTATGTAAAAAATGGAGTCGATATATATTAATGTGGTAATATGAAAATCATAATATATATAGGTTGATAAAAGTACCAGCAATTCTTATATGCAAATAATTTAAAGGAATATTCTCTCAGAATCTTTCGAGATTTTCTTCCCCTTTGTGTTTTTATTATCTATTATATATGTACTAACTAAATTTAAGTAGTTTATTGGATTTCAAAAAAAAAAAATACTCACGTTTGTCCAATTTGATAATTGATGGAGTGTCATTTTTTGACTTAAATGTGTAATAATAATAATAAAATTAATAATAATTATAAAAATGTGTTCAAACAAATTTAAATATTAATTAATAGTAAACAATCAAAGTAAGAGAAGAAAAACGTCAAGTATAACCAGGAAGTAGTAAGAGCAAGGAAGTATATAGGATTCAAAGGGATAAATAAATTTTGAAATTTTTCGGAAAATTATATTGAAGGGTAAATATCAAGATAAGATACCTTTCAACCTGTCAAAATAAACGTAATTATTTTGTTTTTCTTTTGACGGTAGAGATGTATTTGTTGAATATCCATTCCATATGAATCCATTAATGAATAAGGTATCAAGAGCGTGAAGCAAGAACACGTGTGACTCGGCGAAGTGTTACAAGAAGAGTGACAATCAGTGAGGCCACAATTCGGTGCGAAACATACCTCGAGACGGTAGCAAACAAACACCGAGGATGAAAAATATTTATCACACTTCAATGTAGGCTAAGACAACAGGATAAGACGTGTGGATAAGAGAGGGGTTTCAGGGACGGATTATCTTACCCCACCGTGGCCTTGATAAATTACTCTCTCGATAGTATTGCACTTATCTTCCCATTTTGTAATTGGCTATCCAATCTTATCCCCCACATGGGAACTACTACTGAGCGAGGACATCTTGACTTCCGGAGGAAGTTTGATTGCGTCTTTCTGGATGAAGCATTTTGAGGCCGTTTAATGCGACGTTAAAAGTTTATGTAACAAAGTCGAGTTGTGGGTGATTGGGATACATATTTCTCTTTGTGTCGAGTAGAGTTTGCACATATTGAGGTAGTTTCATAGATAAATTACCCTCTCCCCTCAAAAAAATTATTACATACAAACCAAAGAATTTTAAGAGAGCGACGACCATTTTTTTCAAAGTTCCCTATCAAACATGTATATGTTTGTATATATACAAATGATTGAAGAGATCATGTTGGAATTACTAGACACGTATTTGCATGCAATATCCCTATGCATATTGCATATGTTTATATACATATCCATATACAATTATATGTGTATACGCATAAAATACATTATAGTAATATGCATAACATAGTAACATAACATGCCAAGACATAAATACACAACGCATATTTAGCAGGCGAATAATATTCTTTAAAATTAAATTCGTTTTAAAAACACCTCCTTTCCATTTTATTCTATATACCATTCTTCAACGAGAGTTAGAAAACTATTCCCTCCTAGGTTTTGCTTCTAAAGCAACCACTGATCAGCCAGGCACTCCCAATATTTTCCCACCGCAGTAAGTGTAGTAGAAAGTGCCTTTAATAATAAAAATGATGAAATTCGCGTTAAAATAGTTTCAATTTTCACATGCAGATGGGGCGTGCTATTTTAACTAAAACTACAATTCGTTAAGTTCTTCCTTAAAATTTAATGTATTCGTTGTCGTACAGGTTCCCATTTTTCTACATATATTGATTCAGCAGACAAATGTGAGGGGATGAAGTGAATTATATTCCAAATTTTCAATTCTAACTTTTTCTAGAAGAATTAAAACAGAAATAAGAGCCTATTTTTAATCACCAAAACCGTGTTTAATTTGTCTGTGTATGATGATAGCTAATCTATGGTGCAATCTATAATCAAAGACTATTGAGTCTTGAAATATCGCCTGTTTGACAAAGTGGATTAAGAAAACTGAAAAAGAGAACATAAGTTTAGAAAACCTTTAGCTGAAGCCGTTAAATTTCAAACGACTGGCGAGAGATATCTAACCATCAGGATTTCAACCGAAACAAATCGACGTTTAGGTTGAAAACTCGCCAGGATAGTTCAAGACTTCTTTACGCTTCAGATTTTCCAGTTCCAGATGACGATGTAGTTTCAAATATGGATTGTAATTGTTCTGAATGAAGATATAGGACGGATCGACATCTCAGGATAGATCTACACCACAGCACCTCTCCGCCAGTGGTTGTAACAAGTTGTTGTATATATATATCTCCCAGGGTTCTGTGAACTCTCCATGTAACGAAGACATCGTCATGTGAGCCACATCTCCTCACCTCTTCAACAAATCACATCGTGTTTTTTTTATACACTCACAAAAAAACGTTCTTTTATCACTTCGCCCACAAACCTCCTCTCTTTAAGTATCTATTACTTTTCTTAATCCTAATCTATTTTCTTTGAAAATGAGTTTTCTTATGCCTCGTTTCTTTTTTTCATTAAACGGCTCATTTTGAAGCAAAATTGATTAGTAATATCAATTATTTTATTAATTATTATCAACGTGTGTGATATTTATACTACTTTGTGTATTTCAAACTTTTAATTGTCTCACACACATATAAGTTCTCTGATTTGTCCTAAAAGACGTTAGATTCACACTATTACACCCTTGTTTAACCCCCCACACGAGATCTTTCACTTCCTACACACTGTGTACGTTTGTGTACTGGGTGGATATTGGCTTTAGTATGTTTACTTATAACATTCACATATTATAAACTCATGGAAACAAAAAGAAGTTGTACCTTTTAGCATGTATATATTAATGGAAAAGGTTCGAATTTACATGTATGGGAAACCGCCATTATATAATAAGCCAATAAGAAGTAGTTTAAGCTAAAAATATGAAACTTCCTTAAATTTTGCCCATGAGTTTATTTTTTAGAATTTCGGGGAAAATAGAGATGATGTCACGCATATACAGAAAAGAAAGCCTGTTTCTCTTTGGGAGAAATAGATGCCTTTTTCGCATATGTTTTCTAGTTCCCCTCAAAACACAAATATAAAGAGTAAAGCTAATACACAAGATGATAAACATACATATATGCACCCAATATAGAGAAAAAATAGACCCATTCAGATGTGGATTAAACGGTTCGAATAAATGGCAAAAGGACTATCTAAGATGAATTGTAAAAAAAGAGTTGAACGCTCGGGAGAGTTTATAAAATGAAGTTCGTGTTAAGAATCATGCATTAAACACATTTTGAAATTTGACTAATATATAAAAATATGGATTAACCAATAATAAAATTCATACTGCGAGCGAGAGATTGTATACTGCAAAAGTGATAAATACATTTTGGATCTGTTGAAAAAGTAGGAAATCAATTATTTTGATGCACCTTACTTGGAGCTCTAAAAATGTTTTCTTTTTTCTATATCTATATATTTTGTTTATACATATAATTATTTTATATGCTATTAAAAATTTTAATTTTTACTATTTTAATCCAAGAAGAAGAAGAATGATGTAATTCCAAGAGCCAAAATGATCTTGAGAGTAGCCCAGCACCAAAAATGGCGGACAAGAAGTTTCAATTTTTTTTAGAATAAAAAAATGCCAAAAACACATCTCACAAAATAAGTTAAGAAACATAAATGAAAAAGTTAATATATTAGATCAAAATATTTGAAAAGTATTTGAAGAGTGCTTCAAAAATTTAGAAAAAATCCCAGACATGTAAAAGTTTGCTAAACGTAATAACAGAACGTAGAACACCATAAGTAACATGTCCATGAAACCTTTCAGGAACTTATCAATGTTTACCACATAAATATCAGGATAATACCGGATAGTAAATGATGTATACAGGATACTGGATGTATACAGTATACACGATAGTAAATCATCACAATATAATCATAAGAACACACAAGAAAACTGCCCAAAATCTTCATGAACCTCGCAATTAAACTCAAATATATTTAAATGTCTTCAGAATTCGCATGTGATTCTCTAAAAATATCAAACTCTCAAGATATTCTTAACAAATATATCACAAGCGAGAGATACTTCAATCATATTACTCAAAGAAAAACCACCCGTAACCTATTTCAAAAGCCAAAGATATTTATAAAACATGCAGAGAATCTTATCAAAAAGCTCAGAAACCTGCCAAACTCAAGCGTTTTGCAAGCGGAAAACACCGATAAGATTTCAAGAAGTCGACTTCTCTAAACAGAAACTAGAACTTTCTGGTAGGATTCTCGATGAATGTTTAATTTCTTTGAAAAAATCTCAAAATTTTAAAATTTGGTAGCCATCTTTAATTTTAAATAATATTAAGAAAACTGGGCAAGTAAGCGCGGATACAAGAGTAAGTACAGTAGAAGAACCAATCTCATCTAAATACTGGAGTAAATAAACAACAATTCTTGATCCGAGCTATGTAATTATATATAGAAGTGTAGCAAAAATCAACCAACAAACCCACAAATGTGTCGAACAAACCAAATACATATTGAGGCGATAGCAAACACCCGACAAAGAAGGATGTGAAACACCAGTCAGTCAGATAAGAAAGACAAAAAGTGACTTAGAAAGATTAAGATAGGTAGGACACCCCGTGTGATGGAGAAACAGCAACAAATGGAGAGAAGAGAGATAAAAAACCCGCGAAATAATCCCCAAAGACCCGAAAGAGAAAAAAATAAACTGTAGAACAGATAAGCTAAACTAAATATATATAGATAGATAAATTAAAAATATTGCATATATATTGCTACATAGAACGATGTCGGAAAAGGCGATATAGATGGATGAAAAAAATTACCGCGAAAGAGTCCGAAAAATGAAAAACGGAAGAAATTTACAATATAAACCAAATTAGAAAAAAAATGAGAAGGAAGGGTGAAGACACGTGTAGTACGTGAAATGGTATGAAGAGAGCGTAAAATCTGCCTAAGCAAATGTAGTGGAAAGGTGAACCACGAAAGAGTCCGAAAATATAAAAGTGAGAAATTCAAAGTGTAAACTAGATCATAAATACAAAAAAAAAAAAAGTAGGTCTTGATAAAAAAAAAAGCTTATGTAGTAGGGTATGTGGTGAGTGTAAAAGGTGTTTTATAAAAGCTGTGTAAGCCACTCGAGTGAAAAGGAAAAGCGCGAAAGAGTCCGCGGACCTACCATGCCGAGGCCAGCGGACGCTGCCATGGAGCTGTTAATCCGGGGTGGCCATGCGGGCGGCCGTCTGGAGGCGACTGCCAGCCGCGCGTTGTCATGGCGACAGCTTCCAGGCATCCTAGCTCCCATTGGTCGCGCGACGCACGCCCATTCTCGCGCCCGCCCTGCCGCCACAATCCACACCCACCCACCGCACAATCTGGAAGCTCGCACACATTATGGAGGAGATACAAGGTACTCGACGTCCACTCGACAAGCCAACACACACTCCCGTACACGCTTGCCTGTTCACCACTATCAGTACTAACATACGGAAGAAAAGTTGACATGACCCATCATCAGCAAGGATGACACGCACTTTTTTTCGTGAAACCTTCTAAGATTCCTATCTAAGTTTTATTTTCAGCAGAAATGTTCAGACAAATGCCAATTAGCCGTTTTCGACGATAGAGTTCTAGACTTCCTATCTAAAATTCAATCTTAACATCAATGGTTAGAGAAATATTGTTTGACGTTCTATATAGACCTTCCCTATCTAAAGTTAAATCTCGAACCTTAAATATTAGAGAAAGTCGTTTATACTTTTTAAAAAAAGTTCTATACCTCCTAATCACACAAAAAAAGTAATCTTAGACATTATTGTTAGATAAATGTTAAGTCACCCTTTTGGAAGCTCTAGACCTTTCATTTAAAATTGTATATTAGCGACAATGGTTAGAAGTATGTCAAGGTACCAAGTTCTTTAATAAGTCTATATGGTCTCCCCCAACTGCGGTTTGATGCCAATATTCGAGAAATTCTTAGGATATCTGAAGAACTGCTAACTGATAGATTAGAAAAAAATTTACAAATGTGAAATTGTACTGGGATAAAGTGGATAAATTCAACTCCTTATCGTGTAACTGAAAGTTGATGGATTAGAGTTCGGTAAAGTTAGTGAAGGGTTTGAAGTGTGTTCTGGTAGGTCGCGACAAAACTTCTCCTATATAAATCACAGCACAGACTTACCACTCGATCTCCCGCAATGACTTTGTTTAATATCAAAGGTTTAATGTTGGATCCATACTTAGATCACATTTTAATTTGTGAGTTTCTAAGAAAGAGTATCCTTTGCCGTTCTTCTCCCCCAGTGGAACTAGCCTATGGTACACAGAATACTTGGGTGGCTGCACATATTGTAAGTTTCTCAGGTTAGGAAATATCAGAATGTGTGTCACATCAAACACTGAAACGTCCTCGTCTATTTCGAAGGTTATTCACGTCAACCAATCAGTTGATGCTTAGCTCAATTGAAGAAGTACATTCCTGTAGTATGGCTAAAACACTTGTTGAATTTATAGAATATTTGGGGGGGGGGGAAATCTTTCTTTCTATTTTCAGTTCAGAAGAAACTATTTTTTTATTAAAAAAAAAAGAGTAAATCACACACAAGCTAATTTAAAGCTAATCCTATAATACCTTGTTCATAATGCCCATATGTTCGTAAATCTCTTCATGCCTATCTTTCTCAAGAAGTAAAGGGGGCGGACACATCAACCCATCGCAGTGTCTTGGGCGGAAGACCGAGGAAGACATAACTGGAGTGGATGGATCACCATAGAAGGAGGACGTCAGAATCAACACAAAGAAAATGGTAAATTCCGATAAGATGTTCAACCCAACATGGACCTGAAACCCTGGTTTCAATCTTGACCGCAGCCCGCTGTACCAAGAACTTCAACAACATATACAGAGCGTCATAGAAGCTCTCTCATATCAAGTTACCATAAGATATTATTTGAACATGGATTTACGATTGGCTCTAGAGATATGGTCGTAGAGTGGTAGTCTATAGTGTCAGCAAAAATGATCCAGGATCAAAGCCCGCTCATCGAAGAAGTTTACATAATAATAAATGACTTCTCTCTCAATATATTCTCGATTCTTTAACAAATCCAACCTCACTAATAAATACAAGTAACCAAACGGGGTCTTGTTGCAAAGTATAAATATCTAGCATATGTTGGCGTACTTGTAGTGATAGTACATCTTCAACCCACTATGATCAATTAGAGGCTATAACCCATCTGTAGGTTGGATCATAAAAACTGTCTATCCAGGAATATGTACGGAATCATAGGACATCGCCTATTATCGAGATAATCAAAGTCTCTGAAAGTTGTTTGACGGTCAAAAATGGACGGAAGCCATCAGAAAAATATAGTCTAAACCATCTTCTCTCTAAATTTATTGTGAAGATTTTTTCCCAAAATTCCACGTTGTAAAAATGTCTCCCCAATTCTACCTATTTTATGTTTGAAAGATAAAATCCTCTGAAATTTAAATAAATATTTTAAAATCGGCTTCCGAGAATAGCTAGAAGTCCAAGAAACTTATCGTCGGAAGCCAATTTTTATTATTAGCTATTTTATATTTTGAATTATTGGATGTTGAGATTATCTAGGCAATGCCTGCCCGAGTGCATCTGCTATAGAAGACAGGAAGGACTAAGGTGATCGGTGCAAGTTACCGCCAGGAGTAGTGCCGCTAAGTGACGCTAGAGGGCGGTCCCATGTTGGCGACCAATTGTCTTTCACTGTCAAACCTACGCGGACGGATAGTTGGGAGCAGAGGCGACATAAGATTTGTCTTTTCAAATCTATAGATAAGACATCCATTTTATCAGTTTAAACGGACTGTATTTAAAAGATTGGAGATATTTTTTTATGCTTTTGTTACAACTTTTCTCTATTCCAGTAGAACTTGCCTTAACCGGGCCCTGTTTTAGACGGAAGTTTCTCATCGTCTCCGTTATTTCCCTTATCACGGACCTTTGTCATCTGGAAGCCTGTGCGATATGTGACAATATGGTTCCGTAATTGAATACAGATATTTTGATATTTCTTAGTCGTCTATCATATTTGATAGTCATGTACCACCTCTCTCTTTAATTATGCGTATCATGTTATATATTATGTTATATTTTTACTTCGTAAAATATATAACTTTTAAAATGCACTAATGGACAAAACTTATGGAAGTTGTGCCTTTCAGCATGTATATTGGGACTCAGACAATAACTCTGAAAGATATTTGATACACAGTGACCTATATGGAAGATACACGAGATAACCACGGGTGAACAAAATTGCCTCTGTCTCCTTAAAGAAAAATAATAATAAATAGACGACCGGTGACCCACATCAAAGACTCTTAACTTTCTTAAGTTTTGTCCATGAGTGTATATAGATGCGTGTGTTTTGTTTACAGAAGTTGTGAATAAAACATGATAGGTATAGAGTTCCTCAATTATAAGGAGCATACCACATTTAGCTTTGTTACCATAATCTCAGAGATTCCTCAGGCTAGCCGGGCTGTGGTCGAGAGTAAAGTTAATCTCTATCATCATCATGTCGTACGGCCGCCATAATCTTTTCACCATGTTCTGAACCCACCTCTTCTGTGTGTTGTAGCTGGAGACCCGCTAACGATATCCCATCGACCTCTGCAGCGGTGGTAGTGTATGTACATGTTCATTGTACATGCTATATATTTATTTATATTTATTATCATCTCATTGTAAATTCCCATAAGTTAGGATTGTGCACCAACTTGACTAGTTGTTATAAAGGTTTCTAATTGTCAATTTCCCCTCCTCTACATATTTATTTTAGTTCCACACATCATTCTTTTAAATTATTGAACCAATCCTTCTTTGATCTACCTCTCTTCCTTCATTCAAGGAAAGAGATCCCAAGGTAGAAGAGAGAAATGGAGTTGAAATATAAAAACCTGTCTTATAATAAATCTGACAGTTGGGACCATATAGTCCAGTTGTTACCTGGGACACCAAGTACATACTCGCGGTAAGTACCGATCTGCGTCTTTTTACCCCAGTTCCCTAAATGGATGCTTAAAAGAATTATTACATTCAAATAAGTACTTAAAAATGGTGTGGCTCCTTAATCAATTTTCTCCAAACTGATTGAACCATAGCAAGAGTTTCCAAATGAAGATATATTGCCTTGGTTTCTCTTTCCAGTTTATCTATAAATGTAGTAAAATGTGCATCATATATATAATGCCTCAAGAGACATGTTTTACTATGTCTATATTTCAGAGTAGCTTTAGAATTGCGGACGAGATGTCTTCCATGGCAGTTGATACTGACTTCGGGACGGAGCCTTGGCAATAAAATGCCCATAGGAGTTCTTGTAAATATATAAATATGACACACACTTCATTATATAGAAAGAATTATTAGAGGTAACATAAGACCAAAATTAAATTAAGACTGTGTGTTTTGTCTGTATTGCCAGAACGGAATGCTCTGACTTTGGTCAGAAGATGACATCATTAGCGCTACTAAAACGTTACGTCATAGTTTGTTTATTTACATTTGAGCTGGTTGAGTTTTCTATATTTCCGCCTTGGGATCGTCCCAACAATCACCATGGCGCCAAGAGATAGAAACATTGAACAAATAAAAAACAATCTTATTTTATGAAGCTTCTCCAACAGCGGAAGATAATATTCTCCTTTTTAAAATTCAAAATATTTCTTTAAAAATATATACCTTTAATTATATTATAGAATTATGATGCTAAATTTATCATCCCCACAAAAATCAATTTCGTTTTCAACCTCAGAAAGGTGTACATCCAAGGACAATAATTTTCTTTTGATCTTATTTTTATTTTGCGAAACTGAAATATGAAATAACTCAAAAGCAAGGGAGAAATATTACAAATTTATATTCTTCTCAAAAGGCAACCACTACTGCGAAAACTCTGTTTCATTCTATCTTTGCTTCAACAACAATATCACTGGGATATCTTTGAATTTGTAGAAGATGGGAGGAAGCTACACCTTTTCTCACCTGACCTGGATTCCTGACTATAGATATCAGAATAGGCGACGTAAGCACTTAAACTCCACTGCTTAAAGGAAAGTTATGAAAAAACCTATTTTTAAAATGTAAATATGTAAATTCTCACATCAGCAAAAATCTCATAACATGGAGCTATTCTCCTTTCAAAAATGCCTTGACTACGAACAAATAGAACCAAACTCAACATTGTAAAGAAGACTGACTCCAGCAGAAATATCGAGGTAAGTCTGCTTACATCGACACATATGAAGATATGCTCAGGATGAAAAATATGTTAATATGTGTGTCCGGCATGGTCGTCAGCGTAGAACCCTACAGGTTTGAATTTCTTTAGATACAAGGTCTAGGTGAAATTATAGTCAACATACTTCGGGACTGCTATAGTTAAGGCATGAGAAATGAGCGATATGTAACATTTTTGTTTTTCTTAAACGGCACTACAAATATAGACAGCATAAACCATACAGAATCTAGGTTCAATGTAATAGCCAATACATCATATAATTTCTATAGACTTATCTAGACTAGAGTGATGGAAGTTACATATAAACAATTGTGTCTTGTCTTCACTGACGTCACCGAGGTCTAAGATCTAGATAACACTTCTCTTGAGACTAGTCATCAGAGTGAAGGAAGTTGCATATAAATAAATAATTATGCTCTGTCTTCAGGCACATCATCGAGGTACAAGGTCTAATCAACACATCTCGAGGCTATTGTAGACTAGTGAAGAAAGTTACATACACATATTAACAATTGTACGCTGTCGACACCGACGCTACAAATCTAGATCAAAGGAGTTCTAGGTTCAAGGTCTAATCAACCCATCACCTAATTGGGTTATAGATTTGGCATTGGAGTGAATGATGTGTGTGTGTCTCATATAAACAATGTATCTTTTTACATATTTAATTAACCCACTACACACATACTTATATAGCTATTTTATACGTTGAATCAATCTCCAGTTACTACAAGCCTACTTGGCTTGGCATTAGAGTGGAGAGAGAGAGGATGTGTATATATTATATAAACAATTGTATCTTTATACATACTTAATTAACACTGCACACATACTTATATAGCTATTATATACGTTGACTTATTCTTTAGTTAGCACCCGCCTACTTGACTTGGCGTTAGAGCGAAGGATCGTATCATCACAGACGACCAAAGAGGTCCAAGGTCTAGACGACACATGCCGTGACCCAGTGGTGCGGAAGTGGACGACCGTCCGTTAGGCAGCAGGTGAGGGGAAGGCACCTGTCCAGCACCTCACCTGCTTCCGACCGTTGTCTTCCTTTGATTGCTCCACTTTGTTCTTGGCCTCTAATTGGCTGGGATCACCCTATCTCTTCTTCTGGGGATCCCTCGGCACGCTGTCCCACACTTGGTTGAGGGAACTATTTATACATATTTGTAAGTCTTATACTCCTAGCAGGAAAACTACTGCACTGCGGAGATCACTTAAAGAACGAGAGAATAAAGTAGAATCTTCTCTAAACGCTTCCATAAAATTCTCTTCTAAGGACAAATTTTAGTTTATCCATTTGATTTGAGATAAAGGTAACTTTAAAAAAATCATTTCAACGAATAAAAACCGAATTTTCAATAAATAAAAAAAGACACACTTTTGGTCATGACCTTTAAAATGGCATTCTGTTGAAGGGTTTCTTAATTTTATCTTTTTAAAAAGAAAATAAATTTGCATAGAAGCGATGTTTTTCTAAGCATATCAGCCTATTTTATTTGAAGTTAATTTATCATAAGCATTATCTCTCTTAATATTCAAATAGCCATTTATAAATTTGTAAAAATTTGTGCGTTCGTGTGTGAATTTTGCATTAGTTGTTGGAATCTGAGACTTGACCTTTGGAGCTATCTAAAAAGAAGGCGAAAATTTCAGGTTTTATCTTAAACAGCCTTGGAGAATTTAAAAATTTAAGATACAATACCTAAAAACGTATAATCTGTGTGTGTGTTTTTTTTTTAATATCATATATATCTATCAATATATATCCCCCACCCATAACAATTTGTTTCCTTCATCTCTCTCTTCTTATTTCTCCATTTGTCCATTCCAAGGTTGAAGAGATTGGTAGTGTTGTAAAATAATAGGATCTAAACCTCTGCCAGGCTTATTTTTTATAAGACCCGGCCTGGTACCAATCTCTTTCCATCCGATTGAATCTTTATGGTTCCATTAATTCAAACAAACAAAAATTGTATCCACACAATTTGCACTAAAAATTTTAACATAAGTTATATAAAAATGATTTTTTTTTCTTTTTAACTATATATATGTTATATAAAGGTATTTAAAATGTTTTTTTATTTCAAATATATTTCATAGATTCAAATATTATGTTAAGTCGACCGCCAGAGGTCGCGCTTTCTGTTAATATAACCATTTGTTGTTGTTTCCAGATGGCCGGCTCAAATCTTTTGTAAATTATGTAAATAATTTTATTTTTTTTTATTCTTATATATACGCCTTTAGCCAGGCAGTACTTTTTATCAAATTATGTTTTTTATATATTCCATAAGCTCAATCAAACCTATTTTTGTTAACTATTTTTATTAATATTACTCTGTTACCATGATTGCAATATCACATACTCATGGATTTCAAGATCAAGAAAATAATTCCTCTACAAGCAATTAATCTCTCAACAGCAGAAAATCTTTATTACATATTATATATATATAATTTACCTTTTATTTCAATATATAATTGTGCAAGATAAATATTACAGCTACAAAATATGTTATATCATATAAATAACTTATGTACTTGTATATTTTATTAGGTTTACGACAATCTATCTATCAACAATCTTTCCTTAAATGGGCTAACGTTCAAGTATATCCTTTAATGTTATAATTTCATCAACACACACACATACTTTAATCTTTTATAATATATTAAATTAAGAAACTGATAATTTATATTTTGTTGATTGTACATATTGCCAGACATTCTTTCTTTTGCACACAGTTCTCTGCTCTCGTTTTTTCTCCCTTTCTCCTTTTTAATACCATATGACTGTTCTCTTTACGGCCTAAAATTATTATAAATATATATGTATAGACAAATGTAAAGGCACACATGTATGACAGCGCAAGTATCCATAGGGGGGACATAGCGCTTTAATTTGAAATAAATCAACATACTCTCAGCTATAAGTGTTTATATATATGCGTATAGGTTATTCACTTTATTCACTCGCGTTCAATGTTTTCTTGGCTCAGTGATTGAATTAAGTAACTAAGTTCTATATTGAATATAAGATCATAAGTTTGATTCTCGGAATTTCTCTTCCATTTTTGTAATACTAAATGGTTTTTATCACTCTATTTGAAAGTTGTGTTTTGAACAATTTTATTTCAGGAATATTATGGATATCAGGGATTTTAATCATTATATTGTAGGTAACTGAAGCATGATCTCCTTATTCTGTAATGGTAAATGTTGGAGTTTTATTATTCTTGAAATGTTCTGGTACATTAGCCTTTTGCCCATATCTCTCTTTCTCAGATATGCGAATTTTCTTAGTAGCCAACAAGCATCCAAATTTGACCAATCTTAGTGTGCGCTGTTTAAAGATTTTACTGCAATTGTGAATATCACAGTATTTATAATAGAGAATTTTGTGGTTTCCCTAATTCTAGGAAAAGATGTTCATTGGAGCCTTCAACACAATTCTCTTTTGATGTCCGCCATTAATATAACTTATTTGCACAAATGTGCACAACTAAAGAAACAAGGAGAAATATATACATGTGATGTATAGATATATTTTCAGGATGCAAATACCTAACTTACAAAGGAAAAATACGGAAAAGTAGATAAAAGAGTAACACTATGCAACTTTTGAATGAGGCGAATCAGGATATTCCAGAAGTCCCTATCACATGTCGGCTATTTAGGTTGAAAGATTCTAACACCTCATAAATTCTACATAAACGTTTTAGAACTTCCAGGCTAGCAATGTGGAACTTACATTTCTAAACTCAAAATTTTCAGTAAAAAATGTAAATCATTGGCAAAGCTGTGGGGAGTTGAAGTTTTCAATCTCTTATAATTCCTTCGTAAAGGAGAAGCTCGGTTAGTATTTCATTAGAAATTTTGACGAAACAAACCATTAGAGCCAATAAAATATAGGATCAGTTACGTCCTGACATGTCGAGGTGTGAGGGCGAGAATTAGGGTTATCAGCCAGCCACGCCCGGACCACCTCTATTTTAAGACGCTGGTTACGCTCCCTCCTCCCTAATTTGACGTCCACCTCTCTAAACGCCCCTAATTCGAGCAGGTACTGGAAATGGGACAGCGGCAGCGGGACAATTAACACGGGGGCACAAAGGGCGGGGGCACCCCGCGGATTCTCTGGTGTGGAAAGCAAGAGTGGGTTCCCCCACTGACCTCATCCTGGGCGACATTTACTAAATCACTTTCTACCACGTTCAAGTACTGTGGTCATATCTTTCATTGGAGAACAAATATATAATATAATTTATAGCAAGTGACTTCTTTGCTAACCAACCAAAATAAGATGCTCAAACGAGGTTGAATACCTATTAGGGATTAATAAGGTATTTAAGAAAAATTTTGTATAAATTTTTCGTTTCAAATAGTAATGAATTGCTAGAGAAATTTATACAATATTACCCCATCGTCTAGATCTGAAAAATCTAATTTCACGTAAAGGACATCGCTTTAGCCATGTTCATCACGTCGCATTTTATAATTACCTAGTTAGGCAAGAGTTTGTTTCTACTTTTATGCTGTATGAAAATTATAAACTATTTTAGACGCGTAAGATTCTTTTTGAAATTAAACAATTTCTACTGTCCTTAATGCATGGGGAAAAATTAATGGGAGGGCCTGGCTCATCAGTGGTGAACCCTCCTAGCGGTTTCGCCAGTTTAATCTACCATACCGCTGTTATATTTAATTTTTGGAACTTCCTTATATAGTGATACTGATGCTAGACTCTTGGAATGGGTATTTTAGATGAACTATGGACATAAGCTTTGAGGACAACAGAATTACATATAATTAAAAATATATAAATTTATACTGTAGCAGATTGTTTATTGTCCTATGGTAAGATTTTTTAATTTCGATATTTGTATTTTGATACTGTAAACCTTTATCGCTGCCTCTCTGCTATATTATTAGTATTAATTTAGTTTTACTCTCTTTTTAAATAAATTGATCGTTGAGGTACAGCTTGCACCACGCTGATGAGAGCTAACAGCCCGAAACGCGTCCGTGGTTAGCTATTTTTGATTAATCAAGAATGGGTATTTGGCCAATTCTGGAATGATTAAAAATCAACGAGAATAGTTGATATTTATTCCGATAGATGGCGCAATCCATCAGCAACTTTCAGTTGCACGATAAGGAGATGCCTTTTTCATAAAATAAATTTACGTGTAATTCTGAGGTTTGTCTTTCCTAATTTTCTACTTTACAATTTTATTATCAGCATTTCTCACCCGAGTGTGTGTGAAATTCCTAAATTATCTTACCTATAGGGGTTCTAGACAGAGTATGCTATATTACATGTCGAACTCAATTTGAGTAAACTACAAGGTTTGGTATCACAAATTTTCTATTGTTGATTACTCTAACTTGGTCCCCATCTACACTTTGTGGTTTTCCACATGTAATCCACATTTTCTCTCCTGTCTCATTAGTTCTTAACCTCACCTTTTAATATTTAGATACACACATTGCCTCTCTCTTACATATCTCAAACATTGAAACCCTGCCCAGAAGTTCAACCCCTCCTCTACGTGGCGGGCGGTAGAAGCAGCACAAGTAAGGGACTGCCCTGTAGGGCGAAGTACGGTGTCGTGAGCCCCGAGCCGCTACGGTAACCGTGAAGGACTACAGGGAACTCTGTAATGTGGCTGACTAACGGGACAATGGCACCTCCTTTCCATGTAGGGACAAGACACCACCATATTGAAAACAAACATGCGAATATTTCTCTGGTAAATTCAAAAGATTTTGTTGCACCAACATTGATGAAATTTGCGTAACTATCGTGCTAGAAAAATTATTTTAGCGAAAGATAATAACATCCAAGAACATATTGCATCAATTTCCGAATATTCTAGTACAAATTCTTTGGATGTTTTGATTTGGTATTCAAGCTGAAATATAATACCGTATTGAGCAAGATCTCAATATCCATATGTTTTATTACAATACAATTGGGCCACAACGTGGTTCTTCACAACCTGGTTATTCACAACGTGTGAACATAAGGAAATAACGCGCCATCTACATATGAGAAATGAAACTATTGATCACTCTTTTTGTTCTCAATAAAACTAATTTACTACTAAGAAAAAGGCATCTACTGATCTCGTGCAACTAAAAGTTGCTGATGGCTTAGGTCATATTTTGGTTGCACGATCAGATGTCTTTTTCTTTTTTCTTAATTTATCCACCTGATCTCCAGTGCAATTTCACCTTTTTTGACTATTTTTAGTACGGTGTCGTGAGCCCCGAGCCGCTACAGTAACCGTGAAGGCCTACAGAGAACTCTGAAATGTGGCTGGATAACGGGGCAACGGTAACCTCCCTTTCCACGGAGTAATAGGACAATACACCACCATCACCTATAATAAAAATATAATTATAATTAGGGGTATTTTCAAAATTAAATATTCTCATACTAAAAATCTTATATCTAATGAACATATACTATACAAGACCCTCTAATACAGTAGAATCTCCTATAAGATACCATGACCAAGAAACCTGGCTAAACACGGCCTCTCCGGGGGTTGAATCAGAGACTTTGGATTGAAAGACTCTTCGTGACTTTGCCTGACCTGTCTCTGGAAAAAGACCATCTCCAAGGTAAACTGAGTTTAGCCATGTTTTTAGGCTATGGTATATCATGGAAGACTCTTCTTGTGTACATCATGGACAAAACTTGAAGAAGAGAAAAGTATTTTATGTGGCCAACGTCTGTTTTGAATATTTAAGAACACAAAGACAATTTTGTTCACACTTGGTTATCTCGTGTGTCTTCAATAAGGGTCACTGTGTATCATATATCTTTCAGAGTTATTGTGTCTGAATTTCGATATACTTGCTAAAAGGTAAATATTCTTCATGTTTTGTTCCCATTAGTGTATATGTCTGTTATTTCCAAAACTGTTAATGCCACCAATTTTTTTTACATATTATCATATGTTAGTTGTCAGGATATGCCTTATTTGTTTTTAATATCAACACCTGACTTTTTTAATTTTCAAATCTTTTATTATTTTTTCACATGTTAAGCGTATTTACGCAAGTTTGGTCTTAACTATCCATTTCTTGATTTCTCAGGAAGCTTCTGGGACCAAAACATTTTTGGTCGTAGAGGTACAGTCTGCACCACGCTGACGAGGGCCAACAGCTCGAAACGCGTTCGTGGATGGCCTTTCTTGATTTATCAAGAAAATAGGTTGGCCGAATATCAGGGAACAGGTTAGATCAACGTTTAGTTGATTTCTGTTCCACTAGATGGCGCTCTGCCATCTAGAAAACGTTCATGTTAATGGTCAGGATGATTTTAATATTATCATATGTGATATTATTTTTATTTCACATGTATGATATACTGTTCTTCTTTCTTTTTATGAAATTGTAATTTTCAAAATAGCAATAAACAGTTATATAAATATAATCTAACTATATTATAATTTTTCACGTATCTGTCTTTCTATCCCAAACCTTTTTTCTTGGCCTGTTTTAAATACGTTTTCTTTATTTAAAAAAGCTATAAATACGCATTTTTTTCAAGCAAGTTTCGTTTTTTTTTTTTTTTGTTTAGATATACACATCTTATGTGGCTCGTTCAAAATTGATTACAGCATAAAATAGCCTTGAATTTATCTACCGTATATAAACAGGCTATATGCTATTATAATATGATAATAAAAAGATAATTAGGGTGAAAACTAAAGACTGTCGTTATAGATCCGTTCGAAGAGCGGCCATTCGTCCAGTAGTTTTGTTAAAGAAAGGCCCCATCCAGGAAGAAATTGTTGTCAAGAATAAAACGACCGGACAATGGCAGTGGATGGGGCAAATTTAAAAATGATTAGAAATTTAGAAAGATGGCAAAACAAAACCCGGAGGTTTTTTTTACCGCACAAAAGAAGTCCCTATCAAAAAATTGACAGCTTGCAGGTAATTTCCTAGAATAGAACCTACTCAATAGGGTGGGGGTTGACCCAATAAAAAAAAAACGGGAAAAAATAAGTTTTTGATAAATGATGATTAAAACTGTGTAATTGCTGGGGGGGATAGGCCTATTTGTTCAATTTTTAATGTTGTTGATTTTAAATTGTACTTTGTAAAATACAAAGTTTTACAATAATTTTGCATATAAACTTTTCTGCCTCGATTATAGATAGTACCAATACCGTGAACTGGCATACAGAATTGTTTACTTATCGATATAGAGATACAGTCTCTTCCTTGAAATTTCTTACCTTTCTATAACCGATAAATTGCGGTCTATCCAATGAATATTCATAGGGAGACGTTCAATAATAGGTACTATTTACCCCATGGAATTTCATACAGAATCGTTCGGTAACAGACAATATCTATTCAATGGACTCTTATTTGGAATATTCCAATAACTGTGCTGAACTCCGTCAATCCATGAATCTGCCTTAAAATATTTCAGCAATAGTTTATAGACATGGTCTATCCCCCCCCCCCCCCCCCCCGGTGAAGAATCTTAAACAGAATATTCCAATAACGGTTATGAAATGAGTCAATTCCATGAATCTGTCTATAGAATCGTTCGGTAACAGACATGGTCTATCCAGTGGACTCTGACTTGGAATATTCCAATAACGGTGCTGAACTCCGTCAATCCATCAATCTGCCTAAAAAATATTTCCGCGATAGTTATAGACATGGTCTATCCAGTGAAGAATCTTATATGGAGTATTCCAATAACGGTTATGAAATGAGTCAAATCCATTAATCTGCCTATAGTATCGTTCGGTAACAGATATAGACATGGTCTATCCAATGTAATCTTATTTAGAATTATATAATAGCGATTATGAACTAAGTCCATCCCATGAATCTGCCTATAGAAACGTTCGGTAACAGTTATAGACAGGGTATTTCCACACAAAAGTGTGGGGAATAATATTTGAATTATATAATAGCGGTTATTAACTCAGTAATTTCCATGAATCTGCCTACAGAATTGTTCGGTAACAGATATAGACAGGGTCTATTCAATGTAATCTTATTTGGACTCTTTCAATAAAAAAAACGGTTATGAACTTAATCAATCTCACGAATCTGCCTACAGAATCTTTCAGTAACAGATATAGACATGGCCTACCCAATGGAATCTTACTTAGAATTATATAATAGCGGTTATGAATTCATTCAATCTCATGAACCTCCTACAGAATTGTTCGGTAACAGATATAGACATGGTCTATCCAATGAAATATTATTTAGAATTATATAATAACGGCTATGAATTCATTCAATCTCATGAATCTGCCTAAAGAATTGTTCAGTAACAGATATAGACACGTTTTATTCCAATAACTCTGATACAGAATAGATCAATATCCAATATAAGAAATGTCTATCCCTTGAACCAGGATACAAAATCATTCATTAACGGATATAGACAGGTTTATTCCACGGATTTGCATACAAAACGATTCTCAGTCCCCGATACAGACGCAGTGCCTCACAAACGAGCATATAACTGAATGACATTATTCTGACTAATCTATTCCGGAGTACGTCTGGAATATCAACTAGCGAAACCGCTGGGAGGGTTAACCACTAATAAGCCAGCCCTCTCCAATACCGTTGGTAGAAAGAGCAGTAGACAGAAGAAGGTTGTTTTTGATAATTAAAAAAGAAAATTTTGCACTAAAATAGTTTTTATTTTATAAACAGATGGCGCAATTTTTCATTAATTATTAAAACATTTTAAAATTGTATAAAGTCAATTTTAGACACAAGGCATTAGTGAATAAACTGTATACAAGACATGAAACCACTCAATGTATTTTTTCTCAAATAAAACAACTTTCTACTGCCCTTACTGCGGCGGTCAATATTAGGGAGGGCATGGCTCATCAGTGATGAACCCTCCCAGCGATTCCGCCAGTTAATCAGCCATACCGCTCTACTCTTGTATCCTGTTGTTCTGTTTGCATATCCGGTCCTTATTGTAATTCTTGGTAAAGGTATCTAGAAAGCAATTTTGAACTTGAGCTTGTGTTTTAGGTGAAATAAAATCCATCTTAATGATTTTATTTCTTGTAAAATCAACTTTTTAATTTGTACCTACTGCACCAAGAAAATTCAAGAGAGGGCCTGGCTTGTTAATAGTTAACCATCCCAAAAACCTCGTCAGTTTGATCTATAACATCTTATTCTTTTGGGCTATATAGTGTCTTCAAATAGTCTACGATGTATAGGAATTAAAGAAGTTGTAGACATTAGCTCTGGAGATTGTATAAATATATACAAATATTATGTGTTGTGTGTGTGATCTCACTGACACAATTTACAAATAACCAATTAGGCACCACATAATGTTATTTATAATTCTAGTTCTCATTTAATTAAGAAATATACTTTATTTAAGACCTAGGGGATCTTAGAGTCAAAGTAAGCAAGATTATAATTGGCTTATATTCAAAAACTCTCAAAACCACAAAATATCAACTTCAATGGATACCCACACACGTCGGCATTGAAGGCAATGATCTGCTGACGCGCTAGAAAAAAATATAAGAGAACCCTTGGAGAAGTTCTGAACCTCATAAATAGACAACATCAAACAACCCTAACAAGATTTATAACAGGCCATTTTTTCAAACTATTGAAGATGGGAAATAACAACAAAATCTACCCTACTTGTCCAAATGTAGATTGGCATCTGAAGCTCCAGAACACATTTTGGCTTAAATTAGATGCACTAAACAGGACCTTTGGGAAAGGCCGCTGCTTATCATCAAACAGCTCGAGGAGCAGGGACTCATAGAATTTGTGTAATCTTTGCACAAGGGGATAAGAAACAACAAGAGAGAGAGATTGATATTATTCCTAGTTAAAAGCGATATTAAACAAATGCCTCTAATGCTAGGACACAACAATGGTTGAAGAATATATTATAAAAGTTTAAACGCGAGTTCCACAAATATGAGACTGAGTATTCTCAGAACAAGGGAATAATCTTATTTTGAATGCAAAATCTCTCGAGATCTTTATAGAAATATAATTCTGATTTATAAAAAAAGCATCGCGTGTGCAAGAGATATATGTAACCAATATAAGGCGTATTGTGAATTTGATTTGAAAAGTTTAATTGAAACAAAATAAACGAAATATTGTGAGAGAATAAACGTCTCTCTTTCTAAAGCAATTGTGCAGGAGTTAGATGTATGTCTCTGTATTGGTTTCGAAGTGTAGGTGGGTTTTTCTGGGGACCAATCTCATAAATTGTGAATAGTCACGGAGATCTCTCTTCTAAATACTATTCATGCTGTGTACTTGTCAATAATAGAGAACCTACTTTCCAAAATAAGATTTCCTGTTTTACGAAGATGTTTTGGTATAGATTTTTATATATGTAGAGATATGTATACATATATGTAACATTTTATATAACATTCTGGAGCCTATGTGTGTGTATCTTGAAGCCTATTTCAATATATTAAGAAGTTTGTTCAAGTTTTTGTGTATTGTACATCAGATAATATTGTGTGTATATACAGTTTCCTTTAAAAATAACGTATATATCCCCCCATATAATATTTAGTCACAAATAAAATATATCTAGATGATAGTGATATAGAATATCTAAAATTTCCTGAAGACTGCTATACTGAAGACTGAAGTATGCTACGCTGGATAGCTATAATGAAATTTTAAGAGGAATAACGGAAAACTGAAAATATTAAACTATTTTGTTCAAGATTTTTTCAATAATTTGAAATTATTTGCTTGAAACATGTACTGGAGCTCGGAATATATCAACTACAAATATTCAATGTATTTTCCTTAGTTCAAATGGTACAGTTTATGATAATCATGGTGGATAGTAGTTAGCGACACATGTGGAAATCACTTTTGCATTTGCAAGTGTGCCAGAGAACCGGTTGGTTGCTTGCAGTCACTGGTGGGGTTGGATTTTTGCAAGAATTCTTCAGAAAAAAGTGACCAATGCGGGATTCGATCCTGGGTTGTAGCTGTAGAAAATCGACGGAAAATATAAACACAAGACCGACTTGAACAAATACAAGCTCCAATAAAACATTGCGTCTTGACTAAAAAAAACATGCATACCTCTGGTTAATCCTGTATAGGGTCAGTGACCCTAAATAAAGGCTTTTTGTTGTTTTGTTGACTAAAAAAAAAACTCATTTAAGCGTAATAGCGTTGTGTACGGCAAATTAAAGAAGACAATGTCGGGTAAGAATAAGGAAAATAAGGTAATAATATCGTTGTGTAGGCGGTAAATTATAAGAAGTGTTAAAAGCAAACAAGCTGGACAATATATCCTAACCAGTTAAAATGACACAATCTATTCGGGAACTAGCTGTGGGAAGGATGATCAAGAGACATCATACAGACAGTAGCCGAGGCATTAACAAGAAGAATGGGCATATTTGCTAGGACAAGCTGACATGCTACAAACCCAAATCGGACCATTTTGGAGGCAGATGAGTCCATTAATTGAGCTGTCACTCGGCCTGCCAACAAGATGACAGCTGCATTGAAGGCTCATTTTAATTGGGCCAATAGAATCATCCATGATTGGTCCAATACGAGGAACAATGTGGTTGGTTGGCCATAGGCTAGGTACTCCATGGGTACGGCCTGGTCATGTAGTCATCACTGTTCGACCCGAGTGAGCTCTATAAACAAAGTACAAATCATCTAATGACGCATAATGATCAACTGATATACTTTACCTGCATTTGAGATCAATTTATCTACATTGCAATGGCTAAAATACCTATTTTAGATATTCAAAAAGCAACTCCAATTTGGAACGTTCGGTGCGGTCTGATCTCATCAATGTAGTGAAGAATATTTAGTAAAAATCTACAGATCAAACATGACAAAGTTTTTACTCTTACAAACTACGAATGTGCCTTTGGTTTTCGACCACTATGACACAGGTTCGATTCCCGCATTGGACACTTTTTTCTGTTAAAAAAGTGCTCCAATGGCTTTCGATTCTTGCAAAAGTCCAACCCCACCAGCGAGTGCAAGTAACCAAACGAGACTTTGGCACATTTGTAAGTGCAAAGTCGAACTGCTTTTCACATGTGTAGACATGTGGTGCACTTCAGTAAAAGCAGTCGCTAACTACCCACCATGATTATCATGGCCTGTACCACGTGTACTAGGGATAAGCAAAAAAAAAAAAAAACAAACGAAAACGAATGTGCCATTGCTTGTATGTGTGTTAAATACATATATAACAATTATATATATACCAAATTAGGTACCTCTCCTTTTAATTATGCATTAGAACGACGCATTATGCTTATCATCCTAGTAAAAAAACATTACTAATGGTGATAAGAAATAAGCCATAACATCAGTTTTGGCAAATTAATACAAACTCCAGCCTGTATACCATGGTTTCGGGCTATGGTGTTGTATAACTCCTTCCTTATCACCACTATTTAAGTTTTTACTAGGGTGATAAACATATACGTTGTGTCAATCCTTCACCACTTCACCATCATAAACATATTTTTGATAAATTCGACCGATTTCCTAAATCGTAGGATGCTATGAAATCGAAGCCGCTCCTATACTGATGAGAGACAAACCATGGTATACAGGTTGGCTTTTTGTCTGAATTTGCCAAAACTGGTGATGTGGCTGATTCCTTTTCACCACTAGTAAAGTGTTCTACTAATTTGATAAACATAATGCATTGTTCTAGCGCAAAATTAAAGGGAGAGGTTCTTCTTTAGGTACATGAATATCATCCTCCAGAAACTCTATGTGATATACAAGTCTTGTACACAGTCTAGCCATACATTCTGTTACAGACAATTTTATAAATTAAATGATCAAGAACAAAAACTAATGAAATATAAATACATATTTTATTAGCCAATAGGACATAGATTTTAAATACACAGTAAGTATATATTCTAAACGCTTATCTTGGATCAAAATTATTTATTGAAATTTTCCAATATTTCGAAGTGGTTTATCGCACGCCCCTCTCTAAGAGAGAACTGCTAAGAGCACTTTCCTCCTTATTAAAACACAAGATAACCAGTTTCACTGAGGACAGTGCAGAGTTCTCCCAGTGTAAGCGATCAGCGACGTCGAAATATTGGAAGATTTTAATAAATAATTTTGATTCAAGATAGGCGCCTCGTAATTGATATATCTCTTGAAGATTGCTTCCTAAATTTATCAATATATATATACCACATATATAAAGTTGCAATAAATGGCCAATAGTACACGATTTATACTCAGATTCTATTTTATATAATTTCATATAAATTCTCTATATAGGAATATTTATTACAGAATTTCACATAAATTCTGTAAAATATAGAATCTGATTATACCAGGCTGTATCAAAAATTAGTTCTCAAAGCGGAAGCCCAATATAAAATTAAATTATTTAAATATATATCAATTTGAAAAAATGAAAGAAAAAAATAAAAGATAAAAAGATCAGGTGTTGAAATCAAAAATAAAATGGCATATCCTGACCAGGAGCACATGTGCTTTACAGAAGGCAGAACGCCATCTGGTGGAACAGAAATCAACTAAACATTGATTTAGCCTGTTCCCTTATATTTGGCCAACCCAATTTCTTGATAAATCAAGAAAAGCCATCCACAAATATCAATATATCAATTGATACTGTGTGGTATTGTTTGATAAATATATATTCAATATAAATAAATTTTAAATAAATATAAGGTTCGGTCCCACGGTCGATGAGCGTGCCCACGTGATTGAAATAGCGTAATGGGGTTAACATTTCAGTAATCTAGTATGTATGATAAAAAATAGCGATCCGAGTACTATTGGGCTTCTTTTAGAAAAAAAAGGCTAAATGCAAATATGGCGGCCAAAGAAATATGTGAAGTGGAAGGGAAAGGAATAGCAAATAGAAGGACAGTTTCAAAATGGTTCAAGAGATTTAGAGAAGGATACATCAGCTTTGAAGACAAACCTCGAATGGGACAGCCACATGTGACGGATATTGAGACCCTAAGATTTCTGGTGATGGATAACTCACAACAATCTACGCGTGAAATGTCAGCCAGACTTGGACCATACAAAGATACGATCAACCGGACTCTTCACAAGCTGCACTATATTAGCAAACGCCCAAGATCCTTACGACCTGACTATATCCCAGTCCCAGAGGCGAGTCGATATCTATAAACCCTTGTTAGAAAATCCGCCATATCTTTGGTTTTGGAAGCGGATTGTAAAGAATGATTAAAAGTGGATCTTTCTTCGTATCCCCGACACAAAAAGATAATGGGTACCCTGAGATCAAGAGGCTAAATCTGTAGTTGAACAGAAACGTTTTGGTCATAAAGTGATGTATGTATGGGATGGGACATCGATGGTATGGTACGCTACGAACATGTTCCTGATGGTCGTGCATTTAATGCCGATTTCTACTCAGAACAACTCAACTGAATATATCAAGTTTTGAAGACTTAATACCCTGCTTTGATCAACCGAAAGAGAGTACTCCTGCAACATGACAATGCTTCAGATCATCGAGCTAGGTCAACAACGAATAGAATAAGGCATTTGGAGGGTATTGAAGTTCTACCTTATAGCCCAGATATTGCGCCATCTGATTATGCATTATTTCGGTCCATGGCTGCATTTCAAAGGGGGAGACATTTTGAAACATTCCAAGACGTCGAAGTTACCTGTCGTGAATTTTTCGACTCCAAACCCCGAAAATGGTATCGTCAGAAAATTGAAAACCTGGCAAAAAGATGACTGGCAGTTATTGAAAATGACGGTCTCTACTTCAATGAATATATATATTTTGTTTATATATTATTTTAAATGTATTTATATTTAAAATATCTTATTAATGGGAACGAACCTTTGATACAGTCTAGTATTATAGCTCGTGTCTTATTGATCATTTATTATATCGTGTTTTCTCCTTTAGAAGGACTTTCATTCTCTAAAGCTAGAGATTTGAATTGAAAACCTATCCCTGGAAGCCTGATGTTTTCATCTTAAGGTTGACACAAGAGATTAATTTATTGAAATTATATTTGTAAAGTGTTTTATGACACGAGAGATTGCCAAAGTTCCATATTACCCTACTATAGCTTATACAAACTAGCACTAAAGTGAATAAACAATGCCTCAATATAAATGCTGAATATCTCACTGATTTGTTCAAAGGAAAATCTTTACTGCAAACGATATACCTTCTTACCTCTCTCTCAAGCGTGATTTCCACCATTCCTAGAAATTGTTTACATTCTGTGCATACAAATTAATAGGATTATTGAGAAAAAGCCTTCTCTTAATCGCGAAACTGAAAGTCTCTGATATATTTGTCCGAATAAAGATCATCTAGTAGTATAATTTTTCCTAATACCGAACATTGGTCAAAATTCAATTTCTTAAATAATTTTTTGAAAAGCTAACCGCGTACGCGTTTTATTTTGTTAATCTTTTTCAGCGTGGTACGGACTATGATACAATTTTACTTGTACTATTTTTCAAATTAATGTGCGACAATGATAAAATTTTGAAAATTTTAACATTATTGGTTCTTCTTATAACATCGTGCACGTAAATTGCGGATCTCAGCAGTGTTCCTCGCCACATGGCCTCGCTATAGATTATGAGATCCGCCTGGAGCGTTCAAAGGTCGCCAACTAACCGCCGATGTGTCAAACATATCTGGAGGTTTGTCATTGATGCAACTTGATGTCAACACACGCGGATTGGACTTCAAAAGCAATGCCGCTGTTAGGCCACACGACACCTTGCAGCCTCGCGATGGGAACTGCTCCTAGTGTCCTTCACCTGTCTGTCTTCTAGGTTTGTGCTGAACCTCGTGTACTGCTCTGTGTGTCTTACCTCGCAATGGGAACTGTTCCTAGTGTCCTTCACCTGTCTGTCTTCGAGGTTTGTGCTGAACCTCGTGTACTGCTCTGTGTGTCTTACCTCGCAATGGGAACTGTTCCTAGTGTCCTTCACCTGTCTGTCTTCTAGGTTTGTGCTGAACCTCGTGTACTGCTCTGTGTGTCTTACCTCGCAATGGGAACTGTTCCTAGTGTCCTTCACCTGTCTGTCTTCTAGGTTTGTGCTGAACCTCGTGTACTGCTCTGTGTGTCTTACCTCGCAATGGGAACTGTTCCTAGTGTCCTTCACCTGTCTGTCTTCTAGGTTTGTACTGAACCTCGTGTACTGCTCTGTGTGTCTTACCTCGCAATGGGAACTGTTCCTAGTGTCCTTCACCTGTCTGTCTTCGAGGTTTGTACTGAACCTCGTGTACTGTCCTGTGTGTCTTACCTCGCAATGGGAACTGTTCCTAGTGTCCTGAAACTATCTGTCTTCTGAATTTGTACTGAACCTCATGTAATGTCCTGTGGGTCTTACCTCGCAATGGGAACTGTTCCTACCGTCCTTTACCCCTCTGTACACGCTTGTTAAATGCTACAAAAATTAAAATGGGAATGATACTCCTCTGTCTGTCTACAGGGTTTGTATTGAAGCTCGTGTACTGTTTTACATGTTTTACATCGCGATTGGAACTGTTCTTAGTGTCCCTTACCTGTTGTCTTCAGGATTTATATTATACTGTTCTGTGTGTCCTATCGCTTTTTGATAAATGCCGAGACCCATAAAGATTGGACATACATATTGAGAACCAGAAGGTATATTTCTCTCTCTCATTCATTGTATTTAACCTCATATGAACGATGTACAAGGAATAAAGAAACTTGTAACAAATAAGTTTCAATCTCAATCTCTCTCATTGATTTCCAACTTTGATTGATAATAAATACCAATTGTGTATCGCATTTCAAAATCAAGTATCCATATATTCAATACCATGTTTTGAGATGTGTTGTCTTTTGAATCTATAATCTTATTTTAAAAAAAGAAAGAAAAATGCATATTGTGTACTCTAATATTCCTGATACTTAATTTTAGAGAGATATATCGTGTGCATATATATCGTATTTATCATATATATAGTTAATATAAAATATATTAGAAATATTCTATTGAAGTCTACATTATCTTGGAAGAGACCTGGAGCCTATCTCTGGGATTTAGATGCTGCCAACTCTAGCTACGGGGGAGCAGCTATCGTTCCCCATGGAGACCTACATCAGCCCACAGTGCTTGGGTCGAGGTTTGTGGCCTAGAGCGCGGGCCAATAACGGAAGGAGAAGAAGAAAGTGTGTGATCACCTAACCCAATTAGACAAAGACAATCCAATCATTGGATCCCATTATAGTAAATTACAAGGAATCGGACAATACAAGGTCGGCCATATTGTCTTGCTCCTCCTGTCCTTGTCAGGGTTCCCAGGATTGTCCCAGGATTGTCTCTGCAGCGGGGACGTGCCTCTCCTCCACTATAATTACCCCGGTAATCCTTTTTTGTCGCCCTTGGTGTGGCAAGTCCATTGTCTTCTCCCCATGGAAACTGCTAAACATGCACCAGAGGCCTAGTGTCAAATATCTATTTAAGACAACCACATCTTCCAATGTATCAAAACCCTATCGAGTACCCTTTCTTCAAATACTAAAGGTGCTTCGATGACCCGATTCTTGCACAAGTCCGAAACACGCCAGTGAGTGTTTGTATACATTGATTGCACAGATTATTGAAAGTTTCTAATAATAAAAATACAACTAATTGTTTAGAGATAAATTTCAGGTTTTGAAATTGAAATCAATTTCGCCTAATCAGATGTGTAAAATATATATTCAAACTGGTTGCTTGCATCTGGATGGTGGATGCCACAATGATATTGATATCTATGTGTGCATTCAAAGTTGGAAAAACCTTACATTGAGAAAGACAAATATGAATGACACATGTATAAGGAATGTTGCTCAATGAATAACATTAAACTCTAAGAATCTTGTTTTTCAAATACACCAGTCTAAATAAAAAGTGTTATACCTTGAAAGAACTGATGAAATATCACGAAACTTGGCCTGAGTGTACAGGCTCTATCAATAAGAGCCCATTAAGATTATATTAATTCAAGTTCAACATTTTATATTTTTAAATTCGAAGCATTCTATGTTAAGGGTAAAACTACTTCAGGGACTTATTTGTGAATTAAAAACTTAGAGCTCTCAGTTTCCTAAGTATATTTTTATGTTGGGCTGAGAGCAGACATGTCCTGTGAACATTTGGCGAATATTTGGAAGAAGCACTCTCTCACCGAGAATGATTCAGCTCTCCACCGCTATCAAATAGAATGGGAAAATCACGGTATTTCCCGTTAATTTACATGATAAAAGTTTTTATCGTCAATACAGTAAATACATCACAAGTACCTCCTCCTACTTTAGTGCCTTCCTCTACTGAGGGTGGGCCACAGGGTCTCTCCATATATCACGCCATCCGCTTTATCTCCTCGTATGTGCATTATCCTGTCCATTGTTTCAGGCCGTCCATATACTTTCGCTGTCTTTGTCCGCGCAGTCTCTTCCCGTTGATATTTCCTCCAGAACCGTCAGCTGTGCCTTCGTCGCTGATTCACACATCACATATCCAGAAAACATCAGATTTTGTTGCTTCATGAACATCACTGCTGGCGCTGTGTTCCCATTCGATCAAGGACCTGATTGTTTATCATCTTTTCTGCTCGTGGAATCTTGAGTGTTTTTCTATAAAGGTGGTACATCTCGAAGTTTCTATTCGTTTGATTGAATATTTTAACATGCCTCACATCCATATGTTATTATAGGCCAGATTAGTGTTTTGATTAGTCGTTGTTTCATCATAATGTTGGTAGTTCCCCTCAATATATATTTGTTGTTACAAAATCTTGTTTTGCCATTACAATTCGACATTTCATTTCCATGTCCAATCTTCCATCACATGTTATTCTAGTACCTATATATGTGTATGTTGCTGTTTGATTTATAACGAGTCCATTTACCAAGAGAATGTTGTTGTTGTGATATATCATTTCTGGTAATATACATCCATAATTTAATCTTATTTGTGTTTAATTCAATTCCGAAGTTTTTTTTTCTTCCCAACAAGCGCTTCAATATTTCCTTTCTGACTCTGTTTAGACCCCCGCTAGTAAACAAGAATCATATATTATATTATTTATAGTTTACCCATTTACTGAGATATCCGTTTTTCTCTTCTCCACATGTTACACCAGTCTTACACTGTGTATAATAAACAAAAGGGTTGAGAAATGATTCACCCCATTCTAACGCCTCTTTTGGCTTTAAATTCGTGTATTTTTCCATCTCTTCTGATTCCATTATACATTTCTGTCTCCAATATATTTCCTGTATAAATTTAATATATTTTGTATTCATTTCTTTAATTTTCAAAATCTCTATTAGTTTTTGATGTCTCACATAGTCAAATGCTTTTTTAAAATCTACAAAGCAAATGTATATAGATCTGTTTATTTCCACGAATTCTCCACAATTAGTTTCTTTTTATAAAGTACTCTTTGTTGGATTTTGAATAGGTGCCGGAACCCTTTTTGATAATATTTTCATACTGATGGAACTAGAAATTTTGAAAGAGAACTCCTCAGAAACCGTATAATGGCGTGTTTTTTTCATAATAATGTATGCTGATTTGTATATATTTATACTAACAATTCAGAATCAGGTTATATATATTAATTAGAGTGATTCTTTATTATTTCGACGCAAGATGAAATTGGCATAGAACATTTCAGGTTCAATCCTACAATATATTGAAACAGATTTCAAAACTCCAGACTCTCCAGTTTATATATTTTAATCGGTCTAACATAAAAGAGCATAAATAAAGTCAACATTTTAGAGTTCATTGGTTCTAAAGATCAAGATAAATAGTTAAAACCAATGGAAGTTCTCAGAATATTGTAAGTAAACAATCTCCTTGAACTGGTATAGGGACATGAAAATGAGCACCAATACCATGACTGGCTAAACTGATTTTATATGGTTGGAAAATTCTTAAATTTGTTCACAAATAACAAGAAAGCATTTGATAAATCAGAGTGGTTCTCTTAACTACGGATGGCTAAACCATGTTCAGCATGTATTCCTGGAAGAGACGGGGAAGGCTTCCAACTCTCAGGATCGTCTGAAACCTCTGGCTTATTGCCCCATCACGTTGATTGACTGATCTTTCAGGACGCTTCTGGATGAAAGAAGCCTCCAAATTGAATTTCAGTCCCCAAACACGGATGGAGGACGGGCGCTTGTTTATTTCCTGCAATTTGTTCCGAAATTCCCGGCGATGGCGCAAGGTTGGTGACAGGGTGTCATTAGATTTCTTATATGTTTATTGCTTGAGGACCCAGCGCACACTTTTGGGGCACTTCCTTCAACTTCAATTTTCGAATATCATTAAATGGAGAGTTGGTCACTGAATAGGCTTCATTATGTAGCAAGGTGCTAGGTTGCATATTTATAGGGAACACGGAAGTTTGTGTGTGCTGCAGACAACTCGAGGTTCGATGTAACTAGCATACATTCTATACGTAAGAAAAGGTTAGTTTGCTTTATCACTGCTATTGTAGCTAAGGTACAACCGGGATAAGTGTTGGACATCCATTGCAAAAAAATAAATAATTTGTTTAATATGTTTACATCTCTTTTGCGCAACATTGGTATAACATGGATGTGGTTGGACATCTATCGTACAGAATGTACAATAGGAATAGATTTTTGATATCTGCTTCAACATAGGTACAGTAAATATAGGCGTTACACACCTATTGCAGCAAAGGCACATTAAGAATAAGTGTTGTATATTTATTACAGCTAAGATACATCATAGGTAAATGTTGTGCATCTATTTAAACAAAGGTACAACATGGGCAGATGCTGAACATCCATTGCAACAAAGGTACAACATGGGAAGATGCTGAACATCTATTGCAACAAAGGTACAACATGGGCAGATTCTGTACGGTTATTGCATAAAAGTTATAAAATAGATAGTGGTTTTGGACTTATGTTGCAACAAAAGTACAACGGAGATAATGACGTCGGATTTCTTTTTCAACTAATTACAACAGAGATAGTGGTGTTGGACTTATGTTTCAACAAAAGTACAACAGAGATAGACAACTATTACAACAAAAACACAACAACAGGTGATTCAGTCCGACTAGCAGAAGAGAGTTGAGCCAATATTCAACCCAATCTAGCCGAGGCCTCTGCATAGACATAAAAAAATGAGGTCATCACCTACACCATCTCTCGTGGTTAATTGATGTCCTTGGGACACAAAAAACTTTCCCACATCACAGATCTGTAACTGGGATGTTATCTCTCGGACATCTCAACCGGACGGACATTCGGCGTACACACGCTAGGGTTTATTCATTTTACAATTTGCACATATGTTTCTCTCTCTCTCTCGATTTAGTTTTATTGATCATAAATTTTAAAAATGACAATAAAAATGTGTGAAAAAAATGTATCCACAGAAAAAAAGATATATTTCATTTTTAGACCATCTGAGCCAAATATAGCTTAGCATTTTACTGCTTCATCAAAATGATTACGGAGGCCTGCTAAATTTGAATTTTGAAAAATTCAAAAGGAATTTAAACTGATTTGTATGTTATTTGGTGTGATTATTTCGAAAATCACCGCATTTTTACCCATTACATAATATTTTTGTAAATTCGATTTATATAAATAAAATAGAAATATGAGTCTATGTTTGTCCCTTAGAAACTCCTACAATATGTAACCAATCTGAATGAACTTCAACAGGTTACAAAACTACAGAGGGGGTTTCATTTCTAAAAGAACGATTTTTGTGTTTTATTAAAAATAATTTACAAATTTTTGTAAAATTTATTGTTTTCCAAGTAAAGCCTTGACGTTTGGCAACAGCCCTGCATCGATGTTTCCAGGAAATAAGGCTTCGTCTTTGAATATTTTTATTAAGACCTTCCCAACAGTCCTTAACAACTTTCCAGAGACCATCTAGCGCCTTCGGTTTTCTAGATCTAATAGCAGTTTTCAGGAAACCAAAACACAAAAATCCATTGGGGTCTAGTCTGTGTTTTTATAACAGGGATTTATAACAGGGATTTATTAACAGGTAATTAATAACAGGGATGTGCTTAAAAAAAAAAAGATATACGAAATTCTGGTTTCACCCATATTTTCGTCCATAAATTGACGTGTTGAATGCGTAGTATGACACGCGTGGTTTTATCTTGGCGCATCCACACGGATCTTGAGTCACTTGGATACAAAAATAGGACTTCATTGTCGAATAATGGGTGTAAATAAGTCTTTTGGGAGATTTGAGAATTTATCTTGACATTTGGGTCAACCTTCTTTATTGGAAGCTTCCCATTGTAGTATAAACCTGCTACGATCATGACGCCCTTTGAGAAACTTTCCTTGCATTGCTTGACCCAGTTCTGAAAAGTATTTATTTGATAATTAGCGTAGTAAATGGCTCAGTTGCTATCATTGAGGTAAACCCATGCCTCGTGTAACAACATTTTTCGATTTCCTACCTGCTATGTACATTTCATAAAGGGTCCTGCTGTAGATCTTGTGTTCCTCGATATGATGCGGCTTGAGAACATGAAATTTACCTTTTTTACGTATTTTAGGCCGATTTTTTCCTGACAATACGGTTAACGGTAGAAAGTGGTATGTTGGTTATTGTGTAAATCTTCCTTTGAGAAGGTGGAGTTAAAGGTTTCTTCATGCACCTTATTTCAGTGGAATTTTCTTGTTTAATTTCATAGATATATCAAAATTTTATTTGTTTCCAATATTATTTTACACCGATTTTGCACTTAGTAATAACAATATTTCTTTTCTTTCATAATTTTAATAATTTGGGGAACGAGTATTTCTCCTCTGAAAATCTAAAAACGCGACCTTTTATAAAATCACACTTATAATTATAGGCACTTATAATATTTATAAAAAAATATCGTTTTCATGAAATTTAAATCAATGCTTGTTCTTTCAAATAAATAAAACAATGCTCGAATCTCGCGCTTCTTTAGCAATCTAAAGCATTGCAAAATCGTTCTTTTTAAAATGGAACACCCTCTGTATATCTGAAGGAGCCAGAATAATAGTTCCAAGCCCAGAAAAACCATTTAGACATTTAAAAAACCGACTGATTCGTGTATTTTAGGTCAGAAAATGATGATAGCACAGTAATGTTGTCTTCACATATTTTTATATAATGAATATTTTTTAACTGTCACATATAGCCAGCGACGCCGGAAAAAACGGATATTAATGAAATCATATTCACAGAACAATATATGTCCGTTGAATATTCACTCGGTTAAATGCCGTGCATGGCGAGCAAAGCGAACTTTTGCCTGGTATATGAAGAGTAAAAAAACTCTCATTCTTTAGACATTCAAACACAAACTCCGGGTATTGCCCGAGGCACGCGTCTAGTAAATGGTGATAAATATTGATAAATATACAATACAATTTGATTTGAATAACCAATTATTTTTTATATACACTATTTAAATTCTTTCGTGCATAACTCGGTCGTTGCCCGGGTTATTCATCTAGGATCGATATAAAATAATTATAATCTTTATTTTTAAGTACGTACTCTATATTTCCTTTGAAACTTCTTTTCGAGGCTTTTCTTTTATGTTAAATCTCAGGTCTATCTTTCGTGTTAACAACCAAATATGCTCCGTATCTTTGATGTCTTGACGGAACCATTCACCCTGTTCTTTGCTGATTGATCTTAAATATTAGGAGGGAAATCCCACATGTGAGTGAAGAAAAGGTAGTTTGACATTGATGGAGCAACCCAAAACTTGAAATCTGTACAATATATTCATTATAATGTTCTAATAGTCAGGATACTTGTAAAATTACCTAGAAATTTGCTGACAACATCTTTGAAGGCAACCCAAGCCCCTTTTTCCTTTGGTGCCATGTGTGCTTGTCTCAAATTCATTAACCTTTATAAATTTGCGGATGCTTGAACTATCAAAGATTCCCTCTTTCAACTTTATTTCGTATAAACCTGGAAAGATTTTGCACAGGTATTTGAAACAATCGCCATCTTTTGGAATAGCCTTGACAAACTGGTTTATTACACCTAATTTTATATGCAGAGAGGGTTACTATACTTTTATGGGATCAACTTAGCTGATCTGAATCACATTCTTGGCGCCTGTGGCTCAATATTTTGTCTTTTTGGCCATTCTTCTTTAACCCAATGTTGAGTCTAATACGGCTGTCCAACTCATAGATCAAACATGAGAACTTTGTATATCCGCCTTATTGACTATATTTTAATAATAATTTATTCTATAATCTATTTATTTACTAGTAAGATATTGCGATTTGAAATAAAATCCCCAAGGTAATAAGACCAAATCCAAATAAATAAATAGTGTGTGACGTTTTGGTAACAGCGCTATTACCATCTTCAGACAAAAGTACTGGATGAAATTTGATTCAGTACTTTTGTCTGAAGATGGTAATAACGCTGTTACCAAAACGTCACACACTATTTATTTATTTAGATTTGGCCTTATTACCATGTATTTATAATCTATAATCCAAATTGTGCCTTATCGAAATAAAATTCCTTAATTTTAAAACTACTAGATTTTAAAGCGAGGATGAAAGAAATTCAAAGAAAAAAGAATTAAGGTAAATGTTAGTTAAAATCCAAGCGAATTTGAATTTTTCAAGTAAACATAACGCGATGGAAAATGCTCTTTTTTTTTTTCAAATCAGCACCAAATAATGCATAAAGTTCAGCTATCAATTATATTTTATTTTTTCTTTGCATGTCTGTATTATAATAAATTGACATTACTGTGCTAGCATAATAATTTTACGACCTGAAATACATTAATTGGTCCGTTTTACTTTCTAAATCGCATTTTCTGAGCCCGAAACTATGATGTGTGCTCCTTCCAGATATAGTTCTATAACCTGTGAAAATTCCATTCAGATTGGTCACATATTGTAGGAGTGTATATAAGGAACAAACACACTCCAACAGACCCATTATTCTAATTTATTTATATATATCGATTTCAAAAAAGTATCCTGACGTGATGAGGAAAAATGGAGGTTATTTTCGAAATCAGCACGTCCAAATAACATACAAATTAGTTAAAATTTCTCTTAAATATTTTCATTCGCAGGCTTGTGTTATTCACGAAATCCTTACTAACAGGTTTTGAAAAATATCTCTCTCTCTCGCAATCCATAGATAGATCTTCAAATCAAAAAGGCATATGTTGAATCAAAATATAATTTCTGTCAATTATTAATAAATTAAAAGAAACTCATCTTCTGAAATTTTCTTACTTGACATATCTCACTGGAAGAGTCTTTGACCTTTACTCGTTTATCAAAAATATAATTTATTTACCAATACGAGGTGTGTTCAAAAAGTATCGCGTCTTTTGTGTTTTTCAAAAATTATTTATTTATTCATGAATACCTATTTTGTCCCCTTCAAAGTAATCCCCATGAGATATTATGCACTTGTGCCAACGGTTTTTCCAATCTTCGAAGCACTTCAAAAAATCATTTTTTAAAATCTTTTTCAGCTCCTCCTTCGATGCCGTCTTTATCTCGTCAAGCGTAGCGTAACGTCGTACTTTCATGGGCCTCTTCAGTTTAGGGAACAAGAAAAAGTCACAGGGGGCCAGATCTGGAGAATACGGTGGCTGCGGCATCATTAGTGTGTTGTTTTTGGCCAAAAAGTCGCGCACAAGCAACGATGTGTGAGCAGGGGCGTTATCGTGGTGCAAAAGCCAATTTTTGTTCTTCCACAAATCCGGGCGTTTCTGGCGGATTGCTTCGCGCAAATTGCGCATAACTTGCAGGTAATATTCCTTATTGACCGTTCTACCCTGTGGCAAGAACTCATGATGCACCACGCCCCTGCAATCGAAGAAAACTGTCAGCAAAACTTTCACATTCGACCGAACTTGGCGCGCTTTTTTCGGTCTTGGTTCGTGCGGCAGCTTCCATTGAGATGATTGAGCTTTGGTTTCCACGTCATAACCATAAACCCACGCTTCGTCACCAGTTATGACCCTCTGGAGCAAATTTGGGTCGTCGCGGACAGAGTCCAGCATCTCATTAGCAATGTTCATGCGATGCTGTTTTTGGTCGCAATTGAGCAATTTTGGTACGAATTTCGCGTATTTCAGTTTGGCTGAAATGTTGTATTACGATAAAGGTTGGCCTACAGCCACACACACAACTGAAATATTGGTAAAGAAATTATATTTTGATCCAATATAAGCTTTTTTAATTGAAGAAGTAAATGTGTATGTAAATGTTGAAGTTGGAGACTTGTGGAAGTGTTATGTACTTTTAGGCGAGAGCTCAATTTGCTTACACAGCGTTATATACTGAAATAAACTAACTTTAGAGATGTATGTGATCTTCGTTTAGAATTGTTCTATTTAACAGAATTCAATATCTATGAATCCATAGAATATTCAGAGCGAATTAACCCTAATGATTCGAAAATGGTTATCAGCATGGTTTTGAGACAAAACTACGCCATTCCATGTTCATTTTTGCTTTCGGCACCATGAGAGACCCTGTTTTTATCTCCTGATACAGTTTTGTAAATAAAGTTGTTGTCCCGTTCATTAAGACACAGATCATCCTCGCGATAGTATTTTCCATTCGTCTTTTCGTCGGAGAGTACAGGATCTTATGCATAACTCTCAACCCCTCTTCTTTTGTTCAATTCTTGTTTTAAATGTGGTGTACAGTATCTCTCTCTCTTTCTTTTACCAAGTTCTTCTGCAATTATTCTTTCACTTACTTTCTCTCTCTCATTCATATTTATATTTATTCTGTATTTAACCTTATATAGTCTTATATGGACATTGTAATAAATCAGTTTCAATCTCAATCTCTCTCTTCTATTAAAATTGATCATTTCCCTGATTTTTTAATCTTTTTTCTTGCTGTTGAGAGTTTATGGTATTCCTAACTTAGCCATTTCCTCTATTGTCTTTATTCCACGGTGAAAAGCAGAGTCCCATCTAAAATGCTTCTTATAGGAAGGTAATTGTCTTGGTTTGTCTCATAATTTTTATAGGCTTCAGTTGTGATGTCTTAGCCAGTAAAAGATTCTATAATTGCCTCTTTTTTTTCGGACTCCTGTAAATATTTTTGCAAAATTGACATATTTTCTTTTATTTTAATATTTTCTCGTTTTTGAAAAAATGCTAGAGAGTATTTGAAATATTGAAACTTTATATATTTTTTATAAAAATCATTTTGGCATTTTTTTTTTTTTCACAGAACCATTGCCAGAACATTTTAGACAGAGACCTTGTAAAAAATAGGATGTCTTTGCCGAAAATCACATTTCTCTTTTAAAAATTTAATCATTATTTTCTTTCGGCTATTATACTCTTTCCCAAAATTAGATTTTAAAAATTATATAGCATAAAGTTTCTGGGGGATGCTATTAATTTATAAAAAATGGCACCTCTCTCTTTAAAAATGCATTTGAACAAAGCAATCAGCGACTTAAACAATGAACGGAGCTCTAAAGGTATGTTCTATATCTATTATTTTTAAATATTTGATAAATAATTTTATTTTGAATATAAAGTTTGCCAATTTTATCCAATATTTCGAAAGATAAAATACTTATCTTCTGGGATATTTTGATTTGTGAAGTAAAAAAGGACTTACAAGTGAGCCATACCCGCTATATAAACATGTTGGAAGAAATATTTGAAAGTATATATTATAATTCAGCGATTTTTGCTTCAACACTAAGTCAAGAGGTCAACATTTTCACATTTTATATAAGATTTGGTTTAAAATATGATAACCTTTCCATTACCTTTTCATACATTCTTGATTAATTTTTATGCCTAGTAAACATTTTTCTCTATATTGTGTGTGTTCACCAGGACCAAAATTCTCTTTAAAAGTAAAAGGTGCTATTTGTTGATGCGTAATTTATAACAGTGATGTTTCAACTAGGAGCTACTAGGCTAAATAATGATGAAATTGAATATAATTTTGGGGACTTTAATATCTGTTTGTTTTAAATCTGATTATGTCTTAAATGTAGTTGTTATAGGTCCTGAATATAGTTGCCATTCTATCAGTTTAGTTGGAACTGTACTGTAAAATCTCGGTCTTTAATGTAGACTGGTCTTAAATCGAGTATGTCTTAATTCGATAATCGACTGTATACTGAAATATAATATAATGAGAAAATAACTGAGAGCTGAAAGGTCTGTAACAGGGTTTTCTATATTAAATATTGTTATTGATTTTTTTTAAATTACCAATGCATTTATTTGATTCTCTGTTCGTCTTTGTGATGTGTGTGTGTGTGTTGTATTTGGGTTATTAAGTTTACTTTAGGGATTTTATATAATATTATTTATTAACAACGATTACAAGTTACATATAATATTTAGATATACAGGAATATGAAAGAATGTAAACAATATGATGATAAGTTAATATTTAGAGTCGATATCCAATATCGTATCTAATCTCATATTATCGTAAAGATAGAGGCTGCCTGGTCGGCATTCATAGTTCTTAGAATTAAAGATCCTTCGGCCAGTATAACTTTTAATAAAAAAAAATTGTTTTGGCCGAAGTATCTTCATTTTTTAAAGAACTAATTTATTATATATAATTATATATATAATTTTATGACCACAAATATATAACAACCTTGTTAACTGATCTATTTAAAGTTTAGTTTCGCGTTACTTATGTGCAAAGAGCATGTGAATCAATAGCGATCAACTACATACATCGCCATTTTAAAATAATGTGATGGGGAAATATGAAATGGTATTCACCATTATTTAGTTCCTTTTAAAAACAAGAATTGAGGGTAATTGTATTTCATTTTCATTTTATTAATTAACCATACTGAAATATTTGCGCCTATTACAGAGGCAACAAACAAAACAACAAACAAATAGAACTTAGAATTAAATATTTACAAATTTACATGTATTATTCGACAGAGTTCATACAATTTATATAGATAAAGTGGCTGATGTAAGAGAGTTAAATAATTTAGATCAGGGAACAATCGATGTCTCACTTCTGCAAAGTTCGGACAGTCGTATATAAGGTGAAGAGCAGTTTGTTCAGTTTCTCCGCAGGAACAATTTGGTGTCTCTAAGGTAATTGTATACTTTTGGTAAGAACTAAAATGAAGAGTAAAAGTTCTGGAGTTTAAAAAAAAAGAATAATTAGAGTTGGTATGTATAAACATAGTACATTGATTTTCCTTTGAAAAAGCTCCATCAAGGATGACGAGTCTTCTCTCCTTCATTTTAGATCCAGCATTTAGTCCTCTTTTGTTTACGGAAAATGTTTTCCTGTTTTTAAATGAGCACTAAATACATTCAATTTTAAACCCTAGGAAGTGTGATATACTGCTATCCTTGAATATTCAAGCCGTTGTTATTGCTGAAGTATCAGCTAGGGTTCCGAGAAAGGATCCGACGAAGTGGACAGCGTCAAGGAAACAAGAGGATAACGAAGCTGTCAGCGTCTGGAATTGGCAATCTGTAGAGATAATGGCCAATCCGCATAAGTAGAGAAATTGCCATCTCAGAGGGGCAGGCTATAATTTTAAAGTATGGAATCCTGATAGAGTTCGCTCGGGTGAGAAGAAATGTCACAATTATATTCGAATTGTGTCTTTAACTCGGGAGATTGTTCCCAGCGTGTGAGAACGTGCCTGAATTATAGCAACGCCACTCAATTTAGGAGGCTTTGTTCGCCCATCGAGGCTGATTGCTCTTTGAATGGCGTGAATAGCTTCTTGAAACCGATCTACTCTTTGTCCCCGCGCGATCTTCTGGGTGGTGTTTGATGAAGATGGCTGCTGGGACGCCAGAGCTTTATCTTTTGATTTCTTCTTTACACTAGGCATGGACACTTATGTCTTAACATTCCTTAACGGATATTCGACCAATTTCCATTCCTATCTTATCTTATAATCGTTTTTATTTTGCAACGTTCTTTTACTTGATCATGTAATCGTTTTTATTTTTATTTTTATTTAAACCCCAGCCAAGTATTTTAATTTTAAGACATTTTTGTCACCCTTAGTAATTTATATAGCCTCAACGGATGTATTGTCTTATTTCCATGTTTTTTTTACCGTATTGACACATGTGGATTATTACAGCTATTATAGCTATCCAGGCTATATTACAGCTCTATTGATATTTACAAAACTTTTCATTTCACAATACTACGATTTCTTTGTATAACAGACCTCTGAATATTTCTAAAGGCTCTATCAAAAAAGAAGCGTGTCTTTTTTTTCTCAAAACAAGAATCAAAAATCATTGTGAGTGAGGAATGTGTTAAATCGGTGTATATGTGTTTTCTTGTGTTAGTGTGTGTTCACGTATTTATACGCGTGTGTCCTTTTGCTTTTATATGCCTGTGTTTTTGTATGCTCTTATGTGTGTTCTTATGTCTTTATATGTGTCTGTTTAAGTGTGCTCTTATGTGCTCAAATGCGTGTGTTTGTTCATGTGTTTATATGCCTGTGTTTGTGTGATTTCTTCTGTTTTTATATGCGTGCGTTTTTGTGGGCTATAATGTGTTTACATGTGTGTGTCATTATGTGTTCATATGCGTGTGTTTGTGTGTGTTCATGTGTCTATATTCGTGTATTTTTGCATGTTAATTTGTTTTTATATGCTCTGTTTTTGTGTGTTTGCTGATGTGTTTATATGCGTGTTTTTATGTGTAGTTTTATGGTTTTATATAAGTGTGTGTGTGTGTTTTGTCTGCTTCTATATTTTTATATGCGTGTGTTCTATGTGCCTGTTATTTTTCACTTCCCGAAATGATAGCAATTTATTCAAGGATAGAGTTGTCCCCGCGTGTTAACAAGGTTTATATTCCATTGAAAATTCAATATCTGATTTTATATGGAATTTAACCTGTGGATTGTGAAATTTTTTACCATTAGTCAACCAATCATAATTAGTTGCTATGCTCTCTTATGAGAAAATACTTATAATTATCTATATATTTTTAAAATGTTCAACATAATAAGTTTGAAGATTCACTCACATGTTGTGTCCATTACCAAATCGGTTTGTTATCTAACCTTATTTCGACACACTATAGTAGCAGGTGGGTTTGATGGACAGGAATTAACGTTTTTGATTAATCTAGTAAAATTATTTAGGATATTAGACAAAAAATTAAAGTAAATAATTATATATATTGTAGCGTTATTTGTTGTATTGTTTACATAAATAGGTTTTTAACAGTGACCCGTGAGCATCCGCCTCGAGCCGCGCTCCTCACTACTAACAAGATATCCGTGTTTTCTTTTTGATTTAAAAAATCTGCTCGTTGGAAGCAATAAACGTTCATCGTTCAATTTATCTTCGCCTGTTGTTTGTAATTCTTACCGCGACAAGTGGTGGAGACGCTGGGTACCGATACCATCACGGATACCTCTGTCAGAAGAAGCCGTCGCCTAGAAGGCCTAGAACCACGTTTTGATTTCGACGAAAAGAATAAGCCAATCAGAAAAATGTCAATATCGGCTGGAGTTAACACGGGTGTTAAAAAAAAAAAATACTTGCAAACATTTGACAAGAAACCCAACTGTGTTTAGCGGCAATGAAACGGAGGATTGTGGCAAATGGATGAAGGATTACGAACGTATTGCGAGATCTAACTGCTGGGATGCCACGATGAAATTGGCGAACGCACCATTCTTTTTGGAAGGGACCGCTGGCCAATGGTATGATAACAACGAAGAAGGAATGGATTCGTGGGATATGTTTAAGGAGATGTTTAGCCGGACATTCGACGCGCTAAGGACAACCTTCAGAGTCGAGCTCAGAAGAGTACAGAATCCTGTGAATCCTATATCCAAGACGTTCTGAGCTTGTGTAGGCAGGTGAATCCCGATATGAGTCAAGGAGAGAAATTGGCACATCTAATGAAAGGTGTGGTAGAAGATGTCTATCAGGTCATCTTGATGAAGGAAATTGATACTGTTGAAGCCTTTGTCGATTGGTGCCGAAAAGTGGAGGCTTGCAAGCAGCGACGCATCGGGAAACCAAGGTTTGAGCGACTCCCTAACGTCGCAAGTATAGAGAAACCAAACTCCTCGTCTCTGGAAGATCTGATTCGACGAACCGTGAGAGAAGAAATTAAAAGTGCCCTACATTTCGAGTCTTTAGTGCCGGAGGTGAACTCCCTGAAGAAAATTATTCATGAAGAGGTTGAGAGAAATCTGATCCCAATTGCGGAGCAGGGTCCATACTACCGAGAACAACGCCGCCACTTTGAAGGACCGGCGAAACCAACCCCGTATTACCAGCAGCAAAGTCCTACAAGGCTGACAACTGCCCGAAGAAAGACTGACGAATGGAGGACGGTGGATAATATTCCCGTTTGTTTCCAATGCGGACGCCCGGGTCACGTCGCCAGGTACTGCCGAGAGCGGCGAGGGATGGTGGATCGACAGCCACCGGGGAGATACCACCCTGTCCAGAACGGCCCGCGAACGATCTATAATAGCGATGAAACCCCAGGCCGCGCAAGTTACCGAAGCCCGTCGCCCTATCCAGGTCGTGGCCGATCCCCAGCTGAACGTCGCCCCTCGATATCGCCAAGCCGACGATCTGGCCGATCACCTTATCGTGAGGAAAACTAGAGCAAGCGCCCTTCGCTGGAGGTAAGGTCGCTGAGGAGATTATAAATCCTCCGCCGCTCATAGCCGCTAAGCTATCACAGAATATAGTTGACGTTACTATGGACGATAAAACTTTTCCTGCCCTTGTCGACAGCGGCGCTTCGTTTTCGGTTATTTCGGACCACTTTAGACAACAACACAAAAATACTATGTTCAGTGACGCTGGCATGACACTTAGAGTTGCCGACGGGAAATATATCGTTTCCAGGGGCCGATGTACTTTACGTTTAGAAATAAACGGATTAGTACAGCCGTTTGAATTCATCGTTTTACCAAGTTGTAGCCACGACATCATTCTCGGTTGGGACTTTCTGGAGGCGTCAAGGGCTATAATCGATTGTGGTAGCGCCGAGATTCTGTTAGAAAAAGCAGAACTACCAGAGGATTCTTCGAGCATATTCCAAACTGTAGCCGCCGACGATAGCTTTATAATCCCCGCTGGATCGACCAAGCAGATAAACGTAATCAGCGAAACTATACTCGGTGTGAGTGATGTCGTAATGGAGCCTTCGAGGATCCTCTTTCTAGAACGTGATCTGATGGTTCCCGCCTCGATCTTCGCTGTCCAGCATGGAAAAGGGAGAATTTGGATAACCAACATCGGCACATGTGATCGAACTGTCCCCAAAGGAATGTGTATTGGAGAGATACAGGTACTGGAAGAGGGTCAGCTGGCGGTCATCGGTGATGCTTCGGACACCAATCGGCAGGAGATTCTTGGACAAGAAAACTCTCCAAACATTGCCTCGATGATAAGCCCTGATCTATCCATGCTTGAAAGGACCAGGATATGTTCGATACTTGGGAATTTCAGCGGCTTATTTGAATTTAATAAGTTTCCGTCTAATCTGACGAGCACAGCCAAGCACAAGATAAATACAGAGGACCATCCCCCGATTAAACGTCGTCCATATCGAGTGTCGCAGGTCGAACGTCAAACCATTCAGAATGAGGTCGACTAATGTTGAAAGGAGGTATAGTTCAGCTTTCCGAAAGTCCTTGGTCCTCTCCTGTGGTATTAGTGAAAAAGAAAAATGGTAGTTGGCGTTTCTGTGTCGATTACAGACACCTGAATAAAATCACAAAAAAGGATGTATATCCACTACCAAGGATTGACGATACACTCGATTGCTTAAGAGGGGCGAGTTATTATTCTTCCATGGACCTCCGTTCTGGTTACTGGCAGATTGAGGTGGATGAGGCAGATCGCGAGAAGACCGCCTTCATTACACCCGACGGATTGTACGAATTCAAAGTTATGCCTTTCGGGTTGTGTAACGCCCCAGCGACATTTGAAAGAATGATGGATACCTTGCTGAGGGGGTTGAAGTGGTCAATGTGCCTTTGCTATCTGGACGATATTATTGTGTTTTCACCCACCTTTGACGAACATGTTCGACGCCTTGAATTAGTTCTCAGGTGTCTCTCAAAGGCTGGACTTGTGTTAAATCCAGACAAGTGCTTGTTCGGAACAAAACGACTAAGCATTTTTGGGCATCTGGTGGATGGAGAGGGCGTGCACCCCGACCCGGGTAAAGTTGATGCTATGTCCAAATTTCCTACCCCCAAATCCCTCACTGATGTAAGAAGTTTCATTGGAATGTGCTCATATTATCGTCGTTTCATTAAGAATTTTGCTCAAAAAGCTGAACCACTACACAGGTTGTTGAGAAAGGACACCAGATTCGAATGGGGACCAGATCAACGGCAGGCCTATGAATCCTTGAAGTTGGCACTCGCGTCGGAACCCGTCTTGGCCCACTTTGACGAAAAGTATGCGACCGAACTGCACACCGACGCCAGTGGGTTTGGAATTGGTGCGGTTTTGGTCCAGGTCCAGGGAGGAAGTGAAAAACCGATTGGATATGCATCAAGAACGCTGTCAACAGCTGAAAAAAATTATTCAACAACGGAGCGGGAGTGTCTTGCCGCGATTTGGGCGATCGGCAAGTTCCGTCCATACCTATTTGGGCGCTCGTTTACAATTGTGACGGATCATCACTCACTCTGTTGGCTTTCGGGCCTGAAGGACCCGTCGGGAAGACTGGCCAGGTGGGCCTTAAGACTTCAGGAATACAATGTGAACGTGGTATATAAAAACGGCAGAAAACATCAAGATGCCGATTGTCTCTCACGCAATCCAATCGAAGCGAATAACCCAGGGGAATCCGGAGATGACATACCAACATTAGCTGCTTTAACTGATATCGTCGCGGAACAGCGGAAAGATCCGGTAATTGTGAGAATATCGGAGGAATGTTTGAAGAACGATCAAAACCGCTTCAAAATAATCAATGGAGCTCTTTATAAGCGGAATTTCGACCCAGTGGGGCAACCGTGGCTATTGGTGATCCCCAGGCACTTGCGCCCTGACGTCCTCAGAAGTCTCCACGATAATCCAACTGCCGGTCATTTAGGGTTGGCTAAAACCCACGATAGAATTAGGAGGAAGTATTTTTGGCCAGGTCTTCTGAGGAGCATAAGAAAATATGTCGGTCACTGTAGGGAGTGCCAGCGTCGTAAACATGCTCCCTTGCGACCGCCCGGGTTGCTGCAACCGATACCACCCACCTCTGTTCCGTTCCAAAGAGTCGGAATTGATCTCCTCGGAAGATTCCCAATATCCCATTTAGGAAATAAATGGATAATAGTTTGCACAGACTATCTGACGCGATACGCTATCACCCGAGCCTTACCATCAGCGGACGCTCAGCAAGTGGCCAAGTTCGTCCTGGAGGACGTAGTACTTAAACATGGAGCACCACGAGAAATAATTACTGACCGGGGTAGGGTTTTTCAGTCTAAACTAATATCCGAGCTGACGGGACTTTGCTCTTCGGCTCAGAGATTTACCACGGCGTACCATCCTCAGACGAATGGTCTCACTGAGAGACTTAATAAAACCCTGGCCGACATGATGTCAATGTATGTGGACGTCGAACAAAAGGAATGGGACGTTATTCTTCCGTTCATCACGTTTGCTTACAATACGGCGAAGCAGGACACCACCGGATTCACCCCATTCAGCCTCATCCATGGACGAGAAGCTGAAACTACGTTGGATACATTGTTTCCTCTTTTAAAAGATGAAGATCAAGAGGACTATAATCGAGAGATAGTGACCCGAGCAGAGGAGACGCGACAATTGGCTCGGCTACATACACTGAGAGCGCAAGAGGGCAATAAACGACTCTACGACGCCAAACATCGAGAAGTGAGCTATCAGCCAGGCGATAAAGTATGGATATTTATACCCGTTCGGAAAATAGGGATATCCGAAAAATTAATAAAACGATATTTCGGCCCTTATAGGGTGACGAGACGCATTTCGGATGTGACGTACGAAGTCGAAAGTCTAGACACTACTAACCGCCGTCGTAAGCCAAAGGAAATTGTGCACGTAGTGAGAATGAAGAACTACCGTGACCCGGACGAACAACTGGACCTACCCGAGGATGAGCCTGCCGTCTGACAGCGAGGACGCTGTCCTTTTGGAGAGGAGGGCATTGTAGCGTTATTTGTTGCATTGTTTACATAAATAGGTTTTTAACAGTGACCCGTGAGCATCCGCCTCGAGCCGCGCTCCTCACTACTAACAAGATATCCGTGTTTTCTTTTTGATTTAAAAAATCTGCTCGTTGGAAGCAATAAACGTTCATCGTTCAATTTATCTTCGCCTGTTGTTTGTAATACTTACCGCGACAATATAATTATAAATTATAAAAAAAAACAATGGAGATTCTCTCTCTTCTCTTGACTACATACGTTTATCTTGACTACATCGTATATATGAAAAAAACAATGGTTGCCTGTAAAGTCGGTTTTACGGGCGAAGATTTTACGTGACAACGGTAGAATATTTATTGATATGAATATAATTAAATTGCACAATAGGAACAAGGAATTGAATGAAAATAAGAATTGCACAAATTTTAACTATAGAAATATATTTTGTTTACTAAAACATTGTACATGTAAACTTAAACTTAACTAATTCCTATTTGAGTGATTTTGTTGAGGATAGGACGATGATAGGACTTGCATAAATGGAAGGCGCGGTGAGACCAAACGTTCACTGATAGGATCCAGAGGCGGTAGACCTGGAGGTATGTCAGGATATGAGAAGCCGTTGACCTTTGCGAGAGTAGGAAGCTTACGCTTATTCAGTGATTGTCTACAGGTGTTGCAAGACTTTGTATAATCCTCCTTGCGTAGCTGCCGATTTTCCTTAACGTACCAATCCGAGATTACCTTCAGTTGTAGTGCAGTGATGGTTTTAAGGTCATTCTTGAACCACAATCTGTCACAAACCGAGCAAGCATGGCCAAAATCGTTGTCCAGGAAAGTAGATTGAAATCTCCGTATTGACGATGACCATTTGGTATACCAGGTGGATTGTTCCAGTTGTATTGCTGTTTGGCTTGAAGAAGTAGTCGGTTGTACATCAGTCCGAGAAGATGCTGCTCTACGTTGTCGGAATGCACGTTGCCGTTGAGCGTTAGTTAGGGGAACGCTCGTTCTCTCCGCCACGACAGGAACGCTTGTTCTCTCCACCACAGAACAAGACGTTGAAGCAGGTGACTCTGACGTACCGCTGGTGAGGGCTATGTTAGCAGATTTACGTAGCTTGAACCTGCGTTGCCTCTCCGCAGCCGCTTTTGCAAAGGCTCTTACTTGTTCAGGAGTTCTGGTCAATGCTTTTCGTAGTCTGTACTCACGTTGTCGCTGAGCATTCGTTCTGGCGGTAGAGGTGGTGTGTGGAACAACGAAAGGTACTGCAGACGTTGACGGCACGATATCCTCCGTCTCCATTGAAGTACTGGAAGTTGAAGGCACCGTTTCCATTGTTTTGAGAGTGGTGATTCCTGTTGAACATTTGAAATTGAATGGATGAATTTTTAATTTTAAAGAATCAATTTGAAAATCAAAACACTTATTCAGATCGAAGGTTCAAATTTTTGCTAAATAAATTTGAAACTATTTAAAATTTGTAAAATAATAATTAATAAATTAATTAATTTTAAACTAATAATTTACTTAACACTATCAACATTTATCAATAGTATGACATAACCTATAAACTCAGTTTCTCAACTTTTGTGTCAATCTAACAATTAATCAATCAATCATAGTTTACGATAATGAAATATCAGTGTACAATTATTTACCTTTATTGTTGTAGTTGTTGTAAATGACGAATCTAAGCACTCCACATTTTCACTACAGACACAGCTGACGATACTTTAACCACACGTGTGAACTTGTATTATGACGCTTTCTTGTTTTTCCAACGCCAAGAACGTTCGAGAAAGACAAAGACAGAGACAAGCATGCGCCGATTCAATGCGCCTAATTCTCTAGCGCTGCGCGCGCAGCTGCGCGCGCAGCACTCTCGTTCGGTGACTCATCGTAACGTTACCGGGCGTTACACTTTTTCATAAGTGACTCCCAGCCGCAACCTAATTTAAGACGTTGTCACGTCAAAAACAAAAAAAAATAGAAAAATGCTCATGTGAGCGGTCAGGAAATAGCAATTTTGTTTATATATATATATTCCATATTATATAGAATTTTCCTTGTAGAATTCATGCCAAAGTTTTTCGGTTTTGTGTCATCTTCCGTGAAGTTTGCCTTATATCACAAGTTTCCGTTGAATTTGGTGTTTCTTGGCGTTTAAAATATAAATATAATATTGTTAACCACAATTTTTTCTAAGCTTCTCCAGATTAAGCTATAGTTTATGCTTTTTTATAAAATATCTTCACTTTATTGAGAATAAACCAGAATTGAAATGAAGCTAGTTTTTACAAAGGAATAGAAAATAAATAAGGCTAAACAAACAAAATTTCGCGTCATTTATTAAAATTTTTCTATCAATATAGTATATCAAATAGCATTATTCTAAAGCAATTTATCGCTGTTAAATGGTACTAATTCTAATGTGAAAAAAATAATACAAATGTGATATTGTGCTGGGATAAGGTTCATAAATTAAAAAAAAGGTATCTCCTATCGGGAAATTGAAAGTTGCTGATGGCTTGCGCCATCTATCGGAATAAATTCTGGAATGATTAAAAATCAAGGAATAGTTTATATTTATTCCGATAGATGTCGCAAGCCATCAGCAACTTTCAATTACCCGATAAGGAAATGCCCTTTTTTCTTTTTTTTTTTTTTATATAATTCTAATGTCATTTAATTATGAAAATGAAAAAATGTTTGTAAAAATAGTGCTATAAATGAGTATGAATTTTCATCTATGTGCAGCATCAACAAAAGCCTATTAAAACATTCCGTCTTACATAGACACGTCTTGGAATCCAAGAAAGGAGAAAAGCAAACAATGGTAGAAAGTATCAATAGGAAGGTAATGAGGTATATCGGACGAGATACATAGCAAACACTGCGTATGTTTTCTAGTTATCTTCTTTTTCACTGTTCTCAAAATTAAAGATACACTGGTCCGCAAAATTAAAGGAACAACTTTTTTTTTTCATTTATCTCAAAATTTATTGAACATTTATCAATGGAATTTTATACACAAATTTATTATTCCATTATTTATTAGAATACCCGAAATCAAAGAATTCTAACATGTATTTTATATAAATTAGCCTTCGGCCAGTAGATATTTTTATTCTATAAAATAATCCCTTCAACAATATTGAGTAAAATTAATCATTCCTCCAGGGAAAAGTGTCTTTTCAAAACATTTTTATTGTTTTCAAATGTTTCGAAAAGACACTTTTCTATGGAGGAATTATTTATTTCATTCAAATATTTTTATTATCTCGACCTTTCGACAAAAATCTTTTGTACTCGTCAGGAGCGATCAAAAATTAAAACATTTGACAAAGCGTTAAAAATTATTCTAAGGCTGCACGGGCGTTCTCACGCGATATTCTTTTTCATTGTTTCATTGTTCAATGATATTCTCCACTCAACTATTGAACTAGTTGTACCAGTACTGGACATGTCTCTTATCGTCCAATCGATCAGTATAAATATATATGATACATAAAAAAAAAAGAATTTCTGCTTGAATTTAGATCATGTTGAGGATTATGGTAATGCAGTCGTGGTTAAAATCTTGAAAGAATAATATTAAAAATGATTTTGATCAGATATTTTTTTTTATTGATATTATGAAATATATATAAAAAACATAATTTGATTAAAGTGCTGCCTGGCTTAAGGCGAGTAGAACAAAGAAAAACAAAATATTATTTACATAATGTACAAAGGTTTTGAGCCAGCCATCGGGAAAGAACAACGAGTTTTTATAGGGGAAACATGACCTCTGGCGATCGATTTAACAGAGTATTTGTATCTATGAAATATAATTTTAAATAAAATAATATTTTAATATAACATTTATATACGAAACTTAATTATATTTATATTAAATAAAATAGCGGGAAGATGATATTCATGTACCAAAAAAGAGGCATCTCTCCATTTAAATATACATTTGAACAATGAAATTAGTTTATCGCTCCAATAAAGACTTAAAGATGAGGATAAAGAATGAGCCATAAAACATCTTTGTCGAATACAAACAAAAGCCAACAACCTTGGTTTCAGGATATTGCCCTCATCAGGAGCGGCTTTGATTTCCTAACATCCTAAGAGAGGAGGAGTTAGGCAATCGTTCGATTTTGCCAAAAAATGTTTCTGGTGGTGATGTGGCAGGTTAGAATAAGCATAAAGTGGCGTGAATTATGTTATTCGTGTAATAGAAGAAGTAACTTTTTCTCTTTAAATATGTATTATACCAATGTATATTTAAAGGGAGAGGTGTCTTTTTTGGTACATGCAAACCATTCTCCCGCAACTTTATATATGTTCCATATATGTTCTTATAACGTGTTGAAACTTTGTACGGTGATCCACCTTGATTCCTTCCTTCGCTGTGTCATCACGTTTCCCGAGTGGGTTTCCATAATCGAAGAAAATAATAAATAAATTACCTTTTAAAGTTAATATGTTTATTTATTATCTTTTCTTCGTAGTTGGTGATTTTCAGTCTTCGCGTATGTGGCTCTTCTCCCAAAATAAATGATCAAGATATAAACAATGTTACAAAAGGAGAAGGATACCATAGTACATAATTTGCTCGAAATATCAGAGATTATTTTGAATAAATGGGGGGGGGGGGGGGGGGGCGCATCAAACATGAGATTTAATACTATATATATTAATAAATGGGTTCATATTCCTTTTAGGCAATCGGTCGAATTCGCCAAAAAAATGTTTCTGGTGGTGATGTGGCAGGCTAGAATAAGCATAATGTGGCGTGAATTATGTTATTCGTGTACTAGAAGAAGTAACTTTTTCTCTTTAAAAATATGTATTATACCAATGTATATTTAAAGGGAGAGGTGTCTTTTTGATAACAGATGGCGCTCTAGCACATCATATTCCTTTTATTGGCTAGCCCATTTGGTTGAATTGATTTTTAAAGATAATTTTTGACGTCAATATATAACATAAAGTTGCGGGAGTATTATAATCACCCACACATGTACCAAAATAGTAATCTCTCCTTCTAATTATGCATTGGAACAATGCATTATGTTTATTGTCACAGTAAAAATATTTTATGGTGGTGACAAGAAATAAGCCACAACACCAGTTTGACAAATGCAGACAAAATTCCAACCTGTATATCATGGTTTCGGGCTATGGCTCTCCATCAGTACAGTGGCGGCTTCGATTTCATGACATCCTAAGAAAGGAATTATCAAATCGAAGCTACTTCTGTACAGTGGAGTGCCATAGCCCGAAAACACAGTTATAGGTTGGCTTTCTATCCAAATTTTTAAAAGCTGGTGTTGTAGCCTATTCACCGATATGAGTCTGCCCGTTTTGCGCAGAGAAGTAGTAGAAATGTAGTAGAGTTCCTTTTTAAAGGAAGATGCGTTCCTTTTGGTACCTTTGTTTAAAGACAAGTATTTTAATTAATAGGTATAAAAACGTGTGCAGAGTATTTAGAATGCAAAAAGAAAGTATATTCTCGGATAAAGTAGTTCTCCGATCTTCAAGAATATCAACTTGAGGGTTCAATATATATTTAGTATCCCGTTACTGGGGCAGCCTATAATTTGGCTCGACAGCTCAGTTAGTTAATTCGCCGATCGAATAGTTAGAGTGATGGATGCCCTGGACAAACGCTGCACGGTCGTCACGCCATTCCACGATGGATCCTCCGAGAATCACCCGTTTCCGCTGTTCAAACCTCCTTATATGGAGAATAAAGAACTTAGTTCATCACGCTTACGGCATCGCTGAATTGATTGGATTATCTCGTTGAGAAAAGGCTCTCCAGACTTTACCATTAATGCTCAAGAAGAGATTTTATCCTACTTCCACCATGGTCCATACTGCTGATTTTTTCATAGTTCAAGGTGTACACACACAATCTTCAAAGGTTTATTATCCAATGTTTCAACTACCCACTGTGGTCCTTTTCAAGGTGTAAAGCCCTAAGTGGTCTTTTGTCGATCTATTTTTTGGAACATATATACATACGGAAAAACAATTAGCGAGACAATGGATTGCGCCATCTGTCGGAGTAAATATCAACTAATCGTTGATTTTTAATTATTCAAAAATTGGCCAAATACCCATTCTTGATTAAGCAAGAAAAGCTAACCACGTACGCGTTTCGGGCTGTTGTCCCCCGTCAGCGTGGTGAAAGCTGTACCTCAATGACAAGAAAAAAAACCGTTTCATGATCTTTCAAGATGCCCGAAATCCCTTTTTTGTCGTGTCGTATAAGATAAATAGCTATTGTTGGTGGTAACCGTTACAGAGAAGTATAGGATCCTGAAGAACACGAATAAAGTCTCTTATAAAAATAACTGAGAAAGAGTTGGTGATCTAGTGAATAATAAAGCCAGCCTATTTTCTAGAGGACCGTAAAAATGCAGAACTGAAACAAACTACCAGAGACACAACATAAGACTTAGAAAAGGGGAGTTAATTTTCAGATAAGCCTAAAATAACTCTAAGTAATATTTATTTAAAATTCTCCATGATATCGTGCTGATGAAGATATTGTGATGAAGACGTGTTTCCCAAGAGTGTACTTTGAACAGAAACAATCACTTATCATTTTAATGGAAAACAAATAGGAAATTTTCTATGGTATGATGGGCAAAAATAACTCGAATTGTTGAACTATTATATCTTTGCAAATATATTGCACGTGTCTTAACTTCAGTCAGGGTACTTAGAGTTAGCAGTCGCTCAATTTTAATGGAAAAAAACTTCAATGTAATTTTTCCCTCTTGTTTAATGTATAGAAGTAAAATTAATTTTTCCTTCATGTCCACACTCAAGACCAGCAAAACGGCTGAGAAGAAGAAGAAATGAGCTCAAGAACAACAACGACGAATTTCACAGTGATGTAACAAAGAGCTGGAATATTTACGGAATAAACTGGCGTTGTGAACCTGTTGGTTCCAGGTCATCTTGAAGATTGATGGGCGCAGAGCAAATCTATTCAAAGAATGATCAACAATCTATTTGACAACTCGAGTGATTTATCATGCACATGTGTGTACGAAGGTGTGACTTCACTTCATCATGGTGGTCACACACATTTTCGAATTCCATTTCACACCACTTTAGTGGTTGTTGTTATATTCACACAATGGTACATGGTTAGACAGATTAAAATACTCTCTCCTCCCCTTTCTCCCCCATTGGAACAGGAAAATATAAAAGAGGCTCAGTTTGAGGATTGTTTGTAAGTATTCTGGATATATTTAGATAAAATAGAATTGATATTTTGTACAACCTATTACTAATGGAGCCTCGCAGAGTAGTAGAACCACGTGATCCAATTAGAACATGTGGAAAGTCAATTTCAAGTCCTAATGCGACAAATCTACTTGAGTGAAATCTCTTCCGAAAAATCAACCTGTATCTACAAATTATAATGTTTTCTAACTGTGTTTACGATTATAAAGGTTTATGTTTCTATATATTGTAATATTTTATTGTGATTTTACATTCGAATATATTTATAGGTCGCATTACATTTATTCAAGTGTACTTGAAGAGCTTTAGTTTCCAAGTGAATTACAGATTTAAAGATTTCACAGTGTCCTTATCTACACATCGACGTATTTCTCCGAATGTATCTACAGTGATACGTTTCTATTAATTGTAAATATTAATGGTGAAAATTATTTTGTAAGAAATTGCACTTTATATATATATATATAGATGAATGAAAGATACACTATTTTTAAGCTACTATAATTATTTTATTCTTTTTACAATTCGATTATACGTATATTGTTGTTTACAAGATGATGATCAATAATACAGAGTAGAGTAATAATATATCACAGATCATTCCTCCTTCCTTATATTGTTCATAGTTGGAGAAAACCGGCAAGGAGGGCATCGAGGTCGGGTAGATCTCCTAGGTGGAGGTGACGTGGAAATTTGAGGGTCTTGTTCCAGTCGGTGAGGTCCTGCTCCAGCGTTGTCCAAGGTCCAATCAGAATCTTCAGCATATTTGGTATCTGAACCTGTCCTCATCTGATTGACATGCACTTTAAATGTGCCTTTTAGGTTCTTTACTAGATAAACATTGTAACCTAGTCGTCGTATCACCTGGGCCTTGAACCATTTGCGCCTATTTTGTATTACTCTTGTAAACAGCACTTTATCTCCAACTTGAAAATGTCGCCTTCCACACTCATTTCTCCCAAAAGTCTTCTGGATAAATTCAGAGTTCAAGCAATTTACAAATGTTCTAGGCACATAACTTAGGAGACGTTCTACAGGAGGCTTATCTAAAGAGGTAGGCGTATTTCTATAATTAAACAGAACATTTTGTAAAATACAGTCCATATTTGAGTTTGGAGATTCTTCCAACGACTTTTCCAGAGATTTTTTAATTATTCTTACCGAAACTTCAGCAATTCCGTTAGACGAGGGATTATATGCTGGCGAGGTTAAGTGGTATACATTATTTTTCCGTAAGAACTCCTTAAATTCAATCGAATTGAAGGGGGGGCCATTGTCAGACACTAAGCATTGCGGTAATCCATACCTGGCGAAACACTCCCGTAGAAGCTTAATATTTTCTTGCGAAGTAGTACCTCTAACTTGAAATACTTCAATCCAATTTGAATTTGCATCTACTACTAATAAATAACAATCACCTCTGAAATAGAAATGGTCAACATGAACTCGCTGCCACGGTTGGTTAGTCCTGGGCCAAGGTGTGTTCTCAGCGGGAGGAGCTGTCTGATGATGCATACAGGGAGAACATTCCTTCACAAACTCTTCAATTTGACTATCCATTTTTGGCCACCAAACCGAAGATCTGGCTAGAGATTTCATGCGATTGATTCCTATATGACTTTGATGAAGTAACTTCAACATTTGATCTTGACAGGTTCTTGGAATCACTGCCCTAGAATCAACAAAAATGCATCCCTGCAGTACAGAAAAATTTTCCAATTTTGAAAGGAATGGTTTCATTGTTTCATCCTTTTTTGCTAACTGAGGGTCTTCTAATAGATATTCCTTGAGCTTATTTAAAACCGGATCTTTATTGGTTTCTTCTTCAATAATGAGGTGGTCCAATGGAGTTACATTTAAAAATGATATATCATGTGTCACCAAATCAATGTTGTCTTCCCTTGAATTTATTTCCTCAAGTGGAAGTCTTGAAAATGCATCCGCACAGAGCATGGTATCTTTATTTGTATATCTAATATCGAAATCGAAATTTGACAACTCTAAAGCCCACCTATGCAAGCGATTTGCAATTAAAGGCGGAAGAAGTCTTTTGTTTCCAAAAACAGTCGTTAAAGCTTTATGATCACTCTTTAACACAAATTTTCTCCCAAACAAGTATTGTCTCAGTTTGGAAGTTGCAAACACAATAGCAAGTGCTTCTTTCTCAGTCTGAGAGTATTTGACTTCTGCACTTGACAATGTTCTGGAAACAAAGGTGATTGGCTTCTCTTCCCCTTCCACAATATGACACAAGACCCCACTTATGCCATAGGCAGATGCATCACAGGTTAAAGTTAATGGAAGCTTCATTGAATAGTGAATAAGCGCCTGGGAATTTAATAGAGTTAACTTCAAATTCAGAAATGCCTTTTCGCATTGGCTAGACCATTTCCAACGATTGTCCTTCTTTAGGAGTTGATAAAGAGGACCAGCCAAGGTTGACATATTAGGTATGTATTTTGAATAGAAGCTCAACATCCCTAGAAAACTCTTCAATGATGTTTTGTCGAAAGGCTTTTTACACCTTTCTAATGCTTCCAATTTCTTTGAATCTGGTCTAACACCATCTTCATTTATAATATGACCTAGAAAACAAATGTCTTTTTTTAAAAATAAGCATTTTTCTTTATTAAGGGTGAAATTTAGCTCTTTCAATTTATCGAAGATCATTTTTAAAATTCTGTAATGTTCTTGTTCATCTTTAGAACCAATGAAAATATCATCTAAGTATATCACCGTGTTGGGAACATCATGAAAAAGGCTGTCCATACACCTCTGGAAAATGGCTGAAGCTGGACTGATGCCAAAAGGCAATCTATTATATCGGTAAAGTCCTCTATGGGTAGATACCACTAGCAGATTTTTTGATGCTTCATCCATTTCAATTTGATGATATGCGGAGGAGAGATCCAATTTGGTAAAAATCTTGTTTCCTCCTAGATTTCCCAACATAGTTTCTATAGTAGGTAATGGATATTTCTCATCTTCAATGCAATTATTCAAAGTATTTTTAAAATCACCACACAAACGTAGTTCTCCATTTGACTTTATTACCGTTACTAAAGGCGTAGACCAATCACTAGCATTAACCTTTTCAATTATTTGACTTTTTTCAAGTCTGTCTAGTTCTTTGTCTATCTTCTCTTTAATGGAAAAGGGTACTGGTCTAAATTTAAAAAATTTGGGCTTAGCATTTGGCCTCAATGATATTGAACCTTTAATGCCCTGAATTGGTAAATCTTTATTTTCAAATACTCTCTTATATACTTCTAAAAACAGTTCTAAATTTGAAATTACATTTATATTATTACAGATATCAAAAACGCAATTGGGCCAATCAGTTTTTAAAATTCTTATCCAATTTCTGCCCAGTAACGGCGTTTGGTTATTAAACTGGCCTGTCACAATTAGGGGTAGTTTTTCCTGATAGTTTTTGTAACTAACATTTACCAAGCATTTTCCAAAAACTGGTATCATATTTCCTGAAAAACTTTTCAAATGTCCACTGTATTTCTCTAGAGTGACATTTTTGAGATTTGTAAGAAAAAATTTCTTTGAAACTACAGACACGTCTGCACCAGTGTCAACCTCCATTATAGTGTCTGCATCTTCAATTTTAACATTTACCAATATTTTTGGTGCGTTTTCTAATGTGTTGCACTGAATAGTATTCAATTTATTCAGATTGGGTTTATTCATTCCAGAATTTTGGGCCGATTTTTTATTCCAACATACTGGAGCAATGTGCCCTTTCTTATTGCAAATATAACATTGAGCATTTTTAAATTTGCATAACTTCGTATCGTGGTTAGACTTTCCACAAATTTTGCAAGGATTATTGTATTTACATGGGAATTTAAATTTTTAGATCTGGCTTTCAACTTATCAATATCATGACCAGGATTTTTCATCAAATTTACTTGTGACTTCGCTGCCTCTACAGAATTTGCAATATTTATTGCACTATCAAACGTTAAAAATGGTTCACTTAGCAGCCTTTTAAGCGTAGCTTCATCGAAGCAACCACTTACAAATTGATCACACAAATTTTCATTTATGTCAGTAAATTTGCACTTGTCTGCCTGAGATTTAAGCCTCAAAACAAATTTTCCCACAGGCTCATTTTCTTTTTGTACAATCTTGTGAAATAAATATCTTTCATAGTGCTTATTTTTTATTGGATATAAATGGTTGGTTAAAACCTCTACTAAATCTTTATATTTAAGGTCACTTGGCCTTCTGGGTACCAACAAATCGCGCAAAGTCTTATAAACATTAACATCAATAGACGTTAATAACACAGATACTTTGTCTGCTTCTAATGTTTTGTTCAATTTAAAACATTCTTCTAATTGTTCCAAATAACAATTTAGATCTTCACCTTCACGAAACCTTGGATAATTTAAATTAGTGGTGGCCATACTTACGTTAATTCTTCGTCGCCATTTGATACGTTTCTATTAATTGTAAATATTAATGGTGAAAATTATTTTGTAAGAAATTGCACTTTATATATATATATATAGATAAATGAAAGATACACTATTTTTAAGCTACTATAATTATTTTATTCTTTTTACAATTCGATTATACGTATATTGTTGTTTACAAGATGATGATCAATAATACAGAGTAGAGTAATAATATATCACAGATCATACAGGTCAAAACATTTATCGTACAGATTGCAATATTTCTCTTACTGCATCTACAGAAAGAAAATTCCCTATTCTATAGATTGTACATTTTATTGTCTACATACCAAAAGTAACTACAGGTCGCATTCAAATGTATTTAAAGATATAAAGTTTCTAAGTGCATCACAGATGTGCAATACAGTGCAACACATTTTATTGTGACATTGCAACATTCCTCCAAAATGTACCGAGAGGGCACAAAATTTCTCTGTGTCTACATTTTGCAACAAATACCCGTGTTTACAAATCTCAGAATTTCATCAAATGTGTCTACAAATTGTAACCTCTCTTAAAATGTTTACAGATTGCAAAATTTCACTATCTCTATATCGCGGTATTCCTCCAAATCGTTATTTCTCCAAATGTATCTACTGATCATAAAGTTTCTTAACATGCTTACAGATTGCCAAATTTCACTATCTCTACATCTTTTTTCTCTAAATGTGACTACAGATCATAAAGTTTCTTAACATGCTTACAGATTGCCGAATTTCACTATCTCTACATCTTTATTTCTCCAAATGTATCTACAGATCATAAAGTTTCTTAACATGTTTACAGATTGCCAAATTTCACTATCTCTACATCGTTATTTCTCCAAATGTATCTACAGATCATAAAGTTTCTTAACATGTTTACAGATTGCCAAATTTCACTATCTCTACATTTTTATTTCTCTAAATGTGACTACAGATCATAAAGTTTCTTAACATGTCTACAGATTGCCAAATTTCACTATCTCTACATCGTTATTTTTCCAAATGTATCTACAGATCATAAAGTTTCTTAACGTGTTTACAGATTGCCGAATTTCACTATCTCTACATCTTTATTTCTCCAAATGCATCTACAGATCATAAAGTTTCTTAACGTGTTTACAGATTGCCGAATTTCACTATCTCTACATCTTTATTTCTCCAAATATATCTACAGATCATAAGGTTTCTTAACATGTTTACAGATTGCCAAATTTCACTATCTCTACATCGTTATTTCTCTAAATGTGACTACAGATCATAAAGTTTCTTAACATGTTTACAGATTGCCAAATTCACTATCTCTACATCGTTATTTCTCCAAATGTATCTACAGATCATAAAGTTTCTTAACATGTTTACAGATTGTCGAATTTCACTATCTCTACATCGTTATTTTTCCAAATGTATCTACAGATCATAAAGTTTCTTAACATGTCTACAGATTGCCGAATTTCACTATCTCTACATCTTTATTTCTCCAAATGTATCTACAGATCGTAGAGAATTTCTCTAATGGTGTTTACCGGTCGCAACATTCAACATTGTTTAGCCACCGTAATATTGTCTCAAATGTCAAGTTTAAATACATTTAGCTGTGTGTTTAAAGATCTAACATTTCACTAAGGTATTCTGATATCGGAATATTTCAAACTGGGTCTACAACTTTCAGCAGAGGTAGTATTCCGGTCATAGTTAATTTATGTTTCTTAAAACCAGGTCGCTAAGTCATCCACTTCAGCGAACATATGGCTTTTGTTTTAGTCAATAACGTCGAGAAAATTTACAAATATTTGCCTAGCTCAGGGAAGTTTGGCTGCCGAGTGCAACTTGACATGGAACGGCGGCCTGAGTGGGTTCACATGGATGTGACTATAGAAGTCTTCACAACTTCCGCTACTTCTTCAGCAGCCTCTACGCTACGTTATTTGGTTTTGTAAGGCTTTTTGTTTCATAGTATATTCTCTATTGGGTATTCGGAATAGTAGCTTTTAAAATAATAATAGAGTTGGTTAATACTATAATCCCTTCAGTAGAATTATAAATGTAGAACGACATTCCCATCCCTGGACACTTTATTTTTCCGTTTATCATTACTCTTCACAATTCATCCTTTCATACTTCATCCCTAAGGTTAGAAATAATCGTTATTTCTCCTTAAAATAAATTTCGATTTTTCGTTCAAAAGAAACACATGTGGGATAATTTTCAAATATCGTTCTACAATCATAAGCTGCATTATATTGTATTATAAATATTGAAAAATATAAATAAAAAACAATTTGCTGATAGAAGAGTTTCTTTTTTTCTATCATGACGATACAAGTTTTCGGGCAAAACAGCCCTTTGACAGGCCCTTCTTCCCTCAGTGAATTGTGTTTTATTTATAATAATGGAGTTGCTAGAGAATATTGAATAGCACTACCACCTGAACTAGCAATATCTATCTTTGTTAGAAGCTAATAAACGAACGAGCTTTCAAGCGAATAAACAGCTCTTCGAATAGTATTTCAGCGCTAATTTGAGATAAATAAAAATCAGATTCTATGTATCATTTTGTTGATAGGTCTGTATTCACATATTGGGAAATGGATTAGGATAAGTTTAAATATGGCATATTGCTGAAAATTTCATTTGTGTTTGCCATAGACATAATCCACAGAACTGTATGTATCTTTTCTCTTTCATATTGACTGAGGATGGTACATGTTTTATATGAAGTTATTCAATTTACCATTTAGATGAAATATACGTATATCCTGACCGCTTAAATGAGCATTTTTAGATGACAGAAAGACATCTTGAGTACTAAATATTAACTAAACGTTGATTTGAATTTATTCCATAATATTGGTCAAATTTCGTTGATATAAACCATGCTGTCGAGGACCAACAGCCCGAAACGAGTATATAGTTGGATTTTCTTGATGTGGTCAATATTTGTTGTGCTAGATGCCTTACTGCCATCGAATATGCTCATTTTAGATCGAGATATGCCGATTTTTTAATATATCTACCTTACCTTCTTCTCTTTTTTTCTTTTATTTCCATATATTCCTTATATTGTTCGCCGTTCAGAAGTTACTATATTCTAATTTTGTGGGAGGACAATATTTAAGTGAAAAAATTACCTTTAAAAAGAAAACATGAACAGCACCAATACTGATGAGGGCCCTAACTCGTATCTACACTGGTTTCAAAAATTAAGTGAAAACATGTCTTTTTTAAAAGCTTTTATTTAACTTGCCTCCATGTCTGTCTGTCTGGATGTCTGTCGCCAAATCTTGTAATCAATTTTTAATATACTTATAGGGCACCTAGAAATATGAAATTTGGTACACATGTTCAAACCTGATGACAATGCTAGCTGACCAATTTTCAGACTTCTGGGTTGTCAGGTTGGCCAAGAGCGGACAAATATCCAAATTTCCTTTCAAATTTTGTATATTTAATTTTAATATGCTTCCAGACCATATAGAATAATAAAACTCACAATACTCGCTCAGTCTAATTAACAATGCAAGTGTACTAATTTTCAGACTTCTAGGTGGTCGGGAAGGCGGGAAATGAACCATTATCTATATTTATTTTTTAATATTATGTGTTGCACTATATCTACTCGGAAAATGCTGAAGGTTGCGAAAGGATTTTTCAATAAATGTTCAAGACATGGAAGGAATTAGAAATCCAAATATTCAGATTCCTATCTAAAACGTCCTTGGAATTACAAGCAAATAAATGAGAAAAGCCAACAAATATATTAATTTTATCTGTTATAATTTAGTCATCTTATTCCAATATCATCACGCATATATTTATATTCATTATATATATATAGGTGTGTGTGTGTAACAATATACCACAATACATTTCACGACACCTTTTTAAATAGTTCCCCTTTTTCAATTAGTATGTTGTTACTTTTAACTATTTAATCAATTGTTTAATTATAATTCAAATTTTATATGTACCAATTATCCCCTAACAATAATCCACTGGGTGTCTCTAATTTTGTAATATAATTCAATAAATTTAGGGTTCCCAAAAGCAAAGAGACGCAGTTCTGTTAGTAACGGATTTTGCTTACGTTACTTCCGACCTCCCACGAGGAATTGACCAATCTGCTGAGAGCAGGCTTGCAGCTATTTAAGGCCAACGTCGTCTCAGTGATAAGGCTTTTTTTTTTTTTTTTGGACTGGCATATATACGACTAAAAATAGCGTGAATAATTAATTATAAAAACACTTTTTAAAAAAAGCTTTTATTTAAAATGCACTAAAAATAACAAAATAAATATTTCTGAAGTATTGCTTTTTTTTTCTGAAGGTACCATTTAACAAATAAAATAATAGACTTAGAAATAAAAGCGGTGGAGTACAATAATAATAAATTTGAGATCAATGTGATTTTATATGAAGCAAATGATTAGCAAGATTATGCCTTTCATTATTATTTCTCCGATGTTTTACGATGGAGAATTTTGGGAGGATGGAACCCTGCCAACGCAACACTGAAGTCACCAATGTTAGCAGAAATACGGTCTTCCAACTTTGGAAACAAATCAGTAAAACCGATATCATCTCAATAAAACTAAGACAAAAGGCCTAGAAGATTCACCATGATCCAAGAAGACCCATACCTGACTGGTATCCTTCTCACATCTTCTAACAGGAGAGCCCGTTTGAATTGATGCCATGATCATTAGACCCAGAATTCAATGATCTAATGACCTTTCCAGTTTCGAGTCGAAATTCAGTTTAAGAACAGATCCTCGATGAGTCTATATAAAATGAATCTGGAGAGAACACATTTTTATCCCATTACCATCACAGACCGTTATGGGAAAAAGAGTTGCATGGTCTGGGTTGGCTTCATTTTTCGAACAAGCGTATACCTCTCCACGTGTTTGAGGGAGTTTAATTGAGTGTTTAAAGATACAGAATCAAAATTATTTAGCCATAGGTAAGAATTTTCAGAATGCTATTGGATCCTAGTGCATTTTAATAGATGTTGTCTTGTAAAAAAAAAAAAAAAAAGTGGCAGCGGTGGGATTCGAACCCACGCCTCCGAAGAGACTGAGCCTTAAACTTGAAGAGCCTTAAACCAGCGCCTTAGACCGCTCGGCCACGCTACCTCACACATTTTAATAGATGATAATACTATTCAATATAGTCAACTAGTCAATGCTTTCCTCGAAAGATATTTAGCCGATGGATTGGTCAGCCGATGGATCTATGGAATCCAAAAGAACATGCCTGTGGTGTCTTTGGAGCTTGGAGCATTGGAGCTAGTCATCCCCTTCTCAGAACCCTGGAGGAGTGGGATTTATTTCTTCAAGGCTCCTCTTCTCAAAAGTACGTAATCAGCATGAAAGTTCGTTATAAGAATGGTAAATCTGCTGGAGGTGATCTATTCTCTTTTGACCCTCTATTCCCGGTAGATATGCTGCCTCGTTTTGTGTACATTTAAATATTTCGCATTTAAAAAAAATATTTATATAGTTTTAAATCTCTCTCTCCATTGGGCTACATTGATTACTCACTGAACAAACTTTGCACACCAAATTTCATAATTTTTGAATAAAATTCATTTTAAAAATATACATGAATTATTTTAGTGCCGGATATAAAAGCAAAACAGTCAAATACAAATGAGAGCAGTATGGTTGATTAAACTGGTGAAACGGCTGGGAGAGTTCACCATTGATGAGCCAGGTTCTTCCGCTATTTTTATTATTACAATAAGGACAGTAGGAACTTGTTTATTTTAAAAGGAAGCATACGCTCGATAAAAATAGTTAACACGTTTTGTTTTTGTTCGCTCAATTTTGGATACCAATCTATGTTGTGCAGGTTGGCTTTTTGTCGAATAGTGTATGTCCAACGTTATAGAATATACATTCAATCTTTTACCTGATCTGCGTAGAAATGACTGTATATAAATATTTCTGTACATTTTTTCACGAACAGAAGCTTTTTTTTCTGCACATTCAGCCGTCTGCAAACAACATGATTGTAGATGACGTTTGGATCCGCACATTATTCACATAGATTACGTGCGATTCAAAAAATCGAAGGCCAAGAGTTGTTGGAAAAGTTAAGGTCGACTTTTTGAAAAAAGAACGACTAGATTGATGGGCCTCATTTAATTTGAAAATGAAATGGAACTGTGAAAGCTGATTGATGTGTTCAATTGTGTCTTCTTAGCGACCAAAATACATCGGAAGAAATATTGCAACTGGAATCTCAACTCCCCACGTTGATGCCAAAACTTTGACGCCCATGTATCATCCATAGAGGCATGTTTGAAACTGAGGTGGGGCATCGGTGAGTCATTATGGACGGGTCTTTACATAGCGTTGATACTTGGTTTGTCAAGTTTCTTTATTTTTAGATGATTAACGTGTGGAAGGGGCTGAAAACAAAGGTATTGTGCATTTGTAGTATATGGTAAATAGATGCTATGTGAAGATAGTATATTTTATAATATAGGAATAGTCAGGGAGAGAAAAATACATTTCAAAATGCGACGATCTCCCTTATGATAAATGCACTTATAAATAAAACTTAAGGAAGTAAAAAGTCTTTTATGTCGCCGGTTTTCTGTTCTATTATTATTTTTTTAGGAGACAGAGGCAATTTTGTTTTCACTTGGTTATCTCGTGTATCTTCAATAAAGATCACTGTGTATGAACTATCTTTCAGAGTTATTGTCTAAATACCGATGTATATACTAAAAGGTACAACTTTCTCAATTTTGTCCACAAGTGTAGATATACATAGTGTGATCAATAATTTCCAGGAATGCTAAATATTTAAAGAAATACAAAAGTATAATAAAGTTTTATTTAAAATTTCTAAAAATAATGACAGTCACTATCTATACACTTATTCCTTATTTTTTTCCAGATATCAAAACACCTCTGAAAATCCTTATCTTTCAGGCTTTTCAAAATATTATTCGAATTCTCCTTTATTTCAGGTATTGAGTCAAATAGAGGTCCTTTTAAGACTCTTTTAATTTTAGGGTGAAGGAAAAAGTCGTTGGGAGCAAGTCAGGTGAATAGTGTGGCTGGGGTAGTAAAGCAATTCCGTGTTTAGCCAAATAGAGTGGTACAGTGACGGCCGTATGTGGCCGTGCGTTGTCATGATGCAAGAGCCAATTTTTCTGATGCCATTTTCGGGTCTTTTCTGACGCACAGGCTCTCTTAAAAATCGCAATACATCAGGATAGTAATGTTGAATAATGGTCTGACACTCGGGCACGAATTCATAGTGTACCAATCCCTTTACATCAATTAAAGTGATAAGAAGTCACTTAAGCTTCGATTTGAACATCCTTGTTTTCTCTTGCTTATTCGACCAGCTTTTAATCGTGCAAACCATTCAAATGTCCTCGATTGTGATAGGGAATCTTATTTAAAAGCCTGCTTCAAGATTTTAAATGATTCGGAAGCTGTTTTCCCTAATTTAAAGCAAAGCCCTATGCAGACTCGCTGTTTTTCAATACAGTCCATACTGAAATTAGAAAATGTTCTGATATACTCGAGCTTATAAATTCGATAAAACGTGAGCGCGTGCGTCTATGTGATCAATTTTTATTGCTACGTGTTGATAAATGTTTTATCTATAAGGTCCTTATAAAATTATTTCATTATTTTGAATATTTTACGTGATCCAGTCTCATTCCTGGAAATTATTGATCACACGTTATATAAATTGTTTCATAATCAAATAATGCAATTTTTGGTACATCAATGTGGTAAAACACAACCGAAAATAAGATAAAAATCATAAAATTTTAGTTTTTAAATAGTTCCTCCATCATGCTGATATATTCATATAAAATATTAACATAATCAAAGAAAATATACCAGACATCACGGGACAACTGCCTCCATGATGGATGGTTGTGTGGTGAGGTTATTTAAAAGTCAAGGCCTATAAATCAACCCAAAAACTACCCTCTACAGCAAAAGAACAATATCGAAATTCATGCAAATTGTTCAGATATACTTGGCAATGTTCTCCATAGAACTCATCTATGCGAATCTGAAAATGGACATTATTTACTTTTATTATTAACTTCCCTATTTGTATTTTACATATTGGTTATAAACGTTGTCATCAGCTTTTGTGATAATAAAGATATTTTTCTTGAAAATAAAGATACTTCGGCCAGTAAATCTTTTTATTACCTCGACGTTTCGACAAAAATCTTTTGTCCTCGTCAGGAGCAAACAAAAAACATTTAGCAAGGCGTTAAAAATTATATATAGAATAATTTATATACAAAGATTTACTGGCCGAAGTATCTTTATTTTCAAGAAATGTGAATGCCGGCCAGGCAGCCTCTATCTTTGCGATAAAGATATTAGAATATAATTCTACTGTCCTATAAGCTTATGTCCATAGTTTTCTTGAAAACCATTTCTGAGATTCCATCCTTCAGTGCTGCGTATATAAGCAGAATCGTCCAATACAGTATTAGAGCTCTGAGAAGCGGTCTGGTGGATTAAATTGGCGAAACCGCTGGGAGGGTTCACCGCTGATGAGCCAAGCCCTCCCAATATATTTTTTCATCGCAGTAAGGGCAGTAAAAGTTTGTATTATGTACAAAAGAAACACTCGTGCTTTTAAATCCTTTCTTTTTAAAGATATTTTTATGTGAGCAATAGTTACTCAGAAATCATTTGAAAAAAGGAAAAAATATTTTTCCTTTGAAGAGCAGTATATATATTTGTTCGAAAGCTTGCAAAACCTAAATTAAAAAAAAAAACTTTTTACTTGAATTTTATTATTCTTTTTTCAAATAAAGATATTATTTACAATTTATTATGTATCACCTCTCTCTCTTTTTTGCCCATTCTGTATATTGTTTTATATAAATTCCTTTTGCAAGAAGGAGTCGCACATTTCGTCGCTATTCAATACATTAAACAATGCAATTCAAAATCAGCACCGGCCGCTCAGAGTCAAGATCAGTGAATATGCTATAGCACGGGCTTTAACAACTTCAAACAAAAGCCAATGTGTGGCCCTCATTAGTATAGGAGTGGCAATATCGCTGAGTATTTTCTCAAAGATCGAGAAATTCTATCATTTATAATGGAGACAATATAAGTTCTGCTCAGAGCCCACATCTGAGAAATCTATAAAAATATAAGACTTAAACGGATTGAATAAACATCCTTAAGATATTCAATTATCTGGAGCCATGAAAATATTAACGCAGCATCAAGGAATGCAACTCATGAAATCGATCTTTGGACTATGGCGGGTTTAATACTATATCCTTTTCACTCTTAGATACTTTCTCTACATCTTACACAGTTACTTTTTGATTTAAAAAATGAAATAAAGCATTATATTAATTTTTATCTCTAGTTTTATATATTTACACAATATTTATAGCATAGAATTGGATTGGTCGTGAATTAGTGCAAAAATAATTTGTATAATATTAACACTTCCTTTAATCGCGTCTGACTTGTCTATAATGTAATTTTTAATTGATGACAGTTATTTTTATGGTTATATAATAATGGTTTAATATTACTTAATTATAACCTTGAATTGTTAAAGGATAATGCTCTCAAGTTTATTTTAAATTAACACAAAGCTATAACACGACATCTATATATATAAAATGAAAGGATTTGAACACGAATGTTTCTTTTATATACAATACCAACTTCCACCGTCTTTACTGCGATGAAAATTTTATTGGGAGGGCTTGGCTCATCAGTGGTGGACCTTCCCAGCGTTTTCTCCAATTTAATCCACCAGACCGCTTCTTAGAGCTTTAATAATCGAGAAGACCCTGAGCAATTTTATATTACTATAATAATATTTTTTTGGGGCAATAAACTTTTTTTAAAAATAATTTTAATAGAATAGAATATATTTTTAAAAAAAGATCTTCATAGTGTTTATTGGAGCTCTGAGAAGCGGTCTGGTGGAATAAATTGGCGAAACCAGGGGAGGGTTCACAACTGATGAGCCAAGCCCTCCCAATATATTTTTTCATCGCAGTAAGGACGGTGGAAGTTTGTATTGTATCTAAAAGAAAAATTGGTTCATAAATACTTTCATTCTATATTTAAAATTAAGTATGGGGAAAAGAATTTACTGTGAAGCTCTTGAAAAAATCCTATCAAATCCTATCAAACATGGGTCCAATGTCGTCAGGAGGTTTACCACTGAGGATTCAAACATTTTCACTTGTCTGTATTTATTTTTCCGATATAGAATAAGGTAGTCTTGCAACTCGGTTCCACACAGTCATATATTGTAGAATATTATGTCTCAGCCGATTCCAAACTCTTAAATCCCTATATATAAAAGTCAGTGTATGTATGTATGTATGTGTGTATCTATGTCGGCTATACACGTCCACAATACGTAACTAATCTAACTGAAATTTTAACAGTATATAGAGTAGAATCTGGAAAAACTTATAGTGAAAATTTCAGGTCTCTATCCCGAATATTTTTCGAGTTATTTGCAAATTGCGTTGCAAATTTGCCTTTTCGCTCGCAAGCAGCGCCTCTAGCGGTGAAGATGGGAAGTAATATCAGCTGACCTAATGTACATGTAAAACGTGTTTTGACAGGACATAGAGAAAAATCTGGAAAATATATTTATCGGATTTTTAGCCAATAAAAAATAAAATTGACAGGTTCTGGGCAAAAATAGTTGTTTTTTTAGTCAGAAAATGATTATGACAATATTGCTGTATCATGTTTGATTATCAGATACAAAATTATATCGGGAAAAATTCCAAAAAGCTGAGACCACAGGTAAAGCCAGTTCATTTTTGGTGTGCAGGAACAAAATTCTAACAGAAAAACATTCATTCGAGCAGAAGACACAAAGCCAGATCATCTCTTTATAAAAATATCGCTTCTCTGACACAAAGTTTGGAGCGGGACGTTTCACAAGAGTGACATCCACGGCGCCAATTTATAATTGTAACAATTAGTATTTGAATAAAAGCATTTAATCGGGTAAAACCTGGGCGTTGCCCGGGTCATTCGGCTAGTATATTTTAAAACTTTCACTAAACTTGACTAATTTGATAACTCAATTGTGTCAAAATATAATTATTTTAAAAAGTTCACATAAATCACACACAGCCTTTATTAAGACGTTGGTCTTATACAGATTCTCCGTACAAGGTGCAATAAGTTCACATAAATCTTCGAAAAACTTGCTTTTCTTTCAAATATACAGTTATGCCTTTTAATATTTTTAACCAAATGTTTTCCTATATATTCAAAATAAAATGTACATATTACTAACATGATATGCACAACGTTTTCCTTAGTATACGTAGTATTCCGCCGCGCTGTGAACAGGCACTTCAGAGTTAACCCGCCCCATGTCATGCGAGAGGAGTCAGTTGAGATGGAATTAAAGGTAACAAAAGGTTGACCTACAAAGAAACCTATTTGCTCTTTGATTCCGGCGATTAGCAAAGGCTGGCCACGCTGTTACCCCATCAGTTTGGAAACGTCGCGCGAGCCACAATGATTACGACGCCTCAACAAGAAAAAAAAGGGGTCATCATCGATTTCTTTTCCCAAACAATTTTTTAGCCCAGGATGAGGTAAAAAAAAATGTGGCCAAAATTTCTTCAGATGATGATGAATTGTCAACAGGTCCCTCCCCCGGCCTTGGCTGCGGCCGAGACAAAGGAAGGGATTTGCTGTGGTGTATTCTAATTCTGTAAAAAAGTGGGCCCCTCCACTTCCGGCCATGTCGTGCGAGAGTCTGTGGGAACGGCATTGTTCTACAACATTAGTTTTTATGGTCGCCCCGGGGGTCGCTGGATCATCCTGACCAGAGGTCAAATGGGTGACACGCGCTGGAACGATTAACCCTTGCCTCTCACTGACGACCGCACCCTAGCTCTACTTCCACCGTACTCCACGATCTCTACACCCACAAGTCAACATCTCGGCCTCTTCTACCTCAGTCGTCATTGGTTACCATCTGTAGTGACTGATCAACTCCGATAGTTCTGATGGTTTCGACATCCGGATTGTTTTTGTTGCTGTTATTGTTTTTTATTGTTGTTTACTCTCATTGTGGAATCATTTTACAAAATGATAAAACTATTAAGAGTAAATGCTTATTTTTCAAAAAAAAAACAATTTCCCACTTCCCCTTTCTGCAATGGTTAAAATATTAGGAGAGGCTGACTCATCAGTGGTGAACCCTCCCCGCGATTTCGTCACTCTCTCCCAATATTTTAGTATTGCAGTAACTGAAGTGAAGTAGGTTTTATTTTTGAACAAAAAAACATTCGCGTGCTTGCTTTTTTTAAATAGTGTATATTAATATATATAGTGTTTTATAAAGCTTTTGCCTTATTTTATTTTATTTTATTTTAGTGTCACCTTCACATCTCTGGAGAAACTCTTATATCCTGAAAAATATATTTGAAAAAAGCTATCTACCCACGGCTATAACCTGACCTCAAATGATCATTTTAGATATATAGTTTAGTTATCTGATATCAGAATATAAACGTTTATGGATATAAGAATCTTTATTTTGATCATCTCAAGCTTTCGGGCTTGTCTGCCCTTCCACAGGAGAACAATACATTAAGATGTATTGTTAATGTGTTGTTCTCCTGTGGAAGGGCAGACAAGCCCGAAAGCTTGAGATGATCAAAATAAAGATTCTTATCTCCATAAACGTTTATATTCTGATATCAGATATCCAAAGGAGATTTAAATTGTTTCATAGTTTAGTTATATAGTCTAGTTCAAAACATATATACAGTTTTTTATATTGTTATGAACTGATAATATACAGATCTGTATATGGCACCCTAATCCATTATATATAAATAAAATTTATTTTAAAATATAAATATAGCTATTTAAGCGTATATGTTCTTTCAATGTTCATTTTTCAAATAAAACAACTTTCCTTCTTGCAATGATGAAGCAATAAAGGGAGAACCTGGCTCATCAGTGGCGAACCCTCCATTGTATTGTCGAAATCGTTGGGAAGAGCTCATTACTGGACTACTGGACCCTCCCTATATGTTTAAAGCTTTTTTTTTCAACTTGCTTCCATATGTCTGTCGTTGTCTGTTCACAAATCTTGTAATCAATTTGTAATATACTTACAGAGCATCTAGAAGTCTGAAATTGGTACACGTGTTCAAACCTGAAGACAATGCAAGTGTATAAAATATCAGAATTCTAGATAGCCATGGTGTTCTGAAAAAGACTATAGAATAGAATTAGCATATATACCAAAAGGGGCAAATAAGAGCAGCCGTGTGTGGCGTAATAATTATTTCCACTGCATTAATGATAGTCTGGCGTACAGACAGACTTCGGTCTATGTAACCCTCAACCTCGGTGCAGTAATGATAGTAAGAGGACTGTAAAAAATTGTCTTGTTCGCGTGTTTGAAAAAAAGAAACATTCACGCTCAAAATGTTTCTCTTTCTAAATATAGTTGGCGCGCTTTTTTACCTTATAATAAAAACGTTGATCTGTTAAATATCATATTTGCACACAAATTGTGCCAAATTTTATCTCTGCCGATATTTAAACATCTGTGTTACAGATCTGAGCATTGCCTAAAGCTGTAAGCTGACTGCGGTAGATGACATTTGTTATTTATCACCATATATTTTTAAAGGGAAATCCACCAAAGAAATCCACGAAGAAATATGTTTGCTCTAAATAAAAGTGAAGAATAAATAATATAGCTCTGTAAATCACTGGAACAAAGAACGCAAGTTTAATCAGACCTCAATCTGGCCCAATATTGGGTCGTTCTGCCATTTACGACCCCTCAATCATGAAACTGGAGTCATTAATCTTGGAAGATGGCAGAAAATATGTTCGAGAACTGAGCCAAAATGAGAGAATAAGGCTCATGTATCAGGCTCTGTAAAACAATCATATTCCTAAATCTTTCCATCTACACTAATTAAGTGCCAGATAGATTCCTCGAATGTTGAATGTAATTCCAGAAGTCTGATTCGCCAACATAAGTCACGAGGTATGTTTACCGTATGGAAATTTTCTTATCTAATCATTCAACATAGAAGCCGGATTCATTTTTCAATAAATGTAAAATTCAATCAACGAAATGGCGGTATCTAGCTTTCCCACAAAAAGGTCAAAAGTCAAAATATCATCTGGGACGGCCCTGCTCAGTTTTTTTTGGGGGGAATAAGGAATTCTTACCTGCTATGCAGCTAGAATATGATCCAAATTCAAACAAAAATTTTGGAATAAAGTAAAATCCTTCCGTGAAATAAAATGTTATGTTATGCTTATTCGCACAATTCTGAAATTGCAAGAAGGCAAGCAACCACCTGTGGCTATTGAAGCCTACCTCGGCCCACATATTCATCCGATTTAGAAGATTTTGAAATTTCTTTTGCTTCCATCTCCAATCATTTCTTCGAAACAGACATATTCATGATGCTGGTACACTCATTTCTACCAGGGTCATGGCTATCGGCTAATACCCCCTCTTTTACAAAACTTCGTTCCCTCATTCATGGGTGGGATAAGCCTATATTGTTGATTATGCAGCGATGTAATGTGGATTCCAACAGATAGTTGTTCAGTTTACCTCTAGGAGGCTATTCAAGACAAGTCTTTATGTACCACTCTCGGAAATGTAGATGGAGGTATTAGCGTCTGATAACTTTATAAACACATGATAATTTTATAGCAGAGCAAAAGAGAAAGGCAGTTTCGGATGTCTCCAAACATATTCCTGACACACTTATTGAAATGTGCAAAATTGATTCGTGATATAGTATCGTGCTGCGCAAATATATATTTGTTGCTCTAGATCTGTTGAGATATGCAACGTATGTGTGTGAGGTAGATGTATTGTAATTTTCAATGCCTGTGCGGAAGATATATGGAAATGTGCACTACACCTGTGCGGTAGATGTATTGTAATATGTAATGCCTTTACGTTAGATGTATTGAGATATTCAATGTCTGTGCGGTAGATATATGTAGATGTGCACTACGCCTGTGCGGTAGATGTATTGACATGTGCACTACGCCTGTGCGGTAGATGTATTGAGATGTGCACTACGCCTGTGCGGTAGATGTATTAAGATGTGCACTACGCCTGTGCGGTAGATGTATTGAGATGTGCACTACGCCTGTGCGGTAGATGTATTGAGATGTGAACAATGCCTGTGCGGTAGATGTATTGAGATGTGCACTACGCCTGTGCGGTAGATGTATTGAGATGTGCACAACGCCAGTGCGGTAGATGTATTGAGATGTGCACTACGCCTGTGCGGTAAATGTATTGAGATATTCAACGCCTGTGCGGTAGATGTATTGAGATATTCAACGCCTGTGCGGTAGATGTATTGAGATGTGCAGCACGGATATGTTGAGAGACAGGCTGATCCCGGGATACCAGGAAAAACAAGCCTCTATCTATTTATAGCCCCACGTTTGTATTAATAACGCCTTAGCAGATTAACCATTTAATTTCCTTTATTTCTCCCCACGCTTGCAGTAGGGCACGACAGACTTGGCTATTTGTTAGAAGTCACGTAAGTTCCTTTCATCAACACCACCAACCCTCTCGCCCCATTTAGTGAGAAGCTATACAGAAACCTGGAGTATCCAAAAGGCTTTTAGCCGATCCTTCATAAACTTGGAAATTCTACATGGTAAATCTGAACTCTTTATTTATTTCTCGTATTGAAAACATCAATTAACTATGTAAAGAAAAATCTGAGGTAGTTTTAAATAAAAACATAGCTCATATATACTCATAAGCTTCAATAATATTTTGAGTCAAAAGGCGATCCATTAAATAAGTTAATATAAGGAAAGGGCGTACCTGGATCTTTAAAGAAAAAAAAAACATTTTTTTGTCAAAATATTTCGAGAGATTGCTCCCTCTTTTTGTGACCTACAAGAATTTGTAAATTAAGTTTATTGATTTATTGATAAAGAGGGATCAGTCTCTCGAAATATTTTGATAAAAAAAGATGTTTTTTTCTTTACAGATCCAAGTACGCTTTTTTATATAAACTTCAATAATATTGCCATACAATACCTACTTGCAGTTTAGAGAGCCCAGCAATCCTAAATTCTTTAAAACACTGTTGTTTAGACTTTACCCCAGTCTGAGTTCCCATCATTAAAACGTTAGAATAAACAAGACGTAGAATTGAAAGAAATACTTTTATTTGGTTCGAATCTATTGACAGTTAAATTTTCACAAGCGACTGAATCCCAGTTATCCGTTATTCAAATGTCTTCTTTGACCGCGCAAACGTTCCTTCGTCGCGTGACAGAAGGAACGACAGTAGAGATATAACAGGATTCAAGGTAAATTTGTAAAAGTTTTATAATTCAAGAAGATAGTTTCACGCGATAATTATTTTTTATTATTCAAAAGTCAAGCTTTCAAGCCAAAATCGATCTTCTACAGACCTATCTGCGAGCTATCGACCTTAGCTAGGACTGTTTGCAGCGTACGTATTGACTGCTCAAATTTGAAAGATAAATAGACCCATCAAATTATAGTAAACCCAAAAATATGAATACTGATTCATATTTAAATGTTTTCAAATATTATTCAGTAGCTTTTGAAAATGGATTGTCTACCTAGATATAAGAAAGGCGAAATGAGGCAGGGAGATGGATTCCACAATATAAACAATGTTTCCATTGAGGTTCTAATAACGGGTTCAATGTCTTGACGCTAAAATCTGACCTTTTGTCGCACTTTTACATATTTGATTATTTTACGTATTTACATATATAACCAGTATTGCATATAAAATGTGGCCTTATAAAGACATTGTTGCGAAGCTCTCCCTATAATCACAAAACATAAGTTAACCCCAAATATTATATAAATCACCAGAGAGTGAAAAAGGACAGACAACATCCAGTTGACCAGGTTTCGACATTCAAGAAGAGAGACCCAATTCCCCCAACAATAAATCACACACAATGGTGAACTTCTTACGGAGGAGGTATTTACATCTTTTATTCCAACACGGCGCAGTGCACCAGGCCACGTCACTGACGCAATGGATTGTTGAACCTCGTTGAAGCTTTATTTAAATGGGTTGCAATAGGTTATATATATTATACAAAGATCTATAACAATTCTTTATAACACATTAATTCTAACTCACAAGAGCTACATGATGTATACTATATAAGCTCCTGGTCAGATATATAACAATGCTTACCTTATAACTCGCGTGGTATACAATAGAGGCCTTTGGGCATATCTAGAACAATGCTTTATAACATTGTTTTTAACTGAAAAAACTACTTATGGTATACAATAGAGGCTCCTGGTTAGATCTATAACAATTTTTCTTTATAACAAATTGTTTCTAACTCACTAGAGCTACATAATGTATACAATAGAAGCTGCTATTCAGATCTATAACAATGTTTACGTCATAAAATTGTTTCTAACTGGCAAGAACTACCTTTTGTGTACAATAGAGACTCCCGGTAATATCTATAACAATACTTTCTTTATAACACATTGTTTATAACTCACAAGAGCTACTTTCTTTATACAGAAGAAACACTTGGTCTCGTCTATAACAATGCTTTCTTTAAACATTGTTTATAGCTCTCTCAAGAACTACTTGTTGTATACAATAGAAGCTCCTGGTCATATCTATAACAATACTTCTTTTATGACATTGCTTATAATTCCCAAGAGCTACCTTATGTATAAAGTAGAAAATCTTGGTCTCATTTATAACAATTTTTTCTTATATCATTATTTATAGCTTACAACACCTAACCTTTTTTTTCTATTATTTTTCACATTTTAAGCGTATTTACGCAAGCTTGGCCTTAAATACCTATTTTTTATTTCTCAAGAAGCCACTGGGACCAAAATATTTTTGGTCGTAGAGATACAGCCTGCACCATGCTGCCAACAACACAAAACGCGTTCGTGGTTGACATTTCTTGATTTATCAAGAAAATGGGTTGGTCAAATATAATGGAAGAGGTTAAATCAACGTTTATTTGATTTATATTCCACTAGATGTCGCTATTCCATATAAAAACTCTCATGTTATAGTGGTCAGGATATGTCTAATTTGTTTTTAATAAAAGTTGATGTAAATAATTTACGACTGTGTGTACGACAACTATTAAGTGATCTCAAGAATTTTTACAAAAAGAATGATTCATCTCGTGTTCGAAATTCAAAGAGGATCCAGAACATGTCGAAAATGCTTCTCATCTAGACGGCAAGCATTGGTTCTGGAGATGTAAAAATGAAGCATTTGATATAACCAAATCTAGATCATTGACAGCAATAATAATATCTGAAGAGAGAGAGATCGTTATTACCAAATCAGGTTGTCACATCGTTTAAACTCAATTTTGAACAAGAACAAAATTTTGTTCAAATTCAGCACTAAAACCACTCGTTGCAGCATAAAATATTCGATCAACAGCATACCAAGATATTTTTAAAACTTCTGAAAATGATTAAAATTTCGTTTGAAATATCATTGTTCGTATTAAAATTTGGAGTCAATGATTTGTTTTTCTAACAACAAAAAAAAACTGACGAAGGCGACCCATATTAAGACGATGTTGGTACAATTTATTTATCACAAGAACCTAATTCTTCGTGAACTTCACCACAACATTCAATCAATACTATTTAAAATGTTCTTGGGAATTTGAAACTCAAAATTATCCGTAAACGATCTCATTTGTAGGAGACAAATGATTGATGTCATAAGAATGAGAAGCCACACAACTCTGTCATAATATCATTTCTTTTGGCCAAGCATTCCATCCCAGAAATACCCGATGCACCTTATTCACCTTATCTATCCTCACAAGACTAATATCTATTACTTGAACAATAAAAAGTATTTCTAAAATATTTTATAAATAAATTAATGGCATCCAACAAAACGTGACAAAGGAACTGTGAAAGATCTTAGAAAATGAATTTGATGACTTTTGTCAATCTTCAGAAAAGATTATAAATAGATGTATTGATAATTAAATGGATTAATTTAATGGAGATTTAAGTTATTATAAGTTGAATAATCATATGGAGCAGTATATTATCAAAAGAACAAAATGGTGAGGCGAAGAGTAAGGACAGAAAGGTTGAAATGCTCTAAAGATTGACTGAATAAAAAACCCTACAAGAATCTATTCTCCTTACGCTTTCTGATCCTGTGTGTCGGTGTAAAATGGAAAGTGTATAGGGGGAAGAGAGTGAAAGGAGAGGGGGGACATGTACGGTATGAAGGTAGTATCTGATCTGACGAAAGATAGGAGGTAGGGGACTTCCGCAGCCGAGGTCGAAGAACAAAGAACAGATGATAAACCAGCATTAACTATCAGTGCGACCTTCACTTATCATAACTCGGGGGTGGAGTTATGCAAGAGGGACTTGAGCAAGTGATGTTCGGATTGGAAGAAGTTGCCCCACCTGGTTGTTGCGAAGTCGAGGGGGTTATGTGGAACAAACTTCTCACTTAAAGAGTTGGAACGCCTGGTGCTTTTGAGTGTCATATTGGAACACGTAGTAACAACTGCTGCGAATTGTATGGCATAAGGCATTGTATGCCTTCGTTTTGTGTTTTCTATGGATTGGAGGTTTTATAATAAATAGGAGGGACCGATAATTTTTTTTTATTATATAAATATTTTTTATTAGAAACAAAGAAGACATATACTGAACACGAGCACATGTGCTTTTTAGATGGCAGAGCGCCATCTAGTGAAACAGAAATCAACTAAACGTTGATATAGCCTGTTCCCTGATATTTGGCCAAACCATTTTCTTGATAAATTGTTGTTTTTTTTTTTTTTTTATTATAAAAAGGAGAAATAAACGAGATATATTATATAGTTTGTTGCTGATTTTATGTCGTTTGTTATATAAATATTCTGTACTTTATCTTAAATGGACGTTGGCTACCGATTCATTCTAGTATACTCGATCATGGTATTTGTTGAATATTTCTGGTGCCCAATTATTCTCTGATATAATCCAACCAACTTCTTCTGGACCGTCATCTTCCACATACCTCTCTAATCTGTTTTGAAATGTAGGTAGGATGAACGGACTTCTCGGATAAACATATTTGTGGGTTTATTTAAAATATAAATATCGAAAACTTAACACTTTAGAGTAAATGAAAATTACACTAGAAGAAGAATTTAATATTCTTGATGCGGATTTATGAGTTCGTGTTTGTCAAAGTTTCCTTAAAAGACTTAGATTGTGTTTGGAAGCAAATAGAAGACATTTTGAAGAACTATTAAATTAGAATATATATGAAAAAACTTTAGTCTATTACCTAAAATGAAACACTTTTAGATTTTATTCTAGTTTCCCTTTTAATTTTTAATAAAATAATAAAAGGGTTCGAGACTTATGGGCCACCCTGTATAATATATCTCAAATATTAGGGAAATATATCTATGCTATGGATATTTTGTAATATGATCCAATAGTGCAGCCGTTTGATTAAAAAAATTGAAAAATACTTATTCATTATAAAGTAGTTTATTTATTTATACTTGAGTAAAAAGGACAATAAAATATTTTCGCAGGTATATAAGATTTATGAATTTAATTCTATATTTAGTGAATTTTATATAATAGCTCAATCACTCTCAAATTTATACATATTTACAACAAAATTAAATGTCGTTTTTACAAAATTATAAGGTATGTCCCATAAGTTCCCGGACTGGGTCCATAAAAAAAAAAGGTAAGATTTTTTTTAAATTTTTTTATTAAAACTTTTCAAAGTAATCCCCCCTTGCTTCAACGCACCAGCGCCATCGTTTCTCCCAATTGTCGAAACAGTTTTTATAGGCCTCTTTTGGGATGCTCTTCAATGCCAGCAGCGATTTTTCTATTATGTCTTCCCTGGTGTCAAAATGTCTTCCTTTTAGAACTTCTTTGAGTTTGGGGAACAGGAAAAAGTCATTTGGTGCGATGTCTGGGGAATAGGGTGGTTGAGGTAGGATTTCTGTCCCATTTTTCGCCAAAAAACTCGTCACCAAGTGCGCTGTGTGAGGGCGGGCATTGTCATGGTGTAGGATCCAGTCACCATTAGTCCATTTTTCCATTGGCCTTTTTTTTCGAATCGCTTCCCTTAGACGGCGAAGAATGCTCAAATACATTTCCTTAATAACTGTTTGGCCTGCAGGAAGATACTCGTGATGAACAATGCCCTTGTTATCCAAAAAAGCGACCAGCAACACCTTGTTTCTGGATTTCAATATCCTGGATTTTTTGGGTCTAGGCTCACCCTGACCTCTCCACTCGGCAGATTGACGCTTGGTTTCAGGGTCATAGCCATAGACCCATGTCTCATCGCCTGTGATTATCTTGTCTTTCCATTCCGGATCCGTTCTTGTCATTTTAAACATGTCTTCACAGGTTGCAAGCCGACACAGATTTTGCTCATTAGTGAGGAATCTTGGGATGCATTTTGCAGGAATCTTTTTGAGCTTCAAATCTTCGGTTACGATCTTTCCAATCGTTATTTTAGAGATGCTTGTGTCTTTCTCTAGCTCCAGCAAAGTGGTTCGAGGATTTTCTTTTATCAAATCGGTGATTTTTTGCACATTTTAACAGTACTTTGAAATTTTGGGCGTCCTTGAAGAGGAGCATCTTCAATGGAAATTCGGCCAGCTTTAAATCTAGAATGCCATTCAAAAACAGTTGTTTTCTTTGGGGCGTCATTGGGGAATGCTTTTTTAAGCATTTCAAAAGTTTCGGTTGCTAATATTTGAAGTTTCACACAAAATTCTATGCAAATCCTCTGCTTCAATTTTTTCCATCGTAAAATCGCCGCAGCGCTAGGTGTGACCTTTAAATAAATTAGAATTACCTTGGCGCGCGCGCACCTACCGACTCGATATTGGTACCACCGTGTTGCCAGATATTTTTTCTATAATAAACAGTCAAATTTATTTACATTTTCCATTTTTTTTTTTTATGGACCCAGTCCGGGAACTTATGGGACATACCTTGTAGTTATTAATGAATGAGAGAAAAAATAGTATATATATATATGAAACGTTACTATGATTATCTGTACACGCCAATATGCAGAAGATATTGTTTTGCGTAAAGGAAGAGAGAAGATTTAATCGTCTGACCCAATTTATTTCAATCACGCGCCTTTTTATATAGTTACAAATATTTACATAATTCCTAACAGCGTAAAAATTTGCATCTACTAATAATTTATAAGCAGAATGTGACATATATATATAATAAAGAAAGCATATCCTGACCAGAAGTACATGTGCTTTTTCAGAAGGCAGAGCGCCATCTGGTGGAAGAGAAAGCAACTGTTCCACCAGATGGCGCTCTGCCTTCTGAAAAGCACATGTACTTCTTGTCAGGATATGTCATTTTTATTTTTAATATCAATACCTGACCTTTTTATTCTTTATATTTTTCTCTTTTTTTTTTTTCATATATATATCTTGTTGAAATGGTTTGTTTACAGGGTTTGAATCCCCGAGGAAGATAGACGAACAGCCTCATCGAAATATTGGAAGTTATAATAAATATTTTTATCCAAAATAAGCGTTAATTATTCAATATACAAATATCTATAAAATATGTAAAATAACCAAATGCTGTCTTCATAAACTACACTACAGAAGAACAAGTTTTAATATGCTCACTGCATAAGTACAATATAGAGTACAACAGTTGTAAAGGTCTGACAGTTTAACCCGGTAAAACTACAGGGAACGGATCACCACAGATGAGCCAGGCACTCTTAATAATATTCAATATTTCATTTAGAAATTATAGCCATTAGTCCTATATATACAAATAAACTCTAGAATTATTTTAAATACAATTATAAACAGTTTTATACTGTCTCTACTGCAATAATAAGATATTGGGAGGGCCTGGCTGATCACTGATGAACACTCCTAACAGGTTTGCCTGTTCAATGGTCTACCAGACCACGTAGAGATTAAATGACGTGTGAAAGGCCATTAGAATTATATATAAAATGCCATTATTTCTGTATATATATATATAGATATATACGTGTATGGAAGCAATGGTCGCCTCTCCCGTCAAAATAAACGTCAGAAACTGACGCCATCCATTGACCGTCGCCGCAACTAGCGGCATCGGGTCGGTGACAAAGCCACAACACCAACTTTGGCAAACTGATAAGCGTCCACCTAGAGACCATGGTTTCAGGCTAATGGCCCTCGTCAGTCTAGGGCAGACTTTATTCCATGAGATCCACACGGGATCTAATGGAATCCTCACAATCTACCAAAGAGGTGTTTTGCTGGCAATGTGGCTGGGCCAAATCTATTGGCAAAACATAGATGGAAAATTTGCCGGGAGGAAATATATATGTATGTACAGAAATAATTGCTATTTATTATATATAATTGCTTATATATATAATTCTAATGGCCTTTCACACGTCATTTAATCTCTACGTGGTCTGGTAGACCATTGAACAGGCGGAGCTGCTAGGAGTGTTCATCACTGATGAGCCAGGCCCTCCCAATATCTTGTTATTGCAGTAGAGACAGTGTAATACTGTTTATAATTGTATTTAAAATAACGTTAGAGTTTTCTTTGTGTATATAGAACTAATGGCTACAATTACTAAATGGAAGTTGAAATTATTGAGAGTGCCTGGCTCATCTGTGGTGATCCGTTCCCTGTAGTTTTACCGGGTTAAACTGTCAGACCTTTACAACTGTTGTACTCTATATTATACTTATGCAGTGAGCATATTAAAACTTGTTCTTCTGTAATGTAGTTTATGAAGACAGCATTTGGTTGTTATTCATATCATATAGATATTGTTTTTAATTGAAAAAGTGCATATATATTAGATCAAAATATAATTTATTTACCAATATTTCAGTTGGCTGAACGCTAACCTTTTTCAAGGTATTAAAACAATAATACAAGGTAAATTTTTGTTTTCAGAGATCTGTTCCAACATTTGTGATGCCCTGAGCAACGCAAAGTTTAGTATCGTGCAGAATCTATAAGTTCAGTAATCTCTTGAACCTAAACATTTTTATCCTATGTTAAACCTACCAAACTGTGTTGTTGATGTGGATTAAAGGCTACAAAGAAAAGAGTTCTGAGAGCTCTCCAACCTTATCTTCAAGAAAATAAAGGAGCCAATTTGTTTTTGTTTTTTTTTTCATCTTTTGTCAAAATAATTGTTGTAAAAGGGATGAAAAGGAATTGACGTAATATCAAAGTGGTAGTTGAGATATAGAATATTTGGGAATTATGGAGTAGATATAATACGGAATTTCTGAAGGATATGGAGTATAGGAATTTTACGCATTTAAGTAAATAAAGGAATTGTAATAAATGAGTTAGGAAAATTGGTTTCACTGACTATCAACGTAAAGGTGTGGTCTGGCCATGTACAAGTGATGGAATATACGGCAAGTATTATACGGTGTGTCGTATAATACAGGTTAATTCTCCTTCATTTTGTTCATCATTGATTCCCCCAAGAGTTTATAGAGAGATATGAGGTAAGGTATGGCCATGTACAAGTGATGGCATATACGGTAAGTATTATACGGCGTGTCGTATAATAAAGGCTAATTCTCCTTCATATCGTTCACCATTGATTCCCCCAAGAGTATATAGATATGAGGTAAGGTATACTCCATCAAATACATGTAATCCTTTACATACACGACACACATCGGTGGAAGAGTGATGGATCGTCAGTACTTCAACTATTTCGGTCTCATTAGGGGCGAACCCCGTTGCGGAAACTTCCAGAATGATTTCATTATAGACGGGAACCAAAGTGGGTATGAAGCACATCAACATATTTGACGAATAAACTAGATATGTAAACAAATTACATATTCGACCGTACAACCGAATGATGGTGAACACCTTTACGTAATTCCAAAAGTGTAAGTTGTGGCGAATTTAAGAAATAATGCAAAATGTATCGCTTTATCACCTTTCTTTAAACTTAAATAAGTGTATTCCTATACATATGTATTTGATTGAAAGGTAAAATATACTAATGAAATTGTAGCGCATTATTCAAAGAGTACCTTACTTCTCTCTACAACTATCTCGAAATTTATATTGTAAAGAACCTATTATAATTCCAGCTTTCAGAAAAATAGGATAGCAAAAATAAAAGGGTCATATATCTAAGTTTTAAAAAGAGAGAGTTCTACTTTTAAATGCTCTCTAAATGACATCTCTCTCCAGTAATATATTCTAGATATATAAATTTTGATAATAGATGGACTCTATTTTTAAAAATAAATAGAATGGAATATTTTTTGTAAGAGTTCAAAGTTTTGGCCACACCGCTGGAAGGGTTCACCACTGAAGACTCCCGCTATATATCCCAGGAAAGACAGTAGGAGGTTATTCGATTTGAAAAATGAATGGCGCTCTCTAAATGATTTTTATTCTTACATGAAGATCGTTTTGATAAACTAAATTCAATTATTAGCGATTTTTATAAGTTTTTTGTTATTATTAATTTTTACCCGAATCTTCAAGGAACTTGCTCGATCTTTCTCATATAAATTGAGTTAAATTTATTTATATAACATGTGTGTTGTGTGTGTGTGATTCATACGAATCTTAAAATATTTATCCTCAAATATTAAATTTTCATCTCCAGAATATTTCTATAGAAATATAAGAACACGAAATCTTAGGTAAACAATTGGTAAAAAGGCATTAGCACACAGTTTTTACCAATTTAAGAGAGCTATATTTATTTAGATTAACGTAAAGTATTGACATTAGAGAGAGAAAGTTATGTTTACAAAATATTGTACAGAAAAAATTACATAAAAACTGAAAAAAATAACCACTACCGGCGGAAGCTGCTGTGGCGGCCCAACACAGAGGGCGAAAGTGAAACGGAGAAGTCCTTGAATGGGATCGCGACCTTCTTCTTCAAGGAGCCATAGAAGGTATCGTCTTACAAAAGAATCGGATCATCTTGTGTGAGTGTGATTTGAGGGGGACAATGGAGGAGATTAGTGAAAGTGAGGCGTGTCAGTAGGACGCTCGCCACGCTCTGCTGCATCCACCCTCGCCTGCTGCCGCGGCTCGGTCCTTACTGCTGGGACTTTGTACTTCGGTCTCCTGCAGCTTTTCTTGGTCTTTTCTGGATTCTTTAGCTGCTCCTGCGTTTATTGTAGCTCCTAAAATTTTCTTTTATTAAATCGTTTACATTGTTAGTTTGGATACATCATTTTTGGCCTTATATCGTTAGTATAGCTTCTTTTGCATCTTTTGTTGGCCTTACCTTGCTTCTATAGCTTCTCCTGAATATATATTTGGTTCTAACTTAATTCTATAGCTCCTCTTGAATATATTTTGGTTCTACCTTGGTTGCATAGTTCTTCTTGAGTATATTCTAGTACTACCTTGCTTCTATAGCTTCTCCTGAGTAGAATTTGGTCTACCTTGGTTTCATAGTTCTTCCTGAGTATATTTTGGTTCTACCTTGGTTGCATAGTTCTTCCTGAGTATATTTTGGTTCTACCTTAGTTGCATAGTTCTTCCTGAGTATATTTTGGTTCTACCTTGGTTGCATAGTTCTTCTTGAGTATATTCTAGTACTATCTTGCTTCTATAGCTTCTCCTGAGTAGAATTTGGTCTACCATGATTCTATAGCTTGTCCTGAGTAGAATTTGGTTCTACCTTGGTTGCATAGTTCTTCCTTAGTATATTTTAGTTCTACCTCGGTTGCATAGATCCTCCTGAGTAGAATTTGGTTCTACCTTGGTTCTATAGCTCATCTTGAATATATTTTGGTTATACCTTGGTTGCATAGTTATTCCTGAGTATATTTTAGTTCTACCTCGGTTGCATAGATCATCCTGAGTAGAATTTGGTTCTACCTTGGTTGCATAGTTCTTCCTGAGTATATTTTGGTTCTACCTTGGTTGCATAATTCTTCCTGAGTATATTTTGGTTCTACCTTGGTTGCATAATTCTTCCTGAGTATATTTTGGTTCTACCTTGGTTGCATAGTTCTTCTTTAGTATATTCTAGTACTACCTTGCTTCTATAGCTTCTCCCTGAGTATATTTTGGTTCTACCTTGGTTTCATAGTTCTTCCTGAGTATATTTTTGTTCTACCTTGGTTGCATAGTTCTTCCTGAGTATATTTTGGTTTTACCTTGATTGCATAGTTCTTCTTGAGTATATTCTAGTACTACCTTGCTTCTATAGCTTCTCCTGAGTAGAATTTGTTTCTACCTTGCTTCTATAGCTTCTCCTGATTATATTTTTGTTCTACCTTGGTTGCATAGTTCTCCCTGAGTATATTTTGGTTTTACCTTGATTGCATAGTTATTCCTGAGTATATTTTAGTTCTAACTTGGTTGCATAGTTCTCCCTGAGTATGTTTTGGTTCTACCTTGCTTCTATAGCTCCTCCTGAGTATAAATTGGTACTACCTTGGTTGCATAGTTCTTCCTGTGTATATTTTGGTTCTATCTTGCTTCTATAGCTCCTCCTGAGTAGAAATTGGTTCTACAATGGTTGCATAGTTCTTCCTGTGAATATTTTGGTTCTATATTGCTTCTATCGCTCCTTCTGAGTAGAAATTGGTTCTACCTTGGTTGCATAGTTCTTCCTGTGTGTATTTCGGTTCTGCCGTGCTTCTATAGCTCCTTCTGAGTAGAAATTGGTACTACCTTGGTTGCATAGTTCTTCCTGTGTATATTTTGGTTCTTCCGTGCTTCTATAGCTCCTCCTGAGTAGAAATTGGTACTACCTTGGTTGCATAGTTCTTCCTGTGTATATTTTGGTTCTATCTTGCTTCTATAGCTCCTCCTGAGTAGAAATTGGTTCTACCTTGGTTGCATAGTTCTTCCTGTGTATATTTTGGTTCTGCCGTGCTTCTATAGCTCCTCCTGAGTAGAAATTGGTACTACCTTGGTTGCATAGTTCTTCCTGTGTATATTTTGGTTCTATCTTGCTTCTATAGCTCCTCCTGAGTAGAAATTGGTACTACCTTGGTTGCATAGTTCTTCCTGTGTATATTTTGGTTCTATCTTGCTTCTATGGCTCCTCCTGAGTAGAAATTGGTTCTACCTTGGTTGCATAGTTCTTCCTGTGTATAATTTGGTTCCATCTTGCTTCTATAGCTTCTACTGAGTATATTTTGGTTCTATCTTGCTTCTATGACTTCTCCTAAGTAGATTTGGTTTTTTACCTTGCTTTATGACTTCTCCTAAGTATAAATAGGTACTACCTTGCTTCTATAGCTTCCACTGAATAGTATTTGGTTCTACCTTGCTACTATCACTTCTCCTGAGTATATATTTGTCCTACCTTGCTTCTATAGCTCCTCCTATCGATCTTTTAATGAGCTTAACTTGTCTAACTAAACTTTTAATTCAAGAATCACTTTCCTTGTAATATATATGATTATATATACTGGTGTACAAATTAAAGAAACAAACGCAATTTTCTATCACATACTTTATTGAAAATTATGAAATTTGGTACATGATTTTTTTTACAATTAATCTAACCTATAGAAAGATTTACAATAAATAAAAACAAATTTATGAAAGAAAAATCATTTCAATTATGCCCACAAATGAGGCAGCATATTTCTAATAAATATGGATCAATAGGAAGTATGGGTACCTCTCTAACTCTAATAACTCGTCTTCATGCTGATTAACTGTCTTTGGAGAAAGCCTTAAAGAAAGCCTTTTGGTTAATCGAGGGATGGACGAGAGCAAGTTCATCTCCCTGAAATACCCAGAAATATATTTCTTGGATCCAGGTCTAGAGATCTGACTGACCAAACCACTTTCTGAATATCCCCACTCTCTTAGAAATCATGGACTAGCACTGTCCTGGGTGGACGAGCTTTATCATTCCTATAAAAACACTTGAATACAATGACAATTTTGAAAGATCTCACATAGAGCTCATTGAGTAGTTAGTCTGTGCGTCTGTTCTCGAAATGAATCCACTCCTAAAGGATCTCTTCCCCCAATATGGGTCAACTTATCCTAGGTCCAAGACTGATTTAAATGGCACCAATTGTGTGAAGGGGTGAGAGGGATTGAGGGATGAGAGGGATGTATTGGGAAAGTATCAAACACCATTATATAACGCGAACGCTTCTTTTTGAAGTAAAACAAATACAACAATTTTCTACTGCCCTTACTGCAATTATAAATATTGGTAAGGGGCTTGGCTCAACAATGGATGAGTTTTAGTTTCATCACTCCCAGCGATTAAATTGGACCACAGCCAGGTCCTCTCAATTGCAGTAAGAGTTGTGGAAAATTCTTTTGTTTTATCTTAAATAAAAACAAAGGCGTTATAGTGGTGTTTGATTTCTTGGATTATATTTTAATTTTTTTAACTCGTCGCTAATTCTTTCTCACTTTTTGTCTTAAACCTGTCGTTTCAGAAGCATGTGAGAGCTCTTTGGACAGCTGAGTAGCTTAAATCCCACTATGGTACTCACAAGTCAGAGAGTGGTCTTCCTGGGTCGTTGTGGATCTTTTCAGTCCTTCTCTGATAATCGGATGATGATTTAGGTTTCACTGAATTGTTTCCAGAGCTAGCACACACCACATATTTCATAACATTGAGCTATTTGAGACTTCAGACTGGGATTGGCTTGCTTCCATCTTCCCAATTTCTCTTCATCTTGAAGCACCGGATAAACTATTTTTAGGCCATCGCGTCAGATCATTTTCAAAATGTTTGCAAAGTTTAAAAAATAACATTTATGCCGTGCTAACATGACGAACGCTTATCAAGAATGCTAAAAATATTTTTAATTATTTCTATGTTGATGAAATAAAATAATTTAAAATTATAAAATACTAGACGGGTGACCCGGGCTTCGCCCCGGGATTGACCCGTGTGCATATCTACCCGAGTGATATATATTTAGATAAGATTTTTTTAAATAATTGTTTGTTATTAGCATTATCTATTTGTTTGCATCAGCATAATTTAATCTAATCTTTGATAGAGGGCGCTGTTCGTGAGCTAAGTAGAATAATTTGAATATATAGTTTTAATAATTGATTTATATTTTTTTAAATAGCCTATCGTCTTCCCCGTATTTTTTTACCTATGTATGGAAATTTTGGTTTGAATTAGTGAACTGCTGCGAATTTGTATACCGGACATACAAACAAACAAACAAACATACAAACATTCATTTTTATATATATAGATATAACTTGTGAAAATTCGAATAAGGGCTTCTAAATGTATAATAATTGAAACTATTTGAGCGCGATTTGTTATTGTATAAATAAAAAACAACTCCATACTGTCCTTACTGCAATGAAAAAAAATGGCTTGGATCATCAATGATGAACGCTCCTAGCGGTTTTATCAATCTAATCTACCAGACCGCTCTACTTGGGTACTGAGTTCTATCTTTTCTGCTATTTATTCAGAATTAGAAAGGAATCCTTTGAAAGTATTGCGCAAATTCGAATCAATAATCTTTAGGGACATTAGATTTTATATAAAGTTTCATATCGAGCATTATTCTTCAGTAAACAATTCACAAAAGTCTATTTAGGTATAATGTAAACATAGGCGATATGGAATGCCATCTATCTACAAGAAATGGAACTCTTTAAGAGCGAATATTTTATATGTAGAACAATTTCCTGCTGTCCTTACTGTGATGAAGAGTTTGAGAGGGTTTGGTTCATCAGTGGTTTTCACCACAATAAGGACCGTAGGATGTTGTTCAATTTATAAAGAAATATCGCGCCAAAATGCACATAGATTGCGTGCTATTGCTCTTTTGTTTAAATGTTATATATAATAATCATTTAAGAATCAATTCAAAAGAATCATACACATCTGCAATAGTTTCAATTTCTTACAATGTTATTTATATTTTGTCAATTTATAGCCTCAAAAAAATAGAGTTCTATTTTTAAAAAGCTTTCCTTAATTTTGAACCCTGAATTGCACATTATTCACTGTATATACACGAGATTATTTTACCAATATTCAGTTCAGATATACGAGGTGTGTTTAAAAAGTATCGCGACTTTTGAATTTTCGCGGGTTACGTATATTCGAATTTCGATTTTTTTGTGGCTTTATGTGGTACTCATGTCTCTCACTTATGCCGACAAGATCGGCCATTTTGAATGTTCACTTAATTGTTGACAGCTGCTTTGCTTGCAGGTGTTTTGGATCGTCTTCGATTTTTACCTATTAAAAAATGGATCAAAGAACCTGTATCAAAATTTGTGTGAAAAACGAAATTAAGTGCGCGGATGCATTCCGAATGTTGACTGTGGCATACGGAGAAGCTACCTTGGACCGAAGCAACGTTTATCGGTGGTACAAAATGTTCTCAAAAGGCCGAGAAGATGTGAACGACGAAGAGCGCGCCGGACGCCCGAGCACTTCAACAACAGACGAAAAAATTAATGAAGTGGAGAAAATGATATTGGCCAATCGTCGAATCGCCGTTAGAGAAGTTGCTGAGGACCTAAACATATCGATTGGCTCGTGCCATTCGATTTTTATAAATGATTTGGGCATGAGACGGGTCGCCGCGAAATTCGTACCAAAATTGCTCAATTGCGACCAAAAACAGCATCGCATGAACATTGCTAATGAGATGTTGGACTCTGTCCGCGACGACCCAAATTTGCTCCAGAGGGTCATAACTGGTGACGAAGCGTGGGTTTATGGTTATGACGTGGAAACCAAAGCTCAATCATCTCAATGGAAGCTGCCGCACGTACCAAGACCGAAAAAAGCGCGGTAAGTTCGGTCGAATTTGAATGTTTTGCTGACAGTTTTCTTCGATTGCAGGGGCGTGGTGCATGATGAGTTATTGCCACAGGGTAGAACGGTCAATAAGGAATATTACCTGCAAGTTATGCGCAATTTGCGCGAAGCAATCCGCCAGAAACGCCCGGATTTGTGGAAGAACAAAAATTGGCTTTTGCACCACGATAACGCTCCTGCTCACACATCGTTTGCTTGTGCGCGACCTTTTGGCCAAAAACAACACACTAATGATGCCGCAGCCACCGTATTCCCCAGATCTGGACCCCTGTGACTTTTCCTTGTTCCCTAAACTGAAGAGGCCCATGAAAGGACGACGTTATGCTTCGCTTGACGAGATAAAGACGGCATCGAAGGAGGAGCTGAAAAAGATTTTAAAAAATGATTTTTTGAAGTGCTTCGAAGATTGGAAAAACCGTTGGCACAAGTGTATAATATCTCATGGGGATTACTTTGAAGGGAACAAAATAGGTATTCATGAATAAATAAATAATTTTTGAAAAAACACAAAAGTCGCGATACATTTTGAACACACCTCGTACAAGATTCTATCTTGATATATACATATTCATTTTGAAGGTAAGTACAATTCTATATTGATGTGTGTGAAGCTTCATTGCAGTTACACTAGATTCCATGTTGATATAAAATGATCCTATCATGATATGGCAATATTTACTGCAGATACACACATTTCTATATTAATGACCAATATATTCACTGTGTAAATACACAAAGTTCTATATTGTCACGGTAGTGATGACTGTGACAATATATCAATATTCACTGATGAAACAACACAATGTTTATAAACGGGCTGTAGATACACAGGATTGACCGCCTACAAGACTCCCTGCTGGGGTAGAACATTTGTGAGCCGAGAAATACCGCAGTTATCGAAGGTGGAGACTGTCCAGGGTATCTCGATGCCATCGCGCCCAACTCCCACGCAAATCCATCTTGAGGCCGGAGAGATGGAGGTGTGATGGCCCTAGATTTGCATAATCACAGCGTTCACACCTGGGAGATCGTGGGACCTCACTTCCGCCGCAGATTTATTTGGAGACTCCGAGGGGTTAGTTTATCCCGACCCACAACAATGGGTCGTGAGGAGCCTTGTCCTTCTTACAAATTTACAAGTGCTCGAAACCTAAATCAAGCCCTTTATTTGCACATACATAGCTGGGATATAGCTGGGATAGCTTCCGATCAGAGTGGCTGACGCCTCCCCAATGTCTTCGCCACTCCTCTCTTCTTGTGTGGGAGTACACTCTGCTTGTACATCTGGACGTAGGTCAGGGAGTCCGACTCAACATGTCCGTGTCAATAGATTTATAAGGGAGGTTATCAATTTGTATATAGCTTTGTGTGTGAGAGCAAAAAATAAAGGTTTTTGTATAACTTTATCTCCTGTTGATTTTATTAATTTTATTTTGAAAATCTCTTAGTTAAAGATTTTTTTGTTTTTCTCTATATATATATATTTGTGTGTGTGTGTGCGTGTGTCTTCGATATCAAGGTTTCTCTGAGTAGAGGACATTTATAAAGTATAGTTTGTTACTAGGAGTACACAAGATCATTCTTTACATATACTAGTGAGAGAATAAATAATATAGTAAATTACGACAATGGAATATGGGACATATATGCTACCAGCCTATCCTCCCAGACAATATCTTACCATAGTTATGAACTTTGTAAGTTTGACTGTGGAAAATATCATATGTGTGGTACCTTTTATAAATTTAAATGCCATCTATAGATAAAATCAGTGACAATAATGTTTGGCAATGTGTTTCTTTTCGCATATATCAAGTATCTCTACAAACCTTACAGCAATGATAAAATTTGTTGAACAACCTTTATCGTTGCAGTGAGGTCTGTAGAAGTATTTGATGGTATATCTGAAAAGAAACACATTGCCAGAAATTTTATCACTTTATTGAATTCTAACACATACTTTAATTCTTCTTCATAAGTAATAATATTTACATATATGGCGAGTCTATGCCGAGTAATACGATGATAGTACAAAACACAAAGTATTGCGAGGGATTGCCTCTTCCTTATCATTTTATGGCACGAAAAAATTTAATGTTAAAGATTGATAAAGAGGGAGCAATCGCTCGAAATATTTTGAAACAAAATATTGATTTCTATTACACAGATCCAGGCACGCTTTTATATAATTATATTAAATAGATTTCTCCTTTTCTAAACTTAAAACACAAAAGCTAGTACTGTGTTGGCGACTGGCTCTACACATTTAGAAAATACTTCTTTTTTTTTTACAACTTTATCTTACTGACTAATTAATTAATATAGTAGTTATTTATATATAGGTTTTATAAATAAAATATGCAAATTTGTTTACATAAAAGAGAATGGTGCGTTTTCTACATTTTTGCAACAATATTATAAAGTGTAGGAAAATATTGTTTTTAAAAAACGACAAGGTGTTTTTATTGAAATATTTCAGGTTTGACGCTTTCTCAAACTATACTATAGTAATATGTTAATAGAGAAACAGCTGGTAATAAACATTCGGGATCATTACGTTCTAAACCATGAATTGAGAAAACCATGAGCCAAAAACTTGAAACTATTATTGAGGTTTTGATACCTATCTCAATAACCTCATCTTGTGGAAAGAATGTGAAAGATTCCTGAATATGTATCACCTCAATGATATTATCAACCATTTTTTAAAAGTATAATGATGATGAAAAATATTTTTCTTTCGAATGTCAGTAAGACGTGTGTTCTAAATGAAGAAGACGCCCTTGTACTACATTGGTTGACCAACTGAAACCAAGGCAAGGTCTTGTCAACATTTGAAAACTTTGGATTAATCGTCTTGGATTTTTATTGAGGAAGTTCTCCAGTCTTTGGATTGAATCATCTGATATATATACAGTTAAACCTGCCTATAGCGCCCCCTCTTGGTACTCACCAAAACAGGGTGCTATAGAGAGGGGGTGCTATAGACAGGTCACTTTTAATATAAATCGAATCGTACTACATATTTAAAATCGGGCGCTATTTAGAGGGGGCGATATAGACAGGTTTAACTGTATATATTAGACGTGTTCCCAAGTCACCTTTTTCTTCTTTTCATCGATTATTTGATAGCTGCGAATCTGGTCTTTAAATATGGTAATATTTCATGCTTGGTGACAAACCTTCTCTACCTTTTTTTATATAAGAAGTATTATAATATTTTTATTAATATTTTAAAACAATTACTAAATACTAGCGGAGTGACCCGGGCAACGCCCCGGGTTTACCCGAAGGACCCGCAGGTGAGAAACTATAGAAGAAAAATTTTAACAAATCCGAAAATGAAATTGCAAACAACAGAACTACACTTCTTTAAGGACATGAGAGCACATGCACTGTATCACCATACGTGTACCATTTTCAAAGACCCTGCTTAGGATTAAAACTTCTCAGAAGCATAACAATAGTACCAACCTAGAGGTTAACTGGTGTGGATGCATTCCTCTCGGAGTAAGACTATTGAGAAATTCAGTAGGGAGTTATTTTGCTTCTCCGCATTCTAACACTCCAACTGTTAACACTGTGGAAACACTGACTCATGTTTGGTAAGCAATTTCAGGGAAGAAACTATAGACATTGGATTAAATAAATTATTAATCAAATTGCATTAAATAAAAATTATTAGATTTAAATAAATATTATTAGAGTGAAAAAAAAGAAAAAATTAACAAATTAGAAAATAAAATTTCGAAAAATACAACTATATTGCAGATAAGATAAGAGGACCTTATTAAAAAATAAATAAACAAACTGTAATTCGACACTATCGATAATTCGACACTTTCGATAATTCGACACTTTCGATAATTCGACCATTTTAAAAATCAAATTTACAAGGTTGATTGTTGTTTAAATACAACTTTGATTTTGCATGCATAAACACAGGCTCTTGTAGCAAGAACCCAAATATTATTTATAGTCATAGCAAAAGCCAACTTTAGTGAAAACTGATGCCTCTTCAGAATGAATGGAAGACTGAAATCTGAATGAGCAGAAGATATGGGTCATCTTTACATGTATGCTATCCAATGTTCGCACACTTGAAAAAGCCACATATAAAGTTGTCCGTGCGTAAACACAGGCTCTTGTAGCCAAGGTTTGGCCTTGAGCCTTATTTATAGTCATAGCAAAAGCCAACCTTAGTGAAAACTAACGCCTCTCTAGAATGAAGCGAAGGTTGGTATCCGAAGGGGCCAAAGATATTTCAGACACTATACAGTGTGTTTAACTTTGGGCACTGTCAGTATATGTGCTTCAAGGACATGAGAGCACATGCGCTGAAACACCATACGTGTGCCATCGCAAAGATCCTAAAGGCATTGGTGAAAGTATAAATAAATATTTTGGAAATGAAAAAAAAATACATATATATATAAGAAAATAAATTGGAATAAAAATTTACAAACTATATTTCAGAGTGGATACATATTTGAAAGGAAAAAAAAAAAGAAAATTGCAAACAACAAAACTATATTACAAATATGACATGAAAACTAACGCCTCTCTAGAATGAAGCGAAGGTTGGTATCCGAAGGGGCCAAAGATATTTCAGACACTATACAGTGTGTTCAACTTTGGGCACTATCAGTATATGTGCTTCAAGGACATGAGAGCACATGCGCTGAAACACCATACGCGTTCCATCGCAAAGATCCTAAAGGCATTGGTGAAAGTATAAATGACCCATATCTTCTGCTCCTTCAGATTTCAGTCTTCCATTCATTCTGAAGAGGCATCAGTTTTCACTTAGTTGGCTTTTGCTATGACTATAAATAATATTTGGGTTCTTGCTACAAGAGCCTGTGTTTATGCATGCAAAAGCAAAGTTGTATTTAAACAACAATCAACCTTGTAAATTTGATTTTTAAAATGGTCGAATTATCGAAAGTGTCGAATTATCGAGTGTCGAATTACAGTTTGTTTATGTATTTTTTAATAAGGTCCTCTTATCTTATCTGCAATATAGTTGCATTTTTCGAAATTTTATTTTCTAATTTGTTAATTTCTGTCTTTTTTTTTTCACTCTAATAATATTTATTTAAATCTAATAATTTTTATTTAATGCAATTTAATTAATAATTTATTTAATCCAATGTCTATAGTTTCTTCCCTGAAATTGCTTACCAAACATGAGTCAGTGTTTCCACAGTGTTAACAGTTGGAGTGTTAGAATGCGGAGAAGCAAAATAACTCCCTACTGAATTTCTCAATAGTCTCACTCCCAGAGGAATGCATCCACACCAGTTAACCTCTAGGTTGGTACTATTGTTATTGTCTGAGAAGTTTTAATCCTAAGCAGGGTCTTTGAAAATGGCACACGTATGGTGATACAGTGCATCTGCTCTCATGTCCTTAAAGTAGTGTAGTTCTGTTGTTAGTATGTATATAAAAAAGCAAAGCCCAATTCTAAACCCAAATATTTTTTTTTATGAGAAGAACATCAACATATTGCATGATTACGGCAGTCCATAGCTTCCCTGACAAAAATTCACCAAGAAAGTTAAATATTCCAAAACTTTTCTGTGTGTAAATTGCTAAATATGTAAAAAACATGTATACAAAAAAGCAAAGCCCAATTCCAAACCCAAATATTTTTTTTATGAGAAGAACATCAACATAATGCATGATTACGGCAGTTCATAGCTTCCCTGACAAAAATTTACCAAAAAAGTTAAATATTCCAAAAATATTTCTGTGTATATATTGCTAAATGTGTAAATAACATGTATATAAAAAAGCAAAGCTTAATTTTAAATTTCATTATCCTTTCCACAGGAAAAGCATCAAAATACTGCATAAGTACGGCACTTTTGCAGCCGCATGATTACGGCAGTCCATAGCTTCCCTGACAAAAATTCACCAAGAAAGTTAAATATTCAAAAAATTTTCTGTGTGTAAATTGCTAAATATGTAAAAAACATGTATACAAAAAAGCAAAGCCCAATTCCAAACCCAAATATTTTTTTTATGAGAAGAACATCAACATAATGCATGATTACGGCAGTCCATAGCTTCCCTGACAAAAATTCACCAAAAAAGTTAAATATTCCAAAAATATATCTGTGTATATATTGCTAAATGTGTAAATAACATCTATATAAAAAAGTAAAGCTTAATTTTAAATTTCATTATCCTTTCCACAGGAAAAGCATCAAAATACTGCATAAGTACGGCACTTTTGCAGCCGCATGATTACGGCAGTCCATAGCTTCCCTGACAAAAATTCACCAAGAAAGTTAACTATTCCAAAATTTTTCTGTGTGTAAATTGCTAAATATGTAAAAAACATGTATACAAAAAAGCAAAGCCCAATTCCAAACCCAAATATTTTTTTTATGAGAAGAACATCAACATAATGCATGATTACGGCAGTCCATAGCTTCCCTGACAAAAATTCACCAAAAAAGTTAAATATTCCAAAAATATTTCTGTGTATATATTGCTAAATGTGTAAATAACATGTATATAAAAAAGCAAAGCTTAATTTTAAATTTCATTATCCTTTCCACAGGAAAAGCATCAAAATACTGCATAAGTACGGCACTTTTGCAGCCGCATGATTACGGCAGTCCATAGCTTCCCTGACAAAAATTCACCAAGAAAGTTAAATATTCCAAAATTTTTCTGTGTGTAAATTGCTAAATATGTAAAAAACATGTATACAAAAAAGCAAAGCCCAATTCCAAACCCAAATATTTTTTTTATGAGAAGAACATCAACATAATGCATGATTACGGCAGTCCATAGCTTCCCTGACAAAAATTCACCAAAAAAGTTAAATATTCCAAAAATATTTCTGTGTATATATTGCTAAATGTGTAAATAACATGTATATAAAAAAGCAAAGCTTAATTTTAAATTTCATTATCCTTTCCACAGGAAAAGCATCAAAATACTGCATAAGTACGGCACTTTTGCAGCCGCATGATTACGGCAGTCCATAGCTTCCCTGACAAAAATTCACCAAGAAAGTTAAATATTCAAAAAATTTTCTGTGTGTAAATTGCTAAATATGTAAAAAACATGTATACAAAAAAGCAAAGCCCAATTCCAAACCCAAATATTTTTTTTATGAGAAGAACATCAACATAATGCATGATTACGGCAGTCCATAGCTTCCCTGACAAAAATTCACCAAAAAAGTTAAATATTCCAAAAATATTTCTGTGTATATATTGCTAAATGTGTAAATAACATGAATATAAAAAAGCAAAGCTTAATTTTAAATTTCATTATCCTTTCCACAGGAAAAGCATCAAAATACTGCATAAGTACGGCACTTTTGCAGCCGCATGATTACGGCAGTCCATAGCTTCCCTGACAAAAATTCACCAAGAAAGTTAACTATTCCAAAATTTTTCTGTGTGTAAATTGCTAAATATGTAAAAAACATGTATACAAAAAAGCAAAGCCCAATTCCAAACCCAAATATTTTTTTTATGAGAAGAACATCAACATAATGCATGATTACGGCAGTCCATAGCTTCCCTGACAAAAATTCACCAAAAAAGTTAAATATTCCAAAAATATTTCTGTGTATATATTGCTAAATGTGTAAATAACATGAATATAAAAAAGCAAAGCTTAATTTTAAATTTCATTATCCTTTCCACAGGAAAAGCATCAAAATACTGCATAAGTACGGCACTTTTGCAGCCGCATGATTACGGCAGTCCATAGCTTCCCTGACAAAAATTCACCAAGAAAGTTAAATATTCCAAAATTTTTCTGTGTGTAAATTGCTAAATATGTAAAAAACATGTATACAAAAAAGCAAAGCCCAATTCCAAACCCAAATATTTTTTTTATGAGAAGAACATCAACATAATGCATGATTACGGCAGTCCATAGCTTCCCTGACAAAAATTCACCAAAAAAGTTAAATATTCCAAAAATATTTCTGTGTATATATTGCTAAATGTGTAAATAACATGTATATAAAAAAGCAAAGCTTAATTTTAAATTTCATTATCCTTTTCACAGGAAAAGCATCAAAATACTGCATAAGTACGGCACTTTTGTAGCCCCCCTGACAAAAATTCACTAAAAGAGGTAAGTATTCAAAAAAATATTTTGGTATATATATTGCTAAATGTGTAACAAACATGTATATAAAAAAGCAAAGCTTAATTCTAAGTTCTAATATTTTTTTTTATAAGAAAAGCTACAAAAGCAAATAGGGAGAAGTGAAGCCATTTAGCCATTTTCAAAATCTGATTGTGAAAGAGTAAAAAAATGAGTAAATAAGAGCAAATATAAAGAAAAAGTATTGCTAAATGTGTAATAAACATGTATATAAAAAAGCAAAGCTTAATTCTAAGTTTTAATATAAAGAAGAAATAAGACACAAAAATGGAGCTAAATTCAAATGAAAAACTATAACAAATTAATAAAAAAAAAATAAGACCTAATTCAAATGCCACCATCATCAGACAAAAGAAAAAATGAGATTTTATTCTTTAGTTCATTTATTCTTCTGTCTGATGCTGTTGCTGAAACGTCACACACTATTGAAGACACTATAAAAGATAGATTAAAAGTAATAATTCAATCTACAAATCGAAAAATAATATAACCTGGTGAGTTCCCAGAAAAGGTTAACTTTGGTAGGCGGCGCTGTACGTTGACACCGCCGTACCTTCGAGCCGTTTTACACGAGTTAAAGCGAAGATTTTGGACATAGTGATTTTTACATTTCGATCTTTTATATTAATATATATACTTACTATTTCGAATTATTTTTCTAAAAACGAACATTATTTTTTTTAATTATCTGAAACTAACCTAATTCAACTTATCTAAAACTAACCTTATTTAGCGATTAAACTAACATAATTTAACCTATTTGAATCTAACCTCATATACACTTTTACACTACCTTTTCATTTCAAAATTAAATTAAAATAAGTTTATATTAAATAATAACATTTTTAAAAATCGACTATGGTGCACACTTTTGTATCTAATCAATATGTATTTCTTTATTTTTCTCTATAAAAGTTACGCAATTGTAAACAAAAGAATTGATGATGATAAATGCAAAAAATCTACGATTGTAAAATAGATTAAATTAAAAAATAAAAATAACTGTTAACATTAGGAAAATAAAAACAGGCCTATGACACGAAGAAAAAAATAACGAAAATTTTGGTATATAGATTGTTATGTGTAGTTCAGAATCTTCGGAGGAGATAGCTCAAGACTTTACAATGGAAAACTCTGTTACGGTATTATCTATATAGATAATTACAGAAACGAAGTGTCGTAATCTTATCATTATTATTTTTATCTTAATTTATATTACTTATTTCATTTTTTATTTAAAAGAGGCTCTCTATCTCTTGCTATGAATATGTATATATATACGTCAAAATACATTTATCTATTGCAACTATATACAGCAAAAAAAAAAAAACAGAACAAAACATATCAGAAGAGTTAAAAGTTTGACCTTCTAAAAAGGAAAGTAACATATATTTACAAAAATCATTAATTTTGTGAATGTTTCTATCTGCATTCACTTGACAACTTGAGAAGGTTGTACCTTTTAGCATGTATATCGGAATTCAGACAGTAACTCTGAAAGATATTTGATACACAGTGATTTTTATTGAAGACACGAGATAACTAACTATTAACCAAATTGCCCCTCTCTCTTTAAAAAAAAATGACATAAAAATATCAAACTTCCTTAAGTTTTTTTCAGCATGGATATCAGCGGAGCATTCGACAACGCTTGGCATCCTGCAATCATTCAACAATTGGAAACAATTAAAATAGGTATTTCATATCTCGAAGATCGAAAGGTAGGATTAAGATACTCAAACTTAAAATGTACAAAAATGGTAAATAAGAGATGCTCTTAAGGTGGAATTTTATTTATCCAATTCTTTGGAATATATTATTAAATAATTTCATTTTATCTTTTAATCGAAATTTCTCAAAAGTCATAACTTTTGTCGATGATGTTTCATTTGTGGTTTGGGGCTCTAGCATCCAGGATCTTGAGTTCAGAATTATAAAAAGTCTGAATAATATTAAAAATTGGTGTGAGAAGGTAAAACTCTCAATAAGTCCAAATAAAACACTCTACCTACACAATTGACAGTATAAATACACTGGTGTCCAAAAAATAAGAAACTTAACCAATATTGAAATTTCTCAAAAGCTAATTTATTAACAAATATAAAATTTAGTATACAAATAGTTTAAACTATGGAGAATTTGACTAGCTATATGAGAATAAAAAAAAATATTTGAAATTATGAAATATGCAAATTATTACCAAATACCCAAAGCTAAGGTTGCAAAACTTAAAGAAATAAGATATCAATAGGGAGTATGATCACCTCTAACAGCTATCATGGTCTCACAGCGAGCCCTCATACTGTTTACCAGGCTTTGGAGGAGGTCCAGGGGTAGTAAACCCCACTCCTCCAATAGAGCAGTTCTTAGCTCAACAAGGGTTCTGGGAGAGGGGTGACGAGCTCCAATACGCCTCCCTAGAGCATCCCACACATGCTCTATTGGATTCAGGTCCGGAGATCTGGCTGGCCAATCCATCCATCGAATATTCTCACTCTGGAGATATTCATTGACTAGCCTAGCCCTATGCGGACGAGCATTATCGTCCATAAAAATTAAATTGTGACCAATTTGATCTCTATAAGGTCTTAGATAGAGCTCAAAGATCTCGTCCCTGTACCTTTAGGCAGTTAAAGTGCCCCCAGAAAAAATGTAGAGGGGTGTGCGTCTGCTAGAACTGATGCCAGCCCAGACTAAGAGACTGCCCCCTCTAAAACTGTCTATTTCCCTGATGTTACTGGGATGATAGCGGGTTCCAGGCTCCCTCCAGATGAAAACTCGTCGAGAATCTGTGTTTAAACTAAATCTTGACTCGTCACTGAAGAGAACATTGGCGCACTGATCATGAGTCCAGGCGTGATGTTCCAAGCACCAATTCAAGCGGGCTCTCCTGTGAGCAGAGGTTAAAGGGATACAGACCATTGGTCGTCTTGCATAAAGAGCACCTTAGTGAAGCTTTCGGTAAACAGTTTGTTTTGAAATTCTCGTTCCAGTAGCACTTGAGAGTTCATTAGAGAGTTGAATAGCTGTCATCTCCCTATGGCGCTTGGCAGTTACGACCAGATAACGGTCTTCAGAGGTAGCTGTTTTTCTTTTTCTACCAGAACCTTCTTTTCTTTTGATGGTTCCTGTCTCAATGAACTGTTTCCATATTTTGCTGACCACAGATTTATTCACATTTAGCCATTTTGCTACTTCAACTTGTGATTGCCCTGCCTCCATTCTTCCAACAGCTCTCCATTTTAATTCATCTGCTAAAATGTTTTGTAAACTCATAATTAAGGATTAAATAAAATTATAATTGGACAATTCTTAGATGGGGTAAACGACACGCCAAATAGCACACTTATAAAGACAAGCAAAAATTTGCATATTTTCAATTTTACCGAATCGAATGGTTGCGATAAATAAATTCTACGACTTAAAATACCTAATTAAATTACTTTTTAGCTTTTAGCGTTGTATATTTTGAAACATATCATTAAAAAACAAAAGTTTCTTATTTTTTGGACACCAGTGTATTTAGCCATCAGAAATTATAAAGATTTTGAAAGTTATTTTTCGCAACCACAGACAGAGAAATAAAATTGTTTTTGGACCGCACGTTGACAATATAATTAACAGGGCTATGAAATTTAAGAATGCGCTATTTTCATTATGTGCACGTACTTGGGGAATTGATTCAAGGCGCAGATTGATTTTATACAAGGCGGTGATACGTCCGATGTTAAGCTATTCATCAAATATCTGGTTCCTTTTTATCAATGCAGCAAAGCGTTCAAAGTTAAATTCTATACAGTACCAAATTTTGATTGGGTGCATTCATGCTCACAAAAGTTCATCTTCTTACATTATTAATATTCTAGGAAAAACTCCTATGCTGACCGACTACCTTGAATTATCACTAATTAGATACAATATGAAGAATTCTCTGACAGACCAAACACTAAATAAGCCCCTTTCAAATGAGTTGAATAAATTATATATCAATACAAAATTTAGATTTTATCTTTCTCAAACTAATGCAACGTTCAAGAATTTTTTTCTGAGAGATGTACCAAACTTCATTATTCCTGATAAATACAATACTTTGTTCTTCACAGGCAAAGGACCCTTTTTAAGTTTTCTCTTTGACTTGAGAGTTATAAATGATCCAACATGTGAATGCTGTCTAGATGTTGAAACACCATCTTTTGTTGGCTTGCCCTCTGACTAACCAAATTGTACTTGCTTACTTTGACATAATGCCAAATCATCTTTCTGTATATACTCAATCTTATGAAAACTTTGGGAAGTTTAGAGCTATTTGTACACAAATTTATAAATCATTACTAATTCAACGTGTAAATAATTAAAGATATATATGTAAATAATTCTAATATAGCACAATAGTCTGATAGACTTCGTGCTTCTGTAATAATAAAATATAAAAAATATAAAATATAAGTTTTTTTCAAGATTGTATAATTAAACTTGTACAATTTATCATGTGAATATATTATTTGTTTCTATATATTCTTAAAATTGGACACTCTAACAATCTGTCTTGAACACGGCGTTTCTTTACCGCAGTAACAATTTGGATATTTTTTCGCCCTGATTAATGGCAAAAATTTTTTAAAATGCCATGGTTTGTTTTGAATTGAATATTGTGCCGTTATGGCGAAAATATATTGAGACGTCTTAATATATAGCATTTTTTTAAGGAGGATATTTAACTATAAAAATAAGGTCACCTTCCCGTCAAAAATAGATGCAAAAACTGTTCGCCATCCATCGATCGTCTCTCAAATTACTTGACTCATGCAGGTGACAAAACCATGACACCAGGTTTGTCAAATTCAGAACGCCAACCTGGTGTTTTGAGACTATGATCTCATAAAATTAAAGGCAACCCTGGATTGACAAGGTCAATAGTCCGAAACCATGGTTTCCAGGTGCGGGTAATGTAGTTACCAAAACTGATGTTGTGGTTTTGTTACCGACTCGAGTCTTCTAGTTTGTAGAGACAGTAGAGACTTAAAAATGTATACTGGGGGAGGGGACTTCCCTTAAGAGATTGCATCTACCTATATGCAAATAGTATAGGCGCTTCGGTTGTTGAAAAATCCTTCTTACAGTGCACAATCAGAGATTTTCTTCAATCTCCTTATTACCAAGGTGTCAGGAAAAACGAAGTTTCCTCCAAGACACGGTTCCAAGGAGTAGTCTAGACAGCCATTGGAAACCAATATGTTTTTTTTTTGTTTTTTTTTTTTTGCTTATCCCTAGTACACGTGGTACAGGCCATGATAATCATGGTGGGTAGTTAGCGACTGCTTTTACTCTAAGCGCACCACATGTCTACACATGTGAAAAGCAGTTCGACTTTGCACTTACAAATGCCAGAGCCCCGTTTGGTTACTTGCACTCGCTGGTGGGGTTGGACTTTTGCAAGAATCGGGGGCCATTGGACCATTTTTTTTTAAAACAGAAAAAAGTGTCCAATGCGGGAATCGAACCCGGGTCCTAGTGGTCGAAAACCAAACGGTTTAACCAGCCTTCCACCGACCCCCAATATGTGTGTAAAGTATAAGAAAAAACAAATCAATAGAAACCACAACTTCTTTATTAAATTTATATGTTTATTTACAAGAGTACCATCTTCTCACAAGGGCAACAATTAATTTACAATATAAAGTGATGATTAGAAATAGACTTTATGTTTAAATATTTACATATATCAACACGTGATCATCTTCCTTTGGCTTCCCGTACAGTTTTCAGGTGCATAGGTCAACCTGATGTGTGTGACAAAAGTCTAAGTTCCTACAGATTCCATATATAGTAGTTATATTTCAATAATATCGTCATATTAATATTTATGTGCAAAATATATTACAAAGACCATAGGAATTACATTACCTATTATATATATAAAAAAAGAAATCTATGATAAGTTGTAGTTTGAATGGTTTCTAAAACATTTGCACATAAAGGCAGTCTTGCTTTTAACTCGTAAGGCTCTCTCGAAGAACTAAGCAAATCATTGTAGGTCAATTTAGCGTTTTGTTGAGCCCTTTAACCAATACATTCAACAAGGCACGAGTTATTATAAAAGAAGGTCGAACTCCAAAGATATTTTGTAACAGAGTTACCATGCTACATTCAATTTGAAGCTATCTATCCATCTATAGTAAAAATAATAGAAAATGTTTTATCAGTGCATATCCGCTCTGCATTGAAAATCTGCATCTATTCTTAAAATGGATAGAAAAACAATATATATGATGCGCTATCGATTATTAGTGCTGCACCTTATCAGTCCATAACCGAAGACGCTAGAGAGTCTGTGGAAAGTTGTTAAGGACTGTTGGGATGGTCTTAATAAAAATATTCAAAGACAAAGGCTTATTTCCTGGAAATATCGATGCAGGGCTGTTGCTAAACGTCAAGGCTTACACAGAGAAAACAATAAGTTGTACAAACTTTAATAGATTATTTTAATAAAGCCCTAAAATCGTTATTTTAAAATTGTAACACACTCTTCAGTACAGGTTATCCACGTGCTACACCCAAACCTCAGCTATCGATCCAAAATAAGAATAAATGTGTTTCAGCCGTGTTTATCCTCTCTGTACTCAAACTACGTCTATCCTTAAAATGTATAAAATACAATACCTATACTAGATATATTATCCATACTACATCCAATCTACCGTTATCCGTTCTTAAAATGAACAGAACGTACGAGAGTGAACGGCAACCCTCTGCTGAACAGACAGCTCTCGGAGTTCAAGCTGAAGAAGCACTGATACTATGACCATCAAGAACAACGCCAGAAGGAAGGAGGGCAAAATCTACTTCAATAACAATCTTCGCTCAGAATTACAAAGAATGTTCATGTAATGTGAGGTGTGTACAAATGAAGTACAATGAACATTTTCAATTTCAAAAACATTTTCAATATTTGAAAAATTCCAGGGAGTTTTCTTGTAAATTAGGCGAGATAAGCCAGTTGAAGATTTTTGGCACGAATGTTCACCTTTTCAAGTGCATAATATATTTTCGTATATTTCAAATTGATTTAAATTCTAAAGAATAAAACGCGCTACCTATACTAGAGAATATCCGTCCAATCCACAGCTCCGTAGGTTAATAAGAACGTGTTACCTATACTAGAGAATACCGTCCAATCCGCAGGTTGAATAGAACGTGTTACCTATATTAGACAATATCCCTCCAATCCGCAGGTTGAATAGAACGTGTTACCTATACTAGAGAATATCCCTCCAATCCGCAGGTTGAATAGAACGTGTTACCTATACTAGAGAATACCGTCCAATCCGCAGGTTGAATAGAACGTGTTACCTATATTAGAGAATACCGTCCAATCCGTAGGTTGAATAGAACGTGTTACTTATACTAGAGAATACCTTCCAATCCGCAGGTTGAATAGAACGCCTTACCTATTCAAGAGAATACCGTCCAATCCGCAGGTTGAATATAACGTGTTACCTATACTAGAGAATACCGTCCAATCCGCAGGTTGAATAGAACGTGTTACCTATACTAGAGAATACCGTCCAATCCGCAGGTTGAATAGAACGTGTTACCTATACAAGAGAATACCGTCCAATCCGCAGGTTGAATAGAACGTGTTATCTATACAAGAGAATACCGTCCAATCCGCAGGTTGAATAGAACGTGTTACCTATACTAGAGAATACCGTCCAATCCGCAGGTTGAATAGAACGTGTTACCTATACAAGAGAATACCGTCCAATCCGCAGGTTGAATAGAACGTGTTACCTATACAAGAGAATACCGTCCAATCCGCAGGTTGAATAGAACGTGTTACCTATACTAGAGAATACCGTCCAATCCGCAGGTTGATTAGAACGTGTTACCTATACTAGAGAATACCGTCCAATCCGCAGGTTGAATAGAACGTGTTACCTATACTAGAGAATACCGTCCAATCCGCAGGTTGAATAGAACGTGTTACCTATACTAGAGAATACCGTCCAATCCGCAGATTGATTAGAACGTGTTACCTATACTAGAGAATACCGTCCAATCCGCAGGTTGAATAGAACGTGTTACCTATACTAGAGAATACCGTCCAATCCGCAGGTTGAATAGAACGTGTTACCTATACTAGAGAATACCGTCCAATCCGCAGGTTGAATAGAACGTGTTACCTATACTAGAGAATACCGTCCAATCCGCAGGTTGAATAGAACGTGTTACCTATACTAGAGAATACCGTCCAATCCGCAGGTTGAATAGAACGTGTTACCTATCCAAGAGAATACCGTCCAATCCGCAGGTTGAATAGAACGTGTTACCTATACTAGAGAATACCGTCCAATCCGCAGGTTGAATAGAACGTGTTACCTATACTAGAGAATACCGTCCAATCCGCAGGTTGATTAGAACGTGTTACCTATACAAGAGAATACCGTCCAATCCGCAGTTTGAATAGAACGTGTTACCTATACTAGAGAATACCGTCCAATCCGCAGGTTGAATAGAACGTGTTACCTATACTAGAGAATACCGTCCAATCCGCAGGTTGAATAGAACGTTTTATCTATACTAGAGAATACCGTCCAATCCGTAGGTTGAATAGAACGTGTTACCTATACTAGAGAATACCGTCCAATCCGCAGGTTGAATAGAACGTTTTTATCTATACTAGAGAATACCGTCCAATCCGTAGGTTGAATAGAACGTGTTACCTATACTAGAGAATACCGTCTAATCCGCAGGTTGAATAGAACGTGTTACCTGCGATTACCCATGCCCACCCAGGAGAATTCACTGACCCCCGCATTGACCTGAGAGTGGGCGGCGGGATGGATATTGGCCGGGCGAGCCCCGGGATTCCTTTCTGCGTGATTGCGTGTTGTCCGACAAGGGTGACAATCCAGCGACATCCCGTGTGGCTCTATCCCGGGTAGAAACAATGTGGTATGAGGCAATTGAAGAAGGTTTTGCAGATCTTGGTAGCCTTACAGTTACGCCACGCCCTGCCCCCCACGTAGGGCTTTTTTTTTTTTTTTTTAATATTTTTTCTGTTCTATTCATATGTAAATCTGATAGCTACCTATTTTGCAGTTTTAAAAAGCACTGTATTTTTTCAGCCTTTGACAACTTTTTTTTTGGGGGGGGATTTATTTTATATATTTTTTTTTTCTTATCTATAATAAATATGGGATTCATATAACCTGTGTGATCTCACTTCAAAGAACTATCACATTCAAATATATTCTTAGTATTTTGATAATCATTGTGATTTAGAATAATTTAAATATAAATATTCACCTAACGAACTATTATACTTGTCTCAATCGGCTTAAGTCCTAACTACGCCCTAATGTGAAGGAAGGCATTCACTTGTTCTCGAAGTTAAGAACACCTTCTAAATGTGGATGACCCTATTATTAGGTCACAATATATGGACACAGATGGATACCACATTGTATTCCCAATAAAATATAGGAATGAATGGACCAACTGAACAAAAACTACATCCTAATAACATAGCTATAGATTGATCACCATCCTGAATGGGGAGCCACACCAATCTTAGAACTTATTCATGTAAACCTAGGCCGTTCTAAAACAAATCAAATAGGTAAAAAGTGAATGTATTCAACGTAAATGTTGGTAGGTTGAAATTAAACAATGTGTGATCATCTCTTTTAAACACGTATTACTACAATATCTCAGCATCTGTATGTGGTTGAGAGCGATAAAATTGCTCTAGTGCAATTGGATTATAAAGGCGACACTATATTTTTGAACGATAAAGCTGCTTGTATTAATTACATCAAGGTCAATAGCTTCAGTTATCATTTATTGATATTTTACCTAGAAAATTCGCGTCAAAAATAAAGGCTGAAAAATGAGGATTATTACTTTTATTAAACGATTTATATTTGTCTCTGGACAGCAAATGTTTTTGAATGAACTCTCTAGGCAGATTCTACAATTCTAGGCAGAATTGACAACCAACAGAAACTTGAATAAATCGTTAAAACATCGTTGAGAAAAATAACATGCAGCCTATTTCCAAAGTAGATAATTCACAAGGTCAGTTTAACGCTAAATGTTAAAGACTCTACGCGTGCGGAATATAATAAACTGAATTATCTAAATACAATTCCGCTAATCTCTATGTATTTTTAAAATTTTAACTTGAAGATAATCAGTCATTTTCAGTTATGGCCAGTCATTACATTTGTGTAGCAATCCTGGTAGATTATCTATAATTACGCTACTTCCCCTGCTTAACACAATTCGATTTATAAATTTTTCTTCAAATTTTCTATTGTGTGAAACATATACCATCTGATATATTAAGATTAGAAAAGACTGCGATAGGTCGCCAGTAACTGCCTAGAGACCATGTGCAGTTGAGGAGCTCTCTCAACGACGAAATGTCGGAGTGGTCCTCCGAACAACTAAGGATAGACTCCCCTCCCTCCATATGCCTTGATCGACGTAAGCAGGACGAAGAAGTCCTCATACCGCGTCGTTAAACACGAGAGCGTCGAGAGCCTGTATCAGCCCTAGACAGACAAAAGAATTTCATTGTCAATGACAGTCAATGAGTAAATTAACAATGCTAGGCACACTAAATGGAAAACACAATGAGACTTTATACATTTTATATAATCAAGGAGGCTCTTTCAAGGTCGAAGCCTTCTCTAGACAATCGGGGTGGTCTTCATTAACTTCCCTCGACTCAAGGCTTAGAAGAAACGTGTAAATGTTGACGCGAGAATGAAGCGGTCATCGTTATCCAGCCTTTGCCAGAAGAGTCAGCCCTGCAGGTCGGGGGGCTGCTAGTTGTAGTGCTATAAGGTGTATCGCAGCAAAATGACCAGTACCTGTGGACAGCGACAGAACGCTGGAGTCAAAGGCTATTCAAAATTCTCGGGAAGAGATCTCAGGTTTAAAGTAGGGCCATACGAACCTGCCTATATGATATAGCAGGTAAAACTTCAATCAAAAACATGTTTCAATTCTACAGTAGCCTCTCTGGTACAACTCCGTGCTAAACCAGTCCACCTTCAAACATGATCGTAGGTCAACAAACCCTATACCGCTCGAAGGTAATTGTTCTGTTTGCTGACTACATTGTTAGGCCCGAGGTCATGAGAATTGATGGCTTGCAATATTTGAAATTGTATTTAGTGCTCACAATACATCAAGCTATTAATCTGATTTAAAGAAAAGTTAAAACACACAATGTTATATACTCCCTCAATTAGAATTAATTTTCGCTAAAAGAACATAAATCCGTCTAGGTATTAGGCCCTACACTATGAGATCCGGTTTAACAACGCTAGCTACATTGTTTTTCATCAACTTAAATTGTTTCAAATATGATATTGAATTTGTATCAATTTTGAGGCTGTCACTTGTTTATTTAATAAATCTTTTTTTCTTTTCAGTGTTACAATTCCGCTCAAAGTTTCAATAGATGCAACGATATATTCACAAGATCAACATTTCTGTGCCCTTCTATGCAACGAAAGCTTATATTTTATAAACATATTTATTTTGTAAACATTTTTATTGCGGTATTTTCCATGTTTTAAGTTCATTCTCTCAACATTGTACATTTAAATTCTCAAAAGACACTGTTCGATAAACTTCTTTTCACGGGTTTTTTACAATTCACTCTTCAACTTCAACCTAAAGGTATAGCTGGCACGTAAGTCTTCCTCTAAAATGTAGCGAGCTTTCCAAAATCCTAACTAGTCTTAAAGCACTGGCTTACAAAATCTCAACTCGCACGTGACCAGACACTCTCTCAGGTCAAATATCATACAAACATTTATATACACAGAGTTATTAAAAGTAATAAAAACAGACTCTAACAGACACGTTGATTCATAAATATTCCTCGTTATAAAATCGTGAAAAGTTTAAATTTTAAAAGAAATCTTCTCTCACTTGTTTTGGAAATATAAAATACATTCACAGAGTTGTATATATAGCATCTCCAAGTGAGGTCCTTTGTTAAAATGTGAAAATTACTCTTGATTTTCTGTTGATATAAAAGTTTTTTATTTATTATTTTCTTTATTAAAAATCAAACACATGTGCATCCTTCCAAGAAACCACAAAATTAAATGAAGAATCAGAAATGATACCTTAAATATTTAATATAGCTAAAAGACAAGAAATAAGGAATTTTATCAAAGAATGATTATATAAATAATATACATGACAACAACACATAAGAAACTTTTCTAATACCGAGAAACCATTACTTTTTTAAAGAAAACAAGACAAAGAAGATTGTAGGTGAAGTTCTATCCAGAAGATATTCGCGTTTTTTTTATTTTTTATTTTTATTTTGTGAATTGAAGCATGTCTTCATCGCTAATTAGGCTATATTTTATATATGTTAAATGATATATCTTGAAAATCTATGTAAATATATTTGCATAGCATATCAAAAATTTATCATCCTTTTATTCAACGGACAATTCTATTTCAGTTAACGTGTCATTTGTTGAGAAGGAGCTAGCGACCTCCATTTGTCATTCTCAAATAGAACAACTTCCTACTATAGCCTCTCAGTAAAGACATTATTGAGGACGTAGAGTCGAGGTTTTCAAATGCCTGCCTAAGAATATTTTAGTTTTAATTGTGAATCCCCCCCCCCCCCCCCCTGACTCGGATAAAAGATTTTTTCGAAACATCGATTTACCAAATAAAAAGCTTCTCTGGCCGAAGTGTCTTCCCTTCAAAAGAAATAAGAATGTTTGCCAGAGAGGCCTATCCTCAATAACGATGTTTATATGAATCCTTCCTCTTCGAGGTATTGAGCATGAAATACAATGAGACACTACATTTCTCTTCTCCATTCCCTTGTGCCGATGGATTACCTGGGGGTAGGGACGAAGATTTATCAACTTATCTCAATATCCGTGGGGGATCTTTGTTTCCATTGAAATGATAGAAAGTTTAAGAAACACTTACCAAGCCTCTGTTCCTGTGAATCCTGCTACACCACCCAGAATGTCTCATCTCCAACCACAGTTGAAGGACGTCCACCAGATCCCTTCTGAATAACTCTAGATCTTATTTTCACACAGATTAATTACAATCCACAGTAGAAAAAAGAAAAGAAATATCTCAAATTGCTCGCAGACCGCGGCATTTTTTCCTTGTGAACGCTACCGAAGTTTGGCGGACAGTTTTCCGTCAATTTGCATAAATTAACAAGGAAGATAATAGGCTCGCTTTCCCTTTTTCCGACGTTTCTCTAATTAGAGACGCTTAATTGATTTGATTTTTTCCCTCGCACCGGAGACTTACTGAATTTCAATGAGATACGCCGATCTCTTGGGAAAGAGTGAAAAAAACCACGAAGTTTCACAAAGGAGGCCGTCCGTCTACATTGGCTCGAATCCTTCTTTATTCCGATACAGACAACTTCGAATGCAACTTTCTCATTTTTATAGGCCCAATCTATATGCCAATAACTAAAAGGTATAAACATCGTAATACAAACAAATCGTTCAAACTTTAATTTCGTTTGTAAATGTATTTTAAATTACAATTTATATTTTGCATAGTGTTTTCTAATCCTAATTCACCTTAGCCTACGGCTAGGATTCTCACTCAAGAGATCCAGGTTGTATTGCATGTGTCGGGTGTTTTAGGCCTAGGGTCGCGAATAGGATGGACTCCATCACTGTCAACCTTCGGATCGGAGATGGCACAAATCAAAAATCCAATATCTCTATAGCTTTTAAAGCTCTGGCCTCTTTATGTTGAATTTTTTCAATCCTTATGTGAATCAAATCAATGAGCTTACCATTAAATTTTCTAAAATCATTTTAAGGAGACTTCTTCTGTGGAGCCGAGATGTAGACCCCCAGTGGAGTCCACCAGGTGAATTAAAGAGGGTCGTGCTGACTTACGCAGCGGAAGCCACCTTGAGACTTGGAAGATTGGGGATCTTTAGGTCGACAAGATGCTCCTCAAATCATCGGGTGTTCCACCAAGTCGACAAAATCGTTCTCAAGTTATCTGGTATTCCTCTGAATCAACAAGATCCTTCTCAAGTTATCTGGTATTCCTCTGAATCAACAAGATCATTCTCAAGTTATCTGATATTCCACTGAATCAACAAGATCATTCTCAAGTTATCTGGTATTCCACTGAGTCGACAAGACCTTCTCAAGTTATCTGGTATTCCACTGAGTCGACAAGATTCTTCTAAAATCATCTGATATTCCACTGAGTCGACAAGATCCTTCTCAAGTTATCTGGTATTCCACTGAGCCGACAAGATTCTTCTAAAATCATCGTGGTGTTCTACTAAGAAAGTCAACAAGATTATGGTTAAATCATCTGCATTTCCACTGAGTTGACTAGATCTCCTCAAACATCTTTGTTTTCTAATAGGAAAGATAACAAGGTCCTCTTTAAATCATCTGGTTTTTGACTAGGTCGAAAATATTATCCTCAAATCATCTGGTATTCCACTTAGTGGACAAGATCCTACTCAAGTTATCTGGTGGCTTACATTTGGAAAGTTGACACTATCTTTCCCAAATCATCTGATGGATGTCCTTTGAGAAATTCGATACGATTCTTTCAACTGGTGGTTTCCACTGTGAAAGTTTACACGATCCATCCAACCCCCTCCAGACAACAAGTCACTATGCTTACACAGAACGTAAATATAAGCAGGGACCTTGCCCTACCGGAAACCCCATGACGTCACCTAGCTCGGGGCCATTACGAACCCCGTCCCCGGCGGGAATGAATATTTCATGCCAACGTTGGTGCGTGTGCTGCACACACTGTTTAAAAAAGACATTCTAACCTTGACCCGACTTCAGATGCCGTCTTTTATTGTTCCAGAACGACGGCGTGTTGTAATTAAAGGATATCGCAATAAATCATCTTTGTAACATTTTTGATTCTTGTGAATACACGCGGCAGGCAATAAACATTCGGCTAATTCCCTTTGGCATACAGACTTCAGGTGTTCAGACCATCATACATCATAGGTGTCTAATTCTGTTTACCATACAGACTTTTGTCTAGAAAAACATACCATCGATGTCTGATCCCATTTGACACAGAGACTTAGGTCTAAGCATACAACCATCCATCGGTGTCTGATCCCATTTGACACAGACACTTCACTCTAAGCATCCACCCATCCATCGATGTCTGATCCCATTTGACACAGAGACTTCAGTCTAAGCATCCACCCATCCATCTCGATGTCTGATCCTATTTGACACAGAGACTTAGGTCTAAGGATACAACCATCCATCGGTGTCTGATCCCATTTGACACAGACACTTCAGTCTAAGCATCCACCCATCCATCGGTGTCTGATCCCATTTGACACAGAGACTTCAGTCTAAGCATCCACCCATCCATCGATGTCTGATCCTATTTGACAGAGAGACTTCGGTCTAAGCATCCAACCATCCATCGGTGTCTGATCCCTTTTGACACAGAGACTTCAGTCTAAGCATCCACCCATCCATCGATGTCTGATCCCATTTGACACAGAGACTTCAGCCTAAGCATCCACCCATCCATCGGTATCTGATCTCATTTGACACAGAGACTTCAGTCTAAGAATCCACCCATCAATCGGTGTCTGATCCCATTTGACACAGAGACTTCGGTCTAAGCATCCACCATCCATCGGTGTCTGATCCCATTTGACACAGAGACTTCAGTCTAAGCATCCACCCATCCATCGATGCCTGATCCCATTTGACACAGAGACTTCAGTCTAAGCATCCACTCATCCATCGGTATCTGATCCCATTTGACACAGAGACTTAAGTCTAAGAATCCACCCATCCATCGGTGTCTGATCCCATTTGATACAGAGACTTCGGTCTATGTATCCAACCATCCATCGGTGTCTGATCCCATTTGACACAGAGACTTCGGTCTAAGTATCCACCCACCCATCGATGTCTGATCCCATTTGACACATAGACTTCGGTCTAAGTATCCAACCATCCATCGGTGTCTGATCCCATTTGACACAGAGACTTCGGTCTAAGTATCCACCCACCCATCGATGTCTGATCCCATTTGACACATAGACTTCGGTCTAAGTATCCAACCATCCATCGGTGTCTGATCCCATTTGACACAGAGACTTCGGTCTATGTATCCAACCATCCATCGGTGTCTGATCCCATTTGACACAGAGACTTCGGTCTAAGTATCCACCCACCCATCGATGTCTGATCCCATTTGACACATAGACTTCGGTCTAAGTATCCAACCATCCATCGGTGTCTGATCCCATTTGACACAGAGACTTCGGTCTAAGTATCCACCCACCCATCGATGTCTGATCCCATTTGACACATAGACTTCGGTCTAAGTATCCAACCATCCATCGGTGTCTGATCCCATTTGACACAGAGACTTCGGTCTATGTATCCAACCATCCATCTCGGTGTCTGATCCCATTTGACACAGAGACTTCGGTCTAAGTATCCACCCACCCATCGATGTCTGATCCCATTTGACACATAGACTTCGGTCTAAGTATCCAACCATCCATCGGTGTCTGATCCCATTTGATACAGAGACTTCGGTCTATGTATCCAACCATCCATCGGTGTCTGATCCCATTTGACACAGAGACTTCGGTCTAAGTATTCACCCACCCATCGATGTCTGATCCCATTTGACACATAGACTTCGGTCTAAGTATCCAACCATCCATCGGTGTCTGATCCCATTTGACACAGAGACTTCGGTCTATGTATCCAACCATCCATCGGTGTCTGATCCCATTTGACACAGAGACTTCGGTCTAAGTATCCACCCACCCATCGATGTCTGATCCCATTTGACACATAGACTTCGGTCTAAGTATCCAACCATCCATCGGTGTCTGATCCCATTTGACACAGAGACTTCGGTCTAAGTATCCACCCACCCATCGATGTCTGATCCCATTTGACACATAGACTTCGGTCTAAGTATCCAAGCATCCATCGGTGTCTGATCCCATTTGACACAGAGAATTCGGTCTATGTATCCAACCATCCATCTCGGTGTCTGATTCCATTTGACACAGAGACTTCGGTCTAAGTATCCACCCACCCATCGGTGTCTGATCCCATTTGACACATAGACTTCGGTCTATGTATCCAACCATCCATCGGTGTCTGATCCCATTTGACACAGAGACTTCGGTCTAAGTATCCACCCACCCATCGGTGTCTGATCCCATTTGACACATAGACTTCGGTCTATGTATCCAACCATCCATCGGTGTCTGATCCCATTTGACACAGAGACTTCGGTCTAAGTATCCACCCACCCATCGATGTCTGATCCCATTTGACACATAGACTTCGGTCTAAGTATCCAACCATCCATCGGTGTCTGATCCCATTTGACACAGAGACTTCGGTCTAAGTATCCACCCACCCATCGATGTCTGATCCCATTTGACACAGAGACTTCGGTCTAAGCATCCACCATCCATCGGTGTCTAATGTAATTTGACGTACAGACTTCGGTCTAAGCATCCCACCATCCATCGGTGTCTAATCCAGTTTGACGTACAGACTTCTGTCTAGGCATCCCACCATCCATCGGTGTCTAATCCAGTTTGACGTACAGACTTCGGTCTAAGCATCCCACCATCCATCGGTGTCTAATCCAGTTTGATGTACAGACTTCGGTCTAGGAATCCCACCATCCATCGGTGTCTAATCCAGTTTGACGTACATACTTCGGTCTAGGCATCCCACCATCCATCGGTGTCTAATTCAGTTTGACGTACAGACTTCGGCCAAGGCATCCCACCATTCATCGGTGTCCAATTCAGTTTGACGTACAGACTTCGGTCTAAGCAATCCACCATCCATCGGTGTCTAATCCAGTTTGACGTACAGACTACGGTCTAGGCATCCCACCATCCATCGGTGTCCAATTCAGTTCGACGTACAGACTACGGTCTAGGCATTCCACCATCCATCGGTGTCTAATCCAGTTTGACGTACAGACTACGGTCTAGGCATCCCACCATCCATCGGTGTCCAATTCAGTTCGACGTATAGACTACGGTCTAGGCATTCCACCATCCATCGGTGTCTAATCCAGTTCGACGTATAGACTACGGTCTAGGCATTCCACCATCCATCGGTGTCCAATTCAGTTCGACGTACAGACTACGGTCTAGGCATTCCACCATCCATCGGTGTCTAATCCAGTTTGACGTATAAACTTCGGTCTAAGCATCCCACCATACATCGGTGTCTAATCCAGTTTGACGTACAGACTTCGGTCTAGGCATCCCACCATCCATCGGTGTCTAATCCAGTTTGACGTACACACTTCGGTCTAGGAATCCCACCATCCATCGGTGTCTAATCCAGTTTGACGTACAGACTACGGTCTAAGCATCCCACCATCCATCGGTGTCTAATCCAGTTTGACGTACAGACTTCGGCCAAGGCATCCCACCATTCATCGGTGTCCAATTCAGTTTGACGTACAGACTTCGGTCTAAGCATTCCACCATCCATCGGTGTCTAATCCAGTTTGACGTACAGACTACGGTCTAGGCATCCCACCATCCATCGGTGTCCAAATTAGTTCGACGTACAGACTACGGTCTAGGCATTCCACCATCCATCGGTGTCTAATCCAGTTTGACGTACAGACTACGGTCTAGGCATCCCACCATCCATCGGTGTCCAATTCAGTTCGACGTATAGACTACGGTCTAGGCATTCCACCATCCATCGGTGTCTAATCCAGTTCGACGTATAGACTACGGTCTAGGCATTCCACCATCCATCGGTGTCCAATTCAGTTCGACGTACAGACTACGGTCTAGGCATTCCACCATCCATCGGTGTCTAATCCAGTTTGACGTATAAACTTCGGTCTAAGCATCCCACCATACATCGGTGTCTAATCCAGTTTGACGTACAGACTTCGGTCTAGGCATCCCACCATCCATCGGTGTCTAATCCAGTTTGACGTACACACTTCGGTCTAGGAATCCCACCATCCATCGGTGTCTAATCCAGTTTGACGTACAGACTACGGTCTAAGCATCCCACCATCCATCGGTGTCTAATCCAGTTTGACGTACAGCTTCGGTCTAAGCATCCCACCATCCATCGGTGTCTAATCCAGTTTGACGTACAGACTCCGGTCTAGGCATCCCACCATCCATCGGTGTCTAATCCAGTTTGACGTACAGACTTCGGTCTAGGAATCCCACCATCCATCGGTGTCTAATCCAGTTTGACGTACAGACTTCGGTCTAGGAATCCCACCATCCATCGGTGTCTAATCCAGTTTGACGTACAGACTTCGGTCTAGGAATCCCACCATCCATCGGTGTCTAATCCAGTTTGACGTACAGACTACGGTCTAAGCATCCCACCTTCCATCAGTATCTGATAGAAGTGTTTCTTATTTAAGAAAATATATTATGTTGTTCAAAAAAAGGTTTTAAAATAAAATTCAGCACAAATACAATAAAGTATATGTCTAATACTTCACTGAACTTCAAACGTTGGGTTTTTTTATTATTATGCCTTGTACACGTGGTACAGGCCATGAATAATCAGGGTGGGCAGAAGTTGGCGACTGCTTTTACTCTAAGTGCACCACATGTGTACATATGTGAATAAATATAGAAAGTGAAGTCAAATAAAAAGTATTAAAGCTAATTGGGAACATAAATCAATACTAATCGATTTATATTTTGATGCGGAGTAGACGATCTAGAAGTGATAGACTTGCTTAAGAAGGAAATGAGGAGAGTTAAAGCCCTTTATAAAATATGGATGGACTGTTAGAAAGGTAGAAATAGTTTTCTAGATGCGGCTGCGAATTTTGATAACACCATGAACTACACCAGACCTAGTGACGCAGATATCTTAAAATTGGTCGAGGAAGAATCGCCTTGCGTAGGCGATTTAGGGGAGAAGAATTCGCATATGTGGACATCTTATCAGACACTCAGAGGGAGGAAAATATTGAGGTAAAACTTGGAAGAGAAAGGCACACAAGAATTCACATTAATTGATTTATATCTCCTGCACATCAATTAAATAATCAGAAAGGTTTCTCGATATGAGTTTCTTTTTATTTTATCCGAGTAGTATCAAGCTTTCGGGCATCTCTCCCCTTCTACGGGAGAACATATATAAAACGAATAAAACGCCGCCTAATTAGTTAATTTGAGAATAGGGTTGATAGATAATTTTGCGAGAAGACCCTATAATGTCTTCAAAAGAGTCGCCCTGGAACGAAAGCTCTGAGAAGGCAAGACTACTGCTCACCAACCTACTAGTTGAGGAGAATTAAATATTCACTCCTTAAGAAAAACTGAAATATTTTAACATTATTTTTAAAATGTTTGAAATTATCAACAAAAATGAAAAATATTTATCATTGATCAAAGGCCTAAGAAGAACTTAGATATTAAACAAAGACGATTGAAGAGAGAAAGATCGAAATTTTGAAGTAGATTTCAATCTCAAATATTTTCAATATATTGAAGAAAAATCAAAATAATAATTATAAAATCAATTAATACAAACACACAAGATAAATACACTAATGTAGAAACTAGGTAAGTGGACAAACTTAGCAATACTTTTTATTTGAACAACACAAACTCTAGATTCTTCTTTGAATCTAATATCCAAAGAATGAATCTGTCCTTGTTTTCCGGAAATATCAGACCATATTTGTGGAGGAGAGAAAGTGCATCTTGGCATTCAGCGTGTGGCGTGGGAGGCTCGCGCTGCTGAAATAAAGAACAACGATGTCATCTCGCAAGATGTGCTGCTCCCGCCCATTATTCAAATTGAGTGGGGAAATTTCTTGATGAAAAGCTGCGAAGAAGATGGATCGCATAGAAAAGTGGTATAAACTACCCATATTCAGATTTAACCTGTTTTTTCTCTTCTTTTTCCCACTTTTTTGTGCCAATGTAAACCTATATCCCTATAATTGAGTTTACATTAAACACACCTTAATTTTTGGTGATTTACAAAAGACTGACCTTTGAGTAGGTATATTTACTTTTTATGTGCACTATGTGCCTATTGTAATTTTTTAACATATATATATTATATAAAAAATGTTATTTTATCTTAAAATTATAATTTATAGAACAAACTACAAGTCGTCCACCAGATGTCGCACTTTCCCTTTATAAAGCTCATTGTTGTTTTTCCCGTTGGCCGGCTCAGCTCAAATATTTTTGTGGCTATGTAAATAAGTCTTTTGTTTTCTTTTATTCTACTCGCCGTAATTCAGGTTGTACTTTTATCAAATTATGTATTTCGTATTCTTCATTATCAAAATTAAAGCGAATTCTGATCTAAACTATTTTTTATTAATATCATCACGACTGCAATATCACAAACATACTCATGTATCCTCAAAATAATCAGCAAACACAATAATTCTATATAGAATATTATAAAATCAACAGAAAAAATCTATAATATATATACAGTAGAACCTCCCTTTAGCGGACACCTCTCCACAAAGGACAGTTTTCATTTGCAAAATTACCATTTTTACAATTTAGCAACTCTCCGGTAAGAGGATACCTCTCCCTAAACGACACTTTTGCTCTGCAATTAGGTGTCCTTTACAGGGAGGTTTTACTGTATATATATATATCCCCCCAAAATCAGAAAAATTAATATTATAAAATAATGCGGAGGGAATACAAAGATAAAGGCCATTATTGATGATAAAGACAAAAAAAAAACTAGTTCAAAAATTTAGATCCATAAGTTATCGCCTTCCAATAAGAATCCGAATCTCACATCCGGATAGATGGATGGCAAAAGGATCTAGTGTTCTTACTACATATAGAGAATGCCACCACATTTTCTCATCATGGAAATCGTCATATCAAACCATTTATTTTCCTACTCTGTACATCAAGCTGATGAATAGCTTGTTCGTAAGCTTTTATAATTCACTTTAATAAATTGAAGGTGCTACCATTGACCCTATTGTTATAGAATATACTTTCGGAAGAAAATTTTTAAAAGTTGAAGAAAAATAAAAGTATAACAATATAAATACATAAAACGCAAAGTCTATTTGAAGTTTTCAAAATATTACAGCAACCCTCATCAGACCAGAAGATAAAGGGAATCTTTTTACTAAAGATTTGTATTTCGATCATTCCAAGAATGCCGAAGAAAGCTCGCAGACAGAATAGAGAAGAAGAAGCTTCTGTGAAGCTAGTGCATACAAGACACTAGAATCAACTGACCATCTGAACATTTAAGATACAAGAGGAACTTATAGGAAAGTAAGAAAAAATCAATAGGGAGGCTAACCACCTCAGCAGTCCGCTCCTACCGTCTCTGGCCCTCAGTGCCTGGGGCTCCCACGCAGCACCGGCCCTACAAAGCCAGATCGTGCTCGAGGTCCATTGTTGACGGCTATATCCAGGGCTTCACGCTCCACCTTTGCCCCGGATGGAGGGCTACCGGTGCCCATGAGATCCGCCATCGACGAAAGGAGGCCTCTAATTTGGAGGTTTTCAGCGATTGAAGCTGACCTAAAGTTACCCTCCGAACAGCTCAATTATCTCCTCGCTAGCTGATTTGATAGTGTAATTTTCCGTTTTTGTATAATGTTGTGTATGACACTCTCTATGTGTGATACACTATGGCGTTACAATGTACAAATGATAACGAAAAGTTGTAATAAAGTGTCATCTCTCTGTAATTTGTCCAAAGGTACAGACAGCACTTATTGTGTTGCGATGAACGTGTCTTAAGTCCTCACTTAAAAAACCTCAACTAAATCTTTAATAGAAAATATCTTCCAGAACTTTAAAATAAAAGGTTACTCATCAAACTTTCCCAATATACATAGTTTTGATCTTCTTCGAAAAAGAAAAGCAAACGTCTATAGAGAAAAGTGCATGCTATGTATTTTAAAATACTCTTCTCTATACGGGTTTCCCACAGTTTGTACCACAAACCCTGCTAAATTTAGAACCTACTGCCTACGGGCATAAAATATACCCATAGATTTGCATCCTAAACGGAGTACATGATTCTACGTAAGTGAAAAAAAAAGGTGGGACTCGTTCCTTACAAGACGACCAAATTTCGTTAAACATAAATTCTACATTGCTAGTACAATCAATGTAATATTCACATATGTTGTAGAAATAAAGTACCCCAAATAAGCTTCTGACCATGACTACTTTATTCATATACCAAGGTTTAAATAAACCAAAATATTTGTCACGTATCGACATAGTTGCAGAGAGGTGATGAACATAGGCCATATTCCATCGCATGCATCCCTACCGGTACTGTACCTCTAGTGCAACTGGTCACTCACACAAACTGGGATTTGTAAAACCTTCTAAACTTTAAAAAATATCTCAAGATCCCATCAGCTTAAAGACCAAGTAATATTTTCAAACTTTATCCCATCTATGCCTCATCTCTTTATATCCCGTAGAATGTGTACTTAGAAAACCTATGTTGAAAATAATATTTAAATCTATGCTTTTACAGTACATATTATTCTGAGTATGTTTAACTTTTATTGGTTTAAATAAAGTTACTTAGATTCTCTTAGAAGCATATATATTATCTAATATTGATAATGAGTTTGACTTGTTTATTAAATTACAATTCAAGATAGTTCCGTCCTAATCAAGCAACTGCGTGTTTTTCAATTAATTCTTAATTGACGAAATCTCTCGAGAGCATTTTCTTTTTAATTTATAGATAACGATAGAGGAATCGAGGACACAGGGTTTGAAATAAAAAAATATCTTTGAGTTTAAATTTGCATGGTATCAACTCTTTAAAAATCAACTACATGAATGAGAAGCGTCTTCTATTTTCCCAATCGTGTTCGTTTTTATCAAAACAAAACACCAAAAATAGCTCACTTCAATATTATGTTTTTGGTGACATATTGCCTGCCTATATGTAAATAAGAATTGAACGCCTAATCTCTTCAATACGTGTAAAGTTTAGAACTCATTGTGATCAAAGAGTAATTGCCATCATCATTAATGTTTGTTTTTTTATCTTTATTTGATTTTTCGAATCAAATTTTCTCATAACAATTTCGAAGGTTTGCCGACATATCTGAAGAAGACTCGTGACAAGCCCTTTTGGAAGCGGTGCTCGGAGGAGAAGCGATACCTAGATGACTCGGGTTATTTTCCGATTTGTGCACGATGGCGAAGAGCTGACACCTGAGGCCCCAAGGCTGCATTCTCAGAACGACGCTCCACAAACAAGTCCATTGAACAAGCATTCCCTGCCCAAGGTGAGACGGAGCCTCCCAACCTTGACCCGCCGAGGTGCAAGGACTTCGGTAATTGAATTGGTTGGTTGGTCACCTGCTTCTGGAGGCATTACGTAATTAATTAATTCACTTTCTGGTCACTCCATACCTCCCTGGTGGGGCAGTGGTTTGATTGTGGGTTCAGTGGCAGTTTACATCATCTGGTCACTCTATACCTCCCTGGTGGGGCAGTGGCTTGAATGTTGGGGTCGGTGGCAGTCTGATTCACCTGGTCACTCCATACCTCCCAGTTGGGGCAGTGGCTTCAATGTGGGGTCGGTGGCAGTCTAAATCACCTGGTCACTCCATACCTCCCTGGTGGGGCAGTGGCTTCAATGTGGGGTCAGTGGCAGCCTACATCACCTGGTCACTCCATACCTCCCTGGTAGGGCAGTGGCTTTAATGTGGGGTCAGTGGCAGTCTATATCACCTGGTCACTCCATACCTCCCTGGTAGGGCAGTGGCTTCAATGTGGGGTCGGTGGCAGTCTACATCACCTGGCCACTCTATACCTCCCTGGTGGGGCAGTGGCTTGAATGTTGGGGTCGGTGGCAGTCTGATTCACCTGGTCACTCCATACCTCCCAGTTGGGGCAGTGGCTTCAATGTGGGGTCGGTGGCAGTCTAAATCACCTGGTCACTCCATACCTCCCTGGTGGGGCAGTGGCTTCAATGTGGGGTCAGTGGCAGTCTATATCACCTGGTCACTCCATACCTCCCTGGTAGGGCAGTGGCTTTAATGTGGGGTCAGTGGCAATCTATATTGTTACATCAATTTTAATGCGCCTTACATTTATTCAAAATATTCTATGATATTTAATATTTATTTAAAACATAATATTTAGAGATTATCATCATTCCTTTATATAGTTTCATTCCTTTTGTGCTATTTATTGTACATATATTTTGATTGGTTATTGGAGTGAGAGAGGACCTAGACGAAGACTGCGGATCGCGACCTACGAGGAAGACAAGAATAAATAATCGCAATAACTTTAAAAGGTAATTTATTTTTATTTAATTTTATTTATTTACTTTGACTATGGAAACCCGCTCGGGAAATGTGTATAACACCAAGAAGGAAGAAACCAAGGTCGACGACCCTGAAAAGCTGCAACTTGGTGCAACAATTGGTAGAGATGCTGGTTCCGTTCCAGTTGCTCTGAACCCCAATATAGAAATTCCGAAGTATGACGGGACAGAAGACCCTCGCCCATGGATATAATCCCTCGAAGAGATTGGTTTCCTCTACCATTGGGCAGACTACATAATTGCCCGTTTTGCCGCCATGAACATGACGGGAAGCGCTAAAACCTGGTTGAATTTACACAAAGCTTGTTTCACGAGCTGGGAAAATATTAAAATCCGCCTCATTCAAGATTTTTCTCTGGGCGCGAATAAAGAAGAACTTAGAATGAAGTTCAACAGGATGCAACACTGGAATGAACCAATAATTAATCAGGTACGCGGAAGACATCCTAGTGTGGTGCAACAAGGTTGACCCCACAATGAAAGAAGAAACAAAAATCGAACATGTTATTGGAGAACTGAAAAAAGAGTACTCATTCGAGCTCTACCTGAACCCTCCTAAAACGACCGATGAACTTCTTGTCGTGTGCAAGAAAATGGATTCTTTTGAAAAGAAGAATCGGGAACGTGTGGAGAAATCCAGAAGCCTATATAACGGTCCACGCTATTCTAGACCCCAACAACAATCGAGGAACGTGCCGCCGACTGCCACACGAAACTACCAAACCACTTCCAGGCCCCAAGCCCCTGTTTCCAATAATTACAAGAACGACTCCCCTCCTACTCCCAGACAGTACCGAAACAACTTTCCCCAGCCCTCTACCCCTAGACGTCCTTATAATCCAAACTTTGTGCCGAAACCAAACCTTCAGAGAAACACCTACAATAAAAGTCAAGAAGTGAGCAAAAATAGGACGGAAGATGGAAAACCAATCTGCTTCAAATGTAACAAGCCAGGGCACGTGGCCCGTTATTGTAGGGTCAAGTGTATATGAATCCTAGAATAGGATCCAACAGCTACCCAAGAGAAGGTCGAAGAGAAATTCCAAATGAATGAAATATCAGAGAAATCAGGACCTCGGCTTTATGCTGATGTATGTCATAACACACAGACAAATATTCCTACCCGGAATAGATATTCCGTGTTGGAAGATTTAAACTAAGCGTCGCGCCTGAATCTGTCAATCAAAGCAAGTCGACCATAAACGGAATCAAGAAGTTGGACCCTAAATACAAATTAAAAATTAATGTGGACAAGATAGGGACTTTTGAAGCTTTGGTTGATAAAGGCGCTGACCTCTCAGTGGTCGACCTCAGAACGGCCCTCGATACAGGCCATGGTATAAGTAAATTCGCAAAAATGTGTGCAGGACCCGATGGAAAAAAATTAGACATGGTAGGAAGTATGTTTTTAAATATAAAAATTTATGACAAAGCATTATCACACAACTTTGTGATATTGAAAACGCATTTACGGACATTAATTCTTGGAAAAGATTTCCTTACGAAAATGAACGCGAAAATAGATTGTAAGCAAGAAACTATAAAATACGATTTGACGAATAATCATGACGAAAGCAATTTTGAAATGTTGAAAATAAAGAGCTCCAAGGATTCCATTGTACCGGAATGTTCCATTAAATTGATCAAGGCATTGGTAGAAACAGAGGATGGGGAATATATAATCGAGGAGAGCAGCAAAATGTTTCAAACAAATGGACTTCGTCTAGCAAGAAGCTTGATCAATGTTATAAATAGGAAGCACATATCTGGATAACTAATCCGTATCCTCGACCGTTAAAAATAATGAAAAACCAAACATTGGCTTTTGGAAGTAGTCCAGCGAAAATAAATGTGAATCGAGAAAGAGAGGTAGAAGAGAACGAAGAACCTAGACTCCAAATAAACGAAAATCTTTCATCAAAGGAACAGAAGGAGTTAAAAACAAGTTTTAGAAAGGTATGGAGATCTGTTTTCGTCGAGATTGGGGAGAACCAATTTGGCAAAACATCGGATAGACACAGAAGACGCGAAGCCAATTAAACACAAGCCCTACAGGGTAAGTGCTAAAGAACGAGATATTATAAAAGAGAAAATTGACGATATGCTTACAGAAGGCATAATTAGGCCATCTTCTAGTCCCTGGTCTTTTCCAGTAATATTGGTCAAGAAGCGAGATGGTAAATGCAGATTTTATGTGGACTACAGAAAACTGAATAATGTGACAGTAAAAGATGTCTATCCGATCCCTAGAATAGACGAAGTTATGGATACTCTCCAAGGATCTACATACTTCTCAGCAATAGACCTCAGATCTGTATATTGGCAAGTTGAAGTCGAAGAAAGAGACAAAGAGAAAACAGCTTTGACTACAGCGCATGGATTATATGAATTCAACGTGATGCCTTTTGGACTTTGTAACGCGCCTGCTACCTTTGAGAGAAATATGGAGAATATGCTTGGAAATCTGAGATGGCAAATTTGTTTGTGTTCCTTTTGTAATATTTATTGTACATATATCTTGATTGGTTATTGGAGCGAGAGAGGACCTAGACGAAGACTGCGTATCGCGACCTACGAGGAAGACAAGAATAAATAAACGCAATAACTTTAAAAGGTAATTTATTTTTATTTAATTTTATTTATTTACTTTGACTATGGAAACCCGCTCGGGAAACGTGTATAACACCAAGAAGAAAGAAACCAAGGTCGACGACCCTGCAAAGCTGCAACTTGGTGCAACAATATCACCTGGTCACTCCATACCTCCCTGGTGGGGCAGTGGCTTCAATGTGGGGTCAGTGGCAGTCTATATCACCTGGTCACTCCATACCTCCCTGGTGGGGCAGTGGCTTCAATGTGGGGTCAGTGGCAGTCTATATCACCTGGTCACTCCATACCTCCCTTGTGGGGCAGTAGTCTCAATGTGGGGTCAGTGGCAGTCTATATCACCTGGTCACTCCATACCTCCCTGTTGGGGCAGTGGCTTCAATGTGGGGTCAGTGGCAGTCTATATCACCTGGTCACTCCATACCTCCCTGTTGGGGCAGTGGCTTCAAAATGGGGTCAGTGGCAGTCTATATCACCTGGTCACTCCATACCTCCCTGTTGGGGCAGTGGCTTCAATGTGGGGTCAGTGGCAGTCTATATCACCTGGTTACTCCATACCTCCCTGTTGGGGCAGTGGCTTCATTGTGGGGTCAGTGGCAGTCTACATCACCTGGTCACTCCATACCTACCTGGTGGGGCAGTGGCTTGAATGTGGGGTCAGTGGCAGTCTACATCACCTGGTCACTCCATACCTCCCTGTTGGGGCAGTGGCTTCAATGTGGGGTCAGTGGCAGTCTATATCACCTGGTCACTCCATACCTCCCTGGTGGGGCAGTAGCTTCAATGTGGGGTCGGTGGCAGTCTACATCACCTGGTCACTCCATACCTCCCTGGTGGGGCAGTGGCTTCATTGTGGGGTCAGTGGCAGTCTACATCACCTGGTCACTCCATACCTACCTGGTGGGGCAGTGGCTTGAATGTGGGGTCAGTGGCAGTCTACATCACCTGGTCACTCCATACCTCCCTGTTGGGGCAGTGGCTTCAATGTGGGGTCAGTGGCAGTCTATATCACCTGGTCACTCCATACCTCCCTGGTGGGGCAGTAGCTTCAATGTGGGGTCGGTGGCAGTCTACATCACCTGGTCACTCCATACCTCCCTGGTGGGGCAGTGGCTTCAATGTGGGGTCGGTGGCAGTCTATATCACCTGGTCACTCCATACCTCCCTGGTGGGGCAGTTGCTTCAATGTGGGGTCGGTGGCAGTCTACATCACCTGGTCACTCCATACCTCCCTGGTGGGGCAGTGGCTTCAATGTGGGGTCGGTGGCAGTCTAAATCACCTGGTCACTCCATACCTCCCTGGTGGGGCAGTGGCTTCAATGTGGGGTCAGTGGCAGTCTAAATCACCTGGTCACTCCATACCTCCCTGGGGGGGCAGTGGCTTCAATGTGGGGTCAGTGGCAGTCTACCTCACCTGGTCACTCCATACCTCCCTGGTGGGGCAGTGGCTTCAATGTGGGGTCAGTGGCAGTCTACATCACCTGGTCACTCCATACCTCCCTGGTGGGGCAGTGGCTTCAATGTGGGGTCAGTGGCAGTCTATATCACCTGGTCACTCCATACCTCCCTGTTGGGGCAGTGGCTTCAAAATGGGGTCAGTGGCAGTCTACATCACCTGGTCACTCCATACCTCCCTGTTGGGGCAGTGGCTTCATTGTGGGGTCAGTGGCAGTCTACATCACCTGGTCACTCCATACCTACCTGGTGGGGCAGTGGCTTGAATGTGGGGTCAGTGGCAGTCTACATCACCTGGTCACTCCATACCTCCCTGTTGGGGCAGTGGCTTCAATGTGGGGTCAGTGGCAGTCTATATCACCTGGTCACTCCATACCTCCCTGGTGGGGCAGTAGCTTCAATGTGGGGTCAGTGGCAGTCTACATCACCTGGTCACTCCATACCTCCCTGGTGGGGCAGTGGCTTCAATGTGGGGTCGGTGGCAGTCTATATCACCTGGTCACTCCATACCTCCCTGGTGGGGCAGTTGCTTCAATGTGGGGTCAGTGGCAGTCTACATCACCTGGTCACTCCATACCTCCCTGGTGGGGCAGTGGCTTCAATGTGGGGTCGGTGGCAGTCTAAATCACCTGGTCACTCCATACCTCCCTGGGGGGGCAGTGGCTTCAATGTGGGGTCAGTGGCAGTCTACCTCACCTGGTCACTCCATACCTCCCTGGTGGGGCAGTGGCTTCAATGTGGGGTCAGTGGCAGTCTACATCACCTGGTCACTCCATACCTCCCTGGTGGGGCAGTGGCTTCAATGTGGGGTCAGTGGCAGTCTACATCACCTGGCCACTCCATACCTCCCTGTTGGGGCAGTGGCTTCAATGTGGGGTCAGTGGCAGTCTACATCACCTGGCCACTCCATACCTCCCTGTTGGGGCAGTGGCTTCAATGTGGGGGTCAGTGGCAGTCTACATCACCTGGCCACTCCATACCTCCCTGTTGGGGCAGTGGCTTCAATGTGGGGTTAGTGGCAGTCTACATCACCTGGCCACTCCATACCTCCCTGTTGGGGCAGTGGCTTCAATTTGGGGTCAGTGGCAGTCTACTCACCTGGTCACTCCATACCTCCCTGGTGGGGCAGTGGCTTCAATGTGGGGTCAGTGGCAGTCTACATCACCTGGCCACTCCATACCTCCCTGGTGGGGCAGTGGCTTCAATGTGGGGTCGGTGGCAGTCTACATCACCTGGTCACTCCATACCTCCCTGGTGGGGCAGTGGCTTCAATGTGGGGTCGGTGGCAGTCTACATCACCTGGTCACTCCATACCTCCCTGGTGGGGCAGTGGCTTCAATGTGGGGTCAGTGGCAGTCTACATCACCTGGCCACTCCATACCTCCCTGTTGGGGCAGTGGCTTCAATGTGGGGTCAGTGGCAGTCTACATCACCTGGCCACTCCATACCTCCCTGTTGGGGCAGTGGCTTCAATGTGGGGTCAGTGGCAGTCTACATCACCTGGTCACTCCATACCTCCCTGGGGGGGCAGTGGCTTCAATGTGGGGTCAGTGGCAGTCTACCTCACCTGGTCACTCCATACCTCCCTGGTGGGGCAGTGGCTTCAATGTGGGGTCAGTGGCAGTCTACATCACCTGGTCACTCCATACCTCCCTGGTGGGGCAGTGGCTTCAATGTGGGGTCAGTGGCAGTCTACATCACCTGGCCACTCCATACCTCCCTGTTGGGGCAGTGGCTTCAATGTGGGGTCAGTGGCAGTCTACATCACCTGGCCACTCCATACCTCCCTGTTGGGGCAGTGGCTTCAATGTGGGGTCAGTGGAAGTCTACATCACCTGGCCACTCCATACCTCCCTGTTGGGGCAGTGGCTTCAATTTGGGGTCAGTGGCAGTCTACTCACCTGGTCACTCCATACCTCCCTGGTGGGGCAGTGGCTTCAATGTGGGGTCAGTGGCAGTCTACATCACCTGGCCACTCCATACCTCCCTGGTGGGGCAGTGGCTTCAATGTGGGGTCAGTGGCAGTCTACATTACCTGGTCACTCCATACCTCCCTGGTGGGGCAGTGGCTTCAATGTGGGGTCGGTGGCAGTCTACATCACCTGGTCACTCCATACCTCCCTGGTGGGGCAGTGGCTTCAATGTGGGGTCAGTGGCAGTCTACATCACCTGGTCACTCCATACCTCCCTGGTGGGGCAGTGGCTTCAATGTGGGGTCAGTGGCAGTCTACATCACCTGGCCACTCCATACCTCCCTGTTGGGGCAGTGGCTTCAATGTGGGGTCAGAGGCAGTCTACATCACCTGGCCACTCCATACCTCCCTGTTGGGGCAGTGGCTTCAATGTGGGGTCAGAGGCAGTCTACATCACTTGGCCACTCCATACCTCCCTGTTGGGGCAGTGGCTTCAATGTGGGGTCAGTGGCAGTCTACATCACCTGGTCACTCCATACCTCCCTGGTGGGGCAGTGGCTTCAATGTGGGGTCAGTGGCAGTCTACATCACCTGGCCACTCCATACCTCCCTGTTGGGGCAGTGGCTTCAATGTGGGGTCAGTGGCAGTCTACATCACTTGGCCACTCCATACCTCCCTGTTGGGGCAGTGGCTTCAATGTGGGGTCAGTGGCAGTCTACATCACCTGGCCACTCCATACCTCCCTGTTGGGGCAGTGGCTTCAATTTGGGGTCTGTGGCAGTCTACTCACCTGGTCACTCCATACCTCCCTGGTGGGGCAGTGGCTTCAATGTGGGGTCAGTGGCAGTCTACATCACCTGGCCACTCCATACCTCCCTGGTGGGGCAGTGGCTTCAATGTGGGGTCAGTGGCAGTCTACATTACCTGGTCACTCCATACCTCCCTGGTGGGGCAGTGGCTTCAATGTGGGGTCGGTGGCAGTCTACATCACCTGGTCACTCCATACCTCCCTGGTGGGGCAGTGGCTTCAATGTGGGGTCATTGGCAGTCTACATCACCTGGCCACTCCATACCTCCCTGGTGGGGCAGTGGCTTCAATGTGGGGTCAGTGGCAGTCTACATTACCTGGTCACTCCATACCTCCCTGGTGGGGCAGTGGCTTCAATGTGGGGTCGGTGGCAGTCTAAATCACCTGGTCACTCCATACCTCCCTTGTAGAGCAGTGGGGTCAGTGGCAGTCTACATTACCTGGTCACTCCATACCTCCCTGGTGGGGCAGTGGCTTCAATGTGGGGTCAGTGGCAGTCTACATCACCTGGCCACTCCATACCTCCCTGGTGGGGCAGTGGCTTCAATGTGGGGTCAGTGGCAGTCTACATCACCTGGCCACTCTATACCTCCCTGGTGGGGCAGTGGCTTCAATGTGGGGTTAGTGGCAGTCTACATCACCTGGCCACTCCATACCTCCCTGTTGGGGCAGTGGCTTCAATTTGGGGTCAGTGGCAGTCTACTCACCTGGTCACTCCATACCTCCCTGGTGGGGCAGTGGCTTCAATGTGGGGTCAGTGGCAGTCTACATCACCTGGCCACTCCATACCTCCCTGGTGGGGCAGTGGCTTCAATGTGGGGTCGGTGGCAGTCTACATCACCTGGTCACTCCATACCTCCCTGGTGGGGCAGTGGCTTCAATGTGGGGTCGGTGGCAGTCTACATCACCTGGTCACTCCATACCTCCCTGGTGGGGCAGTGGCTTCAATGTGGGGTCAGTGGCAGTCTACATCACCTGGCCACTCCATACCTCCCTGTTGGGGCAGTGGCTTCAATGTGGGGTCAGTGGCAGTCTACATCACCTGGCCACTCCATACCTCCCTGTTGGGGCAGTGGCTTCAATGTGGGGTCAGTGGCAGTCTACATCACCTGGTCACTCCATACCTCCCTGGGGGGGCAGTGGCTTCAATGTGGGGTCAGTGGCAGTCTACCTCACCTGGTCACTCCATACCTCCCTGGTGGGGCAGTGGCTTCAATGTGGGGTCAGTGGCAGTCTACATCACCTGGTCACTCCATACCTCCCTGGTGGGGCAGTGGCTTCAATGTGGGGTCAGTGGAAGTCTACATCACCTGGCCACTCCATACCTCCCTGTTGGGGCAGTGGCTTCAATTTGGGGTCAGTGGCAGTCTACTCACCTGGTCACTCCATACCTCCCTGGTGGGGCAGTGGCTTCAATGTGGGGTCAGTGGCAGTCTACATCACCTGGCCACTCCATACCTCCCTGGTGGGGCAGTGGCTTCAATGTGGGGTCAGTGGCAGTCTACATTACCTGGTCACTCCATACCTCCCTGGTGGGGCAGTGGCTTCAATGTGGGGTCGGTGGCAGTCTACATCACCTGGTCACTCCATACCTCCCTGGTGGGGCAGTGGCTTCAATGTGGGGTCAGTGGCAGTCTACATCACCTGGTCACTCCATACCTCCCTGGTGGGGCAGTGGCTTCAATGTGGGGTCAGTGGCAGTCTACATCACCTGGCCACTCCATACCTCCCTGTTGGGGCAGTGGCTTCAATGTGGGGTCAGAGGCAGTCTACATCACTTGGCCACTCCATACCTCCCTGTTGGGGCAGTGGCTTCAATGTGGGGTCAGTGGCAGTCTACATCACCTGGTCACTCCATACCTCCCTGGTGGGGCAGTGGCTTCAATGTGGGGTCAGTGGCAGTCTACATCACCTGGCCACTCCATACCTCCCTGTTGGGGCAGTGGCTTCAATGTGGGGTCAGTGGCAGTCTACATCACTTGGCCACTCCATACCTCCCTGTTGGGGCAGTGGCTTCAATGTGGGGTCAGTGGCAGTCTACATCACCTGGCCACTCCATACCTCCCTGTTGGGGCAGTGGCTTCAATTTGGGGTCAGTGGCAGTCTACTCACCTGGTCACTCCATACCTCCCTGGTGGGGCAGTGGCTTCAATGTGGGGTCAGTGGCAGTCTACATCACCTGGCCACTCCATACCTCCCTGGTGGGGCAGTGGCTTCAATGTGGGGTCAGTGGCAGTCTACATTACCTGGTCACTCCATACCTCCCTGGTGGGGCAGTGGCTTCAATGTGGGGTCGGTGGCAGTCTACATCACCTGGTCACTCCATACCTCCCTGGTGGGGCAGTGGCTTCAATGTGGGGTCATTGGCAGTCTACATCACCTGGCCACTCCATACCTCCCTGGTGGGGCAGTGGCTTCAATGTGGGGTCAGTGGCAGTCTACATTACCTGGTCACTCCATACCTCCCTGGTGGGGCAGTGGCTTCAATGTGGGGTCGGTGGCAGTCTAAATCACCTGGTCACTCCATACCTCCCTTGTAGAGCAGTGGGGTCAGTGGCAGTCTACATTACCTGGTCACTCCATACCTCCCTGGTGGGGCAGTGGCTTCAATGTGGGGTCAGTGGCAGTCTACATCACCTGGCCACTCCATACCTCCCTGGTGGGGCAGTGGCTTCAATGTGGGGTCAGTGGCAGTCTACATCACCTGGCCACTCTATACCTCCCTGGTGGGGCAGTGGCTTCAATGTGGGGTCAGTGGCAGTCTACATCACCTGGCCACTCCATACCTCCCTGATGGGACAGTAGCTGTCCTCTCTTGACACACTATGTAAATAAGAGTAATATATTCACATAAAGGGGTATTTACAATTATTTACAGAAGGCTCCCCCAACAATACATAATTTTCCTGCACCATACAATGTTTTATTGTTATCCCTCAAATCTTCGATCGAAAATACTTGTAGATCCGAGGTTTCACCAAGAAAATCTGGTGACGATGATATCTTCAGTCAGCCCCTGCACGAAGAGTCACAGGTTAGTTGCCTGCTAGATGATAATGATTTTCATAATAAATCTCTAATTTATGAAATAAATTCGTTACAAAGGTAGAATATTTGTTTTATATTTTTCAAATATTGTGTTTTCTTTTTTCTCAAACAAATAAAACTTTAAAATCTACAAGTTTCCCTATATAATACATATGGGGACGTCGATTTCAACAAGAAGAATTTCAAAGACAAAAATCTATAAATAAAAACACAATAATATTCTGTTGATAAAGCAATAATTTGATGCTACCAGTGGGCTTATTGTAATATTTATCGTCAAACAACAATTTGAGAGGGAACCAATAATTCAACCAAATTCCATATTCCAGGAATACAAATCACTTGCATATGAAAAATTGGCCAGTGGCCGTAAAACACAAACACGTCGTTGCTCGCTGAGTAGCAGACACTAAAGATTTACTCAATTTGTGAAGATTTATAGGGAAGATTTTTTTATGGCGCTAAGGAGGGTAATATGTTTAAGATGTAAATGGCCACATGGGAATGGCCATAAATTACTAAGAATGCGATGGTACTGGCCTAAGTACCGCTGGAACATGGATAAATGGCCCGAATTCTCCGACGAGGCAAATATTGGCTGTAGATGGAGCAATTTTTTAATTAGAAAATTAGACGCTAGGTTGAAGGATTTCTTTAACACCTTTGTGTTCATCATACTGCCTGTCTATTAGGGCTTGGCTCTGCTTGGCGATGACTACATTTCTTCTCTTCTTCTCTCAACTCTCTCTTTCTTAGAAACCTTACACTATCTTAGCGCGAATTCTTCTTTCTTTCAGGCATAACACAAATTCTACTGCTCTTATTGCGATGGGATGGCCTGGTTCATCAGTGGTTTCGATAGTTACTATATTCTTCCTCTACTATCGTTCTGGTTGAACGATAATACCTCCGATAACCGATTATTCTTTAGACTCATTAAGAATGGATTCTTAATGGAGGTTGGGTTTTATCAATTTTTTGGATTCTTGAAAAATATATTATAAAGAAATCACTACAATATTTAAGCGCTTGTGTAGAGTTTATTAATTATAGAAAATAATTTTGAATGATTCAAGTATTGTATTTGGGCCACGGCATTTAGGCTATATCAATATAAACTATAAAAGTAAAATTGTAAAAGAAATTATAAATAACATCAAAAATACAATAAATTTCTCTTTATTAGGTGACAAGAGACTGAACTTTCGAAAGCTCTCGCGCCATCTAATATAAAGAAACTGAATTTTTAATATTTTAAATTGTATTTTTACAGTTAAAGAATGAATCAAGTTTTCATTTATAAATTGGTTGTTACATAACACTATAGGAATACTTGGTATATAAATGTATCTACAGAAAAAACTTTTAAAGTTTTATGATAAATTTTATTTACTAATCGAGAGATTTGAATGTTTTACAGAAGTTCATCAAATTGTGTGTAACACAAAAGTGTTCAAGTTGGTTGTGGAAAAGAAAGGCTCTAGAACTCGAAGCAGGATTTTCTGTTTTATTAATACCGCCTAATACTCTATTGTTTTACAATGGTTCGTGGAAGGTGGAAAAGGGGTTCGGTGGAAGGATGGTCTAAACCGCTGGTTTTCGACCGCTACGACCCGGGATCAAATCCCACATTGGGCACTTTTTTCTTATTAAAAAATACTCTAATATCCCCCGATTCTTGCAAAAGTCCAACCCCACCAGCGATTGCAAAGTAACCAAACGGGGTTTTGGTACATTTGTAAGTGCAAAGTCGAACTGCTTTTCACATGTGTAGACATGTGGTGCACTTACAGTAAAAACAGTCGCCAACTTCTACTCACCAAGATTATCATGGCCTGTACCATGTGTACCTAGGATAAGCAACAATAAAAAACAATGGTTCGTAGAATGGGGGGGGGGGGGGGCAGACCGGAGTGAACGAAGATTGGAAAGTATTCTTCGTGGATAAATGCCGTATAGGATAACAGTAAACACATTGATCCGAATATAACATACTTTGAATCTTAACGCTTTGCCAAATGCTTTAAATTTAATTGTTCCTGACGAGAATAAAATATTTTAGTCTAAACGTCGAGAAGATAAAAAGATTTTACTGGCCGAAGTATATTTAATTCTAAAAACTATGAATGCCGATCAGGCAACCTACACTCTTCATGATATTTAAATCTTGTGTTCTTTAGACACGTTCATGAAATTTATTAATTAATTTCTTGGTGTTTTTTGTAATGTATTGTTTTATTAATGCAGTTGAGAATGTGACGACCTCGCCAATTTTTCCTCATATTGCTTTTCTTCATCAATCAATTAAATATTTCTAAGATGTTTGATGACCACATTGAACCAGCAAAGTCAAATCCTGGTGTATGTTGAATTGATTTTGATCAATTTTCTGAATATTTTAGACAGAAACCAAAGGTGACAAACGGTGTACCATAATTAACATAATACCATCATATATACAAGTAACTTGTAAGTACGTAGTCATTAAGATGGCGTCAGGTAGATAGTAAGATAGGCTTATGATATTCAAATACAGTTTATTCTGTTCACAGGGGTAGCCTGTTCTATGCGGCTAAGTCCGTGTGCTTCTGTGGTTACCTAGTACATGCCTAAAGAGGCAACCTATACTATTCACTCATTTGTCTCTCCGTCCACTGAACGTCCATTTAATACAGTTCTTGCTGTAGCTATAAGTTTGAATAGCTTCCTACAGGAAGAAAGTCAGTAATAGCCTTCTGCTTGACCCTCGTGGCAACCAGGGTCTACCGACCAGAGTGGACAAAGCAGGATTGCGACACTTGTCCACCTGAGTCACCCCAATTAGACAGCCTCGCCCCGGTCGGCTGATAAATCAAATCATTCCAATCTATTGTTGGCCAGACGAAAACGAAAGGGATGCCCCCTCCCTGATATCATCTCGCTGGAACAATTGACCAATTAGCGGCATTGTTTGGGGATCGCCTGCCATTAAGGGGAGTCGTCACCTTGTTAAAATTCCCCACCCTGCTGACGTAATGGCTTGGACCGTGGGTGACCTTGAATATGTCTTCCAAGAATACTTGTCTCTTCTTACTACAGAAATCTTTACAATCGCTTGTGTATAACTCGAACCTCCTTTGTGTCCATAATTATGATTCTCAAATATATGCTTCTCTTTCTTTCTGTACTTACTTGAAATCTTTTTTTATTACAATTCTCATCTATCCCTTTATTAAATCCATTAACTTGAATATGTCTACAAAAGATACTTTTGTTCTCTTAATTTTGTCTGTACTGAATGTTTGTATTTGAATTTTATTGTGACACCGAGAATATACCTTCCAAGAGAGAACTTGCCTGTCCCTACTATAAAAAGCTACTATACAATCCTTGTCTGTATATTGGACCTCTCTACACCATTATTATTCTCTTCAAGAATACTTCTAGATTTAATACGAAGAACATCGGTACGAAATAGTTCTTAACAAAATAAATTATTCACAAATCGTACTTATTCTCTTCCTATTATGTCATCACGGCTTATATATAATAAAACACTAGATTTGTCTGTCATGTAATGAGTAATTTCTTTATAATGTCTGTTAATTTCGGTTTTAAAGAAGTCCGGTAACCTTAAAATTCCCTCCAGAAGCACTACATATAGCAAGGTTGGCTCTTCAGACAAGTGCTGGATGACGAAGTCCGTGCCATCCTCAACCAAAGAGTCCAAATTTTTCCTGAGCCTTGAGGTGAGTGAAGTTCACGAAGAGTTCCCGATTGTCTGGAGGAGGATGCTTCGTTGTTGACACAGCGACTGTGAGTAATTGTACATAGTTTATTTGTTTATTTCTCCTTTTACTTTCTCCCTTTGCTTAGTGTGTTTTATCATTGCCAGATGTCAATATAATTGTCTTAAATCAAATTTAGATATGTCAATCTTATTTTAGATAATGAGTAAACGTCTGAGGATGAGTATCTTTTACTTAAACGTTTTTCGAGCTTTCGGGATAACGTCCTTCTACAGGAAAATTGATACAAAATGAATTTTCCTGTAAAAGGGCGTTATCCCGAAAGCTCTAAAAACGTTTAATTAAAAAGATATTCATCCTTAGACGTTTACTCATTATCTAAAATTTCTAGCAAAAGATTATATTCTAAATGTCAATCTTATGTAAAAGCGTGACCTTCAACAATCACTGTTTCTATTTATGTTTCGTACCTCTTTTGTGACCTTTTATTATCCTGTGTGTGAAAAATCATCTCTTTTATTTTTAATGTCCTTGTTGTACAAAGATTTTCTTTAGAAATTCTATACATTCTTTAACCTGCTGTTAAACATTATTCAGTGTATAAGAAATGGAAGAATTAAAGCTTCACTAAGACTCCACCCTTCATTGTAGCATATATAAGCAGAATCGCCAATACAGTATTAGAGCTCTAAGAAACGGTCTGGTAGATTAAATTAGCGAAACCGCTGGAAGGGTTCAACACTGATGAGCCAATCCCTCCCATTATATTTTTCATCATAGTAAGGACAGTAGAAGTTTGTTTTATATTTTAGAATAAACATTCGTGCTTTAATTCGTTCATTTCTTATACATAGATTGCACGGTTTCGCCTTATAATTAATTATTCGATGTGGGACTACAGGTCTTCTTGTGCTCACAAGACCAAAACACGGAAACCAGGACACTCTAACGTTCAGAGCTAAAGAATGATGCAAATCTTATCTTGACGATAAAGACGTCCTGGAATGTCTATGCGGAAATCCAATGTCATTTCTTTAACACTAACTTCTTGGCTTTCTAAAATACATCAATGGTTCTAGCTAGAATTAAAAGATCTTAAAACAGTAGAGCCGTAGGTTTCTGTATTCGATATTTTCGGGCTACTAGCTTTCAAACTCTCTCTCGTTGCCGGAAAGAACTCTGGTAGTACATCGGTTTCTGTATTCGATATTTTCGGGCTACTAGCTTTCAAATTCTCTCTCATTGTCGGAAAGAACTCTGGTAGTACATCGGTTTCTGTATTCGATATTTTCGGGCTGCTAGCTTTCAAATTCTCTCTCATTGTCGGAAAGAACTCTGGTAGTACATCGGTTTCTGTATTCGATATTTTCGGGCTACTAGATTTCAAATTCTCTCTCATTGTCGGAAAGAACTCTGGTAGTACATCGGTGGCAGATAATCTTATTTATTCATTTTACTCTAATTGAACCTTATATAGTCCTATATGTACATTATAATAGAGTAGTTTCAGTATCAATCTCTCTCAACAGCCCTTCCTCTCTGCCCTATACGTGCGAAAACAACTCAAAAGACTTTCAAATTTGTTATTATGAAAGCTATTTTATCACACTTAGGGACTTGATGAAGAGCTGGTTAGAGAGAATCAGAGAGATATTTAAAACTTTTACTAGCCGAATGACCCGGGCAACGCCCGGGGTTTACCCGATTAAATGCTTTTATTCAAATACTATTCGTTACAATTATAAATTGGCGCCGTGGATGTCATTCTTGTATAATATATAAATGAGTTTTAAAAATTGTAAAAAAAAAAAAAATGCATCGGCCGGGAATCGACCCCGGGGCGCCCGCCACTATAATATATAAATGAGTTTTAAAAATTGTAAAAAAAAAATGCATCGGCCGGGAATCGAACCCGGGGCGCCCGCGTGGTAGGCGAGCATTCTACCACTGAACCAAAAGCAAACGGTGACAGAATTAAGAACGCATGACGCTGATAACTGTATATATTAATAGGCCAGGATGCTGAACTATAAAAGTCGCCTCTCCCGTCAAAGCTGGTGTTGTGGCTTTGTCACCGACCGCTAGTTGGCAGAGACGGTGAATAGATGACTCATAGTTGTGGCGTCAATTTTTATGGTAGAGGTGACCTTTATTTTTATCAGTAAAAGATTAATGTTGAGGATTCATTTTTATTTTTATATTTCTGTAATGTTTTGCTTTTCAGACTGTGGTCCTTTCGATTAAAGAGGAGCTGAGATGGATGTGAATTCTCTCTTTGCTAAGAATTCTAAAGTTTAATTAAACAGCATGTGGGTTTGTCTCTTGCGTATGTTTCAATTAGTTAATTTATATATCGGAATATATTTTCCTATTTTCGAGCATATATCGAAGTAAAACAAAACCCCATTTCGATAACCAAGACCAACTTGGATATTACTAAGGTGTATTTTGTAAATTTACAAACTTCTCGAGACAATGCAAAGTTCTCCTCGGCGCGGCCCTCCCTGTCTTCAGCTAGATCCTGTTACACATTTCATTAACGTCGGTCTGTCAAAACTTTGAACGTGTTCCATGGCGAGTTACTGCAGGGCGCGCCCAGTCACGTTCTTTGGGCTGTGCTACCTTGTTGTGCCTTCTCTTTCCTTCTGCCAGGTCCCTTCCCAAGTCTCTTACCTTCTTCCAGGTCACTTCCTAAGTCTCTTATCTATTTCCAGGTCCATTCCTAGGTCTCTTAGCTTCTGACAGGTCCCTTCCCAAGTCTCTTATCTATTGCCAGGTCCCTTCCTAAGTCTCTTGCCTTCTACCAGGTCCCTTCCCAAGTCTCTTACTTATTTCCAGGTCCCTTCCCAAGTCTCTTACCTATTTCCAGGTTCCTTTCCAGGTCTCTTACTTATTTCCAGGTTCCTTCCCAAGTCTCTTACCTATTTCCAGATCTCTTCTCTGGTTTCTCTACCACTTCCAGCCCTCACCTTTACTGTCAGAACCTTTATATAGTCCCTTCTCCATTCCCAGCTCGCTTCTTCACTTCCAGATCTCTCCCTTGGACTCTTTCTTACTTCAAAATCTCTTCCCCAACTATTCTCCTACTGTAAAGTATCTTCATCCTCCTAGGTGATGACAGGATGACTTCAAATTGACAGCCTATCTGGTGTGTCTTGGACACTTTTATATCTGTCTCTCTATCTTCTCCTTCACTTCTTCGAGATGTTTTGTAAGGCGTAGGATTGTATGCTTCATGGCGTTGCCTTTTGTTCTCCAATTGTGTCCGAACCTATGGGTTCCCAGCCATGTTTCGAATTTAAATCATTAAATGAATATTATATGTATATATTATGTGTATATATACACATATATAGTGATTTACTTGACTGAGAAGGACTGAAAAGACCATTTTTAAACGAGGAGTGTAGACGTGTAAACATCAGTAAAGTAAACTGAGTAGTCTACGCCGTACTACATTTAAATATTATCCAATAACGATAGCATTAACGATCGGAGTAGAACGTGGTGGTGCTGTAAATGAGATAGACAGCCAGAAAGTTCTAGAGCTGAAAAGCCAAGACAATTAGTTCCATTCAACATGCGCCGGCAATGATGGACGGCACATGGGCCATCAAGACCTATTGGCCTGCCCTTAATTTGAAGCTAAACGTGGGAACGGACGGTTTAAACTGGGCGAGCGACGTGATCCTTGGTTGATCGCTATCTGATATCTCTTTGGAGGACAGCCGTGTGGAGAATCGCAACGTCTTTTTGGGAATAACTTTCCTTTTTATAACATCGAGAGTTGAGTGATAGTTGTAACAATTTATTTTGCGAATGTCTTTCTTCTCAATAATAATATCAAATATTATCTCTACAGACCTTACTACAATGGTAAAATGTATTGAGTGAGAGGACTTTGCTTATCAGTGGTGAACCCTCTCAGCGGTTTCGCCAAATTAATCTCCAGACCGCTCTCTACTATTGTATTGGATTGGTTATGGTGATTTGTAATTGATATTTCGCGCGCGTCACACAGCACTAAAATTATCCTTAAATTTTTAAAAACTCTATTTTAGGAATCTCCCTTTTCTCACATTAACAAATAAAGAGGCTATATTAGTCAATTTAAACTAACGCGCGACAGGACCTTCAAATTCTATTTGTGTTTTAGCTATTGTTGTTTAAAAATTAAAATAATAGAATTTCAGAAGGAATATACTTACCTTTATATTTAAACATAAAAATACCCAAAAGACATCTCACAAGATTTTAAAATGCATTATAAAAATTTATAAAACATTTTAAATTAAAGCGGTGTCTCCTTAAAATAAAAATATACAGCATTAGATTGAAATGTCGGGAAAAAACACCAAAGGGAATATATTACGGTAAAACCTTGCTATAGCGAGTCCCAATTGGACTAAAGTTTTACTAACTCCAGGTTTTTACCATTATGGTAACTCCGCCTTTGCCGGTCCCAAGCCCGGATGAAAAAGGAGGAGGGGGGAGTAGTAACAAGTTCGCTAAAAATCCTGGGTTCTGCTGGCCCGGCTGATAGTACCCTGTAAGGGCTCCTGATCCAGGGATACATTATGAGCAGCGTTTGTACTCCATGTTAGGAGCGGCTGCACATGGCGTCTGTTCCTCATGTCAGAGGCGGCCATTTCTTTTGGAGCTAAGTCGGCCTGCCACTGAGTAGTGCTCCCAGTCTTAATGACAAAGGCAGACGTATTCTACTTCACCCAGTCATGAATTTACAAGCTTGATACCCAAATATGATTGAGTGGAGAAAAGAAAGAAGAAGAAGACCATTATGGTATCACTAATATATTTGAAGTTATTTGAGATTCGTTATTAGAAGGTTCGCTGTGTCCCTGGTACATTTCAGCAAGGTTTACCAGGATTTACTGTATCTAGGCGAGCAACAACCAACAATCTTATCAAACCAGTAAAACATTCTTAATAAAGAATTTAGTTAAGATAAAGCAATTTCCTAATCGTGCAACTAAAGGTTACTGATAGCTTGCGCCATCAATAAATATCAACTAATCGTTTATTTTTAATTATTCCGGAATTAACCAATTCTTGATTAATCAAGAAAACCTAACCACGTACAATTTTAACCAATAAATGGTATTTGGCCAATTCTGGAATATTTATTCCAGACGAATGACACAAGCCATGAGCAACCTTTAGTTGCATGATCAGGAGATTTCTTTTTCTTAATTTATCCACCTGATCCCAGTACAATATTTTACTTTTGTACTGTTTTTACAAAGTGATTAGTGTGGGAGGACGACTATAATCTTATAGGCAAATAGATGTTTGAACCAGAAGTTCCGAGAGAAGAGTTAAAGTGACTGTTGGGGAAATACTGTTATGTATTTGAGTTCAATCTCTGTATATATACCATAGCACAAATTTCTCTTTAAAATCAATTTTTCTATTATATAAATTAAATTTCTAAATTATTCTTCTTTTTTATATACAAATAATTCTCAATCTTTTGAAATTTAATTTTGGTTTATTGTTAGTGAGTATGTTAGATTATGAATTTAATATTCATATAACTCTCTTGTGTAGCTAATTCTAATTCTGAAACAAAATAAAATTCATCAAATTCCAATCAAGTGGTTTATATATAGCGCGTATTGAACATTCGAGCAGCACAATGGTGACAATCATAATACAACCATACCGGAGCATTACTGACCTTCCTTACGCCTGTTGAAAGGTGAAGATGCTCGAAATCTCGTATTTCTATTATTATCCCATAATTTTATAAATCCTATATAATTGTGACAATATTTATTTTAATTTATTCTCAATTGATTAAAAAATTAAACTACTTAATATAAAATAATTAATTTTCAATATATTTTTATCTCTCTCTCACACACGACTGCACACTATCGAATCTTATCATAAAAAAAAACCATAACACATATATATTGTGTTCTGAAAATAGAGCAATCCATACTTAAATCATTAGATAATAAAAAGGCATATATTGGATTGAATAAAAGATTTATATTATTAAAAGAAATATTGGCAAATAAATATTTTATTCAATCCAATATATGCCTTTTTATTATTCAATACTACCTAGATATATATATTGTGTATTAGAAAAAAGACAAATGTTTTTGAAATCCTCTAGTCGTCGACACCTATCCGAAGATGGTTGTTCCACGCCCAAGTCATTTCTGGGAAGAGCCAAAGAAGACAAAGGAAATGTCCGAGAATATGGAAATGCTGTCCAGCTCTAATTGGGCGTGAGTCATCAAGAGCGACCTCCCTATCCTATGGACAATTAAACAGGGGACTTTTTCCCACCACCAGCTATAAATATACGTAACGACCCCCGTTATTGTATCGGGGCGTACAACAGAAATAATTACGAGGCCTTCTTCCGAAATAATGACTTCGAACAATCATTAATATACTGCCGACCAAACATACTAACCAGTTTGTTGATGCCTGTTAGATTGGATGCATAGTTACTTGGATATGCAAATTTTATATAGAACCATGTTGATATTTTGTGTGTAACTCTTTTAGTTATAAGTCAAAAGTGCGCCATCTCTATTCAAAATTATAAATTATTCAACGCGATTGTTTCTTACTAATTTCTTCCTGTCCCTACTACAATAGGATGATATTGGGAAGGCCTTGAAAATCAGTGATGAACAGTCCCAGCGCCAGAGTCCAATAAACTTTCAGACTTCTCTAATACTGTATTTGGTTGTTTTTCTTTTACAAGGTGTGTCCAATAAATTCGGGGATTGGTTTGAAAATTTTTGTTAAATGTTAAAGTCAATAAGAAAAATATATCAGCGTTTTCAAATATATTTCCCTCTCATATCTCTACATAGTTTCCATCGTTTCAAACTTGATCCGGAACACTTTAAAACTAATCTCCTGAGATGTTCTGAAGTAGCTATATCGATTCCTCTTATTGTTCTGTATTTTTCACATATTACAAGAATACATCTTTAGCTCTCTATGGAACGCTTCGCGATTTTGCGTGTCATCCTTGCGCAGGGGCCATGCTAATCTTCTCTGTATCGTTCCAATTTTAGTATATGTACCGCCGAACAAGCGTGTACTCTATGTACTCTCTATGTATTCGATAATTCGGTGAACTATCATTAAGCTTTCATTGAGGACTCCCAACCAGAACTTCTAGTTCTTGTAAAAAGAGCAGCCATCATCTAGGAGACCACCCCCAGGTTACAACGGAGGACCCTTAACAAAGACCTGAACTTTTATTTCTTGTAAATAACAGCAGCCATTATCCAGTAGACAACATTCAAGAAAATATTAAAGACCTTCAGTCAGAACCTGTACTGTTCTCTCTTCGTTTAAATCAATTTCAATCAGTTCATTTCCATAACGAAGTAAGCATCATTGCTTACAATAGAAGTTTTTTATAGCTTCGAGTATTGAATATTTTCCAGAATTATACCACTGTGATGCTTTCATTGGACTCGTATACTCCAATCAATGACAATGATGTAAGGTGCAAACATTGCTTGTGTAGTTTGGGGTTTCCGTCTCTCTTCTATCAATTGATTTAAATCTCCTGGACATTAATTAAATAATTAAAAAGGTTTCCGGATATGAGTTTCTGTTTATTTTATTAAAGCCGTCTCAAGAGCTTTCAGGAATCTCTGCCCTTCTACAGAAGAACATAAATAAAACGAATAAATCGCCCCCTGATTGCAAATATTTGTAATAGTGTAATATTTGTAAAAGTGCAGAGATTCCTGAAAGTTTGACACTGCTTTAATAAAATAAAAAGAAACTCACCTTCAGAAACATTTTTAATTATTTAATCTTTCTTCTATACTGAATTATCTTACAGAAATTATACTTTATGGTTTCGCATAATTTTTACATGGAGAACAAGCTGGAACTTGTTCATTACTTAATGAGTGTGTGTTCAGAGAGAAAAGGTATAATCGAAAATTTTCAAATAAGGGAGAAGTATTTTCTATGACATCGATTATTGGCTGAAAAACAAATTTTACATAGTGTGCGGAAGATAGATAAATTTATTTATTAGCTGATCCCCTGAGTTGCCTCGCTGTTCTTTTATGTATAAGCCTGGTCATCAGTCAATAGTCGCATTCAACGGAAAATTTCAAGAATAATTAAACCTGAAAAAAATGTCTGTGCAATAAAATCGATCTATTTTTATCCCAATAAAATTTCAGGAGAGAAGAGAGATCAAGTATAATACGAAGCCTTTTTTAAAACCTAATATCAATATAATTTATAAAAATACAACTTTGAAATAAAATGGCAAATAATAATATAAATATTGAAAAATACTAATGGCACAAAAAATGATATTATTTCAGCGAGGCAAAAAAAAAGAGGAAATTCCGAGATTCGAACCCCTAGTTGATTATTTAACACCTCTGGAATCACTAGGCTAAAGTATAATGCTCGCTTTACAAACCTCAAAGCTGATTGGCTAGTTAAAGTCATGTGACAATAGAGAATCAATCGGTGGTAGAATAACCTCTGGGAACCATATATACTTCTCTATACATATATACTGATTATCAATATTATACTAATATAATTATATCAAAATGTTATCTGGAATTGTCCTGAGTTGGCAACCCAAAGTTGAATCCTTCCTTCTTGGTCGTAAAAGGAAGATCACCAGCGTCATGGAAAGATTTGGACTCACACAGGAACCTGGAAATCTACCATCAACTTTATCAAAACGGCCTATTCTTTTCTTAGTCAACACTAATCGCTATGTCACTAACCCAAAGTCCTCGAAATTTTGCACCTTCCATCTCCCATAAAATATTGTCCCTCTTTCTTTCTCTTTACTGGTCAGTGAATTTCCTTTCTGATTTCACGCTTATCTTTTTTAAGGGAATTTAAATGTTTTCCCTTCCTTTCAAACTCACTTTAGTAATTCAATCTAAGTAATTCAATCTTCAATCATTTCTTTCTTCCAGCGTGCAAATATCCTTCAGTTACATGTTAAATAATTTGACTCTACAAAGGAAACGGTTTTATAATTTGCAGAAAAACATCCTCAAGAACAAACTTCTGAATGAAAGAATTCAGAGAGAGTCGAGATGTCCTGAAAGTATCTACTGTGTATAGATATGCTGTGTAAATATGTAAAACAACAAAATAAATCAGAAGTAGCAGTATGTAATTATGGGATGTGTTGAATAAAAATAAATATTGGTGTCAACCGTGGCGTTTGTTTTCTCTCCGTTTTTCACTCTAGGTGATTATATTTTATGAAGAGTTAATTGTGCTTCTCTTATAATTAGGATTCGTAAATTGCTGTTTGGCTACTATTATTTCTGAATTTGTTACTTAGGTTTTTGTTTGATATTTTTATTTCCTTTAAACTGTAAAACAATATATAATACAATCCGGTAAGCGAAACACTGTGGGTTCGATTCCCATCCATGGACACTTTTATTTTTCCGTTTATCATTACTCTTTACAATTCATCCTTTCATACTTCATCCTTAAGGTTAAAAATAAAATTTCGATTTTTCGTTTAAAAGAAACACATGCGGGATAATTTTCAAAAGTCGTTCTGTAAAACAATATACATTTGTGTAGACATTTCCTTCTATCTATAAATAACCTTTTTGGAGTATTTTAATTCGTGTGGTATTAATACTTTTAGGGAATATCTAGGCTTGTTTTCACCTGTGAAAAAATAGAGAGAGATTGAGATTGAAACTGATTTATTAATCGTTCATATAACATACTAGACGGGTGACCCGGGCTTCGCCCCGGGATTGACCCGTGTGCATATCTACCCGAGTGATATATATTTAGATAAGATTTTTTTTATAATTGTTTGTTATTAGCATTATCTATTTGTTTGCATCAGCATATTTTAATCTAATCTTTGATAGAGGGCGCTGTTCGTGAGCTAAGTAGAATAATTTGAATATATAGTTTTAATAATTGATTTATATATTTTTTAAAATAGCCTATCGTCTTCCCCGTATTTTTTTACCTATGTATGGAAATTTTGGTTTGAATTAGTGAACCACTGCGAATTTGTATACCGGACATACAAACAAACAAACATGCAAACATTGATTTATATATATATAGATATACGGTTAAATACAGAATAAATATTATGATGCATTAGCGCGCCATCTGTTATCAAAATTCGAAACTATTATAGACGCGTATGATTCTTTTTAAAAATAAACAATTTATACTGTCCGTACTGCAATGGAAAAATGAAATGGTAGATTAAACCGGCGAAACCGCTGGGAGGGTTCACCACTGATGAGCCAGGCCCTCCCATTAATTTTTTCCATTGCCGTAAGGACAGTAGAAATTGTTTATTTTTAAAAAAGAATCATACGCGTCTATAATAGTTTCGAATTTTGATTACAGAATAAATATAAATATGATTATTTAATGATAGTGAGTGAGAGAGAAGGTAGGTATTTTCTCTTTTACAATTTTAATAGAGTTGCCTTCAATATTTTTACTTTAAAGAGAGAGAGAGAGGGAACAAAAATTTGATTATCGTGAAGATAGAGGCTGCCTGGCCGGCATTCATATTCCTTGAAAAAAAGACACCTCGGCCAGTATAAATCTTTTTATTACCTGGCCGAGGTGTCTTTTTTTCAAGGAAAATTTTGATTATAAAATATTTATTCAGAATACAACAACAACAACAACAAAAGCCTTTATTTAGGGCATTCCGCCCCATACAGGATTCGCCGTATTTACACATCAACAAGAGGAGAGGGAAGAGGAAACATTTACAACAAAAATAAGGTTTGTTACCTATTTACAGATGGATCATCCTCCAGTATCCTTTGCCCCGCATTCTTTCTCATGCGCCCAGCTTCTGTACAGAACTTAAAGTATTTATCAATCAGTAATTTATCGTTCAGATCTGAAGAGAAAAGTTGACATATGCTATGGTATCTAAATTGACCAGAGGTAGGGCTTGGGAAAGTTTCAGTACGTTTTTCTGTTAAGAGAGGGCATTGGAAGAAATAGTGAACCAAATTATCATCCATGAGATCCTTACAAAGTAAACAGTTCCGGCCATTTTCTTTCCAGAAGTCTTTTCTTTCTTCCCTGAAAAATTGCCATAAAACTCTATGTTGTGCAACTAGTCTTTTGTTGGGAAGCGAGATATTTAATCGTAGGTACTCCTCTGTCATGAATGATTCACTCAAAAATTTGTAGTGAGCAAAGTGGGTTGAATCAGTGATTTTCATCTGATCGTTTTGAATTAGTTGGTCTGTGGTAGTTCTAATTATGCCTGGCAATTCTTTCTGTATGGCTAAGTAGTCTTCGCAGCCCTTCAGAAAGGAATATCCCTTGGAGTCTAGAATTTTTATTAAATTTTGAGTAAAGCTGTTTTCTATTTCCTTTTTCGCGGTGACTTTCCAGAGGTAATTTAAGCAAGCATGTGGTAATCTGCTCGTCTCCATTTTTAAAATCCTGACCCAAAACTTTAATGTGAGTTTTACAGCATTAAGTTCAGTTGATATTCTTCCACATTCTCTTCTGAGGACATATCCTGGTGTGAAGTTTGGTAAGTCTAAGAGACGACGAAGAAATGTATCTTGGGTATTATTGACTGTCTTCAGCTGGTTGATTGCCCACATTGGTGCCGCATATAGTAAAGTAGGAAGAACAATAGTGTCAAGAAGTTTCATCACTGAGGTAAAGGACTTTATTCGCGCCTTTGTAAGGATTCTCCAAAGTGCATTAATTGCATTCAGTGCTTTGTTTCTAAAGTATTGGGAAGCATATTGGGTCGAGATTTTTGTAGTCAGAGGGTAACCCAGATATGTATACTTAGCTACTATTGTCAGGGGTTGCTGACCCCAAAACCATGTCTCGGAACGAGCTGTTCTTCCACCGTTTCTAAACACCATTATTTTAGATTTATTTTGGTTTAACGTTAGGCAGTTATCTTCTAAGTACTTTTTAAGTAAGTTAATCTTCAATTGCAAATTTATTTTCGATTCTCCTAAGATCACTATGTCGTCTGCATACAGTAAAAGGTGTATAGTTCCATAATTCTCAAGATTTATGCCTGGCAATTCTGATTCATCGAACAGGTGTACCAGATCGTTTAGGAAGAGAATGAATAAATAAGGTGACAACGGCTCCCCCTGCAATACTCCCGCTTGTATTTTGATAGCCTCCGTGAAGGAACCCCGCCATCTGACTGTTGCCGTCATTTGGGTATAATAGTTCTTAATTAGTTTAATAAATCGGCAACTCAGACCATTTAATGCTAATTTTTTCCAAAGTAGATGGTGCGGCACGGTATCAAAGGCCTTCCTCATATTTATTCAGAATATTCAATTATTCCACTCGTTTTTTAATCAATGATCCATATAGGTCTAGTTATGTATTATTAGAATAATAAGTAAGTTTTTATTCCTAAGTGTAGAATCTTTGGAATAAAAACTACTCAGATATGGTAAGCAAGAAAGAAGCAAGGCGAACTTTCTAGCAAAAGATTCTTTCCTCAATACGCTGCTTCTTATAAAGTAACCAGCAGATCATCGACATTAAAGAGCAAAACCTTAATATCATAGACCAAGAAAACAAGCCCTTAATCTTTCAACACGAAAATTCTACAGAACACCAGTTCAACCCACAGAATGGCACATGTTATTTCCACCACTTCTATAAATACTCATTCTGGAATATATCGCTTCCAAAGATATCAGCATAAGCAAAAAGATGTATTTACCACTCAGCTATTCCCAAATATTCAACGCTGGTAATCCCTTAGAATTTCTTCCTTATCCCTTCAACGGCTATATTGTTCATAAAACTAGATTGTATATATGTTACACGCCCCTTTGAGGATCCATTAGCCTGTTGAATATATGTAATATTTACATATCCGACTAAAGTTTGCATAATTAATAGTTTTCTAATATTCACATATTGTTAGTTGACTCCAATATAAATCTGAAAATCTAAAATATATATATAAAGTTTAAACAACTAAAAGCGCTTATGCAAGATGAGATTAATAAACTTGTAAAAATTACCAGTTTTACATTTTATATAATTGGGTAGGGAATAAGGGGGAGTTACAGAAACTAAAAAGGAGAGTCGGTGGACGAGTGGGTAACACCCTCGATTCCCGACAGTCATGAACCGGGATTGAATCCAGCGTTAACATTTTGTTTAATATGTGAACAATTCACAAATTATTCATTGTTGCAAATATCATTAACTAGGTTTCTCTTTTTGAGCGGTACCTAATAAAGTGATTTTGGAACCTAACAGAAACTAAAAAAACGAAAGAAAAAACACGTACATAGAAAAAAATAAATGAGGATAACAGCCCGTCTTAGAAAAGAGAGCACTCCAAATTCAAGACCCCGCACAAGGCTCTAACCTTGTGTATGTGAATACACTGTAAATGTGAAGAACCTGTACATATTATCCAATGTAAATTTAAGCTGGGTTGCTTTTTTGGACCAGTATCTAATAAAGTTATTTTGGAACCGGGTTACAGAAATTATATTTGCCGTGGGATGCTAAGTCTTCAGACTCTATCGGAATTCTCTCTCCTGCCAGACAGAGTTTTGCAATCTCGAAAATTTAACATTTTTTACTGGAGAAAGACCTTCCATCGTTGTTGAGGTGCATCTAAATCTATATTTGTATATAATTCTATTGGCATTATTACAATTTTCATGCATCTATAACTTTAAAATTATTTTATCTTTAGTATTATTCAAACTTTAACACCATTGTCTTATGTCAATATTTTTTTCACTTCCAATTCCAAGTCTCTCGCGAAATTCATCAAATTATAAGCGTCAAGCTGATGGCAATTTTCTGGAAGATTCCTCCAACCTTGAGCAAAGAAAGAATACGGTAGCCGCCCATTGTGGAGATGGGATCCATCAATTCGTGCGATGAACAAGTTTTCACTCTTTTGTGCCTTTCTGTGGGGTGACATCCTCTTGACAGTCGGATAGAAAAGAATATCAAGACAAGGAAAGGTCAGGCCTTGCTTGTCAAAAACCTGTAAGGACAATTCCATTCCCGTTGACCTTGTTTGATATATGGAAAACAAGTTAATGAATTTTTTCATAACTTTTAAGCCTTGCTATATATACTTGCATAAGTCGTACAGAAGTCGTCCCTGTACTGATGACGATTTGTTTATCTTATCCCAAGTACACGTGGTATTAGAGGCATGATAATCATGGTAGGTAGGTTACAACTTCCTTTTACTGTAAGTGAACTACATGTCTACATATTAGGAAACATTTCAAATTTTGCACTACTTAAAAAGTTCCTGTTTGGTTATTTGCACTGCACAATGTGCAAGAACGGAATAAAATTGGAGCAGAATAAATTTATGTATCTTGAATCGTGGCTGTCGACGAGAATCGGTGCTTCCAACGCGATATGACTTCAGGCGCCGTGAATATAGACAGCTTGTACCGCTCTTCTCCACCCTTGATAAGGATCTGAAGCAAAATCATATAAACATAGAACAGGATTTCCAAATTTCCCCATCAACAAAACATTCAAATCAATTTTATGACAACACGAAGGAATGGAACTGCGGTCACAAATTTTGGGACTAAATATTAGTATTTTGTATTGCTTGCAGTTCTCCAGTATCGTTATACATTTTGTGTTTAATTAATTTTGAGATTCTAGAAATTGTGGCATTTGGCGACACATTAAAAAGAACGCGTTTTGGATTCCAGACTTGACACTTTATTTAGTTATCTTGATAATGGTGGACCTAATGCTTGTCGGAATATATCTTGAATCACGTTCTAAGTCTAAAATCCAAAATGTGCATCTTGTAATGACGTAAGTTCTTGCATCAAAAAGCTGCTAGTGTTTGTTTACACTGCAAGCTAATCGCTATAGAATGCTACCGTACTTCCTTGAAGCCCTGCCATTCCAGTTTAGCCATATAAAAGAAATACACTACGAATATATATTGTATACAAATATTAATTTTTCATGAGCACATTATTAATTTTGATACTTATATTTTTCTACGCAGTAAATATCCTTCGTTTCCTCTTTGGTATTTTATAAGCTTTGTTTTGTTTTTTTTTTTCTAAAATAAATTGCCGTGTCATTTCTCTAGTTTGTCGTTGCTGATTTTTCTAAGTAACAATACCATATGGTCGATTTTATATTTTAAAAAAGCTGTCAAACTATTTTATCTCCAAGTTGATAGGAACCCTAAATCTCGGTTTCTATAAGTCATCTTAGCCTGTATCTGAAGATTGAGGGAGGACAGTGTAAGTTGTTGGATCAACACACCAACCAGAGGAAGTTCGGCGATGCGGTATTACCCGATGGATCGAACAATGGATTGTAAACCAAAGTGTATTGCTGTCGAGGAAGGAAGAAACCTTGACCTGAGGTTTCTGCGTAGAGCCAGCGGGAGCACGACCGCGGAGGACAGAAGCAAGTTTGTTTAAACAACACTGCGATTACCTATCTGACAGAACAAACACTGATGAAATTACGTTTGTTATACCTGACTATATCTTTGAAGATTTTTTTTTCTTCTTTGGGTGAATCGATATTTGTATTTCTACATCTTGTAAGTTCTCCTGGTTCAAGACGATATATTCTACTGGAAAAATAAAAATGATGCAGATTTAAAGAATAATATTAACTTTAAAGCATACACGCAATATTATTTTGAAATTATAATGGTGAAAAATATATAACAATATAGTACACCACTGGATAGTGGGCTACCTAGATCGAAGTCTGTACGCCTGGACAATATAGTACAATCTATATCTCTCAGATACATATGGCGATGCTATTATATGGATTCGTTGGACATACGTGGTGTATGGTGGCTATCATCCCAATTACGCCATGATAATCATGACGGGTAGTATTTGGCGACTGATTTTACTCTAACTGCGCCACATATCTAAACATGTAGAAACCAGTTCGACTTTTGTACGTACAATTGTGCCGTAGAGTTTGGTTACTTTCATTCACAGATGGAGTTAGAATTTTAAAATAATGGGAACCGTTGAAGCATTTATTATTTTTTATTTTTTTAGAAAAAAAGTGCCCAATGCGGGATTTGAACCCGGGTCGTGTGGCTGTCGAAAAACGACGGTCTCTACCATTTCTCCACCAACCCCCGGGTGTATATAAAACTTGAAGATAGAACTGGAACATGGAAGTGAGAATATAACGTTTATTGATTATATCTATATATACATATATAGTTACATACTCCTTTCTCTTTATTAAACCTCAATAAGTTGACGATGTGTAAAAACACTTCGTTTATATTGGGTGCGCCAATTATTTGCCCTTATGTATAATGTCTTTGTATTATGTATAAAGTAATTGTATTATGTATTATTATGTATTCGCCGTAATAATATTATTCGCCAAGTAATAAGAAAAACAACGTTTTAAGAAAAATACGAACTTTTGGGACAACCTTATAACTTTTACTCATTGCATCAAATTCATATGTGATACTTGATATAAAAGCTTGCGTATTTTTATTTAAAGCCATTCAGATGTCTACTTTTGTGCATGGAAAGTTTTATTTGCGAGAAGCTTTGTTTTCATCTTCAAAGCGCAACCGAAGCTCATCAAATGCTCTATAGCGCCTGTGGCAACAATGCAATTACGAACATGTCAAGAGTGGCTTAAGCGATTCAAATTTGGAGATTTTGACGTCAACGAGAAGGAACACGGAAAGCCTCCAAAAATTTCAGAAATGAAAACTGCAAGCATTAATGAACGAAGACAATGCTCAAACAAAGGAACAGTTAGCGGTTTCTCTCAAAGTCACTTGACAGGCTGTTTGCATGCTATGGGAAAGATAAAGACGGAAATAAAATGGTTGCCTCACGAATTGAGTGAAAATGGAAGAACGATGAACAATTTTTCCACCCACCATACTCTTCAGACATCGCTCCATCGGATCATCAACTCTCCCAGTCGCTTGCACATGATCTGGCTGATTAACGCTTTCAGAATCGCGAATAAGTTGAAAATTGGCTTGATGAATGTCTCGAAACCAACATTATTTTATGATAACATCCTTAAACTATCCTAATTATGTGAGAATGTTGGGTGTATCTAACAATCGAATTATTTTTATTGAGTGTCTAAAGTATAATTTTGTTTCCATTTCATAAATTTCTAACCGAAAAATGCGTCAAGTCATACTTGCGCACCTAATACATTCTAAAAACTATAAATATTCAATTTGATAATTCAAAACGTAATGTTCTGCTTAAATTATTGCTAAAACGGAGGAACGAAGAAATCCGTGGATTCAATTTCCAAAGAATAGAGCGTAGCTTAGCTACAATTTTGCTGAATGGAACTGGTAGAGAGCGAAGTAGCACTGGCATCTGACTGAACGGTAGATCAGGATGGGAAATGTGTGTGTTGTTCTAAAATCAATCAAATCACGTTTTTAAATAAACGTCCTTCAAATTCCCTGAGTGGGCACGACGTCACCAATATCTCTACTTTTAAAAAAGTGCGTCCATTGGAAGATGTCACCTGTACACCGCTTCAAGTACTCCATTCCATGTCGACTGATTCAGCGGTACTCCATTTGTGCGGTAGTTTGGGCAGTGTACCGAAAAAATAAATCACTCCAGTCCTATGTCAAAGCATACTTGGCGGTTCTCCATTTGTGCGGTAGTTTGGGCAGTGTACCGACAAAATGAATCACTCCAGTCCTATGTCAAAGCGGACTTGGCGGTTCCCCATTTGTGCGGTAGTTTGGGCAATGTACCGACAAAATGAATCACTCCAGTCCTATGTCAAAGCATACTTGGCGATTCTCAATTTGTGCGGTAGTTTGGGCAATGTACCGACAAAATGAATCATTCCAGTCCTATGTCAAAGCATACTTGGCGATTCTCAATTTGTGCGGTAGTTTGGGCAATGTACCGACAAAATAAATCACTTCAGTCCTATGTCAAAGCATACTTGGCGATTCTCAATTTGTGCGGTAGTTTGGGCAATGTACCGACAAAATAAATCACTTCAGTCCTATGTCAAAGCGGACTTGGCGGTACTCCATTTGTGCGGTAGTTTGGGCAATGTACCGACAAAATAAATCACTCCAGTCCTATGTCAAAGCGGACTTGGCGGTACTCCATTTGTGCGGTAGTTTGGGCAATGTACCGACAAAATGAATCACTCCAGTCCTATGTCAAAGCGGACTTGGCGGTACTCCATTTGTGCGGTAGTTTGGGCAATGTACCGACAAAATAAATCACTCTAGTCCTATGTCAAAGCGGGCTTGGCGGTACTCCATTTGTGCGGTAGTTTGGGCAATGTACCGACAAAATGAATCACTTCAGTCCTATGTCAAAGCGGACTTGGCGGTACTCCATCTATGTGGTACTCTTTGGGCAATGTACCGACAAAATGAATCACTCCAGTCCTATGTCAAAGCGGACTTGGCGGTACTCCATTTGTGCGGTAGTTTGGGCAATGTACCGACAAAATAAATCACTCTAGTCCTATGTCAAAGCGGGCTTGGCGGTACTCCATTTGTGCGGTAGTTTGGGTAATGTACCGACAAAATGAATCACTCCAGTCCTATGTCAAAGCGGACTTGGCGGTACTCCATTTGTGCGGTAGTTTGGGCAGTGTACCGAGAAATGAATCACTTCAGTCCTATGTCAAAATGAACTTGACGGTGCTCCATTTGTTCGGTAGTTTAGGCAATGCGCCGACAGAGTGAATAGCTCCGATTCTAAGTCCAAGTAGACTCGACGGTACTCCAGTTGTCCGACACAATTTGACAGAATAAATGACTCCGGTCATAAGTCCAGGTGGACCCCGGCAGAAGGTCCGGGCAGCTATGCGATAGTTTGTGCAACGGACCGACAATGTGGGTCACCCCGGAGCGGAATGCCAAATGTCCCGGTCAAAGGTCAAACTGGCCAGGAAGAGAAAGTTGGAACCGGCCTTCAAGGAAAACACTGTGGAAAAAATGCCAATGCTCCCGAAAGGAAAATCGATTAGAGATCGCAGAAGGGTTCAAGCAGTCAATGAGCGTGCGTGAAACACTTCCACTCCGGTGTGGTTTATATTATTTAATCCGAGAATTTATAAAAACGTCAATAGCGCCCGCCTTCTCTGATAACATCCTCTCATCAATAGACGTTAATTGCACGTCTCTCTTGTCAACGCCTATTGGTCAACATGGAATGCAATCTATTCTGTGTTTAAGCCGAACTTGAATAAAGAAGGAGCCTCTGTTCAATCATTTTAAATCTCTCTATTTTCAGAAACGCTTTTTAAAGAGAATTAAGGATCATTTAAAATAATTATATAAATGCGTATAACAATTAGCCATTCATAGCCACCTGGAATAAGTTAAAAGAAAGTGATATCTGGCCTTAAATATAAGCTGCCGACGGCGCAGGAAGAATGGATTGCCCGCGAGATGAAACTAGAACGACCAAGACGAGAATGACCAGAATAAGTTCCTCAACTCAGGGAAACGTCATTGCCGTACAAACGAAAGATAAGAAGTCCATGGAATTCAGACGAAGATATGATGATACGTGCATTGACCGGAGCAGCGCGGAGGTCGCTCTAGTTGATAAGCAAGCAGTGGGATACGTCGACCTAGACTGCACTGCACCCCCCGCTACTGCAATAGGAAAACCTACCGGCCATTTTAATTCAATACAAGGTAAGCACTTAAAGACACTCTAGGAGATTTTAAAAAAACCCTAACTTCCATTTGGATAATGTTTATAGTGTAGTCTCTCCAAAAAGGTTAAAATATTGCTAAGAATAGATTAAAAGTAAAAGCGAAAAGTTTTATTATTGAAAAGATATGAGCTTGGAGAGATTTCAGACAATAATGTCCTTCAACAGGCCGAATTCTCGCCAAGCTCAGACCTCTTCAATAAAGAAACTATTCGCTTTTACCTTTGGTCTCTTCTTAGCAATGATCTCCTTCAATTACTTCTATTGTAAAGTTAAACTATCACTTTCATTGTGTTTTTTAAATATATTTTTTTTATCAATAATAGCTCTAAGCTGCCTCTGTTCTCGTGTGCACCTTAGTTTTACGCTGTGTGCATTGTGGCACGTCCTGTGGAATATATAAGACCTCTGATTTTTCTCTCCATCTTAACCTCTGAATTCCATTATAAGACAGATGTCCCGAGTTCCTGGAGCGCTGAGAGGACGTCAAGTACCCGTTCCCGTTCATAAGTCAGCTATTCTCAAATTTGATGCCTCTGTGGGTGTAATTCAATTGTGTACTCCTCAGAAAGATCTCGCTCATCAAATCAAAGATATAGCACAAAGAATCAAAATATTAAATAAGAAGCTAGTTTGAATCTTAAAAATTATTCTAATGATTTTCAAATCCCTCGCCGAATTTTATCCCACTCTGTACTTTTCTTAAACAGGGTCACGATAAATGACATTTTCGAAGTATAAAAGAATGGATTTATTCTTTTGTATTGCTTCGAGTTAAATTAGATTCGAATGAACGTTAATTTAAATTTTTAAATAGACATGCGACAATCTACGCGAAATTATTTGCACTTTCTTCTCATTACCATATATTAATTAGCAATAAGTTTCTTTTTATTCACTTTTCCCAAGCACACGTGATGCAGATCATTATATCATGGGGAGTTCACGGCTGCCTATATGGCAACTACATGTCTTCACATGTTCGGCTTTCTCCTACAACGCCCCGTTTAGTTCCTTGAATTCTCTGTAGATTGGACTTGTAGAAGAATCGGGGGAAACAATTGAACCAATTTTGAAAATGCTTCAAATTTAGGAAAGAAATAAGACAATCACACAAATTTGTAGGTTTTTTCAACAAAATGTTTAATAAATGACCGTGTACTCCGGACAAGAGGTGTACCGAACAAGTGAGTCTCCTCATCCAATATTGACGCGCTACTTGACCCGGTCAGCTCGAACTATCTGCCGCGAGAGTAGCTTCCAGATAGCCTCTACACACATGATACCACCTGGGTTCAAGGCTACCGGTTGTTTGCATTGCAGAGTGGACCACACATCCCATAACTTCAGTAATATCCCGAACTACACTATGCCATGTTATCAAAACTCAGAGTAAGGCTGTTTTAGATTTTGTTTCTCGTGTGATCTCTGTTTTCTTCATTATGACTTTTTCTGAGATCTGTATTCGCGTAAAATCTACTTGCACAATCACTATTTTTTAATCAATTAAAATTAAGATGTCATATATTTTGTTCTGAAATCTCTTCGAATCCTTAAATCTGAATCCTCCCGTCAGAAAGGCGAAAATACTGAAATACTTCCTCACCCTGGAGATATGGAGCACATGTGGTGGAAGACATAACCTAGGAAGGACTCTACAAATGTGATAATCTCCCAGGCAGTGGATTGTGTATATATAGTCTCATTTATTGGTCACATTTGTTTAAATGAATGAACTTGAGTCATTGAAATCAATTTCAATTGTCAATTCTCTAAATACTTCAAAAAATCTATGCAACGTTATATTCAAACTTACGTGAATTCAACTCGAGAAATGTAATCGTTCTCACCAATAGCGTGACTTCTGTAAATTATAACCTCCAGACTGTTGGGGCAGGCCGAAATTAAGAGCTCATGTGTAGGTATGCTTGGTAGAAATTCTATGCTAAATTGAACGGAGTGGTGTATAATATATGTGTTTTATTAAATATTTATATGGAGAGAAGGAAATTCTCATTATGTGTCTATGAAAGAAAAATACGTTAATGAAGGAGAGCTTTCATATATTTGTATACAATTAAGTAATTGGAGAAGGTGTATTCGAAGCATATGTGGATACATATTGAATAAGTATAAAAGGAGCATTTGATTCAGGGGAGGGGGACTATAAAGTGAAACATGTGGATAAGGGCATTCGATACATGGGTGGATATAGGGAAACTGGGGAGAAGGGACATTCGATACATGTTGAAGAACTAGAAAAGGGGCATTTGATATAAGTGTTGATTCAGGGGAGGGGGGCTGGAGAATGGAACATGTGGGAAAGCTTCGGAGAAGGGCATTTGATACATGGATGGCTATATGGGGAAAACTTGGGAGAAGGGGCATTCGATACATATGTGGATACATGTTGAAGAACTAGAAAAGGGGCATTTGATATAGTTGATTCAGGGGAGGGGGACTGGAAAATGGAACATGTGGAGAAGGGGAATTCGATACATGGGTGAATATAGGAAAAACTGGAGAAAGGACATTTGATATATGTGTGAAAAGAGGGGGAAAATTGGTAATGAGTATTTGATATATGTCTGCGTATGCATGGAATAACTGGAGATACATGTGAGGATACAAGAGTATCCTTAGAGAGAGAGAACGGCATTCAATATTCGCAAATAATATTTTCACGAAATCCAATATATTTGTATGTACAGGTAAAAAAAAACTGAAAAGATCCTTTTTCAGGAATATTAAGCTTGCCCCCCGATCCATCTTCCGTGCAGCTTTCATCAAGAAATTTCCTCGTTTCATCTGAATAATGGGCGGGAACGACAAGATGGAATTCTTCATTTCGTGCCACAAAAACTTATTTAACATTCCCAAGCAGCAGAGTGCTGAGGTGGAATTAGGCTCTCGGTCATAATTTCAGCCCACGCGCATCAGCAACTCTCATTAATTGGGTTTTGCTTAGGCCCCTAGGGTTCATTACAGCTCTATGAATACCATGGACTGTACAACCCAAATGTAATACTTAGCTCTGTAATAATATATATTATTTACAACTATTTTATCTTCAACAACTTCCTACTGTCTTCACCGCAATAAAAACATTGGATGTATCTGTGTGGTGAATCTTACCAGAAGTTTCACTAATCTACCACAGACCACTCTGTTATTGCATGGGACTTGAAGAGTTCTCCACTGATAAGCTAGGCTCTTCCAATATAGCCGTAAGGATAGTGGGAAGCTGTTTTATTTGGAAAAGAACAAATCACGCTAAATTGTATATTTTACATGCCATTGAGACACTGGCTTATTTTATGTAATTCATGTGAATATTAAGGAGAGTTCTCCACTTCTACACAACTCAAGATCTATATCTCTATGAAGTATAACCTACCTAAGTATTATCTACTCATATCTTTCGCCAAAAAGGATTTTGTATTTGTCGTCTTATGCTATAAGCGGAAGAGCTGTGCTTGAAGCGGGAATATTTGTGAAATTTCTACCATTGCAAAAGCATATTTACATAGTTTCGTTAAATACCAATAAAATATATCAAAGCCAAACTCTACGAGTAGAATCAAAATACACTAGTTGTAGAGCGATCTGGTGGATTAAATTGACCAAATATCTGAGAAGGTTCACCACTGAGCGAGAACAAAACTTCCTAATTATTTCCCATCTTCAATTCATCCATTCCAGAAATTTGTCCTTTATTTAAAAAAGAAGTAGCGTGTAATAATTCCATCACCAACATAATAGGATTTCGTGGAATTTAGAGAAGAGCTCCAGCCAAGGTTACATCACGGATTTCTATAAATAAGGTACCTACTACTTGAAGACTCCCTAGAGGTGTCATGGCATTGTTTAACTTTAGTTCCTGAATTATAATCTCTTGTAGTGTGTGTGTGTGTCTTCTTGAGATATGCCTATTTTAAAAATCAAATCATAAATATCTATTCGAATGAATTATATTTTTTTTAAGTTCTCATTTAATTAGAAAACAAATACAAAAGGATCTAGAGTAGGTATATGTGTGTCAAAGGCTGTAATTCAAGTAATACATACCTGTACGATCATGAAATCAAAGTTTGTTTCGTTTCAAATATTTCGGGTTTAGATAAATCTCCGAATTTCTCTGTTGAGAGACATGTCAATATTCTAGTTTACCATAATGTAGTTTAAATGGAGATGCTTATTTTCATGTAAAACAAAAATGTTGTTTTTACTCTCATCTAGCTCGAGTGCTATCATGACCAAGGCACTGCTGTAGCGATTGACCTTGGGGGGAACTAGACTAAAAAATACTGCACTTTCAGTACAATATGCATAAATCTGTTGCAACCCTCAACTGGAGTGGATCCTTCTTGAGATATGTTGAGATCTGATCAGTGCAGAGAGCAGCGAGCAACTTCAGAACTTGACTTAGAAATACCGCACTCTTGCAGTACAATACTGCATAAATCTGTTGCAACCTTCAACTTGATTGGATCCTTCTTGAGAAATGTTGATATCTGATCAGTGCATAGCGACCAACTTCAGAACGTGACTGAGAAATACCGCACTCTTGCAGTACAATACTGCATAAATCTGTTACAACCCTCAACTGGAGTGGATCCTTCTTGAGATATGTTGAGATCTGATCAGTGCAGAGAGCAGCGAGCAACTTCAGAACTTGACTTAGAAATACCGCACTCTTGCAGTACAATACTGCATAAATATGTTGCTACCTTCAACTTTATTGGATCCTTCTTGAGAAATATTGATATCTGATCAGTGCATAGCGACCAACTTCAGAACGTGACTGAGAAATTCTGCACTTGCAGTACAATACTGCATGAATCTGTTGCAACCCTCAACTGGATTGAATCCTTCTTGAGAAATATTGAGATCTGATCAGTGAAGCAGCAATCAACTTCATAACGTGACTGAGAAATACTGCACTTGCAGTACAATACTGCATAAATCTGGTCCGCCACTCGGACACATTCTGCCTGGAAATTATTTGACATTTTAATTGAGTTTCAAGGAGACGGAGGAAAACCTTGGTTGCGGCGGTCTCTGAGCAAGACCGCATATCAATGATGTTACTGCCACACAGTCATTTATTTATCCAATTACCTTCTGGACAAGCTAAAACTGTATTTCGATTTTCACGATATATCATTATTATTATAACAAAACTACGCTAAAGAAGATATAGCTCTTCAACTATTTTTTTTTTAACCTAGCGTTCCAGGATTTGAACCAAGACTCTGCTAATCAAATAACCAGACACATAAACCATTGTATACCACGACACAAGTATATAAATGAATAAAAAACTTAGCATATATTTATAAGTATTAAATTGTGAAATTTACGCTAAGTAGATGAAAGACAGACAATAATTAAACAAGAGAAATAGAGCCAAGTATAAAAGATGTAGACAAGACGTAGGTAACAAGTGCACAAGAAAACCAATAGACGCCGCAGAGCAAGACACATTTACCCTATTTTAGACTCTAAAACATGTATATAGAGGTGAACAGGGTAGGGAAGTCCTGTGGCTAAACCGTTGTGAGGCTTGAAGCGTCGTTATATTTTTCCTACAGACACCTTAACACACACACAGCAAGGTTAAAACATATTTAAAAGGTCTGGTTGGTTAGAAATGAGCTCTCTCGCCATTTTCACCAGTTTAATCTACCAACTGTTAGACATTTTGCTGTTATATATTAAGCCATTTGGGATAGAAACACCTTAAAGTATTTAGAAAGAGAAATTATAAACACGCGCACATAAGCTTTCTCGTCTGAGAATTGAAGTCTATATTCCTATTTACATATAGGTATATCAAAAATTATTTTCTCCACAACTAATGCAAAAATAGGCTTATTAGACAGCAATTAAATATTAAAACACTAGTGCGTAATATATTCATTATATTCAATTAATTTTTTGGTGATTTTTCACCAAGTAGCTGCCAATAAAAACACTCTAAATACTATAATAAATTATTCAGTCGTCCACTTAACCTAGCTGCTGCTAGGCTCTTGCCAAAGTTCAAACAGATGGGAATTTAATTACTCCTTCTATAGAAATACTCAGCTCTAAATTTTACTAAAATCTATGCATCTACGTACAACAACAAAAAACAGTAAATAAATATGCAAAATGTAATAACATGATGTATATTATGAATATAAATGATTGGTTGTTTTCCAGTTGGGAGTATATATTTGACTTCGGAATGACTATCACCGCTGATGGATTGTGTGTGGGGTGAGGAGGGACCTGCTCCACCCTGGGGCGCGGCCGCCGGAAGCTGGTGTCTGTCCCTTAATGAGGCCGGCAGCCACGGTAATTGATACATGGCTCACCTTGGTCCGACCACAATGGAGGCTGTGGGAGACTTAATCCACATCCCGTCACACCGATGTAATCTGGTTTCTATGGGGCAGACTGATCTGTAGATGTGTTGGTAGCTATTACTGTAGACCTGTAGATCTGGATTACTAGTTCCACGTGTTGGCAGGTAGTTTCCGTGGACGTGTAGATCCGGATTACTAGTTCCACGTGTTGGCAGGTAGTTTCCGTGGACGTGTAGATCCGGATTACTAGTTTCACGTGTTGGCAGCTAGTTTCCGTGGACGTTTAGACCCGGATTACTAGTTACACGTGTTGGAAGGTAGTTTCCGTGGACGTGTAGATCCGAATCACTAGTTCCTCGTGTTGACAGATAGTTTCCGTGGACGTGTAGACCCGGATTACTAGTTCCACGTGTTGGCAGGTAGTTTCCGTGGACATGTAGATCCGAATCACTTGTTACACGAGTTAGAAGGTAGTTTCCGTGGACTTGTAGATCCTGATTACTAGTTTTACGAGTTAGCAGGTAGTTTCCGTGGACCTGTAGATTCGAATCACTAGTTCCACGTGTTGACAGCTAGTTTCCGTGGACGTGTAGATCCGAATCACTAGGTTCATGAGTTAGCAGGTAGTTTCCGTGGACGTGTAGATCCGCATCACTAGTTCCACGAGTTAGCATGTAGTTTCCGTGGACATGTAGATTCGAACCACTAGTTCCAAGTGTTGACAGCTAGTACTGTAGACGGGTAGATCTGGATTACTAGCTATATGAGTTGTCAGGTAGTTTCCGTGGACGTGTAGATCCGAATCACTAGTTCCACGTGTTGACAGATAGTTTCCGTGGACGTTTAGACCCGGATTACTAGTTACACGTGTTGGAAGGTAGTTTCCGTGGACATGTAGATTCGAACCACTAGTTCCACGTGTTGACAGCTAGTTTCCGTGGACGTGTAGATCCGAATCACTAGTTCCACGAGTTAGCTGGTAGTTTCCGTGGACGTGTAGATCCGAATCACTTGTTACACGTGTTAGAAGGTAGTTTCCGTGGACGTGTAGATCCTGATTACTAGTTTTACGAGTTAGCAGGTAGTTTCCGTGGACCTGTAGATTCGAATCACTAGTTCCACGTGTTGACAGCTAGTTTCCGTGGACGTGTAGATCCGAATCACTAGTTCCATGGGTTAGCTGGTAGTTTCCGTGGACGTGTAGATCCGAATCACTAGTTACACGAGTTATCAGGTAGTTTCCGTGGACGTGTAGATTCGAATCACTAGTTCCACGAGTTAGAAGCTAGTTTCCGTGGACGTGTAGATCCGAATCACTAGTTCCACGAGTTAGCAGGTAGTTTCCGTGGACGTGTAGATCCGCATCACTAGTTCCACGAGTTAGCAGGTAGTTTCCGTGGACGTGTAGATCCGAATCACTAGTTCCATGAGTTAGCAGGTAGTTTCCGTGGACGTGTAGATCCGAATCACTAGTTCCACGAGTTAGCAGGTAGTTTCCGTGGACGTGTAGATCCGAATCACTAGTTCCACGTGTTGACAGATAGTTTTCGTGGACGTGTAGATCCGAATCACTAGTTCCACGAGTTAGCAGGTAGTTTCCGTGGACGTGTAGATCCGAATCACTAGTTTCACGTGTTGACAGATAGTTTTCGTGGACGTGTAGATCCGAATCACTAGTTCCACGAGTTAGCAGGTAGTTTCCGTGGACGTGTAGATCCGAATCACTAGTTCCACGTGTTGACAGATAGTTTTCGTGGACGTGTAGATCCGAATCACTAGTTCCACGAGTTAGCAGGTAGTTTCCGTGGACGTGTAGATTCTAATCACTAGTTCCACGTGTTGGCAAGTAAATGTCTGCATACGTGTAAAGCCTAACTAATATTTACACGAGTTGGAAGGTAGTTTCCGTTGACTTTCAGTTCAAAATTACTTTCTATGCGTGTGTTTATAAGAAGTTTCCGTGAAGTTTAGATCCGAATTTTAGCCTTCTCACCTGTTAGCGGGGAGTTTCCACTGACATGTAGAGATGATCTTCTTCTCTTCCACGTGTTGGCAAAGGAGAAGTCACAACTCACAATCCTTATTACTAAGTAAAAGCTGACATTGGGGAGATGAAGCAAATTGTCGATGTACAGAAATCTCTAATTAACAGAGAGAAACTGATTTTTAAAATCGAATTTATAATTTTTATGGAATATATAATGGAGTATGATCACGTGTATAGATCATCAGCTTTTCTTTATGTTACAATTGTGTTCCGATCTCTATATTTTTGGTCATTGTATAGAATTCTGTAGAGGAATATGAGGAGTCGATCTTCTAAAACAATGATGTACAAGAAATTCCTCAAGAAGGAAAGAGACTCCAGAAATAGAATGGCATTTCCAGAAGGCATAAAAATTTCATATTATAACAACAAATTTTCATATCTGGTAATCACAACAGATTCTCTTGCAAAAATGAAGATCATTTCACATTATGAGGAAGTAGAATAAACGCTCCACAAGTTTTGAAACAAGTTTAGGCAAAAGGAAATAGTGCAGAGTGTAAATGAATTCTCCGCAAGGTTAAATTGGTGATTCTAAAGGTTAAGCAACGATACTCACCCAAAGATGGTTTTGACAACATTAGGAAGGTTGTGTTATATAAAGGACATGTGTTCTTCAGAAAGTAGAGAAATTGTGCTCCCTTCAGGGGGTGGTTCTTCTAGAAAGTCAGAAAGTTGTTTCCTGCAAAGGATAGTTATCCCAGAAAGTAGGAAGTTTTGCACTAAAATTACAGTAGTTTTCAGAAAGAAGAGAAAATTTATCCTGTAAAAAAACGTATGTATGCCTGTATTTAATGAATCTATGTCAGCATGAAGAGAATGACATTTGTCCTCATAAATAGAGAGTCACTACTCACTCAGAAAATCTGCGTTCTAGCAATTAAGGCACGATGTCCAGCGAGCAAGGCCATCTCAAGGAAGCAAAGCAACAATTACGGTCAGCGAATTAAGACATAAAGGGTGAATTACTTGGTCTGATGATCTCGGCCGGAAATATGGAACGGTGCTGCTGTGTTTTCCTGCCGTGTTTACCTTCGTGTACACCTCGTAACTTTGTTTTGTATATGATTTGTTGGGTGGAAGTTTTTTTATGGAAAAGGATATAGCGATATCACAACCAATTTTTATTTAATTCGCGACGTTTCAGTAACTCTCCGTAACTCTCCTCAAGGAAAGGATTATAACTTTGGTCTTCTTCGCTTCCATACAGATTTCTATCCATTTTTTTTTTACAATTACTGAACGAAAGATAAAAACATTGTAAAGACCAGTTTCATCAGTGGTAAACCCTCCCCACTCTTTCACCTGTTTACCATGATAGATTGGAAATTATAATAGATGAAAAATCGGTAGTTCCTGGCAGCGGGGAGAGAGACGCCAAGTGTTAGGTTTAAATATATATATATTAGAAGAAAGGAAAGTAGAACAAAATGTTGGAAAGCTCAATATAGTTTCAAATTCCTTCTAAGTTGACAATAAAATAAAATTTAATTTAAACAATGGGGAGATTTTTGAGTTTAGAGTTGCAGCTATATTGAATTGTTCTCTGGAGAATTGAAGTTTAAGTATATGGAATGTTGATTTTATTGGTTTATCAAGAAAATGGGTTGACCAATCTCAAGGAATATACCTAAATCAACATTTAGTTCATATTTGTTCCGATAGATAGCGCACTGCAATATAAAAATGTTCATTTGAGCGATCAGGATCTGTCTATTTATTCATTTTACTACTGCCCCCTTCTTTTTCTTACTTCCCTATTTTTCACATAATTTGCTGCGTGTTGAAAAGTAAATGATCTTTTTTTTTTTTTAATTAACGATGCTCCCTAATGATACAGAATTTAAAATCTGCGGCTTTCTCCGGAATTATGTATTCATTCCATTTTAATACAGCGAATCGAACAACTTAATTTATTTGGTCTAGATTTCTCCTCTCATTTTTTTAAACTTTCAACTATCTATAGTGTAGAAGTTATCATGAAAATATTTTTTGATTCGTGGAATGGTTGGTGACCTTATTGTTTCACCTTCGACAACAATGATTTTAGCAAAGTCTTTAAAAGAAGCAAATAGAAAACAATTCTATCTTAGCCAAAAGGCCGAGAAGCGAAGCAAATAGAAAAGGAAGTACTGGGGAGATCTATAGGGAAATCCTTCCCCGTCTTCCTTTAAGTTTCGACCTTGAATCTTTCTCAAGGGAGGTCTCGGGACTAGCTCCCATGTTTACCATCCCTAACCTGAAGTTATTCGTCTTAATCCTACTTACCACAAGTCCAGCTATCGGCCTGTAAAGACGTAGATACTTTGCCTTTGAAGAATACGACATAACTTATAAAATTATTTTCAAGGCTTTGAATAGCCTCCAGCTAAATATTGATCTTCCCCAATAAATCGCTTAAAGAGTGTATAATACTAAAAATATATCCATTTCTGTCAAAGGTTTTTCCCTCGTTTCTAATAATATTTTTCTAGAAAATTTCGTACGAATAGGATCTTTTAGAATTAAAAAGAAGGTGGAATAATTCCCACTGACAGGCATCTGTGGTTGAAATGTAAGTGGAATTTCCAACTGGAATAATTTCCACAGTTGGAAATTACATATACATCTCTATCATTTGATCTTATCTTTTTTAAATAATGCCAAGAAGTTGTCAGTTATCCGTCATCAAGTCAACCTTCAAATTCTGCCTCAATTTCTACATTGTATTCTATTGCTGTGTAGTTTAATTATCTTTCTTTATTCGTTTTTTATTTAATGTTCGGTATAAATCTGGTCTTACAGAGGAATATCAAGGTTACTCTCTTCTGTTTGTTTATTGGTCACAGGTTTTATCATCCCCCATTTGGGATCATGACTCAATCATTTTAATGAGAAAAAAAAAGATAGAGCAATATAAAAATTTGACCAGAATGGTCAAATGTTAAAGAGAATCTTAACCATACATCTGAACGTTGCTGATAGCGCGCAACATGATCAAGATTTGTTATTTTTGAGGCGTACAGACTTCAGTCTCAATATCCCATGGATCCACCTACGAGCCAAGCTATGGCGAACATCCATGGTCTGCAATCACTTCGTCATGAACAACTATTTTATTGCTCCAACCCATCTCCCAACATTCCTAAGTGATGACTCGTCAGTTTCTGGGGGTTTCCTCCATGTTGCTTCCCGTTTATTTCCTCTTTATTGTAGTTCAACTAAATGTTGTGTTTATATTGACGTCATCTATTTAATTTTGTGGCTTTTTTATATAATTTACTCTTTTCTTCCAAGAAGGTCTAACCATTTCCTCTTCCAGTGAAGTCCAGCTCACCATTAACCAAGTTATATCTGACATTTTGGAAATGACACATCTATCTGCTTTACATTGTTGGTGATTGTAACTAGGTATCTCATTTAATTGTAATACAGTTGTGTAGTTATTGTGATAATTAACTTTGTTCCTTGTTTCAAATTCACTTTATTAGGTACCGCTCAAAAAGATCAACCTAGTTTATGATGAATAATACAACAATGAATAATATGTGAAGGTTATTTACATATTAAACAAAATGTTAACGCTGGATTCGATCCTGGTTCATAGCTGTCGGGAATCGAGGGTGTTACCCACTCGTTCACCGACCAAGAATTTTTTTTATTTTGATTATTTTCTCCACAGATAAATATTTTAGTTCATTGTGTTTTAATGTATTATTGATTGCCTGGGCTTAATAATTATGTATTTATCGGAGGCTTTTTTCTCAAATAGTCATGAAAGAATATAGTTAACATTTTAGAAGATAGTGCATTAACATTTTCATAGAACGAATAAAGAAAATGTCCCATTTCGTTACATCCTACAAGAGGGGTTATGGAATCAGTCGAATTTGCCAAAAAGGTGAAGTGGCATGGGCCGATTTTCAGGAAAGAATACAAAGGTTCCGGAAGAATTATATTCATGTACCTATAAAGAGGTAACTCTCTCGTTAATTGTGTTTTCTCTGTGAGTACACCGCATGTCTACATATGTAGAAATACTTCAACTCTACACTTACACCGTGCCAGAGTCTCTTTTGGCTGCTTGCACTCACTGGTGAGGTTTGACTTGTGCAAGTATCAGCAGGGCCGTGGAGACATTTTTATTATTTTTAAACAGCTATATTCGTTTTTTAAATGTTGGTTGATTAAAACGACAACTCGTCAGACTGCTAATAAAATGAATTTATAATATTTTAAAAATACAAATGAGAAGTGGTCCTGGCGATGAATGACAAGATACCGTGAAGTGACAAACTGAGAAATGTCGTCAAGATGGTCGAAGATGGTCACTGGATGCGATTGAAAGAAGGAGAGCGAACATGTTTGACATCTTGTCGGATACTTGAGGAGTGGATAAAGGTATTTTGTTGAGGTAATTCCACGAAGAGGACGACCAATAACAGAATTCCTTAATTTTTGGAAGAAGGTCATACGATATCATCAAAAGACTAGTCATCAGAAGGAAGCTCTGACTGGACAGGAATACTGCCATCAGCCACCAACCAATAGATAAAATGCGATACGAGAAAAGTCCATAGTTCGTATACCAGATAGAAAGAGTACCAGATATAAAAGAAAAACAGTTCAGAACAATATTAGAGGGAATGATGGATTAAACTATCAAAACAGCAAGAAGGATTCATCACTGATGAGCCAGACCCTCCCAATATTTTATCATCGCACAACATATAGTATAAAATAATTTCTTTTTCAAAAGAAACAGTCGCGTTATAAAGAGCTTTATTTTCAAATAAATTCCACGCTCTGTTTGCATCAGCTTTAAATTTAACTTCTGGTAGGTGAAAACCTGTTCTGGTCAATATACGGAAATACTCAATAAATAGAATGTTTCCATTCATTTACATTCGATGGAATTATCACAATGAAGAGTAAAGTAGTGGCAACATATAGGTAACCCGGGTCCTGGAGCGTATCTATAGCTCGCCAACTACCCGGGCTCCTCATAAAGAAGAAGAGGAATTGATTTGCATAGTCTAGGGAGTTGAACGGCAGCAGATCATTGAGCCCCGTCGATTATCCCCTCCACTGATGCCTCACATCATTCAGATGAAATAACAACACACCGAGATTTGCATTAAAAAAGCGCCAATGCAAGAGAAAGCAATTTACGCTACATAATCGCTTATGCAACTTTTGATTGGAGATATAGTCAGAGGTCAAAAATAAATAAGAGAGCTAATTGCTGGTGTGGCTAACGATGACAATTAATAGTTTTTGCCGGGGAAAGCTGCGTGCACATAGTTTAGATCTTGTTCATTCATTAGGTCTCGAGAAAGTTTGTCCTTTTCTTATGTAATCTTTGTTTTGGTTAGGCCACCAGCGTGGGACTTTGTTCTTTATTCGGTCGTAGAACACAGTTTTGTTCTTTGAGAATGTTCATTCATCCAGTTTTTCACCTCAGACATGAATTTTTTGGTCCACATTCCCACGGCAAGCTCTTTCTTTTTTTCCGTAATTCAAGAGGATTTTATAACAAATCTTTAATGTATCATCTCTCTAAAACCATTCAATTTTATATCTAGATTTAGTAGAAAAAAGCGATTTTCTTTCCAAATAACTTCTCCAAAGTTTCTTAAAGAATTACGATTAAGTCATCTATTGACGGGAATCTCTATGAAAGTTGATTCCAGTTTATCTCGAGTACCACGCCATCGCCATCTCATCAGCGGCGAAGCACGCGATCTACGTTTTTTTTTTTTTTTTTTCGTTGATCGCGAAATACGTGGTGTCGCTGGAGGTCCGCTGGCGATACTCCACCAAACTCTGCAGCGGTGGCAGAGACGCCATATTCATTGTACATAGTTTCATACATATATATAAAATTATCTTTTCAAAATAGTACAGACTGTGCACTTTTGCCTGTATTAAGAAGATTTCAATAAAATTATTTTAATTGTGAATTGTCTATATATGAAAGTATGCTAGAAACTTTTAGAATTTTGAAATTCGTTCTGGAGCCCGAGATACAGGACTCCGGATTCGCAAAAGTTTCAGAAAATCTAAACATGAGATCCCTGACAAGATGTTGCAAAATTTGGACGTCATCAATTTCGCTTTAGGGCCAACAGCCCGAAACGCGTCCGTGGTTAGCTTTTCTTGATTAATCAAGAATGGGTATTTAGCCAATTCTGGAATAATTAAAAATCAACGAGAATAGTTGATATTTATTCCAATAGATGGCGCCAGCCATCAGCAACTTTCAGTTGCACGATAAGGAGATGCCTTTTTCTTAATTTTTTCTATCCTTCCGTTAGTCTGAAGCAAATAATGATGATGATGGATAAGCATTATATGTAAATAATAATGGTAAAACACTTCGAATAAGGCTTTAACCTATAACTTTCAAAATTTAATAACCCTATTTTAAATTTTATTTTGAAAATAAAATAAAGCTCTTTATAGAGATTCGGGTTAAACTGCACTCGGAGAAAACCTAGGCGCGACAGGCTATTTTTCTAATTTGGATGGAATAAGTAAATTATTAACACAAGGTAATAAGACCAAATCCAAATAAATAAATAGTGTGTCAATTACCTGTCTTTTTACCTTGTGTTTATAATCTATAATCCAAATTGTGCCTTATCATAAGTAAATTATTGTAACTTGAGCTGCATATTTTTAAAATCAATATTAATAATGCTAAGAGAATCTAAGTAGAATGCTTTATTCTCCCATTGCTTCTGTTCGGGCTGACTAAGCTCTGACGTGTGGATACAAATTGTCCTTCCAGCTTTCTTGATGGCAAGCCCAAGGTCTGGAAGAAGGTAGCGCGTAGACCATTTACTTAAATGATCGCGGTTTTGTCGTCTGCCACCAGGGTCAGGCTTGAGTCAGATCGTAAAATAAACAACGTCTTGTGACCTCCATCTTGGAACATTTGACGACGGCTCCTAGAAGTCTTCGTTAATTTCTATGGATCCAACGCCAACTACATTAGCCTTGACACATGCACATGCTCCCATATTTATTATACTTTTTAAAAATTAAAATTTTCCTATCGCAAAAGTGCCTCAAGATAAGAAAATTGAGTTTTATTTGGTAAACACCCAGGTTCCTAGAGCGTAGAGATGTCACCAACTACACGGCACTTGATAAAAACATCCTCTATGCAAATAAGCTAAAGACTTTCTTTATCTTCCTAAATTGCTATTAAATAGTTTAGATATAAAATATTATTAAAATTTTGTAACATTCACACAATGTTTTTCACAAAATTTGTTAAAATTGGATAATTATTTTCAAACATGTAAGTTTTTAGTTATTCAATGTACGCCTATAAAACCCTAAAAAATTGAGTTCCTCTAATATTTTTTACAAAAGGGACTATCAATAATTGAGCGTCTACCAGAATATGCAAAATAAAAATAATGAAAGATCTTGTCAATGATTTAATTCCTGATGATACACTATTATATTGGGCAATGTTCATCATGCATCAATAAGGAACTATAAACCGAAACTTGTGGGGGAGAAGTCGGACCACACAAGTCCCCCCTGGACCCTTGAATATTTTAGCAAATTCTGGTCCAAGGTTACTAACGTGGCAACGGCACCTATTTTCCAGCCCAAGATAGAGGACATTGCAACTGCTGTGATAGAGATGCATGTAGATATCTGAGGCTCTTCATTGACCACGACAACAACAACAATCTAAATTTACAAATTCCAAGTCATGCTATATTCATAAGAAAGAAATAGATTATATAATCGACAAAATTAATGTAAATAAATCTCCTTGTCCATATTATATTAGTAATAATATGATTTAAATGTTTTCTACATTAATTATCCCGATATTACACTCTTCATTTAATAAATGCATTCAAATAGGTTACTTCCCGAAATATGGGAAACAGCAGCACTCATAATAATAATAATAGCCAAGTCCAACAAAACCAATTATGAATCAGCTAAAAGCTACAGTCCGTTATCTTTATTATCAAATGCTTCAAAGATTATTTTTAAAATCTCAAAAATCATCAGAATTTTATAATAAAAAGTATCTATTAAACACCCTAGACAACATGGATTTATCAAAGTCAACAATCCATGCTTTGAATAAACTCAAATAAATATCTGTATTAGTTACAATAGGTATCTCAGGGACTTTTAACAATGCATGGTGGCTAGAGTTGATCAAAAGAATAGACTTAGACAATTTACCAGAAAAATTGAGGAAAATAGCTTTCAATTACGACAATTTAAAAACTTTAAAGCCAATTACAAAGGGATGTCCTCAGGGTGGTCCGCTATCTCCACTTCTATGGACAATTCTATTGAATGACTTGATGGATTTTCAAGTGCCCAATTGTGAGTTGATTTGTTATGCGGATTTTATAGTATTAATAATTTTAAAAGCATTAAAACTATCGAATTATGGTGCAATAAGTTGGAAATCAGTTCTGAAAAACTACCATTTCTATTTGTGTAATAGATAAAATATCCATGTCAAATTAAAATCGAAATAATCTCACCAGTAATTTTTTTTATCTTGGGAATAACAATCGCAAATAATAGAAGAAAAAACAAATTGTGTGTGTGTGAATTTTGATTTTAACAGAAGAAATAGCAGAAGTCAGCGATTAAGAAATTTTCTTTTTTCACTTTGCAGTAAATCTTGGGGCTTGAACTCCCGAAAATTAAATAAATTCTATAAATATATTTTCAAACCAATTTTAACATACGGATCTGAAATATGATTTACATTTTAAAATCTATACAAAAATTGAACTCAATACAATACAATACAATAGAGTTTACAAGCTTACAAGACGACATCGTACAAATGTGTACATAGTTTGTACAAAACTTCTTTAATCACAGATTATATATATTTTTTATTGAATACGACCTGACTAATTTATCGTTCAATGATAATAAAAAAATATAATATTGATATTCCTTTTATAATAAAATTTTATAGACTCAAGAATGGAGTTCCTATTGAATAATACAAATGAAACATATAAAAGTTTATCCAGCAATGGTATTCCAAATTATTTCCGCCCCAATTTCTACAACTCCCAATTTGTGACCAATCATGGTGATTTAAAGAATTCACTGGAAATAATTCGCGCACAGTGGATGATCCAAGCTGTGGATGTAACGTTCAGGATTCCACTCATCCTTTACTCAAGAACCCAGAGCACACTTCAAGACTACAGACATAGTAACAGTATTAACTGTACTGATCCAAAAGAACTGATATTTAACAAAGTCTCTTATGTGAGCAATAATTATCCAGAAATTATTTGAAAAAATAATAATAAAAACGGGTAAAAAGTTTCTTTTAATTTTGAATTTGAAGCTCTCGAGCAATTATACTGCTCTTCAACGGGATAATACTCTATGTACAATCTCTAAATAATCTTTTTACAAATAATTGAAAATCTTTTGTTATTGGCATGTGCTCTCGCTGTAATGTGCTGTGCTGTAAACAGTCTGATGCACGCCCACACATCCCAATAACAAAAGTTTTTCAATTATTTTGTATAAAGATTATTTAGAGATTGTACATAGAGTATTAGCCCGTTTAAGAGCAGTATATTTACTCGAAATCTTGCAAATTCAAAATTAAAAGAAACTTTTACCTGATTTTTATTTTTTCAAAGTCTCTTATATTATATTCAATAGATTTTGTAAATACAAGGTTGGGTCAATAAGTAATGCACAATCTTCAATAATATTTTTATTTGACAAACCATAAAGATGAAACTTTGTATATATGAATACCTACCTATTAGCTATATATCATTCAATATATCCACTCTGTATACATTTGGTCCAGCGTTCTTTCCAACTCACAAAAGTACTTTGGTAAAATGCTACATCTTACTTTCTGAACCACCCTCTAACCTCATGGAGTAACCTTTCATCATTCTCAAATGTTCTACCGCGTAGAGAATTCTCTAATTTACCAAACAGGTAGAAGTCGAAAGGAGGCAGATCAGGATTGTAAGCTGGGTGAGGCCAAAACCAGAAACATAACCAAACAGATCAGAATAAAAGAACATAGCAGGAATATAAGAAATAATGACTCTAAATCGCTCATAGTCCAGCACATAATAGAACCTGGTCATCATTTTAATCTACAGAACGTTGAATGCCATTATCATAACATAGAAAACAGAAAGATTATATTTAGAAGCTTTCATATCATCTCAATACAATAGTATAAACATTGAGCTCACAGTTTATCCATGTTACAAGACAACAAGGTTATGATCGATTGACACATGTTCAAACACAATAGTGATGTTAAAGACAAGATGCTTAGTGTCAAAGTATCAGTGAACATTTGAAGTATATTTTATAAAAGCAATATTCATAGCGGGTCTACTGGGCTCGAGTCTAATAATTTTAAATGTATATATTTGGATGGAATGCCCGTAGAAAAGTTCTTAAACTCGGAAGCTTGCTAATTACACACACACACGCACATAACAGCTTTATTAAGACCGCCGGTCTTATACAGATTCACCACAGGAAGGAAGCATAGATGGAGCTCCCGCTTGCTAATTACATTATAAAAAAATTAGGAAGAAACCTTTTGCGCGGAGTAGTTTATCAAATATTTAAATTATAAAGTAATTTCCTCTATATATATATATATGGATATATAGATATATAATATAGAGATGTTTTTCTTTTCTCTCGTAGCTTGTACTCAACATTGCCCCGCTTAACATGGCTTGTACTTAACATTGCTCCGCTAAACGTGTCTTATACTGAACAATGATCTGCTAAATTTGGCTTGTACTGAACCTTGCTTGAACTTAACGTTGGTTCCACTGAACCATACATGTACTGAACATTGCTCCGCTAAACATGGCTTGTACTGAACGCTGCTGTTGTCGAATCTTTTAACGTTGCGGGCGAGGTAACGTACGGCCGCCATAAATCAGTGTTAGTTACAATTAGAGGATGGTTTACTGCCGCGTCCTACATCACCGCGGCCTCGGAGGGCAGGTTTACTTGGCGCCTTTCTTGCCTCGGACTGTTTCATTAGCCTGACTCTAATCCTTGTTGGTGTCAAATTTCCTGTCACTTTAGGAATTACCAGTATATGTATCGAATATAGCTGCAAGTGACATTCAGATGTTGTTTCAATATCCCTGTATCTTTTTATAAATGGCCTATATTTCTCTGCTTATCGTTGCAAGTTACATTTTGATTTTATTTCTTGAGTTGTTTCATATTCTTTTATCTTTAGAAATGGCCTGCATTCCTCTTGTTATCATTTCAAGTGACATTCTGATATTGTTTCTTGAATGTCAATATCCCTGTATTTTTAGAAATGGCCTGCATTCCTCTTGTTATCATTTCAAGTGACATTCTGATGTTATTTCTTGAGTTGCTTCAATATCGCTGTATTTTTAGAAATGGCCTGCATTCCTCTTGTTATCATTTCAAGTGACATTCTGATGTTATTTCTTGAGTTGCTTCAATATCCCTGTATCTTTATAAATGACCTGTATTTCTCTGGTTATCGTTGTAAGTGACGTTCTGATATTGATTCTAGAGTTATGTCAATATCCCTGTTATATTAATGATATGTAGAACTAACCTACCTCTTTCTAGGTATCCCTGCTAGTCATCCTGATGTGCTGTTTCCTGAACTGTCTCAATGGATTTAGGAATGAAGGATTGAACTGCCTGTGTCGAGATATCCCTGCCAATACCATCCCTGTGTTTCGGCTTGGATTATTCCTATATTCCGGTATGTAGAATTGACCTGCCAAGTTATCTCTGTGAGTACCATCCTTGTGTTTCTGCTTGGATTATTCCTATATTCCGGTATGTAGAATTGACCTGCCAAGTTATCTCTGTGAGTACCATCCTTGTGTTTCTGCTTGGATTATTCCTATATTCCGGTATGTAGAATTGACCTGCCAAGTTATCTCTGTGAATATCATCCTTGTGTTTCGGCTTGGATTATTCCTATATTCCGGTATGTAGAATTGACCTGCCAAGTTATCTCTGTGAATATCATCCTTGTGTTTCGGCTTGGATTATTCCTATATTCCGGTATGTAGAATTGACCTGCCAAGTTATCTCTGTGAGTACCATCCTTGTGTTTCTGCTTGGATTATTCCTATATTCCGGTATGTAGAATTGACCTGCCAAGTTATCTCTGTGAATATCATCCTTGTGTTTCGGCTTGGATTATTCCTATATTCCGGTATGTAGAATTGACCTGCCAAGTTATCTCTGTGAATATCATCCTTGTGTTTCGGCTTGGATTATTCCTATATTCCGGTATGTAGAATTGACCTGCCAAGTTATCTCTGTGAGTACCATCCTTGTGTTTCGGCTTGGATTATTCCTATATTCCGGTATGTAGAATTGACCTGCCAAGTTATCTCTGTGAATATCATCCTTGTGTTTCGGCTTGGATTATTCCTATATTCCGGTATGTAGAATTGACCTGCCAAGTTATCTCTGTGAGTACCATCCTTGTGTTTCGGCTTGGATTATTCCTATATTCCGGTATGTAGAATTGACCTGCCAAGTTATCTCTGTGAGTATCATCCCTGTGTTTCTGCTTGGATTATTCCTTTATTCCGGTATGTAGAATTGACCTGCCAAGTTATTTCTGTGAGTACCATCCTTGTGTTTCGGCTTGGATTATTCCTATATTCCGGTATGTAGAATTGACCTGCCAAGTTATCTCTGTGAGTACCATCCTTGTGTTTCGGCTTGGATTATTCCTATATTCCGGTATGTAGAATTGACCTGCCAAGTTATTTCTGTGAGTATCATCCCTGTGTTTCTGCTTGGATTATTCCTATATTCCGGTATGTAGAGTTGACTTGCCACGTTATCCCTGAAATTATCTTTATAATATTGCGTCTTGAATTGTTTCAATATTCTAATGCGCATGTTGAGGTGTGTAAGATGTGTCATCCGAACGTCATTGCTAGAATTATACCTACCTATTTCAGTGAGAAGTTGTAATATCGGATTCCTTACTTCCTCGTTGAAGTTTCTCGACATCCTGTGAATCACACACCTTTTAATTTTAATTCGTATAAAGATAGCTTTGGAAGGTTAGCTTTTAAAACAATCTAATCTGATTTTTGGCTGACCATTGTCACTGATTGTTGGAAGAAAGAAATGTTAAGCGTCCTTTTTAAAAACTACTTTTTACACTTTTTTATAAATACCTTTAAAAATTTGATTGTATTTTTTTTTTAAGGAGGGAAATTATTTTAGAACTTTTTCATGTAGGTAGACAGCATTTACTTGATTAGAAGAAAGTTATAGAAAGTGGTGTCTCTTTTTAAAAAAAAAATCCATCTTAAATATCTGGCAATACTTATGCTGTAGGTGTTCTGTGTGGATTTCAAGGTTTCAATCACATACATAGAGGCGGACTTCAATCAATGAACAGTCTCTTTAAATCCAAGTTGCGTAAAGCGACTACCACTTTGATCTTCTTTAGAAATGTCAACTATTTTAACGCGCGTATATATCATTTTCATAAAAAAACGTCGGTGGACGAGTGGGTTACACCCTCGATTCCCGACAGTCATGAACTAGGATTGAATCCCGTGTTAACCTTTTGTTTAATATGTGAATAACCTTCACATATTATTCATTGTTTCAATTATCATAAACTAGGTTGCTCTTGTTGAGCGGTACCTAATAAAGTGATTTTGGAACCAATATCATTTTCAAATAAAACCATTTTATCTCTACTGCCGTTACTGCAAGAATATATATATAGAATATATATATATATATATATATGAAATAAGAGTTGAAGTTACTGTTGACTCTTGTTGAATCCTGTCGACTATCTGTAATAAGTTGAGGTTTGGTTGTTGACTCTTGTAGACTCCTGTCGACTACTCGAAATAAGTTGAAGTCTGGTAGCCTCTGTAGAATCCTGTCGGCTAACTTTGTGATGATAAAGTGTTGACCGAGAGGAACAGTCAGGATGTGGTGAGTTTTCCAGTACCTCTCTGCACCTTTTAAGTTCTTTAAAAGTCCTCACAGAGTACAGGCAGTCGTGGTCGAGGCAGAGTGGAAAGCTTGGGAATGTCCACACAAAAAACGAAGAAACAGTTGCACTAAGAAAGTTCCGTAAACAGATAAAAGTTGAGCTAGGAGCGAAAGATGGAGATAGAAGAGTCCTTACTAGTCTACATGGTGAATGAGGAGGACCTTGGTGACAACCGACGTGAGTTTGCACTGAGGGTGAACTAACTGTCAGGTGACTGTAAAGGGACTGAATTTATAGGTTAAAGACGGCGGGGGCCTTCTGTGACAGGGGGCCGTTTCTGAGAAAGGGGGCTTTGCATGTCACCAGGTGTGAGAGGGGGCTCTGCATTCCACCACATGTGAACAGTGTGGGTGGTCTGGTCCATTTTTAGACCTTGTTGTGGGCATTCTAAATCTATCTCGATTTTGACGTTATGACTTCTATCTCTTGCTTAGCTCAACTTTTAATATATTACAGATTTTATTTATTTATCCTCAGTTTGTACAAATTACATTACATATGATGATGTAAAGACACATGTCAATAATACGTATAATCATTTACAGATGTGTTTCTATTATACAACATTAAATCTTATAATAAGTTATATACACAATATGGGGTTGTTGGTTTAAATTACCATATATATATATATATATATATATATATATATATATCGAAAGGGCTCAGCTCATCAGTAGATCATTTCAGAAAGGCAATAGAAAATTGGTTTATCTGAAAAAGAAAATTTCGCGCTAAAATAGTTTATATTGTGTATTGACAACAGAATATTGTTGTCATTGACTTGTTATTTATTTACCATCATCATCATACGTGTATATAAGCGAGACCAAATAAAGAACTATCATCTTGTGTCACCTACTTGCCTCTCCTAGATCCTACGTGCCATGTTATGACAGTTTACAATTAAACACAAGGTAATAATAATAACGAAAAGATTCAATAAGGATAAGTTTCTTTATTTGAAAAATAAATTCGAGCTTTCGGGCGTAAGCTGCCCTTCTACAGGAATAATGGATATAATTTTAAGTAGTCATGTATTTACAGTTATAAATATTTTCTTTAAATGGTTTCTCGCTTTGGTCTTGCACAGCGCGAGTGGATCGCATACCCACGTGATTTAGTTTAAATCAAAGAAAAGCCCTGATAAAGAGAGGCGTGTTGCCCCTAGAAACACTAGTTGACCAATAATTTATATCCAGTATATGCCCTATATTTATCTATACATATATATATATATATAATAATAATAAATAGTTATTTAATTTTATAGTCCAGTTTTGTATTAAGATTATCTTCACTATTATGATCATTTAAATTCAAATTATAAAATTTGTAAGATGTTATTAATTTGTAGATAGAGAGAGAAAAAAAAAATATTTTACTTCTAATACATCATCAAGTTAATTATATATTTATAATTAATAACAATAAAAATTAACAACGTAACGTCTATTACATCGGCTTTTACACGTCATTTAGACATACTCTAATCCTATATATAGAATAATCGAAGTGAGGATATATATAATAGTTAGAAAAAAGAGAGAAAGACAGAACCATGCACTTTTAATCAAACTAATAATAAAGAAAAAAAAAATTGTAAAGAAGGTAGATAAGATTGTTAGTATATATATATATATTTTTATAATTTTATATTTTATCCTTTTTTTTTTAAGATTTTTAAAGGTTTTTTTTATTTTATAATATGATTATAAATAGTTGTATTTAGTAATATATCTATAGTATGAATTAACATTTGTTATAAGTTTGGATATTATGTTTTGAAACCCTAATGGTAGACCAGACATACACAAAAAACTTTAAATTGAAATAAATTGGAAAAAGAGATCTGCTGGACCGGGGATCTTCAGATAAAAGCCCAACGACATTTCACCCCTTCTTTATTATGTCATAGATCTCTTTTAAACCGGATTTTATGTGTTAATATTAAGTTGTTTCAGTGAAATATTTAAATGAACATATATAACAGATACAAGTGTTAACAAATTCAAACTGTAAACCTACCTCGACCGCGGCGTCCTCCATTGTGAATATCTATTTCTGGCTGACACATGTTGCGGGGGGGGGACATTTCAAATTTAGACCATTTATTCAGAATTTTTTTGAACAACAAGAAAATTAAAGAAGAAAGGAAAAATAGTTAAGGGAAGAAAGCTGAATTTCATAATCTTTACAGCTAGTTATATCAAAATAACTGATTCAACATTTATTCATCTTTTAATATTCCTTTAAAAAGGCAAATTATAAGAGTTTAATAAAGCTATTAATTGTGCAAATTCACCTTTATTTAACTTACATTTTCCTCCCCAGAAATTGGAGATTAAACAAAATGAACTATATACTATAACACTTTAAAAATCTTGTGAAAAAATCTTTTAATCAGTTATTTAATCAAAGTTTAATTAACTGTTAAAGATTATAAATTTGTATTAGTTATTATTAAGAGAAATTATAGAAAGTTGATTTCATAAATGGATATTTCCATTTATTTTTTTTTAAATATTTTATAATTGATATACTGTTGAAATATTTTACTTGTTTGATACTAAATTTGTTTTTAATAAATTCCATGTTTAAATTTTTAACATCTTCTATGAAATTATCTAATATATTATTTATTCTATAAAATCTTAGAAACTGACCATAATATATACCCTTACAACAATTTAATGATATATTAGAATTCATATTACAGTATTTTATAATATTGAAATTATAATTACTCTTTTTATTATAAACTCTAACAGCACTATTTGTAAGGTCTATATTCAAGTCTAAAAAGTTAACTTTTTGTTTCTATAAATTTTTTCATTGTTCTTAAGTTTCAAGTATTTAGGATATATTTCAGGTATTAATTTTTTAAACTGTGGATTATTAAATATTATTATGTCATCTACATATCGGAATATTTGCCAATTAATATTATTTTGTAGAAAGTATTCTCTTTCGTACCAGAACAATATTAGATTGGCTAATAACGGACTAGAAGAAGTTCCCATGGGAACGCCTTCTGATTGAATATATATTTTATTTTTAAATTCTATATAGTTAAAATTTAAAAATGTTTCCAGTAGAGTTTTTGCTGTTTTAAGATCTAATTTAAATGTTTTATATCTGTTATGAATAATTTTAATGTAGAAAGTTTTGTCATTAATGAATTCATTAAATAAATTGGTTATTTTATTATTTAGATCTCTTAAATTTATTTTAGAATATAGGTCCTCAAAGTCAAATGTGTGTACTGTTTCAATGTTTGTCCAATTGTTCATTAAATAATTAATGATTTTTTTATTTGAGTCGATAAATTTATAATTATATTTATTAGTTAATTTATTTATAATAAATTGTAGTGTTGAAGCTAATTGTATATCAATATTTTTTATGACTGAATTTATACCAGATGTGATTGTTCTGAAAGAAATAGGTTTTTTGTGTAGTTTAGGAATTATATAGAACTTTGGTATGTTTGGATTTTTGTGGTTATTATAAATTTTTAGTGAATTTTCAACATTTTTGATGTCTTTTTTTATTTTTGTGCCTGTAGTTCTAGCAAAAGTGTATTTATGATTATTATCAATTTCCTTTTTTAGTATATCGTGGTATAGATTTTTACAAATTAAAGATAAATTATTGGAACATTTATCTATAGGAGTGATAATATAGTCCTTCTTTATTATTAGTTTGATTAAAAGTGCATGGTTCTGTCTTTCTCTCTTTTTTCTAACTATTATATATATCCTCACTTCGATTATTCTATATATAGGATTAGAGTATGTCTAAATGACGTGTAAAAGCCGATGTAATAGACGTTACGTTGTTAATTTTTATTGTTATTAATTATAAATATATAATTAACTTGATGATGTATTAGAAGTAAAAGATTTTTTTTTTCTCTCTCTATCTACAAATTAATAACATCTTACAAATTTTATAATTTAAATTTAAATGATCATAATAGTGAAGATAATCTTAATACAAAACTGGACTATAAAATTAAATAACTATTTATTATTATAATTAATTTAGATTTAGCTTGCTAATCTAATCAAATCTAACTGATATAAGTTATCATTATTATCAGTTTGCTCCTTAAGTTTTAAAATTAGAATCACTGTTATAATTTTGTTATATAGTTTCTACACTATATATATATATATATATATATATATAAGCTATTTTTTGCATATCTAGGATTATTTATGTAGTTTTATATTTTATTATTTAAGAAAAAATATTGCGATGTATTTTTTTTTTTTTTTTTGGTTTATATTATACAAGGTAATAAGACCAAATCCAAATAAATAAATAGTGTGTGACGTTTCGGTAACAGCGTTGTTACCTTCTTCAGACAAAAGTACTGAATCTGAAGTCTGAAGATCTGTCTGAAGATGGTAACAACGCTGTTACCGAAACTCAGACACTATTTATTTATTTGGTCTTATTACCTTGTGTTTATAATCTATAATTCAAATTGTGCCTTATCACAATTATAAATGCAGATGGCGTGCTAATGCTTCCTATTTCTGTCTTCTGTTGGTCTTGGTTGGTTCACAACAACCAGGACTTAGCATCCAAAAATATACATTGAACAATTTTACTCCGAAAGTGTCTCAATGCACCGCGATTCCTATATAAATTCAGCCTTACCGGTGACTTATGGTAACTGTAGCTGCCAACTATGGTTATCATAGCCTGTAATATGTCTATTGGATGTTCAAAAGTTTATCTTGAAACTGTCTCTATAAAATCTTTACACAAATATTGCTCTTTTTTCTACACAATCAAAATATTCTAAAATGAAATATTACTTTAATATGGGGGATAATTCTCACCAGTCTTTTTTAACTTCAAAAGGGACAGTACTCACAAATTTACAAAGTTATTCTCTCATCCTTTAGAATTTTCTTCACACGTAGGTTGAGAGGTTTATCCAGATTTTATCCGAATTAGATATCCTCTTAGATACTAACAATTGAATTTAAAACACGAAAAATTAAATATATTTGATTTAATTGAGAAAAATATTTCCAGAGAGAGATCAACCACATTCTCTCTCTCTCTCTCTCTCTCTCTCGTTTGTCTTCAAGTTACGAGACAATACGCTTTTGTTAATTTTTCCAAGGACCTATTATCATAAAAATGATAATGTTAAGACACTTTTCTAAATTTTAAAAAATATATGTATTATTAAATGAAATAAAAGTCTGTGTTTAGAAAGTTTTCCGACGTTTATTGACTTTAAATTTACTCTCTTTAAGTCTCTAAAACCTATCTATAAAGGTTTCTTGTACAATTCCAACACAACCATAAATACACACCCATAAGTGTTATTAGTTATTATACGAGAGGTTTTAGCACCTTGTAACTACAAACATCGAACTGTTACTTGCTGGTTGAATTGCTAAATCTATTGTCAATCCCTATGTGTCATCCTGGAATGTTCTTTGTGTGTACTTGGGACCTCGAGAAAGATCATTAACAATGACAAAATATTTTGAAAATAGAGCAATCCATAAATCAATCTTTAATTAAAAAGGCATATATTGGATCAAAATATCATTTATTTTACCAATATTTCATTTGGCTGAAATATTGTTAATTGTTGAAACACTGTAATTGTTGTTGACACACTTTAAAATGTTATAACACCTTGATAAAGGTTGGCGTTCAGTCAACTGAAATATTGGTAAAATAAATGATATTTTGATCCAATATATGCCTTTTTATTTAATGACAAAATATGTAAATACAAATAATTGTATGTAATTCTACTGTTCTAGATACAAGAAAATAAGACCTAATCCCATGTCAACAGACAAAAGTCTTTTGTTTGATGATGATAACAATGCTGTTACCGAAACGTCACACACTATTAATCTATTTGGATAAGGTCTTATTTTCTTGTATCTATAATCTATAATCTAAATTGTGCTTTATCATTCTACTGTTCTAAAATCTTATTTCCATAGTTTACTTTAATACCATTTCTGATATACCATCCTTCAGTGTAATCAAAATCGTCCAATACAGTATTAGAGCTCTAAGAAGCGGTCTGGTAGATTGAATTGGCGAAACCGCTGGGAGGGTTTATCATTGATGAGCCAAGCTCTCCCAATATATTTTCATCGCAGTAAGGACATTGGAAGTTTGTTTTTTATGTGTAAAAGAAACATTCGTGTCTTAATGTTTTAATTTACTATACATAGATGGCGCGTTATTGCTTTATATTAATGAAAAAATGTTTTAAGATTGTCACAGTGAACGTACATTGGTATTTTGAAACGTTTAATTTGTAGAAGAAACATTGGTGATAAATAATTTTATTTCTTATTTTGTCTTTGTTTCTCTCGGGATCCACCGATCAGAACCCAGAGTGTCAGTTACAGCGGACTCAGAGATTTAGGACTTCAAAGGTCCGCAGTCCATCACCTTACCAACAATGGATCCTCCTGCCAATGAGATCGCCCCTAATTTTGAGAGTAATGGCCCAAACATTTGACCCGGGGCATAACGTACATCATGTTGTCAGGAAGATACATCGGACAGAGAGGGCGTCCCTTTCTTTTTTTCAATCAAGTTGGTTCGGTTTTATGTCTGGACATTTGTCTTTGTTGATAGTTAGGTTGGGGTTCAGCATTTTTGATTATTCTTGCACAAGAATTATTGCGCGCGCAAAAAAAAAGTTCTCAAAGACGTGCGTTAGACTCAGGGATCTTGAACAGGTCCACCAATAAATGTAAGTAACAAAATGGACTTCTAGAGTATACCTTATTTAGAATTGTCAAACTACTTTTACACGTGTATATCTGAGACATATAGCTCTTCAGTCTAACGCTCTCCCAACTGAGCTATTTGGGGTTGAGAAATATAAAGCAATCCATAGGAAATTCATTAAGGATGAAACGTCTATTTTTGATCAACGATTTTATTGTGTGGTATCTTCTAATATTTCAACCATGGGCTCTTTCTTCCCCCTCGCTGCTATCTATGAAGACTGAGCCTTTCCATTACCGTCTCACTTTTTTGTTTAAAAGGCCCGGCCCTCATACATATCAGAGGAAAGAAGGATTCCAGTCATACTCCTGGGCGATTATCCTGGGCTAAATATTGGAAGATACCAATATAGAATTAGATAATCATGATAAGTTTTTCATCATTAATATGTATAAACACTGTATCTCCCACTGCAAAACGGTCACAAACTTCTACGCACCATCCTGGTCTGTGAACCTCCCATTCCGTATTTACTTAGAATAAATAACACCAGTGTCGACTCATCTCTCTAAGCCAATAACTTTCTAAAGAGCTTTTCCGTGTGTGTGTCAATATGTTACATTGGTATTAGTCGCCAGATGGAATAAAAACAAGACATATAAAATCACAATTCTGTGGACAGCATCTCAAACAAATTACAATAGGCTGAAGCAAGGAAGTTAGAAGAATGGAACGAGAACTTCTCGATATTCCTTGGAAGATGTGTCAGACTGACATCGCTGATGTTGTCACCTGCGACAGAAACACGCGACCCGATTCTTTGTGCTAAGATGCCATCCACGACTGGACAGGAACTCCCTCTCAGCTGACAGAACGTGCATAGAAATGGAAACAAGATTTCAACATTCATATTTTCTCTCTGAACACTTTCATTTCAGTTCGCTACGATAGATACAGCGGTTAATTTGAGTGTTGTTATAATAACATGAAGCTTCGCTCGCTGAAAACAAGAATCGAATTCGAAAATGCGTGAAAGCCTACTCTTCTTTTTTAGTTGCATCCATGCCTAGCCTTATAATTCTAATCCCATCAAAATGTAATGTGCTGGTCAAATATAAAGCCATATAGCTCGTTTTTATACATATAAAACATTGCATATACAAGAGACTCAAAAATAATAAAAAGTAACTTTAAAACATAGCAACTCTTCCTTAGCAATTTTGATTTCTTTTTTGGCTTCTATTTGTATCTCTAGTTTTTTTTTAATTACAACTTCATTGACCTAGCATACCTTCACATATTTAATTCCACTTTCACAATTCTTCTTATTTCCTTAGATTTTTCTCTTCAAAACCCGGTGGCGCCTCTGCCGAAGGATTCTGAGAATATATTTGGGCTCGTTCTTATTATTTATCCACACAAAATCTACAACATTTTAACACTAAAAATCTTATAATGTTCACCCTATGTATACATTAAATAAGTGGTTACAAATGTAGGCTTATAGCTGTGTAAATGTAAAACCGAGCTGTTCCTATAACTCTCTTATGTCGATATGCAGTGAACTAACTGTGTGTGTGAACGCAATAACAAATCACTACCATGAATATTATTACCGTATACACTTCCTGCTTTTATTCAGTTGTACCTTCCTATGTGTAAAATTCATTTTTAATGTATACTTCTTTTGGTTAAGAGAACGTTAAAATTTCAACCCAAATAAATATCCCCCATAATGTTTCTTCAGCAGAATAAACATTCAACTTTATGAAAAAAAAAATTAAAAATGTGATATTTTACTGAGATAAGGTGCATAATTTATTTTTAAAGACATCTCCTTATCGTGCAACTGAAAGTTGCTGATGGCTTGTGCCATCTATCTGAATAAATATCAACTATTCATTGATTTTTGATTATTCCCGAATTGGCCAAATACCCATTCTTGATTAATCAAGAAATCAATGGCTATTTGGCCAATTATGGAATAATTAAAAATGAACGAATATTTGATATTTATTCCGATAGATGGCGAAAGCCATCAGCAACTTTCATTTGCACGATAAGGAGATGCCTTTTTTTAAATTAAAATTTATGTTTTGAGCCAAAATAATCATCGGGAAACACCGTATCTTGTATCGAAATAAATATTTAGAAATTATAAACTTAGAATCGTCCAATGAATCGGGTCTGGTGGATCAAATTGGCGAAACTTCTGGAAGAATTCCTCGTTGATGAACCAAGCTCTCCCAATATTTTCCAATGCAGTAAGAACAGAAGAAGTTTTTTTTTATTTGAAAAAGAAACATTTGTGATTAGTGGTTGTATTTCTTATGTATAGGTGGCGAGTTAGTGACTTCTATTTAATCGAGAGAGAGAGTGAAAATTGCTCTTTAGCCTTAATAACAATTCAGTAAGTTGTCTTAAACTAAGCATCGCGAATGAAGAGTACCTGAATAAATGTTGAGAAAATGCTTTACTTGAAAAAATCGACTCTAATGTGTAAGTTTATTGTGAAACAATAGAAAGTAGCATGGGATTATTTTGTACCAAATCAATGACAAAAATATGACGAGAAATGTAGGTTGCGATTCCTTTTATAGAGTAAACCTGAGCCCCGTCACAATTCTAGTATTTAGAATCCAACATTTACTAAACAACGCGAAACCAATTTATCAATGCTGATATTTTGGGTAAATATTTATTTTGACAAGATATATTCAATTCACGAGAGTAGTTAAGAAAGTAATTACATCATACCTATGAGATATTTATTGATTGCACTCAACCATCCAAACTTATAGAAATATTCTTACTGTTGTGGTTTTAGAAAATATCGTCATCAACATTTTCATGAACTCCTTATACTCTGAACACATCAACAGTGAACTTTAATAGATCATATTTAGTTCTATACAAATAATACATTTGTATCAGGCATTAGCTGTAGTAGTTGCAGCGATCTATAAAATTACATCAATTTCTTCTTTGAAACTTATTTCCATATAATAGGATAGACGTCCCGAGATGCATGGCGAAGCATCCCAAGAAATGACCCCTGAACTGCTGTGCAAACACCGACATCTCTTTGAAGACCTTTTTAAAAGATTTCCTCATTTACCACGCTCTGCCATCTTCTCTATGTGCTAACCTCAATCCCCAGCAAGAGTGGAGCTATGCAAATATTCTCGCCGATACAATATGCAAATAGCTCCTTAGCGATACAATATGCAAACTACCATAAACTTCCCAATGGTGCTTAATTTGAGTTTACTTTTATTATCCAAGTATTATATGAAATTTATCTCCTCGGTCATCCTTTTGAAAGGCCTTTGAAGATTTAGTTTGTTCATTCGCACAAATGAGGTCCCTGAAGGACTGTTGAACAAACATTTCACGGCTGGACTCTGACCCAGTACAGATTTATGACTCTCTTGGCCCTGATCATTTATTCATTCCTGCTGATGGGATGAACTTTTAGCGGCTGGCTCCCTGGGGAGTCCTTCCTTAGGTGTTGTCGCCGTTTTACTGGCCAACCTCTTCCGCATTCTTCCTGCGCCCTTTGACACAAACTTCTGGAATCTTCGGCCTCTTGGTAAAATTGGACGCGGTCACTTTTAAATGTTAATTGATGGTGTCTTCGTTATACGAGTTGACCTGTAGGACGCAGGCTCTTTGACGTCTGTAATGGACAACGACTTGGTCGTAAATCTCGGCATTGGGGACAATCTTCTGTGTCATGAGCATCTTGGTTCTAAATTATCTTTCCTTAGTGCGGCAAAACCTTTCCTTCGACGAGATCCTCTATATGTGGAGACCATTTTTCTTGAAATTTTCCCTGGAAACTATCAATACATTTTAAGTGAAGTAGAACTCTCTCTAAATCAACTTATCTCCCCATAGTTTGGAACATAAAGTGGTCACAAACCTGAATGATGTTGAATTGTAATTTATCTCTTCAACTTCATCACACACAACGGGGATTTAAAAAACGCCAAGAAGTTCTCTTCCATATTTAAGTTTTCATTTCGACACAAATTATCTTGACGATTCTGGTTCTAGGGTTTGAAAGTCGTTAAGTCACCAAAATATGAAATGTAATATTACAGCGGTACGGTAGATTAAACTGGGAAACCGCTGGAAAGGTTCACCACTGAAGTATTATTGAAGTAAGGGCAGTAGAGAAAATTGTTAATTTTAAAAAGAATCATACACGCTTAAAATAGTTTCAATTTCTTTTCACTAAAATATGATCAAATTTGATATGAACAAAATTTACAAAAATAACCAAATCTGTATTGTATGAAAATATCTAAGGCAAATAGTTTTTCTCCATATTCAGATTATGCGGGGCAAATACAACAAGCAAAGAGACCTCCACTCGGTATATCTCGGCAACACAATAAATAACTCGGTTTAGAAATGTATTTATCCCAGTATCCAATCTATCTAATCAACCCTCAGCAACAATGGATCGTTAACCTTGCCGATCAGTATGTGGCCTCTCTATCTAATTCCATCTTAACTCTTCATTAAGAAACAATATTTCCAGGGGGTTGGTGGCGTAATGGTATGTACTGTCGGTTTTCAATAACCATGACCCGGGTTCGAATCCCGCATTGGGCACTTTTTTCTAAAAATTGCCTTAATTATCCTCGACTCTTGCACAAAACCAACCCCCTAACAGAAAATGCAAGCAATCAAAACAACTATGGCTCCTTGTAATCCATGCAGTCGAAATGCTACATGTGTAGGCCTGAGGCGCATATACAGTAATACCTCTACCCATCATGATTATTAGGGTCTGTACTGTGTGTATATACTTAGCATATTGCTAAATAATCACTATATACTTACAGAGTTATTATTTCTGTTTATCTCAACCTAAACTATAGTGGTTAAAAATAAGATAGAAGAGGGACCCTTTTTGTGTGTTGTACGTGTTAGGCGAAAATTTGCAATCACAAGCAGTGTCAGTGATAGAAACATCAAGGTACATCGTTGATTGGTCGATCCGCTTGTTAATCAAATTGGAAAGTATTCAAAGATAATGTGTGAATGAATGTTTAAGCAAGTCTATATATATTATCTGAATATATATGTGTTCACACGATGGAACCATATTCGTTCACATAGAGAGCTATCCTCACTATCCAAGAGAAGTGGCAAGCGATAAATCTACTAATTCTCTTTTACATCTCGTTTCTTAATTAAAGCTCTCCAAGGCCGCCGTCCACACTATATTACAAGCTATGATCGTTTTAAAGGGATTGGTCGAACTCCTTAAAACATGTGCAGAGATGTAGTGCACTAGCAGTCGAAGCCCCTACCCGAGCCAAGCATTATTATCACGGTCTGTGTTGAAGATATACTTTGTTATATATACAAAATAACATTATTGATAACAAAGACTTAACTAAATGGACAAGTGAATTAATTTGCTTATTGGTTCAAGAATTTAACTGGCGTGTGAGTCAGCTTTCGTCTTAATTATTATTTTAAATATCGATTGTTGTTTGGTAAAAAAATGACAATTGTAAATATTCTGATGATGTTTGAGGAAACCTTCAGAATCGCAGTTTTCGACGTTGTGAGGCCGTTCAAGATCTTCCTCCCGCTGCCTATGGCTGTCGTAGGTGGGGGACCTTCCTGAGAGGATGGCAGCTTCCGTCCAGTTCGAGGTCTGCCACGGAACGGTGAGGTAACGGCCTTGCGTGCGGGTCAGCCACCACATAACACCGTGACTTGGAAGGCCCAAGGATCCCCATTGTAAACACCGCCGCTATGTTTAGACGCCGCGGCCTTGTCACAACCGATCCTCCTCCAGGCAGCGTGTGGGTGGCAGGCCGTCTTGTTTGTTTACCGCAGCTCAGTCAGGTCATGATGCTGTCAATGGTGGTTGTAGATATCTACTGATCAACAATCTGTTTACCCCACACCTTGGCCATGTCTACTGACGCTGAAGATGTCACTCAACGATGGCTGTAGATAGGTGTCACTCAACGATGGCTGTAGATAGCTGCTGATCAACAATTTATTTACCACAGTTCGGCCATATCTACTGAGGCTGAAGATGTTACTCAACGATGGCTGTAGATAGGTGTTGATCAACAATTTATTTACCACAGTTCGGCCATATATACTGAGGCTGAAGATGTTACTCAACGATGGCTGTAGATAGGTGTTGATCGACAATTTATTTACCATAGTTCGGCCATATCTACTGAGGCTGAAGATGTCACTCAACGATGGCTGTAGATAGGTGTTGATCAACAATTTATTTACCACAGTTCTGCCATATCTACTGAGGCTGAAGATGTCACTCAACGATGGCTGTAGATAGGGGTTGATCAACAATTTATTTACCACAGTTCTGCCAATCTACTGAGGCTGAAGATGTCACTCAACGGTGGCTGTAGATAGGTGTTGATCAACAATTTATTTACCACACAGTTCTGCCATATCTACTTACGCTAAAGATGTCACTTAACGATGGCTGTAGATATGTGTCACTTAACGATGGCTGTAGATAGGTGTTGATCAACAATTTATTTACCACACAGTTCTGCCATATCTACTGACGCTGAAGATGTCACTCAACGATGGCTGTAGATAGTTGTTGTTCAACAATTTATTTACCACACAGTTCTGCCATATCTACTGACGCTGAAGATGTCACTCAACGATGGCTGTAGATAGGGGTTGATCAACAATTTATTTACCACAGTTCGGTCATATCTACTGACGCTGTAGATGTCACTCAACGATGGCTGTAGATAGTTGTTGATCAACAATTTATTTACCACACAGTTCTGCCATATCTACTGACACTGAAGATGTCACTCAACGATGGCTGTTGATAGGTGTTGATCAACAATTTATTTACCACACAGTTCGGTCATATCTACTGACGCTGAAGATGTCACTCAACGATGGCTGTAGATAGGTGTTGATCAAAAATTTATTTACCACAGTTCGGTCATATCTACTGACGCTGAAGATGTCACTCAACGATGGCTGTAGATAGGTGTTGATCAACAATTTATTTACCACAGTTCGGTCATATCTACTGATGCTGAAGATGTCACTCAACGATGGCTGTAGATAGGTGTTGATCAAAAATTTATTTACCACAGTTCGGTCATATCTACTGACGCTGAAGATGTCACTCAACGATGGCTGTAGATAGGTGTTGATCAACAATTTATTTACCACACAGTTCGGTCATATCCACTGACGCTGAAGATGTCACTCAACGATGGCTGTAGATAGGTGTTGATCAACAATTTATTTACCACAGTTCGGTCATATCTACTGACGCTGAAGATGTCACTCAACGATGGCTGTAGATAGGTGTTGATCAACAATTTATTTACCACAGTTCGGCCATATCTACTGACGCTGAAGATGTCACTCAACGATGGCTGTAGATAGGGGTTGATCAACGATTTATTTAAACACAGTTCTGCCATATCTACTTACGCTAAAGATGTCACTTAACGATGGCTGTAGATATGTGTCACTCAACGATGGCTGTAGATAGGTGTTGATCAACAATTTATTTACCACACAGTTCTGCCAGATCTACTGACGCTGAAGATGTCACTCAACGATGGCTGTAGATAGTTGTTGATCAAAAATTTATTTACCACAGTTCGGTCATATCTACTGACGCTGAAGATGTCACTCAACGATGGCTGTAGATAGGTGTTGATCAACAATTTATTTACCACACAGTTCGGTCATATCTACTGACGCTGAAGATGTCACTCAACGATGGCTGTAGATAGGGGTTGATCAACAATTTATTTACCACAGTTCGGTCATATCTACTGACGCTGTAGATGTCACTAAACGATGGCTGTAGATAGGTGTTGATCAACAATTTATTTACCACACAGTTCGGTCATATCTACTGACGCTGAAGATGTCACTCAACGATGGCTGTAGATAGGTGTTGATCAACAATTTATTTACCACACAGTTCGGTCATATCTACTGACGCTGAAGATGTCACTCAACGATGGATGTAGATAGGTGTTGATCAACAATTTATTTACCACACAGTTCGGTCATATCTACTGACGCTGTAGATGTCACTAAACGATGGCTGTAGATAGGTGTTGATCAACAATTTATTTACCACAGTTCGGTCATATCTACTGACGCTGTAGATGTTACTAAACGATGGCTGTAGATAGGTGTTGATCAACAATTTATTTACCACACAGTTCGGTCATATCTACTGACGCTGAAGATGTCACTCAACGATGGCTGTAGATAGGTGTTGATCAACAATTTATTTACCACAGTTCGGTCATATCTACTGACGCTGTAGATGTCACTAAACGATGGCTGTAGATAGGTGTTGATCAACAATTTATTTACCACAGTTCGGTCAGATCTACTGACGCTGAAGATGTCACTCAACGATGGCTGTAGATAGGTGTTGATCAACAATTTATTTACCACAGTTCGGCCATATCTACTGACGCTGAAGATGTTACTCAACGATGGCTGTAGATAGGTGTTGATCAACAATTTATTTACCACACAGTTCTGCCAGATCTACTGACGCTGAAGATGTCACTCAACGATGGCTGTAGATAGGCCACAGTTCGGCCATATCTACTGACATATTATGTCGTGTTATATATATATATGTGATATCTTGGGACCTCTGGGACCAGTGTTACCTGATGCTAGACGAACCTCGATGTCAACTCTACCGTGCAGTCGTGGTGGAAGGCGACACAGCTGGGCCAAAGGTGAAATAAACAAACAGAGATTCCACTAAAAGCGTCTGACGTCAAGAAGGAATGGGACGAGGAGAGAGGGAGATCTTTAGAGCAAGTGTTACCTTGTTGAGAGCCAAGCGTCTACTAACTATTCTTGCTTCTCGATTTAACACCAAGACCTGTCTTCTTTCCCATTGGTCGAAAGGTGTCACATGGCCTTTTTCTATTGGTTGACCTATTTAGGTGATGTCTTCTGATTGGTCTTTGCTACTGCCTTTGACGGAAGATACGTCCGGTCTTGTTCCGGAAATACGGGGCGTTACTCGACTTTTATGGTTTCCGCGGTCACAAGATACGTCCGGTCTTGCCCAGGAAATATTGTCTTGTAAATTATTTATAGTTGGGCTAGTTTTAAGCCTCTTTTGCTAGGCCTTGCTTCGACTTCTGTCCTAAGCCTGATTAGTTTTAACCTTAATTTTCTCCTGTTAGTCTCCATTCCTTCTATCTGTGCAGTTGCTATACTTTATTAGATTCTTACGCGGTACAGATTGATGTTAGTTGAGGCTTTCTATGTGCAGTACATAAGAAGTTATATACAGTCATGGGGTGGAACATGTGGTAGTAGATATCTAGACTATTTACAACAATTCCATGGTCTTAAATCATCACAGATGGCTCCGGATGTGAGAGGGTTCATATGGAGGGATTTAAGAGAGCGGAATAGGAAGACTGTTATTAAGGAAGTAATTTTTTTTTAAATTAATTGAAGTGAGTTGGTATATAACATGGGGTTGATTTCTGTATATCCATAAGAGATAATAAAGCATAAACAACTAATACTAAACATACAAGTAAAAATAAAAATATGAATAAAATATTTAATAGAGAACATATAATGATTATAGGTAAAAATATAAATGATTGGATGGGTAAATCATGATCTCTTCGTGATGGGCGTTAGAAAGGGTTGAGGGGTTAGTTATTACTTGGTTGCGGCAATGTCACTTTGACTCAAGTCCCAAACCATTTAATGTGCACGGCGCGGAAAACCTAGGCCATGTTTCACATGTAAATTTAAGGACCGAATAAAGTTACAGTACCACAATCGAATAGTAAGATAAGGGTGATTGTTATGGGTTTTAGTAATTAGTCGTTAAGACGTACGCATGCAGGATAAAGAGGGCGAAGATCAGTGACCAGAAATCAAAGTTTTAATTAGAGTCGTCAGGGGCTTAGCGAGAAAAAGAGTAAAATAAAAAAAAATGTGCCAGCGTGTGGCATGAGAGTGCCCTGGAATAAAAAAAAAATACAATTTGCACGTATCCAAGCCAGAAGTAGGGATAGGTAAATCCGGGGGACGGTGTGTCAAGATTGTTAATTACGAAATCAAAGTAGGTCAAGTCTAGCCTGTGAAGGAGTTAAAAGTTCCTGCGGAAAAGGGTTAGTATTTATTAAGAAGTAACCTTTAAAGTGGTTGTTTAAGAGGTTATTGAAGATTGCCCTGTTTTTAGATCATGATTTTTAGTTTGATTATAAAAGAATATATCATTGAGATATGAAATTGCGAAATTAAGGCTTTGCATATAGCGTTAAAGGATTTGAAAAATCGAAAATAGAATTGCGAAGTTAAATGCAAAGTAATCTTTAAAAAAAAGTAAAAATAGTGATGATATGATACAAAGATTAACACACTACAGCAGTATATAAGGGGTAATAGAAAGTGAAAATATTAAATGAAAAAAAAATAAGCAGTAATATACTCGATAGCATTGACATGGTAGCGGAAGATGAAACAATGTAAATAAAACATCTAATTTATAAAGTGAGAGAAAATATAAAATGACAAAATGCAAATTAGTGATATAAACATGAAATATAAACTTGAGATTATTAGATATGAAAGATAAAATATAAAGTTGATTATAGAATAGAGTCATAAAGCAAAAGTAAATAAGTTTTGGTAAAGAAAAATAAAATAAAACGACAATAATCTAAACTGATTGATTGACGTAAATAAAAAAAAAACAATTATAAGAGCTAGATAATGATTATATAAAGAATATTAAAATGAAAAATTTTAAAAAAATGTTCATCGAGAAAGAAGAGTAAGTAAGATTATACATAGAAATTGTATATCGTGAAAGAATGGAAAGTTGTAGGCCAAATGTAATGTTCCTGTTTTTTAGGATGGGTGGAGAGAGCTTTAAATTGTCCTCGATCGCGAGATCTTTGGTCTTGTTGGCCTAAGTTGTTCTAACTTATCGAATTTGTTTTAAGTTTGGTGCGACTCGTGGATCACATTGTTTCCAACTGTGAAACTTACTGAGTCCTAATGTTGTCGATTTTTTGTTCCCTGCGCCACGTTTAGGTGAAAACGTGATTCTTCCTAAAGCGGCATTTATTCTGTGTGTGCAGGAGAAACACGGCGATCTATTCTAACCGATAAAGGGTTGTTGTTGTTGTTGTTTTTTTTTTTTAAACATGTGTGGGTGTGTGTGATTTTTAGGTAAAATGTTGTCCTTGGTTCTAAGTGTCGATGTTAAGCGGACAAGTTAATCGAGGGCGAGAGAATGTTAGTGAACAGATTTGTTAGTAAATGTACGCACTAATGTCTAATTTAATAGGTAGCGAAAATCCATTAGAGTGACATCGGGGTGGCGACGGGTCGTAACAAGATGTCGGCTGTTTGTTTGCCCATCTCCCTTCGAATTTATTATTAGCGAGTTCCGGCGGTGGAGGGCATATTTATTTGGGTCAGAGGCCCTTTGTGGGGGCAGCTTGCTTGGTGGTTGTTTCCCACCTTTGTAAACGCGGTTCTTGCCTGGTTTTCTGATGGCTATGTATTCGTGACATCTTTTTTATTTAGGGGTCGATTGGGTCTGTTAATTCGGACTACGTTCGGAGATATAATTTCTATAATTGTAAACGCAAAAGCGTTTTGATTTGTCACGTTTGGTGACAAGCGTTATGGGATTGACATAGGGAGATACAGCAGTTGTAATTATCCTGTGTGTTCAAGCATTTGTTAGATTTGTGTTTGTATTTCGAAAATTCGGATATTGTATCTGTTGATATTAAATCGAATGGTTTTTGGCGGACTTAGTAAAAATGTTATTCATTGATATCGGGTTAGAATTGAATGAAATTGCGACTATCTACGTGGACAATGTGTGGTTAAATGTGTCACAGGCGTGATGAAGGCGTCTTTGGCCTGAAAATTGAAAGAGTTTAGTGGTGTGGCGCTGTGACACGAAGCGAAAAAATTGTAAATGAAAAGGTGTCACGTGAAGTCTCTGTTTTGTACAAAATCTAACCTGTTTTACTATGAATAACAAATTTACTAAAGTCACGGGTGCTGGTTGTACGAACATATCGAGAATTTTTATATGGTTAGTGGATATGACACGTTTAATGTGAGAAAAAAAAAGATTGTGTGTGTTTAGTAGGGCGACGTTCTGAAGCTTGTGTGGCTCGAAATTGGACTTGGGTATTAAGTCGCGCACTAAAAATTGTTGCCAATTGGAAAAAGTGATGTGATAGGGTGTTGTTTATTTTGTTGAGAGAGATTTGTCGATATTTAAATATGCATGTAAAAGGAAGGAGTGTAGTTATGTGGGAATTTAACGATTGGAATAGTTTTGGGAGGCTGTGACTTAGGTTATTTCTGTCTAAAGCTATGAAAGAAAAGGACATAGGGGCGTTGAAAATGGGATTAGGAACATTACAATGAGACCAAATAAGAGTGTTGGAGTTCACCACGTGTGAGCAACCCGTTCCAGGAGGGGAAGATTTAGTAAATGGGACAGTTGTATTAACCTGTCCATGGGACACGTGTTGCTTGCACGAGGTGAATTGGTACAAGGTAGTTGGTAGAAGTACATTATATTGATACAGGAGTAGCTGAGGACAGTTTATAATTAGTAGAAATCTTTTTATGGAGTTAAGGGATAATATGCCAAAAGGCAAAGGTGTATCGATGATATGGAATTTTAAATTCCGCGTTATGTTACTTATTTTTGCGTTTAAAAAGATATAATCTATGGTGAAAATATTGTTAGCTATGGCATTAATAGTTAAGTTAAATGGATGGACAGGTATTTTTCTTTTACAAACTGATTTCTATTATTTTAAAAGTATTCTGCCTAATTATAGCGATAGATGCTTCTGTATCAAGTAGTTAGAGGTAGATTTACATTATTGGACAGTTCAGCTCGAACGAGCAATTGTTCAACAAAAATTATAGAAGTAGGAACCTACTGTTGTGTTGTCTTGTATGTCGGGACAGTCCTGGTTTGGTGCCATAGTTGGAGGATTCTTGGGAAGGTCAGAGTTCATTGTTTGCGCTGGGCTCGTGGTTTAGAGATGGTCGGGGGAGCAGGTAACATACGCTCGCGTGTTGGTAACTCGGAGGGGTGCTTGCAGGAGGTTTGCTGGCTTTCTCAGTCTTGTAGAGTATTGTAGTTGGGCCCGATCTGCTTGGGCGTCGTAGTTGGTGAAGAAGCTCTGCGCCTCGTACGAACCATCGTAGCGATTCCACCTCTCGCGATGTCCGGTCACGGCAGAAAGCTGATGTAGCATCGTCGTCAACCTCCCCAGGACATCTGACACCGGCGGCGGGGGCGTGACGTCTTCCTGGCTGGGGGCGATTTCCTGCGTCCTACCGAGAGTGTTTTCCAGCTTTGGAAAAGTGGTGTTTTCTCCACTTTCGTAGTCGGTATCGGTCTTCATGGGCTCCTTTGAATCCTCCTCTCTTCCCTGTTCCATCTTTCTGTACAGACAGTGGTCTACTTGCTTACTTGTACCTTGGCGTCCACTATCCTGTCGACTCTTCGGACGGGGGAGTCTGTGATATCTTGGGACCTCTGGGACCAGTGTTACCTGATGCTAGACGAACCTCGATGTCAACTCTACCGTGCAGTCGTGGTGGAAGGCGACACAGCTGGGCCAAAGGTGAAATAAACAAACAGAGATTCCACTAAAAGCGTCTGACGTCAAGAAGGAATGGGACGAGGAGAGAGGGAGATCTTTAGAGCAAGTGTTACCTTGTTGAGAGCCAAGCGTCTACTAACTATTCTTGCTTCTCGATTTAACACCAAGACCTGTCTTCTTTCCCATTGGTCGAAAGGTGTCACATGGCCTTTTTCTATTGGTTGACCTATTTAGGTGATGTCTTCTGATTGGTCTTTGCTACTGCCTTTGACGGAAGATACGTCCGGTCTTGTTCCGGAAATACGGGGCGTTACTCGACTTTTATGGTTTCCGCGGTCACAAGATACGTCCGGTCTTGCCCAGGAAATATTGTCTTGTAAATTATTTATAGTTGGGCTAGTTTTAAGCCTCTTTTGCTAGGCCTTGCTTCGACTTCTGTCCTAAGCCTGATTAGTTTTAACCTTAATTTTCTCCTGTTAGTCTCCATTCCTTCTATCTGTGCAGTTGCTATACTTTATTAGATTCTTACGCGGTACAGATTGATGTTAGTTGAGGCTTTCTATGTGCAGTACATAAGAAGTTATATACAGTCATGGGGTGGAACATGTGGTAGTAGATATCTAGACTATTTACAACAATTCCATGGTCTTAAATCATCACATATATATATATATATGTCGTGATCGAATCGAAGGGTGCAACCGTTATGCATGCACTCCCCAAGAATTAGTTCCAGCCAAGTGAGCAGCGCACCCGCGACGTGCCGTAACATTCGCCCGCGATGTCTGCCACGTTTATTTTCGTACAGTTTTATAGATGGATGAATTTTCATATTTACATTTTAACACAAGCTTAACATATTTACATACTTATACATCTTTGATATTATACAAATTATGACATATATTTATTTTCAATACCATATATTGATATTATTTTTATATTTGGGTTTTGTGTATATATATTTATCTTATTTTATTAGATTTTTTGCCCAAAGAGCTTGTGCGACGATCGTAGCTCACATACAACTTGCTGCTGAAGAAAACAAACACCTAGTAAAGGGTGAACGAATAGCCCGTTGGAATATCATAAATAAATCATATAAAGTTACCACTCCAATCAATATAAATGCAAAAACAATGCGCCATTATCATGTGGACGTTCTGAATTTGTCAATGCCGGTGGCATTGTCCCGAGTCTGCTTGAGGCGGTCAATAGGTGGCAATAGGTATATATATAGGCTATATATATATAAAATTGAATGTCTGTCTGTCTGTCTGTCTGTACTCTATAGATTCAAAAACCATACATCCAATCGCCGTGAAATTTTGGGATATTATTAGGTATATCACCGGGAAGGTTTTTGAAAAATAATTTCATGAATATCTTGAATATCCTTAGAGTTATTTGCAGATTTGTAGATTTAACTCGCAAGCAGCGCCCCCATTGTGACGATGATAACAAGTTTTCTTATCACTAAGTTTTTTATCTTAAATATTATTTATCAAAAGTAAGATTATCTCAGGATGACACGGCAATTTATTTGAGACAAGAATAATGATACAATTCCAAGGCGAAGATACTATTCCTTTAACTTCCAATTACCGAGGGAACCGATTACTATTGATTTTATTCAACTTATCGAGTATTTTTCAAGGGACCGGGAAAAAAATGTTCACTAGATAAAACTATGATTTTCTAATGTAGAAAATTAGGAAAGACAAAATTCAGGATGACACGGCACACAGGGACCGGGAAAAAATGTTCACTTTATCGAGAGATTCAAATTTACGAGTTTCAAATTATCAAAATATATCTTTTTTATTTTTTAATAAGTTTTTAGAGAATTGTTTTAACAAATGTTCGCTAGACAAACCTTTACTCGGGTAAAACCCCGGGCGAAGCCGGGTACGTCCGCTAGTAACTTATAAGGAAAATTTCGTCCGGAACAGAATGTACCTACAGGATACTTATTTACGACAATGACATTCTTACAATTTATTTCTCCAAAAATGCATATACGTAATTTCTACCAATAGGACTCAGCGTGTTGTAAATATTGAATTATGATTTACTTTTACTGTAAGTATGATGCACTAGTGCACCGTCTGTTATCAAAATTCGAAACTATTTTAAACGCGTTAGATTCTTTTTGAAATTAAACAATTTCTACTGCCCTTACTGCAATGGAAAAATTAATGGGAGGGCCTGGCTCATCAGTGGTGAACCCTCCCAGCGGTTTCGCCAGTTTAAAGGGTTCACCACTGATGAGCCAGGCCCTCCCATTAATTTTTCCATTGCAGTAAGGGCAGTAGAAATTGTTTAATTTCAAAAAGAATCTAACGCGTTTAAAATAGTTTCGAATTTTACTGTAAGTGCACCACATATCTACACGTGTGAAAATCAGTTCGACTTTGCACTTTTAAATGTGCCAGAGCCCCGTTTGGTTACTTGCACTCGCTGGTGGGGTTGGACTTTTGCAAGAATCGGGGGCCATTGGAGCTTCTTTTTTTTATCAGAAATAAAAAGCCCAATGCGGAAATCGAACCCGGGTCGTAGCGGTCGAAAACCAACGGTTTAGACCATCCTTCCACCGACCCCCAAATAGAATGTAGGAGAAAGAAAATACTTTTAATATATCTCTTTATTAAGGGAAACATCAGGTTTTCAGATATAAGTTTATTTTTAAAATTTTAATTCAAATCTCTAGAGAGAGTGTGCTTTCGGCAATGAAAGCTAGCCTTAGGAGAAGAAGACGGGTAACCAGCCACATCAAAATATTAGAAAAGATGTGAATAAAGAATCTTATATTTTGAACCAAGATAAGAATTTCACCTAATTAGTGTATCTCACATGGATTACTTTATCTTTCACATCATATCTATTTATAAATAAAATAGTTATGTTTTGTTGTGAAATATCACGATATTTCATAATGAAAAGAAAGACACAAGGAGGAAAATATGAGTATGATGATAACAATATATGAAAGTGTAATTAAACTAACACATAGTAATTAATCTTTCGATGTTAATTAAGTAAAAGACATCTCTCTTAATCTAGCGTGTGCAAATGCTGATGATGGCTTACGTCATGAACTATAAACTAAATGTTGATTCATTTTATTCCATAAAGCCGGTTAAGTTGTAGCTAATCAGCGTTGTGCTTCCTGTCCCTTCACGACCAAACAAGGCAATCCTTGAGTCTTGCTGATAAATTAGGGAAAATGGAAATAATCAAGATGGCGCAAGCCATTCAGTTGCACGATCAGAAAATATTTTTTTCTTTAACTTTTCACCTGATATATTCGCTCCTTTTTTCTATTTTCCATATAGTTCAGTGTACTCACGCACTTTTGGCCTTGAATATTTTCCCTTGATTTATCAGGAAACCTCTAAGAAATACTTTGGTTGGAAAAAGGTATGACTACATTATAACCTTTTTTATTATTTTTTTAGCTCCCGAGGTTTCAATGACTCGCTGTAACTCTCCCCAGAGGAATGTTTTTTTTTTTTTTAATCCTGGTTCACCTGGTTCAAAATCACATTAATAGGTACCGCTCAACAAGAGCAACCTAGTTCATGATAATTGAAACAGTGAATATAATATGTGAAGGTTATTCACTTATTAAACAAATTTTAACGCGGGATTAAATCCCGGTTCATGACTGTCGGGAATTGAGGGTGTTACCCTCTCATCCACCGACTTTTTTTTTTTTAAATCCTATCTTATACTTATATATGTACACGATTTTCTCAAATACATACGGACACTTTACATCTATTTTAGAAAATTGTGTACATAACACAGTGCCCAAGGTTTACCCAAAGGGCCTGTGAAGACACATTATGAGTATAGATAGTGGCTTAAAAATTACAATGGGTATATTCTGATTTCCTAGAAGCAGCATTTCAAATAAGGTTAAGTAAAAATACTTTCTAAATAACATATATACATTCGGGAAAATAAGCACACGGATAAATCCTTGGTATTCATAGTAGATTCCCAAGGAAATTTTTCACAGATAAGTATTTCTGCTTGTGGCATTTCATAAATCTCATACGAAGGAGTTCCCAAATAGGATGTAGGATGTTAGGAAATCGAAGCTGCTCCGTGTACTGATCAGGGCCATAGCCCAAAACCATGGTATACAGGTAAGTTTTTGTCTGAATTTGCCAAAATCGGTATTTTATCACTTTATTTTTATCCTCCCCACCAGCGAGTGCAAGTAACCAAACGGGGCTCTGGCATTTGTAAGTGCAAAGTCGAACTGCTTTTCACATGTGTAGACATGTGGTGCGCTTACAGTAAAAAGCAGTCGCTAACTACCCACCATGATTATCATGGCCTGTACCACGTGTACTAGGGATAAGCAAAAAAAAAATTTATCCTAATTTATCTGTTTTTAGCAAATAGGAATAACAAAATGCATTGTTTTGATGCATTTTAAACGGGAGAAGTCCACTTCCCGCACATAATGAGATATTCAAAATAAAGTAAGGATTATATTCATGTACCTAGAGAGACATCTCTCCCTTTAATTGTGGATCTGAACGATGGCATTGTGCATCAGTCTAGTAAAAACCTTTACTAGTGATGGTAAAGAATGAGCCTCAACTCCAGTTTTGGAAAATTCAGACAAAAAGTCTCCCGCAACTTTATGTTGAATTCTAGCCTGAAAATCGGTCCTTGCCACTTCACTATCTTAAACTCCTGTTTGGTAAATTCGACCGCTTTCATAACCCCTCTCCTAGTATGTTATGAAATCGAAGTCGCCCTGTACTGATTAGGGCCATAAACCGAAATCATGGTATATACGTTGGCTTTTTGTCTGAATTTACCAAAGGTGGTGTTGTGTGGCTCATTCTCTAACATCCGACCGATTTCATAACCCCTCTCGTAGGATGTTATGAAAATGAATCCACCCCTGTACTGATGAGGGTCATAGCCCGAAATCATGGAATACATGTTGGCTTTTTGTATGAAAATTTGCCAGGTTGTGTGGCTCATTATTAATCATCACTAGTAAACCTTTTTACTAGGGTGTTTTACAGTGCCATCGTTCTGATGTACAATTAAAGGGAAAGATGCCTCTCTAGGTACATAATGAGATATATGCGCCCTTGCTTGTCTGCATATGAGAACATTCCAAGTCTTGATTAATTAATGTCTCTAAAATATAATGTTTGAATCACCAGCGTGACATAATAGCTGGGAGAGGTACGTTAGGCCACCTCAACACCTTGTTTCTCCACGGCCGATGAGTCAAACCGAGCCAGCCGATGGACCGTTTCATAAATATGGAGAGGAAAGGAAGGAAGGACCTTCCGTGTCTTGGATCACGGCTATTTCCATTGAAATGGGCTTCAAGGCGCCTAAACAAACAATTAATATTAATTTTACCTTCGCGCCGACGACAACTTGTCAGGGTACGCCCCTGGATGATGTGGGACATCCTAATCTGATGCTAAGTGGAGAACTGCTGAAAGAGAATGCATTTTTTATATATATAATTCGTTCTTTTTTTAACCTAATGTTTTCCTCTTTCTCGCTGAACCTTTCTTCGCTTCTTTTGTGGCGATCTATTCACCCACTTACCCTCTCTTAACTTCGATACACAATGATTGTTGCCACAGATTTTTAAATAATGGAGGAATATATAGAATATAACATTTTAATAGTAACGATCTATTTTGTGATAAAATTAATTGGATTTCTCCAATGTAACACCCGATTCTTGTAAAGTCCAACCTCACCAGTGAATGCAAGTAGCCGAACGGGGCTCTTCCATACTTATAAGTGCAAACGTCTAACTCCTTTCTACATGTGTAGACATGTGGTGAACGTACAGAAAAAGCAATCGCCAACTACTACTGACCATGATTATCTTAGCCTGTATCACGTGTACTAGGTATACTGATAAAATTAAGTGAGAAATTGGGGAGTAAATATCGATTGAAAACGGCAGAAAATTATCTGAGCTGGAGTACACGAGTTTACTTGTATTAAATCGTGGTTTGACGACCACTCGGCTGAACGGTAGATTCAGGTGATAAATAAATCTGAAACCAAATGCCAAAGTTTATAACTAGTGGAAAATAAGTTTTGCTTTTTGACAAAATATTTATGCATAGATTTGTGAAGGTTTTGCTAACGAAGTTTTCCCATAAGTCGTTCTTTTTTAACTTCTCATTTTTACTCGCAAACTTGTGTTAGACATTCTCCTCTAAATTTACTTTTACCAACCCCTAAAATGTATTCAAAAGTACATATCATAGTAATCATTCAGAAAAAAAATGAAGTGTTAGGTTAGCTTCTCGCGCAGTAAAACTTGTTTTCCTCAAACATTCCTTCGAAGGTGCTTATACATTTTATTTTTCGAAAATTTATAATTTTAAAATCGTGTACAAACTGATAAAAGAAAGAATGATAAAGCTTGTTATTTCTTCTAATAACAAATTTCTAATCCTTCCTACAGTTAATAACAAAAATGTGTGTGAAATTTGAAACTAAAACATTAATTTCCACGTATATTAGAACATAAAAGAATTGTTTCGTCCAACTACCCTTCATAACCCTGCAATATCACTAAGGTCTCCTTTGAAATTGAAACCTACCAACTATGAAGTAGCCAAAATTAAAGCGAGAGAAAATCGAATTAGAAACCGTGAACAAAGGATGGAGTGAAATTGGGGAAAATCTAGGAGGGAGACCTTCAAGCCGTTGTCAGAAATGAGGTGTAACAATGTCATAAAAGTGAGGACAATTAATGATATCTTGTTGGAGCGGTATTGTTAGCCGCGTGGACAGAGGGTCGTCTCTCACCTCCTTGGCAAATTTGAGGACCTCAATTGCCATTGTTGCCAACTGGAGGCCAAGATGTGTGTCCATGCAACTGTTGGCAGCCATTTTTAAAGGCGGTTGTGCATAAGGAATGGTTTGTCCGTGCAACTGTCGCCATTTGTTGAGGGCGGTTATGTACAAGGAATTGTTTGTCCATGAAACTATCGACCATTTTTAAAGGCGGTTTGTACAAGGAATGGCTTGTTCATGCAACTTTCGGCCATTTATCCAAAGCGGTTGTGCATAAGGAATGGTTTGTCCATGCGACTGATGGCCATTTGTCCAGGCGGTTGTGTACAAGGAATGGTTTGTCCGTACAACTTTTGGCCCTTTTTATAGGCGGTTGTGTACAAGGAATGCTTTTCCGTGCAACCGTCGGCCATTTTTATAGGCGGTTGTGTACAAGAAATGGTTTGTCCGTACAACTTTCGGCCCTTTTTATAGGCGGTTGTGTACAAGGAATGGTTTGTCCATGCGACTGTCGGCCATTTGTCCAGGGCAGTTGTGTACAGGGAATGGTTTGTCCATTCGACTGTCGGCCATTTGTCCAGGGCAGTTGTGTACAAGGAATGATTTGTCCGTACAACTTTCGGCCCTTTTTATAGGCGGTTGTGCACAAGGAATGTTTTTCCGTGCAACCGTCGGCCATTTTTCCAGAGAAGTTATGAACAACGCACCCAGAAAGGTGTCCGTTCGATCATCTGTAGGTGGTTGCCGTTCAAAATATCTCATGAATTTAATATACGAGCACTGCTTATGAAATACTGATAACTACCCATAGCTTACATACTTGGTCCATGATGTTAGTGGAGAGAGAGATATTTCTCCTTTCAAAAAGAAAACAAATGTTGCATTCAAACTGCATTTCGTCAAATTATACTTACTGTGTATTTGTGCTAAACATAAGCCACAGAAGTATCAGCTCCAATTGGCGTTTTACGGATTTCTATCCTAGGGAGGATTGATGGGGGATTCTGCTTATTTCAGCTGGCCCATCTAAGAACGATCTGATATGTAGAGAGTTGCATTTTGTAGCGTCTCGAAGTTGCTTCTTCAGTATTCACTTCTCCATCGTCTCTTACTCTACTCGCAATATTTGACATTCTTTGTAAGCCATGCCAACCGACTCTTGAACAATGGTTTTCATTAGAAAATCGCCCGCAAAACATCGTAACATCACGTCGTTGCTGACCTGTGCACCTATTGGCCCATCGTTTTAACGTTACAGATGAGTAAAGGTTTACACAAGAGGACACAACACAAACCTTCAGTAAGAAATTTGTTTTACGCAGATTCTCCTGAGAGATTAAAAATAAGGAAGAAAGAGAGAAATATAATTATATACAAATTATAACCTAAGCAACTTCCGAGTTTTGAACTAGTGCATTTTGATCTGAGTGGGAGCATATATGTGAATATAGAGTTTTATATTTTCGCGAAATCAAAATTAAATAATCATTTATTTATTTACGTGATAAAGAATGTAATACACCAAAACTTTCTAATTTGAAAAGTAAAATCGTCTTTTACATTTTTCATATACAAACACATTTTTTCTGATTATTACATGAAAAGTAATTTTAATATTTATATATATATGATGCATATTTCATATATTATAAATATCTTCCTTTTATAATGTTAATTTTAATAGGTTATTCACAATAAATGCCGTGTCTCAAAATTTATATAAAAGGGAAAGAGAGAAGTACTTAGCTAATCAACCTAGACTTAGCCAATTCACCTTGGCTTTGATGCAAACTTCTGCCCCCCTGCAGAGAGTCATTACCTTTGCCTGGAGATTCCCGTATATAGAGTTGTTTCAACGGTCAGTCCCGGTGGACAGCTATGAAATCCCTGGGAAATTGTCCATTAATAGCCCTACACTCTTCCTTTTCTCGGACTTTTCCTCGTTTGCTGGTTCTTTCTCTAGATTTCTATGTGCCTTCTTACGCCGACTGCACCACATATACAGAAGGTGTTTCATTTTAAAAGAAAGATTTTAGTGCTTTATTTAAATAATTTTAAAATGTTTTTACAACTTATTGTTTCTATGTGTAAGCCTTGACGTTTAGCAGCGGTCCTGCATCGATGTTTCCAGAAAGTATGACTTCGTCTTAGAATATTTTGATTAAAACCATCCCAACAGTCCTTAATGATTTTCTAGAGACAATCTAACGTCTTCGGGTTTTTAGATCTAAGAGCAGTTTTCAGCAAGCCAAAAACACTAAATTCTATAAGGGCCAAGTCTGGGGATTACGAGGGGCATGGTGATCGGACTGAAAAGGGCAGGTTGGTCCATACGTCAAATCACAGCTGACTCACACTTGGGTTGCTTCCACAGTGCACCGACTGTGGAGAGGATGGTTGGAAAAAGAAAATGAGACAATTTATAGGAATGCCGGTGCAGCCAGAGTGACGTCAGCGCGCGTGGATCGGCGTATCCTTCGACAAGTAGTGGCGGACCCATATGCCACTTGTATCTCCATTCTGTAAAATGTGGAAGTCCATCTCGACACACCATTTCCCGTCGATTGGTTGCTAATGGCTTGAATTCATGTCGGCCGGTAATAAGACTGCCATTGACCCCACTGAATAGACGCCAACGTTTGGAATGATGCCGGGATAGATCTCGACATGGATGACGGAATGGCACAGGGTCGTGTTCTCAGATGAGTCACGCTTCTGTTTGTTCAGTGATAGTCGCCGTTTACACGTGTGGCGTCGACGTGGAGAAAGGTCCAATCTGGCAGCATTTTTAGAACGCCCCACCGCGTGACAACGCGGAATCATGGTTTGGGGCGCAATCGCGTATGATACCAGGTTGCCTTTAGTTCGTATTCAGGGCACTATGACGGCCTAACGATACGTTGATAATCTTTCGCGACCGGTGACACTCCCCTACCTTCAGGGAGTACCCAATGCCCTTTATCAGCAGGATAACGCCCGACCGCCCGTTTGCATGCCTTGCCGCCTCAGCCACGTTCAGAAAACGGACTGTGGCAAATGGAGAGCCATCCCTCAGGACGCCATCCGTAGTTTGATTGACTCTCTACCTAGACGTGTTGCTGCGTGCATCCCCGCCGACGCCGTTCTCCCTCTGTATTATGACATCATTTTGAAATAAAGATCACTTATTGTTCGTTCCTGCCTCTCTCTCTCTCTCTCTTTGTATATATTTTACATATATGTGTATTATCAATTATTTTTATATTTATATCTATCTATTCGTATATTTATCATTATATGATCTTATTTATTCATATTTATATTTATTCTTCATTTAACCTTATATAATCTTGTATGGACATTTGTAATAAAGAAGTTCCAATCTCAATCTCTCTCTCTCTCTCTGTTTGCCAAGTTTCATCCCTTTCTGGCCCCTCTTTCCCGATGTTCCATTTTCAATGTTACGCAGTGTATATATACATTGTATTAGGTGCACGAAAGCTTCTTTTTTTATGAATAGAGATATACGTATTGTGATTCTATTTTAGCGACAGTTTCTTCGAAATGGGTGTTTAACTTTTGATTATGTATAATTTTACTTTCTAATCCCAGAATATTTATTAGTGTATATAGGAAATACACTTTATTATTTAAGATAACCTTGTGAAAAGTAGCACTCCAAGTTCGAAATGGTCGATGTTTTTATTTAAGACTGTCGAATAGCGATTGTCGCTTGAAAGCTAGCATTGCTGATAATAATAAAAGATTATTTAAAATATTTAAAATTCTAAGTATACTTTATTCACACATACACGTGTATATATACATTCTTGTATATACTTTTATTATTATTTTAACATTGTTACTCTATTTGAGCGGCAGTTTCTTCAAAGCTCTAAACTTTTGAATATGTATAATTTTACTTCATATTACAGGGATCCCATCATACAGGGATTGTATATCGGGGTTCAGACAATAACTCTGTAAGATATTTGATACACAGTGACCTTTATTGAAGACACACGAGATAACCAAGTGTGAAAAAAATTGCCTTTGTATCCTTCAAAAAAATAGGCAACCGGTGACATCAAAATATGAAACTTCCTCAAGTTTTGTCCATGAGTGTAATTATGTAAATATGTATATACAAACTGTAAATTTCTTATTGACTCTTAGAATGTATAGCATAAGGTTATATATAGAATAGGATATCGGGTAAATGGCCTTCATAGCTTTGATGATATCAGTTACACTTTTGTTGAAAAATTTCCATGACCGATATTTATAAAAGTGGATGAATTCCGCTGATACAACGCCTAATTTCTTCCTTCAAGGCGATATTGGGATTGTTGGTGTATAAACCTTTTAGAGTTCAAAAGAAAGTCAAACGACGTTAAATCGCATAATCTGGGCGGTTAATTCTGATACCTAAAACAGGAAGTTACAACACTAAGTAAATGACTCATGCAGGAATTGCCTTGTTTCTTGGGCTCTATGGCATTTATCATTTTATTTTGCAAAATATTCATAACCCTATTTTATATACCTTATCAATCAAGGTTTGGTATTTATAGGTAATTATAAACCTGTTGTCTATCAAAATTAGTTCTTGCGTAATTTAGGGACACCCCCAGTATGAATTTATTTACATCTTTAAAATATAGAATAGGAGTGTAGAACTTGAGGACCTTCGTTAGCAGCTTCTTTAAAAACCGTTTTTTTTTTTTTCTTTTTTCAACTTTACAGAAACCTTGAGAAACCGTACACTGTCGTATATAAAAGAAGAATCATCCAATACAATAGTAAAACTCTATTTAAAAAACGGTATGGTGGATTAAATTGGCGAAACCGCTGGGGAGATTCGCCACTTTTACCATCGCATAGTACGGACAGTAGAGATTTGTTATAGTGTTTGAAAAATACAAATTCGTGATCAATGGTTTCATCTCATACCCCAGAAATATTCACACACAAAGCCTTTTATTCTATCGAATTTCATAGATAATAAATACACATGCTAGGGAGAAGAGGAACTCAGCAGATTGGTTGGGTCTCTTGAAAGCTTTCTTTTTACTTATTATCATCGTTTTACTTATTATCATCATCAAACATTATTATCTTGTTTTGTTCAGTAGAACCCTGCCTGGGACTTTTCAGATCTAATAAAAGGCTTTGTTTGTGAAACTCTAAATACTTGAAAACTAAATATTTGTCTGATAAAGTTGTTGTCAAAAGTGATACACAACAATAATACAGTTCCTCTTACACAAAACTAACGTATGTGTTAAACTTCAGTGAGGCAACACACACAAAATTTGAGAAGTGCCATATGGGTAACCCAGGTACCCGGAGTTTACCATAGATTGTCAACCGTCTGACAACACATTGAGGGGATATGCTATGATTATAAAAAATAATATCTCTCAATATAAATTTAATTAGTTAAAATTTACTATAAAAACTTTTTCTCTCTCTCTCTCTCTCTCTAATCGACGCGGGCAATGCCAGGGTTGTGCTCGAGTGCATTTTTACCCGAGATAGAATTAAAAACTCTTATGAACTTATATTTCATAAAAATCATATCCTCGTATAAAAAGTATTTTAAAGGAGCAATTTTAAAGAATCCTTAAAATAGACACGATATTAGAACGTGGCCACACTGAAAGCGAACCCAATCCCAGTCAAGTTAGCTCGGAATTTTATCGACTTAAATCTTTTTTTTTTTTCGAATTTTGCTTCACTTGTATTTTACTTAGATTTTGCTCTCTTATATTTTGTTATATTTGAATGTTATTTAACTACCCACACATACTTGAATGTTACTCTAATTATATTTTATATATACCATACACTTGAATGTTACTTGAATTTTGCTTTACTTATTTACTCGAATATACTCTCGAATGTTACTTGAGTTTTACTTTATTATCTGTTTATATATATATATATCTATATATAGAGGAATTTGACGTTTCTTCGCTTCATTTTCTTCATAAAATATCAATAAGTTCAATATTGTAGAAACATAGTGGATTAGTTAGGCTGCTACCATGGCGCTGGGATACTTTCTTCAGATTGAAGAGTGGAAAGAAAGACATGTCGATGTTATTAGAAATATAAGTTAGATATTTTATTTTCAATTTGTATTAAAGAAACTAAGTTTTTAATTAGGCTATGTGAGTTTATCTTCTCTGGTATCAATAGCGCGACTGAGTTCTCTGGAGGTATATTCCATAAGAACATGACTGTTAAGAGGAAGGTCTACCAGAAAGGAAGCGGAACTCTTTGTGCCCGAAGAAAGGACCAAATTACCAATAAAAATAATGCCAGAGATAATTGAAACGATTGGACGGACTTATCATCCAAGGTTGGTGGGCAGGCAGGTATTGTGGTTCCGGTATTGTCCGGACCATTAACATGAAGTGGGGCAGAGTAATTTATTTTTGCATGTTCTGGGGAAGAATCATTACGGAGCAATGAGGAGGAATCGTATGAAAAGCGCAATTAGAGGCGCGGGGCGGACTTCAAATTGGCCGGTCACGACAAGGAGGAGCATTGTAGGCCAACGTAGTCCTTCCTTCCACCAAGGTAATTAATGTACACTCGCCACTTTTACTACTGACCCGTGACCTGGGCATCCTTCGACCTCCCAGCATCGGTAATTAACAGCTGTGTTAATCATTCTGTTAATGTCTCTCTTCGTACTCCATGTGTCCCATGTTCTATCTATATCTGTAATGTCCTCCCCGTCGCCAATCCATAGTCCTCTTCGTACTTCAAATGCCCCATGGTCTGACCATACTTGTCTTGTACTCACCGTTGTTAACCCATAATCCTCTTCGTACTCCATGTGTTTCATGATCTCACTATACCTGTGTTGTACTCCTCGTTGTTAACCCATAGTCCTTTTCGCACTCAAATGTTCCCCCTGGCCACCCATCCCCAGGTCCCTCCAACATTGCAATGTATATAGTGCTTTGTATATATTCCGCTTTATGCGTCCATCGGGGATCAAAAATCATCCATTAAATCCATTAAAGATATTTCCGCACTCAAATGCCTCATGTCCTCTCCATACTTGTCTTGTACTTCCCGTCGTCAACCCATAGTTCTCTTCGTACTTCATGTGTCCCATGTCCTCTCCATACTTGTCTTGTACTTCCCGTCGTCAACCCATAGTTCTCTTCGTACTTCATGTGTCCCATGTTCTCTCCATACTCGTCTTGATCTCACCATCTTCATCGTCAACCTATAATCCTTTCAAGGCCATTTGGCCAACTCAAACTATTCTCACTAAATGTTGCCATATTTGACATTAGTGGTAATAAATATGTCTCTAGGAGATAAGTTCGTCCATTTCTTGTTGTTATCAATCCAGCTCATCTTGGTCTTCCTAGATGTTCTGAGGCTAAACACTGTAATTCTTCAATGGTCTCATATTAAAACTTCCGTACATTGTTATCCGGCTTTCTCTCTAGAACGGAGGAAAATACCTATAGTTCATTTTAATAAAAATATGAAATAACTGGCAATTCTGGTATTTATGAAATGTCCTAGGTTTACGCGCCCAACTAGTAATTCTGCAAAACATGGTAAAGATAGATTATTATTTTTCTCTCTTCCAAAATATTTTTATAAATAAATGGTCATTTTTACTATTTCTTTGTATTCACTGTGTCCATTTAAGTGTCCAATAAGTCTATGATATCTGGTTGCGAGATGTTAACAGCGTCAATAGGGTCAGCTTCCATCTATTCAGAACTGGCTAAAGTTAAACCGCTAAGTATGTTGGCTTGATGTAACACTTGAACGTTTAAAGAAAATCAGCAGTAAGAGGATGAAAATACCACATTTCGGGAAATTTGCGGTACCTCATTATTTAGCTACTTCTCATAATTATAAGTACAAATGACGCATTAATAACGCTTATCACTTCTTATTCTTTTTAATATTTCCTAAATGTAGTGTTCATATATGTTATTTTATTTATAAAATCGATAAAGCATCCAGGGCTGAGTTTCTTGTACAATTTTATTTCTCTATCTTTCGGGCTAAAACATGACCTTCAACAGGAGCAACTAGGAGTGTAACTTCTAGCCAGATATGTACACGCCGTAAATTAAATATCTATATATATGCTAACATTTATTTTATTCGCCTATTTTAAATCGTATTACATTATAATTTGTTTGTTTTACAGTTTTTACTTATGACAATATATATATATATGATGATAAGTTTTTAATTAGATATCAATATAATAATAATGTCAGTTATATTATTCGATATGAGAGAAGGGATCATGTGTCAGGACGACAAAGAATCCCACCTCAAAGTGAATTGCTAGCATAGACACCAGTTGTTACAACGGTATAAACCTCTTAACTCAATATGCCTCCGCCCATCCATGCGTTCAGATTGGAAGAAAGCGATGTAATCGGAGAGGTCACCGTGGCCGTAACAAAAGAGGCTGCCATTAATGAAAATGGCATTGTGGTTCCAACACGGGGTCAGCGCGCTTAACCCCGTAGGTCGGTCCATTAGGGAGGGAAAACAGCTTTTGTAGCGGAGCCTCGCTCAAATATTTCCTCGGCACAGAGGTGTTTGTCCTCGATCCTTACACTAGCAAGGAACCTACCTCCCCGCCACCTGGCTATCTCACCTTGGTCCTTACACTGGACGGGAACCTACCTCCCCGCCACCTGGCTATCTCACCTTGGTCCTTACACTGGACGGGAACCTACCTCCCCGCCACCTGGCTATCTCACCTTGGTCCTTACACTGGACGGGAACCTACCTCCCCGCCACCTGGCTATCTCACCTTGGTCCTTATACTGGACGGGAACCTACCTCCCCGCCACCTGGCTATCTCACCTTGGTCCTTACACTGGACGGGAACCTACCTCCCCGCCACCTGGCTATCTCACCTTGGTCCTTACACTGGACGGGAACCTACCTCCCCGCCACCTGGCTATCTCACCTTGGTCCTTACACTGGACGGGAACCTACCTCCCCGCCACCTGGCTATCTCACCTTGGTCCTTATACTGGACGGGAACCTACCTCCCCGCCACCTGGCTATCTCACCTTGGTCCTTACACTGGACGGGAACCTACCTCCCCGCCACCTGGCTATCTCACCTTGGTCCTTATACTGGACGGGAACCTACCTCCCCGCCACCTGGCTATCTCACCTTGGTCCTTATACTGGACGGGAACCTACCTCCCCGCCACCTGGCTATCTCACCTTGGTCCTTATACTGGACGGGAACCTACCTCCCCGCCACCTGGCTATCTCACCTTGGTCCTTACACTGGACGGGAACCTACCTCCCCGCCACCTGGCTATCTCACCTTGGTCCTTACACTGGACGGGAACCTACCTCCCCGCCACCTGGCTATCTCACCTTGGTCCTTATACTGGACGGGAACCTACCTCCCCGCCACCTGGCTATCTCACCTTGGTCCTTACACTGGACGGGAACCTACCTCCCCGCCACCTGGCTATCTCACCTTGGTCCTTACACTGGACGGGAACCTACCTCCCCGCCACCTGGCTATCTCACCTTGGTCCTTACACTGGACGGGAACCTACCTCCCCGCCACCTGGCTATCTCACCTTGGTCCTTATACTGGACGGGAACCTACCTCCCCGCCACCTGGCTATCTCACCTTGGTCCTTACACTGGACGGGAACCTACCTCCCCGCCACCTGGCTATCTCACCTTGGTCCTTACACTGGACGGGAACCTACCTCCCCGCCACCTGGCTATCTCACCTTGGTCCTTACACTGGACGGGAATCTACCTCCCCGCCACCTGGCTATCTCACCTTGGTCCTTACACTGGACGGGAACCTACCTCCCCGCCACCTGGCTATCTCACCTTGGTCCTTACACTGGACGGGAACCTACCTCCCCGCCACCTGGCTATCTCACCTTGGTCCTTACACTGGACGGGAACCTACCTCCCCGCCACCTGGCTATCTCACCTTGGTCCTTACACTGGACGGGAACCTACCTCCCCGCCACCTGGCTATCTCACCTTGGTCCTTACACTGGACGGGAACCTACCTCCCCGCCACCTGGCTATCTCACCTTGGTCCTTACACTGGACAGGAATCTACCTCCCCGCCACCTGGCTATCTCACCTTGGTCCTTACACTGGACAGGAATCTACCTCCCCGCCACCTGGCTATCTCACCTTGGTCCTTACACTGGACGGGAACCTACCTCCCCGCCACCTGGCTATCTCACCTTGGTCCTTACACTGGACGGGAACCTACCTCCCCGCCACCTGGCTATCTCACCTTGGTCCTTACACTGGACGGGAATCTACCTCCCCGCCACCTGGCTATCTCACCTTGGTCCTTACACTGGACAGGAATCTACCTCCCCGCCACCTGGCTATCTCACCTTGGTCCTTACACTGGACAGGAACCTACCTCCCCGCCACCTGGCTATCTCACCTTGGTCCTTACACTGGACGGGAACCTACCTCCCCGCCACCTGGCTATCTCACCTTGGTCCTTACACTGGACAGGAATCTACCTCCCCGCCACCTAGCTATCTCACCTCGATCCTTACATTGGCCGGGAACCTACCTCCCCGCCACCTGGCTATCTCACCTTGATCCTTACATTTGGCAAAATCCTAAATCCCTAACATCAGAATATGAGATGATAGGATTTATAAGAGACATATCTTATTTTACGTATTTTTAACCGAATTTTTTATTTATTCATAAAATATTATTTCTTGGGATTTTCTTTTTCTCTATACTGTAATTTATTTTTTGATAATCTCTCAAAACAATGCTATGTTCTAATATGTCAAAGAAAAAACACTACATTACTCTATCAGTGTAGATTGGCATTGATTTTATACGGTCAACAAGAGCATCTGACGACATATTCAAAATTTCAAGCGGTCGATAAAGTGGCATGTGTGTGTATCTTGGAGAATTGTCAAACATATCTACTTATCGCTTGAAGGTCTTTAACGGCAAATCTCATCGATGAAATATCTCCCCTAGACCCAAATTCATATTATCATTAATTTGGTGAAATCAAATTTATTCGATTTCAAACCTCAATCTGGGTTTAGTATTCCTAACTATACATGAGTGACCTGATGAACTTATTATTATCACCATTATTATCTGTAATAGGGGTTTCCGTCCCACATAAGCAATCAATCCCATGTACAGAATTTGACTTTTCTAAAGAGAGCTAGGAATGCCCTTTCTACGAATGAATATAAAACGACAGATAGCCTAATTCTTATATACATTTTGCCTCAATGATTTTGAACATCGGCATTATTTGCTTCAGATGGACTCACAAACAGACGTATGGAGGCAATTGTTTATATTTGTGTTGAGGAATATTGGTCCTATATGTAGGGATAATGAAGTATGTGTAATATTATTTTTCTTCAATCTCACATAGGACTATAATTGAAAATTCAGGGTGATTTCATTCTTAGGATTTGAGTGGGATATAAAATTTTAAAATAATGACTTGCTACTACCGCACAGGCAAAACTCTGATTGATGATATCAGAGCGGCCTTCGCCCGTCTGACCTCTGGAATTTCCTGACCAGTTGCAGAGCATCATCGCACCGGAAAAGATTACATTAAGCTAGATATCGCATTTCACATAGTGTCCATTCTAAATATCTTGGTAACGTTAGTTAATAATGGCTACCAGGGAAATCTATGTAAAAACATCGATTGACCATTTTGTAGCATATTTTATCCTTTCATACTGATATATTTTATATCTTATTTATTAATAGTGAATGTTTAATATTTATATGTAATATAATTTCTCTAAAGGATACCTATTTGCAGAGCCGAAGTGTCCTTTATATAAGATTCCTCTTACTGGAGAGAACCGATTGCTAAAAATTAGTAATTTTGGCGATGAAAACTACTTCGTATAGACGTGCCCGCTAGCGAAAGTGTCCACTCATGGAGGTTCTACTATATTTGATATTCGCTGTATTATATTTATTGTATATGTATTTCATACCCATCGTATATATATATGCTATATCTAATGTATATGTTATTTATGCCCACAGTATATACGCCATTCCTTATACTAGAAAATTTTACAAAATTCTGAATTGTCATTATACTAAATCAAATTTGCATCATACGCGGCAATTATTATTGATCGTTTTAATTGAATGCATTTTTTTGTAGAGGAATGTCTTATATAGTGTAGAAAAAGCAGTATATACAAGTATATGTGAGTGTATAAATAATAAGTAAAACGGGGCTTCCGAGTTTCTTGTTTTATTTTATACTAGCCGAATGACCCGGGCAACGCCCAGGTTTTACCCGATTAAATGTTTTTATTCAAATACTATTCGTTACAATTATAAATTGGCGCCGTGTATGTCACTCTTGTGAAACGTCCCGCTCCAAACTTTGTGTCTGAGAAGCAATATTTTTATAGAGAGATGATCTGGCTTTGGTTTTTCTGCTCGAATGAATGTTTTTCTGTTATAATATTTTTCCTGCATACTAAAAATCAACTGTCTTCACCCATGGTATCTGCTTTTTGAATTTTTCCCGATATAATTTTGTATATGATAATCAAAGATGATACAGCAATATTGTCATAATCATTTTCTGACTAAAAAACAACTATTTTTGCCCAGAACCTGTCAATTTCAATTTTTTTGGCTAAAAATGCGACAAATATCTCTTCCAGACTTTTCTCTATGTACTGTTAAAACATGTTTTACATGTACATTAGGTCAGCTGATATTACCTCCCATCTTCACCGCTAGAGGCGCTGCTTGCGAGCGAAAGGGCAAAAGCCAAGAAAATTTTTAATTGACAGGTTCTGGGCAAAAATAGTTGTTTTTTAGTCAGAAAATGATGATGACAATATTGTTGTATCAGGTTTGATTATCAGATACAAAATTATATGGGGGAAAAATTCCTAAAAGCAGAGACCACGGGTAAAGCCAGTTCATTTTTAATATGCAGGAACAAAATTTTAACAGAAAAACATTCATTCGAGCAGAAGACACAAAGCCAGATCATCTCTCTATAAAAATATCGCTTCTCAGAAACAAAGTTTGGAGCGGGACGTTTCACAAGAGTGACATCCACGGTGCCAATTTATAATTGTAACGAATAGTATTTGAAAATCAAAATAATATAATTTTCAAATATCGTTGTGTGGAATTTTACAGTTTTATTATTTTTTATTTAAGAAAACACAAAGTTTGGAGCGGGACGTTTCACAAGAGTGACATCCACGACGCCAATTCATAATTGTTACGAATAGTATTTGAATAAAAACATTTAATCGGGTAAAACCCGGGCGTTGCCCGGGTCATTCGGCTAGTACAAAATAAAACAAGAAACTCACCTTCTCGGCTTGTTTATTATTTATATGTATTGCAGAGGATTTTACTCTTCCGAATATATGTAAGTCATAAACAATCGCAAACTCCTGGGGAACAATGGGGAAGCTCTTATGTTGTTTTCAATCTCTCCTTGGGCGATGGACAATGATAAACGATTAAACCTTGCCTAGCAGATGAAGATATAAGGCCTTTGTTATACTGTCCACAGAAAGTGTTATCAATAGAACAATAGAAATCAAATTTAAGTATTACACTCTGATGTGCAAAAGTTAAGGAACAAAGTAATGTTTTTTTTTTTTTTTTAATTAAAAATGACCAAATATTATTCATCAATATTTGTTCGAATATAAGGTATTGCAATCTTCTCATAATAATGATTTGCATAAAACCATCGTAAACTTTTTTAATACAAAGCGAGCGTCATTCAATAAGTTGAACTTAGGTCATTGCTTCGTTCTGCACTTAATTCATTTGGATTAATTAAGATTGACATTTCTCTCTCTAAATATGTTTCAAAGACATCTCTTAGATTTTTTATGGTCACGATAAATTATAAGGATAGAAGCTGGACAGACCAGGTTGAGAAAGAGAGATATCTAAAAGTGTCAAGAAGCCTTGTCACAAGATTCTGGAATAAATTTTACCAAAATATCTCCAGAATACCTACAGAAGTATTGCCGAGAGTTACAACATCTTTAGATAAACAATATTTGGCTCTAACAGATAGACGCCACAGATATCTTTCCAACTCTCTCCTGAGTTACCTTCCTCCACGGGAAAAGAGAATTTAAAGATGAGCAGTGTCACGAAGGCTTCATCAAAGAGGTATCAACGCTAGACGACCAGTGGTGTGTTCCTTTGACCTCATCGTACAGAAGATCTTGATTGAATTGGTGCAGACAGCATGTAACATAGACCCCGGAACAATGGGTTAATGTTCTCTTCACGAATGTGTCTAGATTCATTTTACAATTTGATTCTCGAATAACTTTTATCCAGAAAGAGAACGGGGAATATGATATTAGCCCTCTATTATCATGGAAATTAGTCATTTTGGTAATCAATAATGATCGTTCTCCACGAAATTCTAAGAATTAATACACATTTTGTTGAGTGCATCAAGATATTGTAATGAGATCCTTGCAATTTATGTTCATCAGTTTAGAAGTGATAGAGACTCAAATTCATTTTAATAATAGATGAGAAGGTATGCACTCGCCGAGAGAGCACATCTAGTCCAAGAATATCTTGAAAGTGAGAGATTCGAGCGTATGTATTGGCCGGCAAGATTCCAAGACCTCAATCCCATTGAAGATGTCTGTGAATGCTCTTTAGAGACAGTAAATGAACTTAGGACTAGAATTTTACAAAGGCGATCATAAATCCCTCGCTAATTGATTTACAATGTTGTGAACAGCATGAGACGGTGTTTTGAATCCTGCATAGCCGTTAGGGGCAATCATTGCCCACATATTAATAAATTAAATATATTTTTATATATAAAATGGAACTTATTTATACATTATTGTACAAACATGATCATTAAAACATCAAAGACGTCATATATTCTTTCTTTTAGGTTTACATTATACTAGCTGAATATGTAATATATATGCAAATTATATCTCTTCAAGAAACTATCTATAATTTTCAAAAATCATTTTATTGTTGTTCCCTAAATTTTGCACACCAGTGTATATTTCAACCTAAATATAAATAATAAATTTGGATATGACTCGTTTATACATCTGACAGATTGTAATTACATTAAAGTTCAATTTTGTCTAGATGGCGTACATTAATTGTATATCTCTTGTTGACTAACTACTGACTTGCCCATTAAAACATAAGCCAACGATATCTTGCAGCCGTGGTGCTGTGCTGATCATTTTCTTTAGCTTTTAGCCATGCGGGCTTTAAAATTATTGGTCAAATTTTGCAGTCATGGTGTCGCCTTGAACAGTTCCTTGGACGTGCGGTCTCTAAAGAGAGCGGCCAGATCTTGAGTCCTTAGTGCCGCCCTATTAATAATTCTTGAAAATTCGTATTGTTGGCCTCTAAAACCTTTGGCCATATTTTTCATTCCTGATAATTTCCTTTTTACTTCGCAGCGTTTCTTTCAGCCATCGCTGCATGCTGTCTTTAAAACCATAGGCCAGATTTTGCAGCCTTGGTACCGCCTTAATCAATTCCTTGAGCTTTAACGACGTGGCCTCTGAAACCAGAAATCAGATCTTGCACCCGTGGTGCAGCCCTTATCACTTTCATGAGCTCTTAAACGTTTGATAATCTAAAACATCTTCGGCGTTGCCCTGATAATTTCCTTAGACCTTCTTAAAAGTAAAGCTTTATACCAGCGCTCTTATTACATTGGGGTAAATTTTGAAAACGTCATCCTGGCTTGGAAGATTCAACATTTCTCCTAATTCTATATACCTCAAAATTATATCCTCAAATCTATTAACTGTCCGTAACTATAAAATAAAAATTCCTTCCATTAATTATATTTAACCCCATTGTTGTGTTACCAGGTAATCTCTAACAATTAAACCTTTTCAAATATATAAAAAAATTTAAGCCGTCCCCTGTCAAGGATGACCAAATGAGAACTTGAATGAGGTCTGATTATTCTGCCGTCATTTTCTGGTTTCACTGGTATCTAGAATTGCCTTCACGAACAGAGATCTCCACTTCTGACACCATTTGTCGCGCCGTCGCCGCGTCGAGGATGGCCAAATAAGCACGTGGGATCGGTAACAGTCTCTGTTCGAGAGACTCCTCTTTATTTACCTTCATGCATTCATGGAGGATAAAGCAAGTAATATGCAGAGAGAATAATCCAACAGCCACCTTCAACAAAAGTGACGACATCTTATCCAATGATTGAAAAGCTTTTTATCAAATGTCTTCTCCACCGAGGCACTGCCTCATATTAACCCTGATCAAGACGACGAAATCTCGCTCACTGAAGTTGTCTATTGGTGGTATTTCCTCCTAGACAATGCCTTAATTATTGCAGCGAATCAACTAATAAAACTTTTAGGTTTTAAATATCAGCAAACCCTATATAAATATTTGATTTCCTTGATACTTCAGAAAACTGAATTGAGGATACATAGGAGTTGCCGTCGTCTTTTATCATTATTCTAAGATAGAGAACCTGAACGATAATTTCAAAAGAACCAATGGCATTCATTTGCATTCCTTGCGTTAAAATATAACCAAAGAAATATATCCAAGTAACTTTATATATATAAGTCGCATAAGAAAGTTATCTTGAATTTTGCCAACCAAGATATTCTCGTTATTTACTCAAGACTACATAAAGCAAGGTTGACATGATCCTTAAGTCCAAGAATCTGAATGACTATCCAATTAAATTGGGTTTTCATTTGGTCAATGTTACTGAACTGCATTGAGAGCATTAAACAAAGCGCTCGACTGATGTTTTAAAGTTACTTGCTGATAATCTAAATAAGTAGTTTGATAATATAGTGAAAGGCTGTTGTCCCCAGAAACAAAAGTCAGAGCGAGCCATTTTTCCTTTTCTTTCTAAAACCGATAACTATTATTTAGTTTGGTTCAAAGTTAAGAAACTTTCTTTAAATTATGAGTAGATTAATATTTCCAAAATATTTATTTAGCATTCTCCAACCACAATGTCCTCTGTGAACAAAAGGAGGTGTATCTACTTATATATTTGCCTTATTCTGTCTGTTTGTTTGTCTGTTTGTCTGTTTGTCTGAAGCTCACGGATAGAATGCGCGCTCATTGGCTGCAAGGGAACACGTGTCCTCCCTGCCCCCCTCTAGACAACCCTGTTATTCAAAAACCATACATCCAATCGCCATGAAATTCTGGGATATTATTAGGTATATCCCCGGAAAGGTTTTCGAAAAATAATTTCTTGAATATCTTGAATATCCTTAGAGTTATTTGCAGAATTGTAGATATAACTCGCAAGCAGCGCCGCCAGACGGTGATAGGCGTAAGCTTGCTGCTCCACCCCTGTTGACCTTGGGTCGTCGTGTGAGTCACAGCATGATGCAACAAAAAACACTCTCTCTGGGGATTGCGGCGTCAACAACCTGTAAGTTTGTGCCTCTCTCATAAACCTGTCTATACAGACCACCCTGTCTATAGCGACCACTCTAGACAACTCTGTTATCAGCTGTGTGATACATCCACCTGTCTATACAGACCACCCTGTTAATAGCGACCACCCAAGTCAACGTTTTTAGAATATATTCGCACTCGGGTAAACCCTGGGCGTTGCCCGGGCCATTCGTCTAGTATTTCCATATTTGACTAATAGATACTTTGTAAATCAACATTCACACAAAGAGAATAGGTCGCTTTGAAAGAATGAATAAATAAGATGATTAAATTTATCAATAGTTTTTTAACTATTTATTAGTATTTCAAATATATTATTTACATTTGTTGTAAAGAATAACTCAAAATGAATCAGATGATGAGAAATTCTCAACTATTTTAGCCACATAGGCAGATGTCTTATCTAAGCCTTATAAAAAAACTTGGCGCACTTATACTGGATTTTGCGTATTTATACACAATTGGTAACAAACTAGAGCGAAGACTTCTTTCTGTTAAAAAAAAAGGAAAATGTGATTGCATTTTCTGTTTTCTATCAACTACACCTTTTTTTTATAATGATGAGTAATATCTTGATCTTGATAGAAAATATTTATTATAATGCTATTCTGAAGCTTTACTCAAAGGCATATTTAAAATGAAATAGCTTAAATACAAAGAGAGTAAAAAAAATACACTTTGGGATTATGACCAGGAAAAATAATTTGCAATAAGCGAGATTGAGTTATATAAAGGAAAGTATCATAATAAAGTTTTACTGTAAGAGAAAATAAGATTACCTCAAAGTCTCACTTGTGTTTGTGTGAGTTATTGCTTGTTGGAAAACAAAGAGAGTATCTATAATGATTAAATAATATGTTACATACACATACCTAGAGATATTTCAAAGAAAAATAAAAGTTAATGTTTTCAAGTGTGCCAAGTTTAGACAAAAATATAATAATTTTTATAGAACATACACAGCTGAAATGCGCTCATTATCATTGACATTTTAAAAAATAGATTAACCTTTTTAAAAATCTAAATACCATTGTCCAGGATTGTAGATTCGCTTTAGAAGCTATCTGCTCCTCAGGACCAATACTACATCGATAGCGGCGAAAATAACAAAAGTCCTTAACAGAGCTCCTCACATCAAGCTGTGTTGGTTACAGGACACACTGGAATCAATGGCAATGAACTAGAAGACAGTGCAGCAAAAAAATCCGCTACTTCAGTTCTGCCACACTCATATCCACCCTGCCTCGAATTCATGCTCGAAACCTAACACATAAGGCCGCTCTATCATCATGAACTGTATTATATTCCCAAGACTACTCGACCAGATCACTCAGGAGAATTGCTTCCACTCCAAGCCATTTCCTCACATTTCTACCAAATATTCGCCATGGAGAGGCCACCACCATCCTCACGGGCCATGGCCATGTATTGGCAGACATTATGTGGGTGCATCTCGAAACAGATCCTGCCTACATCCACCGTTCAGAAGAGCCACAGACAGTTGATCATCTCTTCAGCTGTCCAGCATTCGTGATACATAGAATGCAAAAGGTTACCCAGTTTGGACTGACCCACCTCAATCCTATATCTATGGCCAGCCTCCCAGACTCAACCTCAGCATGGAACTTCCTGGTCAACTAGTTCAACTCAGCAATCAAAAAAAGGACACGAGTAAAAGCGCTCAGCACTAGTCCGTAGCTGGATTCCTGGGTAGTTGGCGCTTTGCGCTTCAGGAACCTGGGTTATAAATATCTCTTCTACTATTCAAAAAATATTGTGCTAAAAAGTTTTGTGTTGTTTTGAAAGTACAGTAGATCCTCCCTGTAAAGGACACCTAATTGCAGAGCCAAATTGTCTTTTAGAGAGAGGTGTCCTCTTACCAGAGAGTTGATAAATTGTAAAAATGGTAATTTTGCAAATTAAAACTGTCCTAGCGAGGTGTCCATTAAAGGGAGGTTCTACTGTATGTATTCAATAATATTCTTGAAAATCGATTTTTGAAAAATATTATTCACAAAATAATAGTGGAGGCATTAACACAATCTCTAATTATTGAACACAAGACAATAAATGAACCAGAAACCTAATTTGGACCAAAAAAGAATTTAAATATGGGGGAAAAGAACTTCAATTGAGAAATATTTCTCTTAAACCATTTGAAGATGAATTACCTAATAACATTATCTTCAAATTGCTTAAGGGAAATTTCTCAATCAAATTTATATGAATACTTATTATGTTACTGAAGAGAGGCTACACGCTACACACTTCCAAGAGCACTCACAATTTTAATGAGTTGACTCCCCCAAAATAGTTTATTTTATTTAAATGATTCTCTAACATACACATTAAAAATTGAAATATTAATTATAGTAATATTACACTTTTTTCAGATCCTCTATGCTTTTCTAAAAATAAGTTTCAGTTTAAATAACCTTTAATTACCATTCATTGAATGTATATAAACAATAAAGTGCGTGGTATCTCTGTCTTTTGGTGTTGATTCATAACTTATTATGGAATTTGGTTTCATTTATACAAAGTATATTTAAACAAAATTTTCATATTTGAAAAATAAAACAAAAACAATTTCAATTTCAACGTTTAAAAAATTGTCAAAAAATATGGTTCAAAATTTAGAACATTTGATGGATGATTACGATGAACGTCTGGTTAAGCTACGGGTAAACACATGTTGTTTAAATATCAACTTTTGCTGCGCTAGTAAATTATATATATAAATAATTCAAGAATATAATTATTAGAATTGAATATGTAAACAAAATATCATCCATTTAAATAACCTTATCCACTTTATTTATTGACATTATTCTGACACAATTATTTAAAATTAGTTTTTAGTGTGATTCATTATAAATGATTTTATTCCCATCCCGTTATTTATTCACAATATAAAAATTTATGATTATAAAAGCTTACCTGAATGTCTTTAGTATCATAATACCTATTGATACATTATAGGTTTTGTATATGACAACATTTCTAAAAGTTCAAATTGTTTTCACTCACACATTTTATGCATACCAATGATTATTATTATTTACATGATACACTTCCAGTTTAAAGTGTCAAACATATGGGCCAGATCCATTATTGCTGACTTCTAAGAGATCAGTTTTGACATACTTTTTTCTGTAAATTAGCATGAGAGATGTATGTATAGTTAAGAATTGATGTCACTTTAATGAATCAATGACCAATCCAAAAATTCCAATTATTAGAAGACACTTTTACCTTTCTGATGGATGACTTTTGATTTTGGATACTTTTTTGTATACAGGTGAATATTAATATTTTTTGCTTATTCTGTTTATTTACTCTCATATATACATGATGTATCACATGTATATAAATTTTAGAGTGGTCAGCCATATGATGAACAATTGTTGATCCTTCTACAAGCTATAAGACTTAGCATTTTAAGGCACGACTCATCGTTAAGTGCCAACATTGCGACCGCTGCGGGGGCAGTCAGGGCGAGTGAGCACCCCGGGGAAGAAGAGGGCAGGAGCACGGTTAGAGAGGGCACCAAGTACAGCGCCAGGCTCCAAATAAGTCTGGCAGATGGCAAAATCGCGGTGGCGGGGGTCAGCCATATGTACCAACTTCATTTTAATACAATTTAGAACTGTTGTTATAACACCCATAGTTAGAAAATAATCGGGACTTTTTTTAGAATTTTGTTATATAACCAAGATATGGCTATAACAAGGTTCCACATACAAAGCTTGAATTTTTGTAATTAACAAAATACAGTTGAACCTCTTTAATTCAACACCCCAAGGGATCAGAGCTTTCGGTTGAATTAAAGGAAGTGTTGAATTAAGGTTAGATGATTAGCTAATCATCTAACTCGCTAAAATAATATTTTTAAAAATTGCTTTGTAATATAAATTGATCATATTAATTGAAACTATTGTTTGTGTCCTTTTTTGTATTATTTTTAATTTTCATGATTTTAACTTTAGTACCAGGGACAAAATGGCAATAATACATATTTTTGAAACGGAAAATAATTACAAATAATATTTTACTCTAATTGAAGAATATAGCAATTGTGTGAAAGGAAATAAATATGGAAAATAAAAAGAAAATTTAAAAATAATATTTAAAAATAATCATGAAGAGAGATCTTTTTAAAAATTCCTTTATAGATGTCTGTTTTTGCACTGAAATCCTATTCAGGATATATTCCAGATGGTCTATTTAAAAAAAAAAACATGCATGTCTTTCTTCCTCTGGAATGTGTTTTAAATAACTATTGTATTAAAGACATCCACTGCTGCTGCAGGTGTTATTGATTTTGTGTTTAAATCTTTTATAATAATATGGAAATGGAATATTAAAATAAAATGTTATCATAATCATTGTGGCTACATTTTATGAAGATTCATCTATTTGAAAGGAAATTATGTTACCTTCCTAAGACAAAAGTACTGTATGTATGCCATTCAATACTTTGTCTGATGATGATAACAACACTGTTACCAAAACTTCACACTATTTATTTAGATTTGGTCTTATTATCTTTTGTTTCTAATCTATGATCCAAATTGAGCTTGATCATAGTTTAGCCATGTTTTTAGTTCTCATGGGAGACTTGTGTTGATAATTTTAAACTCTCTCTCTCTCCAAGAGTTCATGCTCCTCAAGCTGTTTGATCTTATGAAATGGGGTGTAGGGGTGCAGCTTTCGTTGATCATTGTACCATGATCCAGGCACACTTTGGTGAAAGTCTGACTGTAATTTGAGGCCGTTCCTAACATAGAAGTCTTTACTGTCGACTCTAACATGAGTACAGACACAGCTCCTCCGTATCCCTGGAGAAGGACCCTTGTTGAGGTTTATCAACCAGGTCAGTTGAACTCAGGATTTTTAAAGAAGTCTCTGTGGGAAAGAACTCTCGCAGTCCAGCGGTGGTGGAAACTTTCCTGCGGTGGGCGCCACCAATGACTACTTGTATATATATTTATATAAATGTATATTTATCTATCTATCTATCTCTCTCTCTCTCTACCCTGCCTTCTTTCTATAAATTTAAAAACTTGATACATTTTGATGAGCCAGCTCTCATTATTTTTATCATTGCATTTGGTTTTTCTAGTTTTGTTTAACACCAATAAATTATTATTTTTTTATTGAAAATTAAATTTCTAAATACGTAAATGTAAAATTCATAAAGTAAATTATATATGGTATTACAGTAACAGCATTACTGTATCACCCTCCATATCTAAATTAGACTACACTCATGGACAAAACTTGAAGAAGTGGAAAGTCTTTGATGTCTCTGACGTCTGTATTTTGGAGACAGGGGCAATTTTGTTCACATTTGGTTATCTCATGTGTCTTCAATAAAGGTCACTGTGTATCAAATATCTTTCAGAGTTATTGCCTGAATCCCGATATATATGATAAAAGGAACAACTTCCTCAAGTTTTGTCCATGAGTGTATTTAGTGTACCCTTTGTTCCTGAAACATCCCATACAGCAGCTTATCAATAGCTTTTATAGTTGAGTTGATAAGTTTCATATACAAGGTGGAGCAAGCCACCATCACCAAGGAGAGGGTTTTGACCATATGACATTTGTCAGAACTGTCCATAAGAAAGGCCCATTGCTAACTGAGGATATGAAAGATAACATAAAAGGAAAGACTGCTGCCCCCCCAACAACCTGAAACATGGCACTTGTTGCATGCTAACCTTCTTTTCTGATGAAAAGAACTTTGACACTAACAAAAGGTGAACCCTAGAAATGATATATTAGTCTGTAAAGACCCCCTCCTAAGTAGCTGCTATGAGGCACATGCCTCCATGGAAGGTTTTTGGTGTCGTCAACTGTGAGGGTTATGTCATGCCTCCCACTTTATTCAAGCATAATGAACGCTAACACCTATATCAATATCCTAGAGACTGTATTGTAGCCTTGAATTGTGGCCTGGTGGCCACAGGAAGGAAGTGGTTCTCCAACAGGACTCAGCTCCAGCTGATAAAACAAAGAAGTCACACTCGTGGCTGACACTTAACATTGGAGTCTCAATATTTTGCCCCCTAACTCCCAGACTGTAACTCCCTCGACTACTAGGTATGGGGAGTTGTTGAGAAATATGTCAATAAAGCCACAACATCATCCAGTCTGTAAAGGATGTCGTTCACATGGTGTTGACCCAAATGGACAAGTTCATCCTCACCAAGGCCAGTGCTTCTTTCCACACTTTCCTCAAGTCTGCCTCTAGCTAATAACAGGCAACTTCAGCCAATAGAAGTGCGATGTGCTTGAAAGCTTGCCTCTTACGCATCAATAAAAGTCTCACTTCACCCAACGGCCTACTATTTTCATTTAGGAAATACTGAGTGATTATTCTTCGTATACAAAATGGAGACTACATTGAATACTGTAGCATTTTAACTATTACAGTAGGATCTTCATGAGAGGACACTCGCTAAAGGACACTTATGCAACTAGGTAGCCTTTACATAGAAGTTCTACTGTATACTATGCCAATCTTCATTTCAATATAGTGTTGTGTCGATACACAGACACCATTTGTGTACTTTGTCTGATAAGGATTGTACAAAAATGACATGTGAGTTTGTGAAGAGATACAACTAGAGCTATATGGCTTTATTAGAGTGGTACGAACTGGATGGAATACAATAAGTGGGACTTGGCGCCCACTGTCAGAAAGATCCTTAAAGCTGGTGATGTCACTTTTTGCAAAAGTCCCACTCCACACACACAGTCCACTTCCGGCCTAGATGACACTGACTTGCAGACTGTTCCACATATACTGAGCTCCACCGAAATTAGAAAACTTTTTTAAATGATTGTTTAGGACTTCGAAGGAGGAACAAATGATAAATTTCACGTTTCTATCTTCAGTTCCTTTGGAAATTGGAGGAATTTTGTGTTCTTTGTCTGATCAGAATGGCACAGAGATAGCACATGTGAGTTCGTAAGGGATGCAGCAAAGTTGGCGCTTTATTATACGTCGCACTGAACAGAAGGAGTACGATAAGCGGGACTTGCCTTCAACCTTCCCGTCAGAAGAATTCTTGGTGCCGTGGATGTCACTCTTTTGTCCCACTCCACACTGTACATGTCCAGCCTGAGCTACACTGCCATGTAGGCTGCTCCAATGTCAGGCCCTCCTGGCACAGTCTTGCAGGATCATCCACAGGTCCAGAGGCTACTCGTAGCGACTTCTCTCACTGCCGATATCACCAGAACTGTGTCCCCTCACACTGAAATGCCATTTTTGGCCCCTGTCCCCATACACATAGCCATACCCCGCAGATGGAGTCCACCCAACTTTACTCTGGAATCTTGGCCTCTGGGATAGATTATCATCTATTTTACAATATTTATCATATAGTGTCATCTCGCATTAGGAGGTCAGAGGTTTGCCATCTTTCTTTCTTTTTTTTCCTATTTAATAATATGCAAGTAATAGTAAGAGAATTGAGGTGAACAAGATTGTGTGTTTCATGATGCCAGACCTCAGAACTCCTTATATGATATATATTGTTACATTTTATATTAAACTCCAAATTCTAAAAAAAAAATGCTATTTTATAAATGAAAATGATAAGACACAATTTGGATTATAGATTATAAACACAAGGTAATAAGACCAAATTCAAATAAATAGTGTGTGACGTTTCAGTAACAGCGTTTTTACCATCTTCAGACAAAGTGCTGAATGAGAAAAAATAACACAGCATGTTTTAAATACTTTTAATATTCCAATATTGCCAACAAACACCAAAGACTAATCATTGAATCTATCCTATCAAGCAAATTCCATAGCCTCAATAGAAAAATTGATTTACCTGAAATTTACAATGTAATATTCCCTGCAGCCACCAAACCCTCCTCGGTATCATGAACTCTGCGATTCAATAAATAATCTTTTATTTCCGATATTTCAATGGGCTAAATGGCCATCTTTTTCAAAGATCTCATCCCCTCCCGCGGCAAGCCTCGCATTACACTCGAGACACAGGCGTCTCACAAATGTATATATAGATTAGATCCGAAAACTTTAGTAGCTAATATAATTTTTCCTGTCGAAGGGCGGTTGAGCCCGAAAGCTTGAAATAAATGTATTTAAAAGAGACTTATCCCTCAAGCTTAATGATTTGAACACTGTTTTAAATACTATTTAAACTTTACTGAAACGTCACACACTATTTATTTATTTGGATGAAAAGTTATTCCGAAAATTAATAAAATCATCCAAGAAACCTCCTCATACATTTCATAGCCAAAATACCTGAAGCATCTATTGATGGCTTGCCCAACCTCCTCAATTCATTGGCTTTAATTAACAAATTGTGGCCTTGAACAAAAAATCCTATTTTGAAAATCTAAAGTTAAAAACTTGCCATTCTCTTTTTATAAATTTATTTATGCTTATGAGGTGATACAATCCTTCAAATTTGAAGGATTCTTTTTGGTTCCGTTCTGAATAACTCATTGAACCAATTTGAATATTTCTGGTGAAATTAAATTAGAAAACCATGTTCTTTGTTTTTTTTTCTATAGGGCCCTTCTTTTTAAATAATTATTTTAGATGTTAAATAAAGGCTCCATTGGGGGCCTTTAGAAAAGAACTTGTGATTAGAAACAGCCTTTGTGAGTAGGAATGGAAGGATGGGCTGGAGATGCAATAAAGAGTCCGTCAATTGAGGGCGGAGGTAAACACACCATTCTCTCTCCACAATGTGGGACCTTAATTGATATTCCCTGTGTGCTTGTAAATAGCTTCAGTTTCAGCCAGTGTGTTTGCCTAATTTAGTTTTATCAGGCCAACTAGGTAAATAGAAGGGTTTTTTTGCTGAGAAGGAAATGAGAGTTTTTTTTTATAGTTTCTCCCACAAGACCACCCCACTATCTTTGAAACTGGATTTGAATTGTCCCTCAGTTGTGTGTGTATTGCCTGTCTATTGTGACCACAGATTCGATTTCTTTATTTATTTCAGCTTCACATCAACTTCAGGAATGGTTATTTTTATTTATTGTATTTATACAGTGTGTAGAACCTCCTGTATGAGACCATCAAATAGAAACATGGCTAATTCTGGAGGTTGGATTATATCTGAACCAATCTGGTTTTTGTTTGTTTGTACAAAAGTTGTTAGCATATTTAGGGGAGATTTTGACTACTTTCTATGGCCACCTACTTAAATCGGTAAGTAACTGTCTCAATAACACAAGGTAATAAGACCAAATCTAAATTAATAAATAGTGTGTGACCTTTCGGTAACAATGCTCTTACCATCTTCAGACAAAAGTACTGAATGAGAAAATTTACCACAGCATTGTGCCTGTGCAGAGTATTAGGCTCAGAGATTGTAGAGCTCTGATAAGAAAAGGAATGATACTCTGCTGATGTATCTATCTTTTGACTTGTAGAGATGCAAATATATATTTACATAGTTATTAAAAGAATTTGTTTAGCCAATCTGGTATTTTGTCCTGACTGACAACACAGTGCGTTATCATCGTCTCAATTATATCTGTCAGTCAGATTATGGTAACAATGCTATTACAGCCTTCAATCCTTTATTTATTTTACATATCACCATATTTCTTTTTTTTTTTTTTTCACATTACCATATATATATACATGAAATTTTCATTTGATCATTTCTTACTTGAGTCTTATATAGCCAGAGTGGCTCACCTACCCACGAGATTTAGTTTAAATTACAGAAAAACCTCAATAAAGATAAGCGGATTGCCCCTCAAAATATTGGTAAAATAAATTTTCTTATTATTGTAGTATTGTTTATTTATATTACCATATATTTTATATAATGTAGTATGTCGAACCTTGCCATAACATTACTTGGGACCAAGCCATTGTTGTTTTATAACCACAGAAATAATTGTGATGTTATAACCCAAGTTGCTGTTATAAAAGAGCTTTCACTATAGCCCAAGAATATTTTGATGATGTTATTAATGTGGAGTTCCCCCAACACAGAGATGTCTCACCACTGAGTCACCTTCCACATTACTCACACCTTCAAATCTGACCAGGTCACCTAATTTAGGAAAAATAGATCTCACACATTGATTCTACTTGCAGCATACATCAAGTGGGGTAGAGGATGCAGGTGGGCAGCCACTATATTACATTTAGTTATGTCTGGGAGATTAGAACTGGTTAGCTCATCACCTTGTGGAGCATTTATTTGGTAGCTGACTGAAATCAGCAGTATGGGGGGATGTTGTATGTACTACAGGTCTACACTTCAACTTTTATGTACTACAAGGTGCCATTGGTACTCATTATTTGGATTGGGCTAATGCAAGAATTGAGAAAGCCATTTATTATTTTTATTCATTGCAGGCTTCAAAGCAGTTCTAGTTACTGGAAACTACAGTTCACACCTCCAAACTCATGAGCGGCATCATTCTTCAGTTGATATTGTCAAAATGTGGGTCATCCATTCCCTACTACATATATGTTGCACCCGTTGATTCATACCTGCTTCATTCTTGACTCTAACTGGCCAGGTTACCTCCATTGTTAGCCAGACCTTGTATTATCTCCTTTACTTGTTGCTCATTCTTGTCTATTCCATACCCACTTTTAGATCATTCATTTGTTCTCTTAGAGCACATATCTGTTCTCTTAAATCTTTCACAACCAACACTTAGCTTTCGCCAAAATTAAGTACAGCACTTCCAACCCAATATTTGTGGTGCAGGTATTCAAGAACTACCACGACTTGACCAGAAGGTTGAAGAAAACCTGCTACTATGGAAAACACTACACCAACACCCCATCTTTGCCATTTTCCCGTAAGCCCCTCCTTCTACTGTAACCATTCATAAAGCAGTAGTGTTGTTGTCCCTGCAGTTATTGTGGTGGAATTCTTCAACCAAGCAGCAGCGAACGAAGATTTGAAGAAACTAGATCTGAATTATGTCACTTCCGTCTCCAAGTGAGTAAGAAGAATTACAATACTAAAACAACCACTTGTGATTTGTCAAGCTTGTTCCCAGAGAATCTGTCTTGATTAACGGTTATTGATGGCTATCCTTGTGCACATGGTACAGGCCTTGTTAATCATGGTGGGTAGGGTTATACTGTAAGTGCATCCTATGCCTGCCTACATGTGTAGAAGGCAGTTTGACTTTTGCACTTCAGGTTTCAAGGTTACTTTCAGGTTTCAAAGTTCTGTTTGGGTACTTGCAATCACAGGAAGGGTTGGACTTGTGCATGAATCAGTGAGTTATTGGAGTAGTAATTGGAACATTTTAAAAACTGTCTTATATGATGTAAATTTCTATATTGTAATCTTTAGACAAGGGGATAAGAAACAACAACAACAAATTTCTATATTGAATCTTAGTTGCATAAAACAGCACTTTTGAAGTTTGTATAGTTTGAAATTTAGAGCAGTGTCCCCATTCTCAAAGAAAATTTTCTTTAATTTTTTTTTTATCCCAAATACAAAATGATCATGGTGGGTAGTTGTTAGCAATTGCCTTTTATTGTAAGTTTGGGGGTCGGTAGACGGGTGGTCTAAACCGTTGGTTTTTGACTGCTATGACCCAGGATCGAATCCGCATTGAGCATGTTTTTCTAATTTAAAAAAAGGCTCCAATGGCCCCCGATTCTTGCAAAAGTCCAACCCCATCAGCTAGTGCAAGTAACCAAATGGGGCTCTGGCACATTTATAAGTGCAAAAGTCAAACTGCTTTTCACATGTGTAGACATGTGGTGCACTTACAGTAAAAGCAGTTGCCAACTTCTACCCACCATGATTATTATGGCCTGTACCATGTGTACTAGGGATAATTTTTTTAAATTGTAAGTCCACCACATACACTCATGAACAAACCTAAGGAAGTTGTACCGTTTAGCACGTATATCGGTATTCAGACAATAACTCTGAAAGATAATTGATACACCGTGACAAATTGCCTCTGTCTCCTTCAAAAAATAGACAACCGGTAACATCAAAGACTTTCCACTTCCTTAAGTTTTCTCCATGAGTGTTTACACATGTAGGAAGCATTTTGACATTATGGCCTGTACCATGTGTACTAGGGATAAGCAAGAAAAATATTTTTTGACTACTGGACTTCTAAGATGTCAGATCCCTATTTAGTTACTTGCACTCATTGATGAGGTTGGACTTTACTAGAATCAGGGGCAATGGAGGCAGAAAAAGAGTGCTCAATGTGGGATTTGAACCTGGCTTGTGGGTGTCAAATATCGACAGTGTACCACTCCTCTACCAACCCTTTTAAAACAAGAAGTTCCTACAGCACCCAGGGTTCCCAAGTGGTCATCCTCCCAGATATTCTAAACTTTGGTGATTTGACAAGAACCTGTATTATCACAATGTTGGGGGGGGGGAGATATAAAAAGTTAAAACCAAAAAGAATGTGTGTGCAGAGGATCCTACATTACCCCCTGTTCAATTGTCCTCGGCATGATGTATGTGGAGCAACTCCTGCACAACAACCCTGACTACCTACACAAGATCTCTCCGAACGAACTCTTCCTCGTCTCTATGGTAGGCTCTGTTTAAAGATGGTGCCTCTCTCGTGAATGGTGGCATGTTCCAGGCCTGACCTCTTTTCCTTAAAAATAGATTTAGCATGTGCCCTGGCCCATTGCCAAGCCGCTGTTGGTGGATGTGCTCCCAGAACCATCAGTGGTCCGTTACATGTAGTATCGGGACCTCCCTGAGGCTCTCTCATATTGTCCAAGAATCTCACACCATTCAAAATATCAATATTATCATCAAACAGCTCGAGGAGCATGTACTCATGGAATTTGTGTAATCTTTGCACAAGGGGATAAGAAACAAAATATCCATTTTGTTTATGGCTTCTCAAATCATCCCCCCCTATTGAAAGCTTCTGAGAAGGTAAAAATCAGCCCCATCCATCAGCAGTCCCAGAAAAAAACTTTTTTCTTCCATAGTTGTGATATTGAGAGTATTTCAAATAAATACAACAATCGATATCAAAAGCCTTTAATAAGATATTTCATCTTATATAGACACTTCCTGGTATCTAGGAAGAAGAAAAAAAGTAAACAATGATAAGATTATCAATAAATAAATAGGTAATCTGCTATGGACATTCTTGGTGGTGAGAGATAACAGCCACTACAAACATGTCTTCTAGTCTTTTTTGTGATATTCTCAACCTTTCTGCTAAACTAAAACTAGTAGACAAAGCTCTCATCAGCCAATAAATCATAGAAAACCTTGTAAATCTTTGACTTATTATGTTGATGGCTTATAAAATTTCCTGTTTTCATCCTTCTCTCTGGAGCCGGGGACAATGAAGAACACTTTGTGGGACATCCTTTCTTGAATATCATCTCTCCATAACTCACATTTTAAGCTTTCTTCCAATATTCTGAGTGGCTTTTGGAGAAAAATATCCATTGTATCCTTTAAAATTTTACACAAATAAATTTACTGGCAATGAGTTTCTTTTAAATATCATCAGATATTATCTCTACAGACCTTACTGCAATGATATGAGTTATTGAATGAGAGGGCTTGGCTCATCAGTAGTGAACCCTCTCAGCGGTTTCGCCAAATTAATCTCTAGACCGCTCTACTATTGTATTGGACTGGTTTTGTTATATACCCTGCATTTTCTATGGAAGGCAGCTTAGGGGTGTTTAGTGAACTATGGACATAAGCTTATAGGTCTGTAGAGGTTACATACATATAATTTCAAGGTATTGCATCGAGCAATGCTCTTCCGCAAAATATGTTTTCATAACCAATATATATTAGTAAATTAAATTTTATTTCCATCTATCGTTATATAAGCTGTGCAATAAGCTGCCTTCCATAGAAAATGCAGGGTATATAACAAAACCAGTCCAATACAATAGTAGAGCGGTCTAGAGATTAATTTGGCGAAACCGCTGAGAGGGTTCACTACTGATGAGCCAAGCCCTCTCATTCAATAACTCATATCATTGCAGTAAGGTCTGTAGAGATAATATCTGATGATATTTAAAAGAAACTCATTGCCAGTAAATTTATTTGTGTAAAATTTTTACGATAGATGGCAATAAAATTTAATTTACTAATATTGTATCCTTTGTTGTACAAAGATCCCTTTTGTTTTAAAATGGGAGTTTAGAGAGAAAGAGAAGTTGTCAACCATTAGCCAGTGTTTTTGCTCCCACAATACGAAACTGTAAGCTACTGACCAATAAGTGATAGTGCACTTAGGGCAAACTACTCACTACTGCCAAAATGTTATCAGGCGCATGTGCTGCCATGGTAATACAGCCAAACAATCATAGGATTCATCTGCCAAGAAGCTTTTCTAAGTTGTATTCAAACAACAATTACCATCATTGTTGTTTAATTTGACTTAAGAAATGGTTGAATTGTTGATGGTGTCAAATTTGACTGTATATACTTGACACTAAAAAGTATAATAAAAAATGTACTCAAGTCTGACACTTATATTTAAAATGACCATGATTGAAAAAATATATACAGTATAATCTCTTTAATTTAACCAGCTATGATTTAACAGTTTCCAAATTTTCCACTCAAGTTGCCAGCTTTAATTTAATGGACTCAACACCTACTTTAATTCAACAAGAAGCGCCTTTCTTTTGGAATGTTGAATTAAAGGGTATATTTTAAGAAAATAATCATCAAAATATATACTAAAATTTATATACAGTTAAACCTGTCTATAGCGCCCCCTCTAAATAGCACCTCCCTCTCTATAGCATCCAATTTTAAATACATAGTTTGATGTGATTTACATTAAAAGTGACCTGTCTATAGCACCCTATTTTGGTGAGTCCCAAGAGGGGGCACTATAGACAGGTTTAACTGTACATCCATATCAATTCAAATCAAATAGCCAATATGTCATGCTGCCAGCCAAGCAAGGTAATAAGGCTAAATCCAAATAAATTAATAATGTTTGATGTTTCAGTAACAACTTTCAGCAACAACTGTTACTGAAATGTCACACACTATTAATTTATTTGGATTTGGCTTTATTACTTTGTAGTTCTAATCTATAATCCAACTTGAACCTTATCATTTACCATAACTAAGAAATTTTGGCATGTTGGACAGTCATGGGAGGTTGGCTTTACGTCAACATTCAACTGAATCATGTCTAGACTATAAGCAAGACCAAAACAAGCAATATCATTGAATAAAATGTATTTTCACAAGAAACTATTTACAACCTTGGCAAGATCTAACAACAAAATCTTCCAAGAGAGATATGAACAAGATTTTTCCAGTAGAAGTGGTGATGTAATGACATGTGACTGATGATGATTCACCAGCAGACCATCACAAAGTATTCCGTGACAATATATAGGGACATGTTGTTGTTGTTTCTTATCCCCTTGCGCAAAGATTACGCAAAATCCACAAGTCCATGTTCCTCGAACATAGAAACATGTAGTTGCAACCCCAGGTAAAGAACTTCAATAAACAGCATCAGTGTGTGACCCCAGATGGTGGCCTCCAAGTTCATCAATGAATCTGAAGAGGTGTACCTGGGGGACTTTGCTGTTGCTGGGAAACAGACAGTCCGGGACTTGACCAGCCTGGAGAGGGAGTTTCTCCGACATCTGGTGAGTTCTCTCATTCCTACCCGAGGACCTGAGGTTTGATGAAATATGGATGCTGGACCACATCCTGCAGTGCTTCAACTCAAAAAGATACCCCATCAATAGACTGAAAGAACATGGTCTGTACCACCTGGCTTAGACAAGCCAACTGATGGATTTGGGGGAAAAAAAGAAGAGGAGTCAATAAATATATATTCTTGACTTATCAAGAAAATGGGTTGGCCAAATATCAGAAAACAGGTTAAATCAATACAAGGTAATAAGACCAAATAAATAAATAGTGTGTGACACTTAGTGTGAAACATAGTGTCACACACTATTTATTTATTTGGATTTGGTCTTATTACCTTGTGTTTATAATCTATAATCCAAATTGTGCCGTATCAGGTTAAATCAATGTTTAGTTGATTCCTGTACCACTAGATGATGCTTTGCCATCTAAAAAGCTCATGTGAGTTGTCAGGATATGCCTATTATGTTTTTGTTGTTGTTGTTGTTTCTTATCCCCTTGTGTAAAGATTACACGAATTCCATGAGTTCATGCTCCTCGAGCTGTTTTATGATGAGCAGCGGCCTCTCCCAAAGGTCCTGTTTAGTGCATCTAATGCAAGCCAAAATGTGTTCTGGAGCTGCAGGTACCAAACTACATTTTGGGCAAGTGGGATAAATTTTGTTATTATTTTCTATCTTCAATGGCTTGAGATGGCCCGTTCTAAATCTTGTTAGTGTTGTTTGATGCTGTCTATTTTTGATCTTCAGAGCTTCTCCTGGGTTCACTCCACTGTACCAACTGTGCTTAGGTGGGATCCTCCAGTTCTTATTTATATTTGTTTTGGCTATTGTTTCTATTTCTTTAAAAGTAAGTTTATTTTTCTGTGGCAAGGGTTCTTTTGTGCCTTTTTTTGCTAGCACATCAGCAGCTTCATTGCCTTCAATGCCAACGTGTGAGGGTATCCATTGAAGGTGAATTTTTGAGGTTTTTGAGAGTTTTTGGAGATAACCAATTATGTTCCTGCTTACTTTGTCTCTGAGTTCCCCTGTGTGACTCAAGTGTTGTATGGCACTTCTACTATCAGTAAGAATCCAGATATCGTGATGTTTAGTGTTTCTGATGGATTTTAAGGCTTCATAGATGGCTATAAGTTCTGATTTGAAGACTGAGCAAAAATCTGGGTTTCTTCTGTTCATTTTCTCAATGCCATTTGTGGTTTTGATGAGACAGCCACTGCCAGTGTGTCCTAGCTCGTCTCTGCTACCATCGGTATAGATAGTTATTGCATTTTTAGGAATGTTATTAATTATTTCTAATGATAATTGTTTTAAGTATTCTGGATTTTGATATTGTTTGTTGGTGGGTTCATTTAAAGTGGCATTAAAAATAACATTTTGTAGTGGTTTGCATGGAGAAATTTTTTCTGCTAAATAATTTTTTTCCACTTTATATTTTAAAAATTCATTTCTTTTGGCCAGGTGTAGAGGGCCTTCTTTTTTGAGTCTTAAATTGGATTCCCAATTAAGTATGTACTTGGAAGTTCTGTGTTTGTTTCCATAACTCTTGATTTTGTTTATATATTTTGGCAGATTGTAGCTTCTTCTATCCTTTAAGGGCATAATGTCTGCCTCGTAAAGTACAATATCATTAGGGCAGGTATTACGAAGACCTGTAATAATTCTAGCTGCACTTAGTTGTATCCTTTCCAGTGATTTTAGATTTGTTTCAGATGCTGTACCATAGATTTGATATCCATATTCCAGGATAGGTCTAATTAGAGATGTGTAAGTTAATTTTAGTGTGGTTGCATCGGCTCCCCACTCTCTTCCTGAAATATATTTCAGGATTTTTAGTCAGTCTCTTCCTTTTCTAATAACTTCTTCAATGTGTTTACTGGAGTTAATTTCTGGATCCAGGGTGTAGCCAAGATATTTAGGATGTTTATTATATTGCAATTGTTGTTCTTTCAGAATAATTTTTGGTCTTATTTTGTATAGTTTCTTATCGGTAGTAAAAAGACAGGTTTCAGATTTTTGGGGGTTAAATTCTAATTTATGTTTATTAGCAAATTTTTCTAGGTGGAAAAGAGTCTTGTTCAAATCTCTTTCAGCTTTTTTCCAGTTATTATTGCTGCTCCATAGAATAATGTCATCAGCGAAAAGTCCAATATTGGTTTTATGTGAAATTTTTTCTTCTATGCCTGCAATAAATAGGGTGAAGAGAGTTGGGCTAAGGACTGATCCTTGTGGTAATCCTTGGTACAATTTGAAGGTTTTAGATAGAGTGCCATTATATTTGACCCTGATGTATCTATTTTTAAGGAAATCATTTATCCAAGTGATAGCTTTTCCATCAATTTTGAAATGTTTGTATAATTTTGTAATTAACTTGTTTTTCCATACCTTATCGAAAGCTTGTGTAAGGTCTAAAAAAGCAGCTATTGTGTGGTTAGTTGGTTTTCTGTTTTGTGCATCTTTTACCTTTTGTGTGAAAAATAAGAGTTGGTCTATTGTCCCATGTCCTTTCCTAAATCCATATTGTTCTTTTGGTAAGAGATTTCTTGTGTCAAGATGGTAGGTAAGTCGTCTGAGTATAATTTTTTCCATTAATTTGCAGCAAATACTTGTGAGGGAGATAGGTCGGTAGTTTTTTGGGTCATCAGCAGATTTGTCAAGTTTTTTAATAGGAATTATTGTTGCAGTTTTCCAGTCTTGAGGCAATTTTCCAGTTTTCCAGGAGTTATTGAAAATATCAAGAAGCTTTTCTTTGCCATTTTTGCCCAAGTTTGATATCATTTGGCCATGGATTCCATCTGGCCCAGGAGTCTTGTTTAGGTCAGTGTTTTCTAATGCATAATCTAGCTCTTTCATATTGATTTTTTCATGGAAAATATTATGAGTGCTAGTGACGTTTTTACAGTCATGGATAATCTTTCGGGCCTTTTTTTCAACTTTCTTATCTTTTATTTCAAATTTGATTTTACTACTTATTTGATATGAATTACCTAAAAGATTAGCAGCATTTTTGTCATTAGTTGCTGGGGTACCATCTGTATTCTTAATCATATTTGTGTTTTCAGTTTGTGGCTGGGCTCTGTCAATTTGTTTTGCCAAATGCCAAAGTTTTGTATTTGGGTTTCTTGGGTTCAGGTTTTCACAAGTTTGTTTCCATTTTTCCCTTTTCATATTTACGTATAATCTTTTTATTTTTGCATTCACAATGTTCAGTTCAGTTCTACAATTTGTTTGGTTTTGGGTGCACTTTTTTTGTAGTTCATTTCTTTTAGTTATAAGTGTTTGAATATCTTTTGCCTGGTGTGTATAATTTGGAATCCATTTCTTAATATTACCTCTTGGTATTGAAACTTTGGCTGCTTTAATAACGGTGTTTTTGAAAGATATCCAATTTTGTTCCAGATCTTTCATTCTAGTGGGTGCTTTTCTAAAGTCTTCATTGGTGTTTTGCTGGTAAAGATTCCAATTAGCCTTTTTGAAGTTCCAGAATTTTTCTTTAATTGAGCTGGTTTTGGTCTTGGTGCTAATTTCTATCAAAATAGGTAAATGATCACTTCCAATACTTTTTAATATTTGCCATTTGCATTTGTGGAAAATGTCAGGACTGGAGAAACTTATATCAAGGGCTTGTGCGGTATTATAACTGTAGGAATGGTGGGTAGGATTCCCATCATTTAAGCACATGAAGGCATTGTCGTCAAATAAGTTTGAAAGTATTTTGCCTCTTGGGTTTGGCGTGGAACATCCCCATAGTTGATGTTTGGCATTAAGGTCACCTACAATAATAGTGTTGTCTGTAAGAAATTGAGCCATTGTTCCATCGTCAATAAGTTTATTGTTTGGTGGGTGATACATATTGAATATGTTGATGGTTTTGTTTTGATTGAGGTAGACTTTGATACCTTGGGCTTCGAGGTCTGATGTGTTTGGAATATTAATGGCTATGTCTTCATAGTACAAATTCTTGATTAAAAATGCAAGGCCACCCCCTTCTTTATTTCTGTCTTTTCTGAGGATATTGTAGTTTTTATATTTGAGATTGTACTTTTCATTTAATTTGGTTTCCTGTAGGGCTATAATTTGTATCTTTTGTTTTTCAGCTATTTCCATTATTTCTTCTAATTTTATTTTTGTTGCTGTTGAGCACAATCCATTGATGTTGCACTGCAGAATGCTCAATTGCTTGGAAGCTGCAAAGTTAGAAGTTTGTGGAGACTGTATTATACTTATCGGACAGAACCCTCTACCTAAGTCCTGAACGCGCCCCTGTTTATTCTGCGCGACGGGCGATGCAGCATGCAAATCAACATCTGATCTCATGGAATGGGGTATAGGGGTGCAGCTTTCGTTGATCATGGCACCATGATCCAGGCACACTTTGGTGAAAGTCTGACTTTGCCTGTAGTTTGAGGCCGTTCCTAACATGGAAGCAGACACCTTTGCTGCCGACTCTAACATGAGTACAGACACAGCTCCTCCGTATCCCTGGAGTGGGACCCTTGCTGAGGTCCATCAACCCGGGTCAGTTGAAGTCAGGATTTTTAAAGAGGTCTACTCCTCTTCTAACAATGCTGCTGTTGGTCCGCGACTGCTTATTTGTCAGAGTTATTCTGCTTGTTTCGCAGCTGGCCTTCATATCTGAAGGTCGTTCCCCTATCCGCCACCTGGGGACGCGCCCTATAGCAGTCAGCTCTGCCAAGGGATTATGTTTTTAAATGATAGAAGTCATTTGTTGATTTAAGACCAAGACAGGTAACTAGAAAATTTTGATGTCTTAAACTTCAGTTAGTCATCATACTAAAATTTTGTTAAGAATTGCAAAAACTAGTTCTAAAGTCTGATAGGTGTCTTAAATGAAGATTAACACCTCTGTTAGCATACAGTTTGTGTAGACAGTGAAACAGCTCACATAACCATTACTCCATTTATCTAATGTGCAGAATATTAATCTCTCTTGCTGTGTATGGATCTGTTGTAATGGTCAGCATGGTGCAGGACTGGAAACTGAATGCCCCCCCAGCCACTGTGGCAGACTGGCTCAATGAGATAGAATACCGGTCAGTTCTACATTGTACCCCTCTCTATCTCTATATTGGTCAGCATTCTTATGAAATGTAACTACATACAGTCAATCTCCTCTCCTAAGCAAACCCTGTGCCTAAAACTAACTACATGGGTGCCTTGTATGTGTACTTGAAGAATTGTATGCTATCCTGCCTTGGTTTCCTGAGTTGACAACTTAATTGAACCTTTGATTTAAATATGCAATTTTTTGTGTGTGTGTGTGTGTGTGTGTGTGTTTCACTAAAATTTCAAACTTTATATATTTTTTTCATAAGATTGCTGATCAGAATAATGTGTCTCTAACACATCCTAATTAATATTTGAACATAAATTCCCCTTAACACATTCACTTCCAATCAATTATACTCTAGCTTACAATATGTGCTTGAAAAGCTGAGCCTAAACATTTATTCTCCTGGTTCAATTGATGTTGTATGTGTTAGGCATGTATGTTGATATTGGTGTGGAATAAAGGTTATAAATTAATTGTAAAATGGTTTAAATTTTAATACCTTTTATCTTTTAAAAACTGGAAGTTAGTGGAGAGTGGGATCCACTTGCAAGAGTCATCTAGCTTGACCAGTGCTGCCTGCCAGCTAATGGATATTCTATGCCAGCTGATCTTTCTGCCATTGTTAGCCTGAACAGCTGCTGCAAATCCATTTATCACCAATGCCTTATTAGTCCGCTATTAATGGCCCTGGCTCCGTATATTTCACTGTAAACAGAAATTCCCTACTTCTTACAAGAAAATAAGACCTAATCCAATCCATTGAAGTACAGTGGTACCTCGACATACGAGCGCCCCAACATACGAGTTTTTCGAGATACGAGCAAGTGATTTTTTGCTTTTAGTTACGAGCGAAATTCGAGATACAAGTTCGGTTCAGTAGTAACACGCAGTCGCGCCATCACGATCAGTTAGCAGCGTGCTTCCCCTGTGATAAGTTGTGTTTTGTGTTGCGTTTATATTTACAGTTTTAGTTCATTTATTTTTATAACCATGGATCGGAAGAAAGTTTGTAAAAAGTCAAGTGCTAAGAAAAAGATAATGAGTATTGAATTAAAACGTGAAATTTCTACAAGTGAGATAAAGGAGATCTTAGGAATGTGGGAGAGAGTTTCACAGTTCATAGAAAAAAAAACACCTAGAAAAAGTTGCAACAGGTCATGCATCTGACCTTTTTAATGACACTTGCCTAACTCATTTCCGGAACATTCTGAGAGGGAGGAAGAAACAAACATCCTTGGACATGTTTTTTTTCTAAACGGCCTACAGGTGAAAGCGAGAAAAATGTAGCGAAAAAGGCAAAGACCAGTGAGGATATCTAATTTATTTCTTTACATTCTCTTTTTTGTTTTTGTGCAATTAATATTTGAAATTTATAAACACGTTTTTATTATTTAAAACCACGTAACAAAAATAACTGGGGTGACATTTTGGAGGTTGGAACGGATTAATGGTAGTTCAATTGTTTTGTATGGGGAAATTTGCTTCGAGATACGAGTAATTCAAGATACGAGCAAGGTTGCGAAACGAATTAAACTCGTATGTCGAGGTACCACTGTATATCAAAAATGATAAAGCACAATTTGGATTATAGATTATAATACAAGAAAATAAGACCTAATCCAAAAACCTAATTGGATTAGGTCTTATTTTCTTGTATTATAATCTATAATCCAAATTATGCTTTATCATTCCCTACTTGTTGTTGCTTTTCCCCTCCTGCTACCTAGAGTTGAGATGTAGGAAGTTTGTTGTTTTATCAAAATATGGTCATCTAAAAAAAAATGTTTTAACCCAATGCAGACAGTGTTGGACATCGTCCGTCCAACATTCCATTAAATCAAATTTTAACTTCTTTTCCACAACAGTGGAACCTCATTATAACAGCCATTTTTATATCTCAGCAACTTGGATAAAATTCTTAAGTACCAAATTTTGTATGTCTTTTAACCATGGTTATACCGACATAAAATCAAGGTCCCAAGTGATGTTGCATTAGATAGATTCATATCTTATTCACTGTCAGCCCTCTCACTCTTTTCTCCACCTATACTTCCCCCCTTCCTTCTAATGTTGACTGCTGATTCTTTTTTTTTTTTGTTTTTCAATATACAGTTGAACCTGTCTATAATGGCCCCTCTAAATAGCGCCTTCCTCTCTATAGCGCCCGATTTTAAACAATAAAATGTAAACATTTTACATTAAAAGTGACCTGTTTATAGCACCCTATTTTGGTGAGTCCCAATATAGACTAGTTTTTTTTTTTAGCGCTATAGACAGGTTTAACTGTAGTTTCTAATGGGCTCTAAAAAATGTTCTGGTTATAAAACTAATTATCATGCTTCTTCTTTAGTATAATATGAAAGAAAATAGTTTTGTTCATTGGGAATATATTTCTCTGAAGTTGATTTGAGAACTATAACAAAGTACTTTTTTGCTGATCCATCATGTTGATATTGTGGCTGTAATTAGATATTCACCACTTTGTACAAATGTTATGGAAGAGTTGGTGGCTTCATCCTCAATCTACCAAAGAGACATCTAATCTAAGAGGATAGCCAGATTTCCATAAGTCCTAACTGATAACACTTGTGAAATCTGTCATTGAAAGATTGGAAATATGAGAAGAATGTGTTTTTGTTTTTTAATATTCTGCTCTGTGTGGATACTACTAAATTTTGTACTTTATAATATATGCTTTTTTTTTTAATTCTCTAATCATATATTTTTATAAGCTTTAATTTATATATATAATAAACTAGATGAATAGCCCGGGCAACGCCCGGGTTTTACCCGAGTGCGCATATATTTTAAAAACGTTTTAATTCAAATACTATTCGTTACAATTATAAATTGGCGCCATGGATGTCACTCTTGTGAAACGTCCCGTTCCAAACTGTGTGTTTTTAAAATGTTTTAATTAAAATACTATTCGTTACAATTATAAATTGGCGCCGTGGATGTCTCTCTTGTGAAACGTCCCGCCCCAAACTGTGTGTGTCTTGAAAATATAAAAATAAAAATGTGAATTTTCATAAAGATTTCATCATGTCGATTTTTTTTTTTTTTTTTTGCATTTCACCTACTAAATCGATAGAGATAATTACATTTGCAACATGAACTTAGGTATATTGACTAAATAGAAAACTGCATAGTAATAAAGATCATTTTTTAAAGGCACCATATCGTTTTTTTTTTTTCAATAAAATCGAAACAAAAATTAACGATAAATAACGATAATTGCCTTAAAAAAAAGAAACATTCGCGGTGATTTTGTCTTGCATTCGTTTATACAATTATTATATACGAATGACCCGGGCAACGCCCGGGTTTTACCCGATTAAATGCTTTTATTCAAATACTATTCGTTACAATTATAAATTGGCGCCGTGGATGTCATTCTTGTATAATATATAAATGAGTTTTAAAAATTGTAAAAAAAAAAAAAAATGCATCGGCCGGGAATCGAACCCGGGCCGCCCGCGTGGCAGGCGAGCATTCTACCACTGAACCACCGATGGTTATGAAAAATCCCATCCGTGAGCTTCAAACAGACAGAATAAGGCAAATATATAAGTAGATAAACTCTATTTACTTTTATTTTTGTTTATTTATATAAAAAATAAATATATAATATACCCATTTTAATGGCAAAATGTTGATCATTTTGATGGACTAAGTATTAAAAACATGCTTTATTTGGTTACTCTCTAAGTATAGAATATGAAACATAGAAAGTTGGCTTTAGAGTTGAACTTTGTTTTGTTCTGAAGTTTAGGACTTGGGTAATTTATTCCTAGGCACAATTTCCTAGGTTGCTTTGTTGTTTGTTGGTTTCAACTTATCCCAAGTACTCATGATTACAGTGGGGTTTGTAACCACTTATATACTGGAAATGTCTACACATGTAGAACAACTTTGCACTGGCTGTTCAAGATACAAGGCACCAGAGGTCTTTCAAGCAATTCATCCTTTTTTTTTTTTTCAACTACCACAGTATGTACTTCAGATTCTTTGAATCAATGGCAGACCTGCATTAAAATCCATCCATCATCAAAGTCCACCATTATAAAGATGTCAATTTCCAAGTACTGGGATAAGAAGAGATGGTTCCTTTTAGGGAAATTCTATCAATGTGGGTTTCAAATCTTGGTTAACGACAAAATAAAAGGAAACTGTTGTGACATCATCATGTATTACACTGTGCTATTAGGGGGTCGGTGGATGGCTGGTTAAACCGTTTGGTTTTCGACCACTACGACCCGGGTTCGATTCCCGCATTGGACACTTTTTTCTGATTTAAAAAATGCTCCAATGGCCCCCGATTCTTGCAAAAGTCCAACCCCACCAGCGAGTGCAAGTAACCAAACGGGGGCTCTGGCACATTTGTAAGTGCAAAGTCGAACTGCTTTTCACATGTGTAGACATGTGGTGCGCTTACAGTAAAAGCAGTCGCTAACTACCCACCATGATTATCATGGCCTGTACCATGTGTACTAGGGATAATTTAAAAAAAAAAAAACACTGTGCTATAACTAGGGTTTGGTGGGAGCCAGGATTGTGAGGCGAGAGAGCTCCTGGCGTGGCTGGCACACCTACACTGACCTCCTGGTGATGGTGGAGAGGTTGGCAGCTCAGCAGGATTGGACGGACCTCTTGGCCCATCTACTCTCGGTGAGTCTCTACCTGTAGTGTAAGGTAGAGATTTGGTATTTGAGTTTGGCCCCTTGTGTTGATGTGCAATTTGGATTTTATCAAGAATTGAAACACATGGCAACAATCTGAATTAAAGAAAAGGTAATAAGACCAAATCCAAATAAATAAATAATGTGTGACGTTTCGGTAACAGCGTTGTTACCGAAACGTCATACACTATTTATTTATTTGGATTTGGTCTTATTACCCTGTGTTTATAATCTATAATCCAAATTGTGCCTTATCAATCTGAATTAAAGAAATTTTGTAAAAGATCCAAATAAATAAACTTTATGTAATGTTCTTTTTATTTTTTATTTATTTATTATAAAAAATACACACTATATCCTTTGTGGATATTTGTGTGTAAATGTTTAAACTATTTTATGTACCTAGTTTTTTTAAATATAAATACAAATTATTTCTAGTTTTAAAGAGAAAGAGAGAGAATCAAGGTTATTTAAATTTACATTTTAGAGCAAAAACTATACAAAGAAATAAAGATTATTTACACACATATTATCAAAAACGTTTAATATATTTTTAGAATTATAACCACTAAATTATTGGTATAAATATAGAATATTTTAAAATTAAAAAAAAAACTATACTAATTAAAACTAGAATTTTCAATTAATTAATGTAATTTATATTCACAGCAATTGAGATAGAGTCTGCAGAATTTGTTAAATTTTCTATATTCTTCTTTACTGGAAACCATTTGGCTTAAACTAGAACTGTTCATTTGACATTGTACTCTCAAATCTGCAACAAGTGGGCACCGGATTAAAATATGCTCAGGGTTGTGATCTTCTTGGTCGCAATAAGCAGATTGAAGAATCAATTCTGTATAAGTATGTGTTCAAGTCTCCATGCCCGGTAAAAATTTGTATATTATGAAATTTTGGCTGGATAAATTTTGGTAATCTTGAATAATTTAAAGTTTCAGACCAATTACGTTTTAAATAGTATTATTGTTGAACTTTTTATGGTAGTATTTAAAAAATAATTTAAAGTTAAAAACAATCCTATTACTTTAGTTTGGGCATTGATTTTAACTCTCTGAGAGATATGCTCATCATTTTGGTAAAATATTTATCCCACAGTCGCCATATAATAACTATGGCATTTGAGACTGCTTTTACTCTAAGTGCACCAATGATTATTTGGACCACATGTTGCGTTCTTTCTTATTCCCTTGTATAAAGATTACATGAATTCCACATGTACTCAGAAGAAGTAGTCTATTGGCCTCCCATGTTTACCCCTCTGTAACTGGCCTGTGGTGCAGTGGACATTGTTGGGAGGTACAGTAAACCCTCTACACGATCCTATCAAGTCATGTTCTGGTAAACTTGATGCTGTAACCAGGAGGGACACTCCCTCTCCAAAAATCCTGAATTCAACTGACCCGGTTGATGGACCTCAGCAAGGGTCCCACTCCAGGGATATGGAAGAGCTGCATCTGTTCTCATGTTAGAGTCGGCAGCAAAGACTTCCATGTTAGGAACGGCCTCAAATTACAGGCAGTCAGACTTTCACCAAAGTGTGCCTGGATCATAGTGCCATGATCAACGAAAGCTGCACCCCTATACCCCATTCCATGAGATCATGAACTCATGGAATTCGTGTAATCTTTACACAAGGGGATAAAAAACAACAACAACAACAGAAGTAGTCTATAGCCTAAAAATACAAAGTACTCCTGATCTCTCCCAGAATAGACCCTCATTAGAGATTGTGCAGGAGTCAAGTAATTTTTTCATATACAATGGTCAGATGGGGGTGGTTCATGGAAGGGATATTTGACTGTGCACACCAAACAGACGGTGTGTGTGGACAGGTCCTGGCCCTCATCACTGCGGTGTACCTAAGCCTCCTGCTCACCCTGCTAGCCCTGACCACACCTCTGCCGGCCGCCCCAGCGAACTGCTCCCTCCCCGTGCCCCTGCACTCCCAGCCCCTCCTTCTGCCCCCCGCCTCCAATGCCTCCGTCCTGCTCCACCTCAACCTCCTCAAGAACTACTTCCTTTAGCCTTCCTTCCATTAAAGAGATATAATTTTCTACAGCATTTACATCATTGGTTTGGTTTATTTTGTGGCCGCACCTTTCATCTCCTTTTTTTGCACCCACTACCTGGGTTTTGTTCAGTCTTGCCAACATTCCATGTCTTTTTTTTTTTTTTTGTAATTATTACCAGATTGGAGCTAACTATTTTTAAAAGTGTCTTCCCATTTTGCTCAATAACTTAAATAGAGAAATATGGATCTATTACATACATGTGTATATTTCTTTTATAATAAAAACCATTGGATACTGCTAACTGGGTTGTTATTCTCTCCCACAGCAATACTTTCTACTACAGCTGAACCTACCTTGGATTACTTGGAATCAAGATTTTATGTTGCTATTATTAACTTTAGAAAATATAAAAAGTGGCTGCTAATTATAATTAGACAAAAAATCACCAAAGTCACTACTAAAGAAAGGAGGACCATTATCAGAAACCACTACTTGTGGAAATCCGTAGCGAGCAATACAATTTCTCATAAAATTTATACAAAAATATGCACTGGTAGATGGTACTTCAGAAACTTCAACCCATGAAGAGAATGAATCTACTGCTAGTAAAAACAGTCTATTTTTGAAATTGAAATAGTCCATGTGAACCCTCCTCCATGGTCCTGCGTATTTAGGCCAACTCTCAGTCCTTTGATGAGGCAAACTTTCATTAGAAAGACAAGTTCTACAATTTTTTGTAATTATTTCTATTGAAGAGTCCATGCCAGGCCACCAAGAAATAATTTGTATTTATATTTTAAAAAACTATGTACATAAAATAGTTTAAACATTTACACACAAATATCCACATAGGATATAGTGTGTATTTTTGTAATAAATAAATAAAAAATAAAAAGAACATTACATAAAGTTTATTTATTTGGATCTTTTACACCAGTTTTATGCAGATTCTCCTCTCTCATTGCCGGCTTGCAATGATAGCCTCACGATGATCAATCACCATCATGTAGTGAAGGAACAGATAATAAATCCAAGTTGTTTTTCCTACTTATTGCTTTTTAAAAGTTGTCTAGGGACCAAGCAACCATTCGACTTGATATGCCGCTGGTTAAATTATGTGCTCTTCTATCTTATATCCACTCGCAATCATATAGGGTATCAAACCTGTAGAGCTTAAGACTTTTGATCGTGTCTGCCAATGATGAGTTGACCTCAACAAAGGAGATTTTGCATCCATAATTAGAGATTTGGTGAAGTTAAATGTGTCTGCTTTTGTCATTAAGACTGGGAGCACTACTCAGTAGCAGTCTGACCTAGCTCCAATATGAAATGGCCAACTCTAACATGATGAATAGACACCATGTGCAGCCGCTCCTAACATGGAGTACAGATGCTGCTCATCTTGTATTCCTGGATCAGGAGCCCTTACAGGGTACTATCAGCCGAGCCAGCTGAGCTCAGGTTTTTTAGCTAGCTTGTTACTGTTCCCCTTCCTACCTTTTATCCGGGCTTGGGACTTGCAAAGGCGGAATTTTATGGGCTGAATAAACAATAGTTGCAGAATGTTCATAGGTGAATATATTGGTCAATCTTTGGTTATAGTTTTTTATAAATTCTATATTGAGATGGGCATATTGTAGTGATGAAATAATTAGCAAGTCGTATGGCAATTAAGAACAATTTAATATGCGAGAGAAATTTATATGAAGTTTATACAGGTTGTTTATAAGAGAGCAAAGAGAAGAATCACTAGCGCAAGCGTGGAAAAGAATCACTAGCGTGGCGCGTGCGTTCGCTTGAGGGTTCGCCTGGAACAACCTGGCGCTGGCACGAGCTTCCTGTTCCATGAAGTCGGCCATGCTACAATATATTTATCCATCTTACAGAGAAAGATGTTGAAGCTGACCTTGTTTTTACACTTCCAAGGCTTGACACATTAGCCCCAACCATCATCAGTTTCCCCGTGAGTTTGGATGGTAAAGACCAGTTTCTTCATTCTTGATAAGTTGAGGCTGGAATTTATCATTGTGGTGGGTGAGACACAGTGTAGCTATCTCTTTTAGAATTAAAAAAAAAGATAGGAAGGAACCAGGTTTTTCTTGGGGAATTGCCTCCATTGATATGTCCGAAATAACACCATCTATAGTAAGATGCTTTCTATGATTAATATATAAGGCACTTTAAAAAAATAATAATAATATCAAATACATGATATTTTTGTAAACGAATTTTAAAAAAAGACTCCTTCTCCTGTCAAAATAGACACTAAAACTAACCACTATCTCTGCAAACTAGCAGACCCAGGTAGGCAACAGTGTTAGAAATCTATTTTGCAGATTTTGAGGACTTCATGAAATCAAAGCCTCCTCTAGATGATGAGGGCCATAGGTCGACACAAAAGATGGGCATTCTGAATTTGCCCTAACTGGTATTGTGGCTTTGTCACTTGCTGACCTTAGTTTGCAAGGACAATTTTATTTTAATTATTATTATTATCCCTAGTACACGTGGGTGGAAGTTGGCGACTGCTTTTACTGTAAGCGCACCACATGTCTACACATGTGAAAAGCGGTTTGACTTTTTCACTTACAAATGTGCCAGAGCCCCATTTGGTTACTTTGCACTCGCTGGTCGGGTTGGACTTTTGCAAGAATCAAGGGCCATTGGAGCATTTTTTTTTTTTATTATTAGAAAAAAGTGCCCAATGCGGGATTCGATCCTGGGTTGTAGCGTTCGAAAACCAATGGTTTAGACCACCCATCCACCGACCCCCAAGGACAGCAAATGGTGCTTAGTTTTAGCACCTATTTGGACAGAGAATGCAGCCTTTCTTTTTCTAAATATCCTCCTGGCAAAATTTTGAATTATAGTTGGTTTTGTTCAGGTTAATTTTAATTGTGTGCCTTAGCAATAATTTATAATGAAACTTATTTTAACACCAAACTTGTATTTATTTCTTTTAAATGTGACTTCATCATGAAGAAAAGTCTGGGTTTTTTTTTCATCTCTTCAACAGTCTAGCCTTCTATATGCAATAATTTCCTAAAAAGACAAATTTCATAGACTATCGTGTTTTGACAGTGCCATTCCACTTAATCTATCAGGATATAAATCATCTGATGAAATGGTTTGCCAGGGATATTAAAAAATTGGCTTATAAAATGAAGATAATAAAATACTTAACTATATAGCAACCTTGGTAGATGAGAAAATAGAATGCAGTCTCGAAGGCTCAGCCCTCTCTTCTAAGGTGAGTTTCCTGCAGTGTCAAACACTCCCAACCTCAGACCAAATAGCAATAGGCATTGATTGTAAAAAGAAACCTGCATCCCATTCTGTCAGGCCAACCTAAATTGACCTGCGATGTCCAGTGGCCTGATGCTACCCTTGAAGAAAGACTATATTCAGATGCATGGAGTAGCCATGGGATCTGGCTCTTTTCCCAAATGAAGTTCAACTTCAACTATAAAACTCACTAAGTTGAAAGACTAGTTCAAATGGTTTCAGATCTTAATAAGAAGCCATAACTTAGCAAAATTTATAGGCTCTTCCAGAAACTGAAAATCCAACCCACACACTCAAACTGAGCATCACACAGCCTGGTCTAATATTCAATCAAAGAAGCATAGAAATTACATTTCTAGTGCTGAAAATATGGTATGTTGCCTGCAACTCTCTCCTTTATTCTCTTAAAAGGCAAGAACTTCCTGGTGTAGATATATCCAAAGAAGGTAGATTTTGAACCAAGCTTCTACATGGCCATATGATAGTTCTTGCTCAGGTTGTCAACATCTGGATGAGGGCCACAGAGATAACCGCTGGCAACACTGTTGTGTCTCTTCACTGTAGAAACCTCTTCATACACTTTCACAATGATCAAAAAGAGGACAGTCTCTGATTGACCAATGTCTGACACAAGCAAGATATCAGAGAGCTGATGATACAGACTATCTATTATCATATAGGCATGTAAACCTAGATCATCAAGCGACTTTGGCAGACAATATGTGTGATGGCTGGGTAAGTCCTTGAAAAAACAATAAGCCTTGAATATTTGCCAAGAGTTTCTGGATATTTTTTTCCAAGGCCTTTATATTGCCACTTGGAAAATTAGGGAAGACAAAAACTTCAGGAGGAATCAAAATTTATTTCAGGCAAGGACAAACTATCAAAAGTAAACAACAGAGTCGCAAGATATAAAACATAAAAATGACCACTCTGTTAAATAAAAAATAATAAAATTAAGAAATACTATGTTACAATATGTATAAAGCCTTCAAATATTTTCCCAGAGCAATTCATCCCATCCTAAGAAATGACCAGTCATTAGCAGAGGCGGCTAAAATGCAGGAAATGACAAAATAAATTATATTCCAATGAGTTTAACAAAAGTCGTTTTAGTGAAGAAGTTGACCAAAAAGGGCGCCTCCATGAAGTGTTGACTGAAGCGTTCCCTGTCTAAAGAATCCATCCTTATCTGCAAAGTTAGAAGGAGATCAATTTATAGAACATATGAATCACCAGAGGCCCTGAGAGGAAGATAAATCTATATGGGCAGTGTCATTCCTTAGTATCATCCTCAAGAAGTGCCTTGCACTGATGTAAACCTGCGGACTATACTTTTAGACTAGACAATGATATGCGCGAGCTGCAGATATCTGGTGGATGTAAATTTATAAGTGGCGCGTCAACCCTAAAATATCTCAGCACAGCATTAAATGGATCGATAACTTGATGAAGTGGAGGTCACCATAGTTCAAGACCTTCAAAAATTATTTTACTAAGCAGGATGTAATGTGCCTAGGAGGCTCCAGATTACTAAAAGCATCCACTCAAATCTTCAAAAGCCACAAAATAGTGCAACTGTAAACAAACGGCATGAAGAGACTCTTCGGACAACTCCAAAACCTTGATAGGACACAGAGTCTATTGATTATTATCAACGATCCAGGATAAAATATGCAGACGAGGCCTAATTCTTTTGTCCTTATATTGTCCAAGGCCATGGTTTTCGTCTCCTGCAGGGACCAAATGGAATTTTAATGTTCCTTAAGAAAACAGCCATGTTGTAAGATAACGTAATATTTTATGCGATCACACGGTCTAAATACAAAAAATAATTAATTTTCTTATACAATCCATTTCGCGTGAATGCATCTTGTGAACGTACTGCTCAGGTCTTGCTTTAAGAACAATAAATATTTTGCGTAACCATGTAAAATTGAGTTTGAGATATATAACTCATTTTGTACTTTATTTTCCAAAAATACAGATTTATTTTCTCCTTGGCCTTCTCGCGTGACACTTTTAAACAATAATTTTTTTGATTTATCACGTTTAAGGCTAAGCTCACTTCTTCCCCCCTCCCCCAAGTAGAAAAAAATAAAATAAATTGAAAAAAAAAATTGTTAATCTCTCTTTCATCATTATGTGTGTGAACTTTAAAGTAAAGAGTTATAATATTAGATAATACATTTATACACGAATAAAACCTTTTATTTTCCTTTTTATTTTTGTTATATATTTTTCTACTTGTCAGAACTTTGCATATAATTTCATGCGAAATATTTTAAATTAAAAATACTTTTTGTCATTTTATACAGCCTTAAAAATTTTACGTTTGTAAATATTTATTACAGTAAATGCAAAATAAATGGAAATCCATGCTTTATTCTCGTGATTTTGTTTTATAATAATTACCTAAAAAAAATAATAATAATAAGGCTATAATAAACACAAAATTGAGGTCTGGCAATTTTGTGTTCCGTTTATGTTTTTATTTTTGTCTTCAATTATGTGTCACTAAGATGGCGACATCACAGGTAATGTTTATTAAATGTAAATTGAAAAATAGAAACATATATAAAATTAAAATATACGCAAAATTAATAGATGGATTTTCGTACATTTTAAAAGACCGCAAAATGAATTATTTTAAGACAATTCGATCGATAATTAGAAACAAGGCTTGTCATGTGTTGAATATTCATTAACATATAGAAATAAATTATACTTAATTTTCTTTTAAAATAATAATAATAACATCAAAATATCATTTATTTGATTCCGCCCTAATATTGTGAAAAGAACCGAACCCTATATATAATTATATATTATATAAAAGGGGGTAAATATATATATGGTTGTGTACATCTTTATCTCTCTTTAAATAGGAATATTATAAAATAACATTTTGTGTGTGTGAAATATATATATTGCAACCGAATATTTTTTAAAATCAATTTATATGTATATCACATATATTTTTAGACCTAAAACAATCTAATATATCTTTTTAAAGAAATATTTTTAATTCTTTTGAAAATATCCAAATGGCAAAAAATAAAATAGTGTCAATATTCACCTAAAGATATTTTTATATGATATTCAAATTATATTTCATGTCCCAAATGTCAAAGCAAACTTTGAAATTTGACAACAGTCTATTTTCTATTCAATGAATATGTTTAAAACCCACACCTTATTGTTTACCATTTCCAGCCTAATGTTGATAAAGCCCAATTTGGATTATAGATTATAATACAAGAATATAAGACCTAATCCAAATAATTTATTAGTGTGTGACATTTCGGCAACAGCATTGTCACCATCATCATTTAATCACCATTTATTCTTTTGTCTGATGATGGTGACAATGCTGTTGCCGAAACATCACAAACTATTAAATTATTTGGATTAGGTCTTATTTTCTTGTATTACAGTCTAATGTTATTTGGTATTAATTAAAAAAAAAAGATTCATTTTATAAAGTTTTGACTTTGCTCAGACTTTTTAAAGATACTGATTCCAATAAGATTGATCAAACATTATTGATTTACAAGAGCTAGTCAGAACATTACTCTCTGAGACATACCTCATTATTTACCTTGCTATAGCTAGTGACAGTTTCTCAGTTATGTTGTTGTTTTCTCAATAAATAGACAGGTTTACAAACAACAATAACAAAAAGCTTTATTAATACTTTTAGTCTTATAATATGATGAAGCACAATTTGGACTATAGATTATAATACAAGAAAATAAGACCTAATTCAAATAATTTATTAGTGTGTGATGTTTCGACAACAGCATTGTTATCATTATCAGACAAAAGAATAAAATGATTTTATTCATTTGTCTGATGATGGTAACAATGCTGTTGCCGAAACATCACACACTAATAAATTATTTGGATTAGGTCTTATTTTCTTGTAATATAGTCTTATAACATATTCTCCGAGCACAGAAAAGAATGTAGGGTACTTGCAGGAATAACAGTAATACTACCAGTAATCACAGCAATGTTATTTTTATTATTTTTAATGAGAGTGCTAATCAAATTTAATGGTAATATGAAATTTATATACAGGAAAACTTAATTAAGACAATTAATGATAAAGCACAATTTGGATTATAGATTATAATACAAGTGAATAAGACCTAATCCAAATAATTTAATAGTGTGTGACGTTTCGGCAACAGCATTGTCACCATCATCAGACAAAAGAAATGCTGTTGCTGGAACATCACACACTAATAAATTATTTGGATTAGGTCTTATTTTCTTTTATGACAATTAAGCTAATATTTTTTTTTTTTTGCTTATCCCTAGTACACGTGGTACAGACCATGATAATCATGGTGGGTAGAAGTAGGCGACTGCTTTTACTGTAAGTGCATCACATGTCTACACATGTGAAAAGCAGTTTGACTTTGCACTTACAAATGTTCCTGAGCCACGTTTGGTTACTTGCACTCGCTGGTGGGGTTGGACTTTTTGCAAGAATCGGGGGCCATTGGAGCATTTTTTTTTTTAAAGCTAATAAATAGAAGAGTCTGGGTGATTCTAAGAAGAGAGAATGACAGGTTTAAAATATATTTTATTTAGGTTAGGTTATATTAAGCCCCCGCAGCAGCAGTAATAGATTTTGCCAATAAATAGGCTGTCCCGGAATCAACAGGTTTATATAGCACTTATTGTAGAGCCATTATTGGTGAAGGTATTCATTCACTCTTTCTGCACAAACTTTTAAAGAGATAATTGTACTATTAGATGGTTTTTGGTAAAAATATGGTGAGATACTTATTTCAGCAGACCATCAGCAATTGTATTATTCCAAGCTAGGCCTACTTGTGGTAAAAAAAAAATAGTTACGATGCACTAGCGCGCCATCTGTTATGAAAATTAGAAACTATTTTAGACCCGTAATATAACAGCGGTATGGTATATTAAACTGGCAAAACCGCTGGGAGGGTTCACCACTGATGACCCAGGCCCCCCCCCCCCCCCCCCCTTTAATTTTTCCATTGCAGTAAGGGCAGTAGAAATTGTTTGATTTCAAAAAGAATCTTATGCGTCCAAAATAGTTTCTAATTTTCAAAAAAAAAAAAATAGTACTATTTCTAAATCAACCTAACTTGAAATAGCCAAAACTAACCTATCTGAATCTAACTTAGCATACTGATATACTCAGTGGCACCTTGCCACCACTGGTCATCAGAAATTACTTATCTTACCAAACATATGTATAGAATGAAATTCTACCATCAAAATATAATTTTTTTTTGCTTATTCCTAGTACTTGTGGTACAGGCCATGATAATCAAGGTGGGTAGAAGTAGACGACTGCTTTTATTGTAAGTGCACCACATGTATACCCATATGAAAAGCAGTTCGACTTTGCACTTACAAATGTGCCAAAGGCTGTTTAGTTACTTGCACTTGCTGGTGGGGTTGGACTTTTGCAAGAATCGGGGGCCATTGGAGCATTTTTTTTTTTTTTTTAATCAGAAAAATGTGCCCAATGCGGGAATAAAACCCGGATCGTAGTGGTCAAAAACCAACAGTTTTCGATTTCAAGCCATTTCAAAATAGAAATCAAAAGCATGTGCCATCTATTGACTGTCTCTGTAACATACCAAACTCAGCAGTGACACAACACCAGCTTTGGCAAATTTAGAACATCTCGGAAACTACAGTTCCAGGGTTTGACCAGTCCAGGGTTGAATTAAATTTCATAAGATTCTCACAAGAGATTCATAAAATCCATAGAATATTTTCAAATAAATGTTTAGATGGCAAAGTGGATAGACCAATTCTATGGCCAAAATATAAATAGAAATATTGTCAGGAGAATTTTTTTTTCCTCAATCTCTCTTTTAGCTGTCTGTAAACTAACAGTCTCGGGTCAGTTAATAAGTCACGAAACCAGCCTGGAGATTTTGGCGTTTTCTGATGGGTTAGGTGGCATTTATTAAAGCTAAAAAAATGGTAATTTATAGTAACAGATGGCTCAAGATATGTCTTCATTTAAATATTCATTGTGTTTGTAATGTTACAGAAAACACATGTTTACAGCACGTGACCATAATGTGAGATCTTGACCATGTGGCTTCATAAAAATTGAAACATGTTTTGGAAATAAGGGTTTGTTAGAATGACCAAACAGCAAGACATTATTTCCTCATGTGTGAGTAAGCTGACAGATTTGGAACAAAACCTGGACAGATTCTCTACATATTGAAAAATCAAGGAAAGACAAACTTGAGGATTACAAGGCAATTTTATTAAAATAATTACCCACTTACAGTATAACTTAGCACCCCAAAGGATTGGGATTTTGCAGTTGAATTAAAGTTGGTGATGAATTACAGTCAGTTAGATGATTAGGTTATCATTGTGATGAAAAATTGCTGATCTTAACTCTTTTAAAATTATATTTTTACAAAATACTCTTAAAATTACAAGAAAAAATACCTAATCCAAATAATGTATTAGTGTATGACGTTTCGGCAACAGCATTGTCACCATCATCAGACAAAAGATGGTTTGATGATGGTGACAATGCTGTTGCTGAAATGTCACACACTAATAAATTATTTGGATTAGGTATTTTTTCTTGTATTATAATCTATAATCCAAATTGTGCTTTATCATACTCTTAAAATTAATAATATGAATTTAAACATATTGGGGCTTTTTTTTTTTTTCAATTTTTTAAAATATTCTAAGAATATTTCACAATCTCAACTTTTAGTGAAGAACATAATTTCAGTTATACACATTTTTGAACATGTAAAAATTTACAGATGCTATTTCAAGTTAATTGGACCAGGAAGAAAGTGAATAAATTTGAAAATAAAGAAAAAGCGTTAAAATTTTTGTGTTAAAAAAAAATCATGAAGTTACTTTAAAGAATCCTTTATGGATGTTTGTTTTTGGGCTAAAACTCTTTTCAGGATGCATTCTAGCTGATTTATTTAAGTTCTTTCAAATAGCAGAATGTTACTCTCCAAACTACTTCATTGTTTTGGTTGGTGACTTGTGGCCGCTTAGGTTATTGAACCATTGTGGCTGTACACCATCTAAATTGTCCATAAAAAAGACAAAAATCATGCATAATAAATGGCTTTCACAATGCAATAAATATACCACTGGTGGTGCTTTCATTGCTCCACACACACAATGCAACACTTTTAGAGGAATAATAAGTAAAAGTGGATATGCACAAACTTGGTCACATACTACAACTTCAAAAGTTGTGATGAGCATGCGCTGACTATGATAGGAACCTGTTATGTGTAGCAGTAATGCATTTTTACTGATAAAGTTATATTTAAACAACAAAAAACTCTCTCTCTATTTGAAAAATAGTACAAAAGTGAAATTGTACTGAGAGAGATCAGGTGAATAAATTAAGAAAAATAAAAAGGCATCTCCTAATATTGCAACTAAAAGTTACAAAACTATTTTAGAGGCATAATATTCTTTTTAAAATAAAACAATTTCTACTGTCCTTACTGCGATGGAAAAATATATTGGGAGGGCTTGGCTCATTAGTGGTGAACCCTCCCAGCAGTTTCGCCAGTTTAATCTACCATACCGCTGTTATATTGCAAAAAAAAAAAAAGCAATATAACAGCGGTATGGTAGATTAAACTGGCGAAACCGCTGGGAGGGTTCACCACTGATGAGCCAGGCCCTCCCTTTAATTTTTCCATTGCAGTAAGGACAGTAGAAATTGTTTTATTTTAAAAAGAATCTTACGCCTCTAAAATAGTTTTTGTAATTTGATAACAGATGGCGCGCTAGAGCAACTAAAAGTTGCTGATGGCTTGCCACAGATTCTGACAGATGGAGCAAGTCAACAAAAACTTTAGGTTGCGCAATCAGATGCCTTTTTATTTTTTCTTAAATAACTATTTGTTGTTGTTGAGAAATTAGATTTTAAAAATCGTCAAGCTATTGTAAGTATCAAATTGACAATGGGTATTTTTGATAGGCTGCAGGTTGGGAGATTAAAAAATCGTCGAACTAAAGAAGTTTAGATTGTATTTCCATAAAAGAACAGAGACTGAATGAGAGAAAAATGCTGAGTAGCAAACACACTATGTAAAATATTGAATATTTTAAAGATACTTTGTCACAATAAGAAGAAGTGAGAAAGGATGTCCAATTAAAAACACTTCTATAATCCAAATTGTACCTTATGGTGTCTAATTAATAAAAGTAATAAATTAGTATTTAGCAAATTATAATTGTTTCAATTACATGCTATTTTAGTAGAGAAGAGCCTCTCCACACCTAGTGGGCAGAAGCAAAAGTGTCCTTTAGGGAGAGGTGTCCTATCTTTCCAGGCAGCATCTAATTGGTAAAATTGATCTTTTTGGCAATGTAACTGTTCTTTATAGAGAGGTGTCCGCTAGCAAGAATGTCCTTTCTTGGTGGGTCTACTGTATTTCTTTTAAACTCTATTTAGAAATGAGAAAAAAAGACCTAATCCAAATAAATAGTGTGTGATGTTTCAGTAACAACATCGCACATTATTAATTTATTTGGATTAGGTCTTTTTTTCTTGTAGCTATAATCCAAATTGTGCTTTATCATCTATTTAGAAATGAAGACAATGTGTGATAAAATTAAAATATGGCATTTATTTATTTTTTTCTAATTTGTACAAAACTCTTTACAAATATTCTAACTCATTCTCCCTCAAAATATTTACCATTGTTTTCTAATGAATCTGAATCTTGCCACTCAGCAAGTGGATATTATATTATGGTGGATAAAACCTCTGGCAAAATTCCACTGTTAACTTTGTTTGCTACACTTCCTCTATGTACGCACTCTGCAACCATCATCTCGTTCAAGGTGGGAGCAGACTTTCTACGGAGAGTGGACAGAAATAAAGAACTTCAGGAAATAAAAATTAAATGGTCTCTTATGATTTTTATTTTGTAGAAGGCAATTTTATCTGAATTTTTACAGTGGAATAATTCAATAAGGTTATAAGGTAACCAATAAATTCCTTGCTATTTTGGTATTTTTTGTAATAAAAAAGTAAACAATAAATGCTACAAACCTTTATTATTCTATCTGCATCTCCACAGCACCATTTTCCAAAGTTCTTTCAGCCTAGCAATGTGTTATATCTAAAATTCAATGGCTTTGGAGGTGAAGTGCATGCCTTAGTTCTTCCTCATTTATAAAGGATTTCCCACAAAGATGGTTTTCCAGGGAACAGAAGTTCTGGGCAGTATGGTAGATGGCACAGAACCTTTCATCCAAGTTACTGTATGGTATTCCTACAACATATGTGTGTGGTCTGGCATTGTCATGAAAGAGCAGTACTACCTTGAGGTTAACCAATTCTGGCTCCTTCTGCTTCAATTTTGGCATACATGTTTCAACTGCAGGTCTGTATTGATGCCTTTCTAGCAGTACTTCATACAAACCCCATGGTGACTAGTCCACCAGATATAGATTTTGAGTGGGTATAGAGGAGGTGTGAGGCACAATGTCCTGTTCTGACCACCAATGGCATGGAAGCTTGGGAGTGTGATCCAGGACTCACTTTTCATCACCAGTGAGCACTCTATTGGCTATGGATAAGGTAAAATGTCAAAAATCCATTAAAAATAGGTTTACACTCATTGCTTGTGGGAAACCAAGTGTTGGACCTACTTGCTTCACTTTAATGTCTTTCCTATACTAACGCAGGAGAACTCTGATTGTTTCATCAGAAGCTTGGAAGTGTTGGCAAGCTCACTACAGGTCGGATTGCTTTTTTCCTGGAAGAGTTTGGCAAGCTCACCACATGGATTGCTTTCCTCCTGGAAGCATTTTGCAAGCTCACCACATGTTGGATTGCTTTTCTCCTCTTTGGCTGCCTTCAGGGCTTCTCCATCCCCCTGGGGAGCATGGTGCATCACAAAAAGGAAAAAAAATCTAGATATGAACTTTTAAAATTAATTCCTTCATTCAAAGCATTATCCCTGCAAGCTTGGCATATTTGGTAATTTAATTCAGCTGCTGCCAAGCCCAATTTATAGTTGTACCTAAGACTGAACAAGCTGCTTCAAAACCACCACCAATATTTGCCACTGCTTGTTGCAAGAACACCACGTGCACCTATTAGTTTTCAGTGGAGCCTACCTATAAGGGTTACCTAGTTGGGTGAGACAGTTATCTCTGGCCTAGTGTTCTATTTTAAATTGCAACTTTAAAAAAAACTGCGACAACTTTAATGCTTACCTTGTACTATATCACCAAATTCTGTCTCTCCAACTCAAAAATTTGTGAATTGATTTTTAAAAAATAAATGGGGAATATTTTTTTTTTAAATGAGGCTTTTGTTCATTATATCACATAGAAAATTAAAAACAAACCTCACAGAATGACACAGCAATTTATTTGATTCCAAACAAATCAAAATTTATAGAAATACAGAGAGGTAATGGAGGGAAGTTTTACAGAGAAGCAAAATATACAAAAAATTAATAATATGTTCATAAAATAATAAATATTTTGATACAATAATTGTGTGCCTAAACCTTGCGATAAACTCTAAAAAAGGTTATACCAGCAGTAAAACTTCTCTAATTCAACACTTAACTATACAATTCAACTACAGTCGAACCTCTTTAATTCAACACCCCAAGGGATCAGAGCTTTCGGTTGAATTAAAGGAAGTGTTGAATTAAGGTGAGATGATTAGCTAATCATCTAACTAGCTAAAATAATATATATTTTTTATAAATAGCTTTGTAATATAAATTAATGATATTAATTGAAACCATTGTGTGTGTACTTTTTTATATTTATTTTTTTATTTTCATGATTAACTTTTAGTATCTGGGACAAAATGGCAATAATACATATTTTCGAAACAAATAATATTTTATTCCAATTGAATAATAGTTTAAAGAAAATAAATATGGAAAATAAAAAGAAAATTATAAAATAATTTTTGAAAAGAATCAAGATAAAAAAAAAAAATCTTTTATAGATGTCTGTTTTTCCTCTGAAATCCTATTCAGGATGTATTCCAGATAGTCTATTTTTAAAAGACATGCATGCCTTTCTTCCTCAGAAATGTCTTTTAAATAACAAAGAGTTTTTATTGTATTAAAGGCATCCGCTGCTGCTGCAGGTGTTATTGATGTTTTGTTTAAATCTTTTTCTGATGGCTCTACCTCTTCATCTTCTTCTTTTCCCATTACCTCCTTTACAATTTCTTCAATGGACTGTTCCCCAGCAACTTGCACATCTTTATCAACTTCCAAGAAGTCAATATAGTTGACATCAATGGCTTGATGTTTTTTTAATGCCTCAAAACATCTGTTCATTTCTTCTTCAACAACTTCTTCCATTGCTTCATCCATCACAAATCCTGAATGAGAAAAACAATTTTTTATTGTGGAAGAACTAACCCCAACCCATGCAGCCTCTAGCCAGCTAATTGCAAAGAGTAAATGAACTTGAGCATTTTTTTTTCTTCCATGCAAGTGAGAAGATACGTTATCATTCGTTTCCTATATTGGTCTTTTAGGGTTTTAATGATACCCATATCACAGGGTTGTAATGCACTTGTAGTTAGGGCGGGCAAAAATCTTATTTCAATGTTCTGTAACCCTTCAGGTATTTGGTGGGCTGGGCAATTATCTAAAATTAATAAAAATTTTCTTTCTCTTCTTTTGAATATTTGGTCCAATTTTTTCAGCCAATCCGTAAAAATTGCCCCAGTCATCCAGGCTTTTTTATTAAAATGATAATTTGAGGGAATATTCATGCCATGGAAGCATCGTGGTCTTCTATATTTCCCAATATAAAGTAAAGGCAGTTTTTCACTTCCATCCATATTACAGCATACCAACACTGTAATTCTCTCTTTAGACTTCTTACCCCCTTCACATTTCTCACCTCTGATAGTCATTGTTTGATTAGGCAAAAGTTTATAAAATAACCCTGTTTCATCAGCATTGAAAATGTCCTGTGGGCTGTATTTAGCTAAAAGTGAAGGAATAATCTTACCTTTCCAAGTGGCTACACTATTGGCATCCACACTTCCAGCTTCTCCATGAAGTCGTTTAAAAGCAATATTCCTTCTGGCCTTGAACTTTTCTAGCCAGCCATTGCTAGCTTCAAAATTATCTTGACCCATTTTCAAGGCCAAGAGTATAGCCTTTTCTTTCAAGATATTGCCATTTATGGCAAGTTTCATGGCATTTGCCTGCCTTATCCACCTAAACAGGGCTTCTTCAATCTCTGGGAATTCCCCGCCACGATCACGTTTCAAGGTAGAGCTAAAATTAGATTTTAAAAAGGCAGATTTTATGGCGAATTTATTTTTAAAAATTGTGCTAATGGTGGACCGTGGAATATTTCTCTCTCTGGAAACTTGAATATGTGATTTTCCTTGTTCTATTTCTTCTATAATTTTCATTTTTTCCACATAAGTGAGCTGGTGATACTGACTACGTTTCCAATTTTTTTTGGCAGAACCTGACATTCTTGCCCCACTCATTTATTCAAATTAACACAGAATATTGAATTAAAATGTTATCATAATCATTGTTGGATCATTTTATAAAGATTTATTTATTTAAAAAGAAATTATTTATAAATTTAAAAATAGCTAAAATATTTCAATGTTAAAAATAAAAAAATAAAAATTATTATTAGTTAGCGCATGATGCCGAAATTCCCGTGTAAATAAAACAATAACATCCGCGAAATTGCGCAACGGCACTGCAAAGTGAACCTTGAACTAACCAGAAACCAAAAGTGCGCAGGCGCGATCCGATCGTCGCCCGCCGATGCCGATCGGCGCCCGCTGTAATACCGTTTAGCGGTAAAGTTGCATGTAAAATAACATTCAACTGTCGAAATTCGAATTTTAAAATGGTCGAACTATCGGAACTGTCGTATTATCGATACTGTCGAATTACGGTTTGTTATTTGATAGGCCGGAGATCGGAACATGGTCGAATTATCGCCGAGTGTCGAATTGGGGTGTGTCGAATTAACGAGGTTATACTGTATTTTTCAAATTCAGTCAGTATCATCCCATTTAATTTGTATAAAGCACAAATTTGAACATGACGTGTAGGGTCAAACTATCCATTGTGAATGGGGATGAAAGCCTTTTAAACCATTAAATGAGGTGAATTGAGAAATTCCAAGGGCCCCTCTCTCTCTCCCATTCATTGCCTCAGTGAAGGCCAAAATATTCTAGTTTTACTTGACCTTCGAAATTCATTGCTTGGAGGAAAACTGTTGGGAGAGCCTCTTCCACACCCTGTATAGATTTATGTATATTGTAGTATTAAAACAAAATTAGCCTATCCTGTGACTGCTCACATGAGCATTTTAGATGGCAGAGTGCCATCTAGTGAAACAAAAATCAACTAAACGTTGATTTAACTCATTTCTTGATATTTGGTCAACCCAATTTCTTGATAAATCAAGAAAAGTCAACCATGTGCGCCTTTTGGGCTGTTAGCCCTCATCACCGTGATGCAAACTGTACCTCTATGACCAAATATTTGGTTCCAGAGTATATACAGAGGGTGTTCCATTTTTAAAATATTGATTTTAGCGCTTTATTAAAAATAATGTATCAATGTTTGTACAACTTATTGTTTTCTACATGTAAGCCTTGACGTTTAGCAACAGTCCTGCATCAATGTTTCCAGGAAATAAGCTTCGTTTTAGAATATTTGGATCAAGACCATCCCAACAGTCCTTAGCAACTTTCCAGAGACCCTCTAGTGTCTTCGGTTTTCTAGATCTAAGAGTGGTTTTCAGCAAGCCAAAAGCACAAAAATCCATAGGGACCAAATCTGGGGATTTGGTAGGGATGTGTTAAAATGGATGTATGAAATGCCGGTTTCATACCTCTTTTGTCCAGGTATTGACGTGTTGAACGTGATGTATGACTCATGGCTTTATCCTGGTGCAGCCACACGGATCTTGAGTCACTTGGATACAAAAATGGGACCCCATTGTCGAATAATGGGTCTAAGACAAGTCTTTGGTAGATTTGCCAATTTATCTTTTGGGTCCACCTTCTTTATAGGAAGCTTCCCATTGTAGCAGAAACCTGCAATCATCATGAAGCCCTTTGAGAAACTTTCCTTGCATTGCTTGATCCAGTTATGAAAGGTGCTTATTTGAGAGTTAGCGTAGTAAATGGCACGGGGTTGGTTGCTATCATTGAGGTAAACCCATGCCTCGTCCAGTGTAACAACATTCTTCCCTTTTTCACCTGCCAGGTAATTTTCATAAAGGGCCCTGCTACAGGTCTTTCATTCCTCAATATGCTGCGGCTTGGGGACATGAACTTTCACCTTTTTACGTATTTTTAAGCCAATTTTTTTCCTAATATACGGTTAAAAATAGAAAGTGATATGTTGGTTATTTTGGAAATGTTCATTTGAGATGGTGGATTGTTTCTGATAACCATTTCCTTTATTTTTCTTTCGGTTGGAGTTAAAGGTTTCTTCAGGCACCGTTTTTCAGAGGAATTTTCTTGCTTAATTTCCTAGATATCAAAATTTCCTTTCATAATTTGGGTAAACAGGTATTTCTCTTCAGAAAGTCTGAGAACGTAATCTTTTACAAAATCACTTATAATTTTATACATTTCAAATATTTAAAAATATTTTTTTGATTAAATATAAATCAATGCTTGTTCTTTCGAATAAACATAACATCATGCGAATCGTGCGCTTCTTTCGCGAGCTACAGCCATGCAAAATCGTTATTTTAAAATTGGAACACCCGCTGTAGTATAGATGGAAATTTTGCCAGGAGGGAATTGATCTATAAAAATAGAGACACTTATAGTTTCAGCGTCTATTTTGACGGGAGAGGCAACCTTTATTATTATATTACAGTGTGTGTTTCCTCCCTATGTATCATTGACTAGATGTCAATAAACATTGTCTGTCATTTGCTATTTCTATTATTGTGGTTGTTGTCAAATTTGCCTGCACTGATTAAAGAGGTTACTGTGCTATTCCTTGAAAGTGTTATCTAACAAATTACTTCCTTGTGAATTTAACTGAGACTTTTGTTCATCATTTAATATAACCCCTCCCCCTTGAATTATTGAATTAAAGAGTTTGACTTTTTGAGGTATGTGTGTTAGTTAATACAATTTTGATGGAAATTTATTCCTGCTTTTTTTTTTACCTCTATATGTGTACATACAGAGCAACAAATGAATACATTTATTGGCACTAGTGAAAGTTGGAACTGAAGTTTGTTTTCCCAACAAGTCCTAATTAGAGATACACTAACTGCTTTTTGTGTTGTTTTTCTTGCTTCCCTCTTTCTCTTTCTTGTTTTTTTTTCCTCTTTTTTTTTTTTCTTTTTCTTCTGTCTATATCGTTGTTTCCTTTGTCTCACTGCTTTGTTCTTATGCATACCTCTGGTGAATCCTGTATAGGGTCAGGGGCCCTAAATAAAGGCTTTTTGTTGTTGTTGTTGTTGATACATTAACTGCAGGTTTGTTCACAAGAGTAGAATTATGATTGAGTACAATTTGGCGCATAAGAATCACACAAGCTGAAAAGACCAAATACAGTAGAACAACCATTATCGCTTCTCGGCCTTTTGGCTAAGATCAAAGTGTAAAATCAAAGTAGAACATTCCAAGTGTCCTTTAGATAGAGGTGTCCTCTTACTGGAGAGTTAATAATTGGTCAAAATTGTAATTTTGGTGATGAAAACTGTCCTTTGTAGAGAGATGTCCTCTAGTAGGAGCATCCTCTGATGAAGGTTCTACTGTCTTATTAAGTTATTTCCAAACGGGGCTCTGGCACATTTGTAAGTGCAAAGTCAAACGGCTTTTCACATGTGCTGACAAGTGGTGTACTTACAGTAAAAGTAGTCGCCTACTTCTACCCACCATGATTATCATGGTCTGTACCACGTGTACTAGGGATAAACAAAAAAAAAGAATTAAAAGTTATTTGGATTAAGTATTTTCATTTTGTGAAGAGTAGTAATAAAGAGAGAAAATAATGTATCAGAAGTGTGGGCCGTACATAACTGCTGTTATCTTGATGAGACAGAGGTCACTTTTATCTATCAGAATGGTCTGGCCTGAAGATGGCCAAGTCTGCCAGCTCATTTTCAGGAATTCCAACTCTAGCTGGAATCCATTGTATTATTGTTGGCTGGGAGTCAATTTATCAATTTGGCAATGCTGATGGTGTCGAACAAGACAACTTAAGGAATACATTGGTTGATTTAGGCTCTTGACACTTTTGATGATATCCCATGTGTCTTAGTTCTTCCATAACATGTATCACAGGGAATGTGGCGGTGGTGGTTTGCTATTGTTCCTTTTTCACATCTCAGCATTGTCTTCTAGTCAGGAGCCTTCACTCCACTTCTTGCCACTACTGCTTCCAGGGATGTCTACAGACCTCTACCAGTCTATGTGTTCTGTTGCTGAACTGGGCATTTATAAGAATTGGTCAACACTCTGCACAGGTGGTCTTGGTGAAGGAGTAACTAGTGCACTGATTTCTGGGGTCATTATAAAATAATGGGTGACTAATGTTTTTAAAAATTCACATAAGTTTTTTCACTCTTTGCACATTATTTGAAAACTTCTCTTAAAAGAGAGAAAGCTAGGTCTATAATAGCACTGCTTTTCCCTGGATGTGGTGAGAATCAAAAACAAGTTGGCCTTTTTCCTTCACCTTTTTGCCATCAGGAAATATGTACAAGTAGAGGAGGGAGGCACATTTCCCTGTAGAACAGCTAGCTAGCACACTGCCCCACCACACTGTGTAACTCAAGCTGTGTGTGTTTAGAATCATGCGATTCAAAATGACCCCATCCAAGGCTGTCGGAAAGTCTTCATCCAGAGAGACTACTCCGAGGGCACAAATGTCAAGTTTCAGCTCAAGTTCCCTCCAGAGCTAGAAGGGCTGGTAGGTATAGCTAAACCAAGCTGTCTGGGGCATGCAGGAACTGGGGTGGATGTGCGCAGGTGGAGAAACAATGCTTTGAGGACACAATCACCACCATGAACAACATCTACGCTGAGGCTGAGAAAGTCAGTGGAAGGACGTACTGTGAGGGCTGCTTCGCCTGCATCACTGCCTACCTTATCTACCTCTGTATGGAGACTCACTACGAGAAGGTACATGTCCTGTTTGGATCATTGTTTCAAAGCATCATTTCTACTATGTCATTCCCCACAGTTTTTACTTCTTTTATTTTTTCTTTTTTTGTCTCTCAATCTCATTGGTTGAGCTATCACTGGACATTCTGTTGATGGTTGGGGTAAATGGAATGTAGCAACTCTGTTATAATAAAAATAGCCCAACTCTGATTAAAGATATAAGAAATAAAGCCATTAAACATGAGTGTTACTTTTATATGTAAAACAAACTTCTTACTGTCCTTACTGCGATGAAAAATAGTGGGAGGGCTTGGCTCATCAGTGGTGAACCCTCCCAACAGTTTTGCCTTTTTAATCCATCAGACTACTTTTTCAGAGCTTTAGTACTGTATTGAATAATTCTGTTTTTATATGCAACACTGAAGGATGGAAGCTTAGTTATGGCATTATGGCAAAACCACTGGAAGGGTTCGCCACTGATGAGCCAAGCCCTCCCACTAATTTCCATTGCAGTAAGGGTAGTATAAAGTTTGTTTTATGTGTAAAAGAAATGGTTGTGCTTAATGGATTTATTTCTTATAAATAGGTGACATGTTATTCCCTTATAATCATATATTTTGATGGGAAAAGTAGCCTTTTATTTCTTCTTTTTTTTTTTTTTTTTTCTGGCAAAATTTCCATCTAATAACTATGTAACATTTTAATAACACCATTGCTACCCCCATCAAACTAGACTACATTGTGGATCACTACTCTGTTAATGATGCTGTATCCAAGCCTACATATTTAATATTGTGAAGTATATATATAATCCAAATTTTGTTTTTATTATTATCTCTAGGATACATGGTACAGGCTATGATAATCATTGGTGACTGCTTTTACTGTAAGTGCACTAATTGTCTACACTTGTGGAAAGCAGTTTGACTTTTGCACTTACAGATATGCCAGAACCCCATTTGGTTACTTGTACTCACAGGTAGGGTTGAACTTTTGCAATTTGGGGCCATTGGAGCAATTTTTTTATACAGGAAAAAGTGCCCAATGCGTAATTCAAACACAGGTTGTGACTGTCAGAAATCGACGTCACCAATGTTAAATTTCTCAAACAGGCTTCTTTTAATCTCTCTTTTAGGAAAATAAGACTCATGTTTGAAAAAATGTCTTTCTAACAGTGAAAATGTTAGGTTCACATACCATTGAATCTCTCCCTATAGCAGTATCACTTGGGGCTAAGGTTCACCATTGGTATAACACACACAAAAACCTTTATTAATACTTATAAGCTTATACATGGATTCACTATGAAGTCTGCAAATGAAAAGAATAAAAAGTAAAAGTAATCACAATGTGAAATAAATAATAATGAAATAGTAATGAAATTTTTATACAGGAAAACATAATTGAGACAATCAAACTCATAAACAAATTAGTCTGGGTAATTCTGAGGAAAAGAAAAATATACAAAATAAATAAAAGAATAAAAGCACATGCATACATAAGCCTTTACTAAGATCTTTTATCTTATTAAAAAATTTAAAACCAAACTTATTTACAGTATTTTTTCATTCATAGAAAGCGAAATACAAAAGAAAATAAAGACAAGGAAAGGAGAAAATTACAGTTGTCTTGTTGAATTATTTTGGTAACTGCTCTGTGAAAATGGAACAATCTCTTTGCACCATTCTTCCAAAAGATGGGGTTCGCTTTTATCTCGCCGATACGACAAATGTCAGATAACAGTTGAAGTTTCCCTTTCTCCTGTAAGACAGTCGAGATAATGAAACAAATCTGTTATAGGGTGTTTATACATTCCAGACCTTCTGGGACAATTCAAGTTGGAACACATAGGGAGAAGAAATTTAATCAAGGAAAATTCAGCAGAGATATAGAAAAGTAAAAAAAAAAAAAAATGAAAAGGTAAGAAATTGGCAAAAATATATTAAAAGACACACACATTACAAACAAAAACCTTTATTAAGACACATTGGTCTTATAGAAAATTCTTCTAGGAACTTAGAAGACAGAAATTGCAGAGAACAAGAGGTATATATAAATATATATGTAAAAATGGTACAAAAGTAACATTGTACGGGGATCAGATGGTTAAATTAAGAAAAAGGCATCACCTGATGGTGCAACTAAAAGTTGCTGATGGCTTGCGCTATCTGTTGGTATAAATTTTGACTATTTGTTGATTTTTAATTATTCCAGAATTGACCAAATATAATATAGATACAGAATTGTTAGTAACACAGATTATAAATTATGGGCATTAGAAGCTTCTTGATTCTTTTCATCCATAACTTGCAAAGCTAACCTTATTTTTGATGCGCCATTTTTATAAAACCATTGTTAGAATACATTTGGTATTTGGGACTTTAGAATTATAATTTTCTAACCAAGTTGCTCTTATTACAAAAGGTTGTTATATATATATATAATGTTGTCTTGCTGTATGTGGGCAAAGCAAGAAATCAGTTCCTATCTCAGGTGTGTGGCCGGCCCACGACTCATGTTTTGTTTTTATCAGCTTTTATCTCACAGTTTATCCGATTCTCTCCAAGTAGGTCGGGGAATTCTATTCCCATTGTAACACCTCGTAGGATGATATTGCCTAGGTTAATGGTCTTCTTGCAGTATCATGTCATATAAATTAAGTATAAATGTTTCAATTGTGCACACACCGTAACTCCCACTTTATTAGACTTAATTACCCTCAATTCTTGTTAATGAGAACTAATTAAGAAAGCAAAAAAAAATTGATCCAAATTATCATTGGTTCCACTTAACAAAAGTTTTTATATATCTTCTTCTTCTTCTTCATCTCCACTCTATCATATTAGGGTATCAAGCTTGTAAAGCATTTTTATATATAATACACTAGCCGAATGACCCGGGCAACGCCCGTGTTTTACCTGATTGAATGTTTTGATTCAAATACTATTTGTTACAATTATAAATTGGCGCCTTAAATAAATGCATATGTTAGTTAATAACTATAGCCTATGTGCTTTATCTGTCTATGTACTGTTGGCTTCCGTAGGCGTCTCTTACTGGGAAAAAGAAAGAGAGGATTCCATTTGGTTATTAACTAATATATGCATTTATTTAAGGAGCGACCTGCTCCAACACAATAGTTACAAAAACGAAAAAGCGAGTGGGATAATAGTACTTACATATGTACATAAGTATGTGTATATATATACACCTTAATAGTACAAAAGCTACATACCTATACTTTCGATATTTGCGGACCTATAATGAGGTATTGTTAACAATAGATTATTTAAGGAGCGACCCACTCCAACACAAGAGTTACAAAAACAACAAAGCGAGTGGGGGGGGCAAAGGTGGCGTGATCGTAGCCAACCAATAGGAGTGTGCCATTCCAAAAAAAAAAGCAAACGGTGACAGAGATGAAAAAGAATTGATGACGCTCGTAACTGTATATAGAATTATAACCCTTCTTCTCTATAATTCAACACTTACTTTTATTCAACTATTTTCAAATCCCAATCAGCCTTTAACTGGCTTAATTCAACTCATCCTAGAAAAATGTTCACCAGCAATGAATGATAAAGCACAATTTGGATTATAGATACAAGAAAATAATACCTAATCTAAATAAATTAATAGTGTGTGACTGTAACAACGCTGTTACTGAAACATCACACACAATTAATTTATTTGGATTAAGTCTTATTTTCTTGTCACTAGCAGAGTGAATATTGTGATGAATTGATTATCATCTTAACTGACTATAATTCAACCCTATCTTTTTAATTCAACTGATCCCATGGGGTGTTGAATTACACATGCTGCTTAGTTTTTTAAAGTTTATTTTGTTGAAAGAGGTAGCCTTTCTTTTTTTTATAGATCAATATTTTTACGGCAAAATTTCTATCTAAATATAATTTATGTTTCTGTATATGTGTTAGAGAATAAGATTTGTATGAGTATCCTTATAAGTATTTATCCCCTCCTTTCTAGTATGAGCCAAATCATTCTTGTTAATTTATCTAGCTGAAATAATTTGTACCTTAACTGTTCATTTCCACCTTTGTACCACAGCTCTCTTAATGTTTTAAAACTTGGAACATTTTCTGCTTATTACATTACTTTGTTTCGACATCTTTGTTTGGAAGATAACACCATTAATATATGCAACTCGACCCCACATGTGCAAATAGGGGCTATTGTGGAACCTAACCAAGGTGTTGTTTCGATGCAGCAGCCTGTGTTGACAGGTGGTGAGATGGAATTGTCAAGTGGTCATTTTAAAGGCAGATATCCAGTAGGAATGGGTTGCAGCTGGTACATATGTGTTACCTATGTGTGTATTGTAGGACTTATCTGTAAATTAAGAGTTTGCTTGTGAAGAGAACAAACTCTGTGGTGTGTCCAGTGTTTGAAGAGGCTCTCTGCCTACCTGGACGAACAAAATGAAACCATATGGCTCCCACGGGGGCTCTATATCACTGACCCCCTGCAACGAGGACTTAGGGTTGTATCCTTGGCTTACTGAGGTTCAACTCTGCTTATTAGACACCCATGTTTTGTTTCTTAGCATCTAAGCCTGTGTATTCTATATTTAGATGTAGACAGATTGTGGTTGGTCAATATCAGATTGACTAGGAACAAACCACACATGCAGTACTGTCTTAGGTTTACATCACTGGTGAGAAGAGACTGGTGTGGGGTGCTACAAACCCATGGCCAGCTATGAAACAACATTTTCTCTGACATGTACCATGTGATGTTTGATCCTCATGTTGCCTCAGCCACTACATGTGTGAAAGGACCTAACTCTAACTTTAAAAAGTGTGTAGTGTGTATGCATTGTTAAACTTGGTCTCTGTTGGAAGTGGTCTTTAATAGAGACTGTTTCAGTTGAAAAACTCCTCATGACTATGGTCTCTCACCTGCCATATTTTTTAATACTATGATGGTGTTGTTGTTGTTTCTTATCCCCTTGTGTAAAGATGACACGAATTCCATGAGTTCATGCTCCTCGAGCTGTTTTATGATGAGCAGCGGCCTCTCCCAAAGGTCCTGTTTAGTGCATCTAATGCAAGCCAAAATGTGTTCTGGAGCTGCAGGTACCAAACTACATTTTGGACAAGTGGGATAAATTTTGTTATTATTTTCTATCTTCAATGGCTTGAGATGGCCTGTTCTAAATCTTGTTAGTGTTGTTTGATGACTATGATGGTAGTAATCTTGTGCACCACATATAGGTTACTACTTTGTTGGTCTTTTCATAGCTCTTCTGATATTGTTTTAAAAATTTAATTTTGTCTTTTGTTTGACCAGTCTTTGGTCTATCTCTATATTCCCCCCTTCCTATTTTTTTTGTGAGAGAACTGGTACAATAGGGATTATAGATAAAAAAGAGCCACAAGGGAACAAAATAATTTATTCAAATAGGTAATGTATATGTGACCTTTCAGTAACAATGCTATGGCAACTAAATTTTTACAGAAAGATAATTAATTTGAATTTAAGTGTGTTACCTTATGGGTAGGTAAAACTGTGACCCTAGCCAGAGCTAACTGCTACAGGGCGGATAGGAGAACAACCTTCAGATATGAAGGCCAGCAGCAAAACAAGAAGAAAAACTCTGACGAATAAGCAGTTGCAGACCAACAGCAACATTGCTAGAAGAGAAGATAGACCTCCAGGATACGGAGAAGCTGCGTCTGTACTCTTCTTAGAGTCGGCAAGCAAAGTCTTCCATGTTAGGAATGGCCTCAATCACTTTCATCAAAGTGTGCCTGGAAAATGATGCCATGATCAACGAAAGGTGCACCTCTACACCCCATTTCATGGGATCGCTCGAGGAGCATGGAATTTGTGTAATCTTTGCACAAGGAGATAAGAAACAACAACAGAACTGTGTTATTATTGAATATACAGGCTGTGCATTGAAAATTTACAATTCAAAACTAACTTTATAAGAGTGTGCCGCTTAAAAATACCAACAATCCGGGTTATGTTAAAGACCTGCCAAAGGGAGCATCATTGCATCTTTTTAATTCCAGAAAAGGGGTATTTAAAGTCAAAAGGACTTGAGGACACTAAAATATGTTCAAAAAGAGTAAAGAAGATTTGGCGAAATTGTTTGGCTGATGGCTTACAGCCCTCTATATATCGAAGCAAACTCTAAAAAAGCCCTTTCAAACATTTGTTCCTTAACTCCCCTCTGTTCCAGGTAGAAATTTCCATCCTGAATGAGCCAGCCAGCAGGTCGTGACCACCTCTCTGGTCTTAATTTATTCCAACAACATGGGCTCATCTATCAACAACAACCCTTCCCCTTCTGAATGACCACCACAGCATCACTCCACCACCGAGCTTGCCTCTACATGCCTTGTCAAACCAGCTCCAGACATTGGGTCATCCTCCCCCCCTTGGAATGATTAAATATGCAAATTTGTATATGTGCATATTCACCTTTAATATGCAAAATGATTCCCACAGCAATAGATTTCATTTGAAGAAGGAGATAATCTCAAGTATATTATTGATTGAGGCTTCCATCGTTTTCCTCCTAATCCTTTTTTTTTTTTTTTATGTTTATTCTTTTTTTTTTTCCTTTTTGTTGTTGTTGTTTGTCTTGTTCATCCGATATATTTGTATAGAATGGAGTGTATTGGAGTCAATATTTAGAATTTAATGATAAAGTTCAATGATTGTTTTTTTTTCAACCTGCCAAATTATGATATTTTGATAATTCAAATTTTTTGTAAAAAGAAGTTTTGTTTGGGTGAAAGCTTCTGTTTCTTCCTTAGTTAGTTAATTTCTTCCTCCACACACCGCTGCTGTTTTCCAAAGCTGCCAAGACATTTCTGTGGGCCATGACATTCCTATCAGGCAGAATCTTGGTTGCAGAGGATCTGGGTTTCTTCACTTTTTTTTTTTTTGTTTGTTTGCGGCCAAATGCTTTTTTTTTTTCCCTCAATTCATATAGATTTTGTTTTGTTGTATAATGGAAATTCTTCCCTCCCACCTCCGTTAGTGTAACCCTCCCATTTGTCTGAAAGTGAATCGTATGTGTTTTTGGAAAAAAATCAGAACTACTGTGACTACACCACAATTAAATAAAATCTATTTTAAAAGTATTTTTATTATCGCACAAAATTTGAGTTTCTCTACTACTACCTTGTAAACAAGATTGTAATAAATTATATTTGACTCTAAAGTCTGTGTGTGTGTGATCCCTTTCATTTAGCCATCAGGCCTAGTAGCTGACCATTCCAGATATTGAAGTTGAGCCTTCTTATAACAAAATATTTGTTATAGCACACCATGTTGGTACAGTAGAACTTCTCTGTAAAGGACAACACCTAGTTGCAGAATTAAAGTGTTCTTTAGAGAGAAATGTCCTCTGGAAAGTTGTAAAATTTGTTCAAAAAAATTATTTTGGTGATGTAAACTATCCTTTGTTGTGTGTGTGTACAAGATGGCTGCCAGTGGGAGTGTCCGCTCATGGAAGTTCTACACAATTAAAACAATTGGAAGTTCTACACAGTTAAAACAATTGGAACTTGGAAGTTCTACACAGTTAAAATAATTGGAACTTGGAAGTTCTACACAGTTAAAACAATTGGAACTTGGAAGTTCTACACAGTTAAAACAATTGGAACTTGGAAGTTCTACACAGTTAAAACAATTGGAACTTGGAAGTTCTACACAGTTAAAACAATTGGAAGTTCTACACAGTTAAAACAATTGGAACTTGGAAGTTCTACACAGTTAAAACAATTGGAAGTTCTACACAGTTAAAACAATTGGAACTCGGAAGTTCTACACAGTTAAAACAATTGGAACTTGGAAGTTATACACAGTTAAAACAATTGGAACTTGGAAGTTCTACACAGTTAAAACAATTGGAACTTGGAAGTTCTACACAGTTAAAACAATTGGAACTCGGAAGTTCTACACAGTTAAAACAATTGGAACTTGGAAGTTCTACACAGTTAAAACAATTGGAACTTGGAAGTTCTACACAGTTAAAACAATTGGAACTTGGAAGTTCTACACAGTTAAAACAATTGGAACTTGGAAGTTCTACACAGTTAAAACAATTGGAACTTGGAAGTTCTACACAGTTAAAACAATTGGAACTTGGAAGTTCTACACAGTTAAAATAATTTGAACTGGGAAGTTCTACACAGTTAAAACAATTGGAAGTTCTACACAGTTAAAACAATTGGAACTTGGAAGTTCTACACAGTTAAAACAATTGGAACTTGGAAGTTCTACACAGTTAAAACAATTGGAACTTGGAAGTTCTACACAGTTAAAACAATTGGAACTTGGAAGTTCTACACAGTTAAAATAATTTGAACTGGGAAGTTCTACACAGTTAAAACAATTGGAACTTGGAAGTTATACACAGTTAAAATAATTTGAACTGGGAAGTTCTACACAGTTAAAACAATTGGAACTTGGAAGTTCTACACAGTTAAAACAATTGGAACTCGGAAGTTCTACACAGTTAAAACAATTGGAACTTGGAAGTTCTACACAGTTAAAACAATTGGAACTTGGAAGTTCTACACAGTTAAAACAATTGGAACTTGGAAGTTCTACACAGTTAAAACAATTGGAACTTGGAAGTTCTACACAGTTAAAACAATTGGAACTTGGAAGTTCTACACAGTTAAAATAATTTGAACTGGGAAGTTCTACACAGTTAAAACAATTGGAACTTGGAAGTTCTACACAGTTAAAATAATTTGAACTGGGAAGTTCTACACAGTTAAAACAATTGGAACTTGGAAGTTCTACACAGTTAAAACAATTGAAACTTGGAAGTTCTACACAGTTAAAACAATTGGAACTTGGAAGTTCTACACAGTTAAAACAATTGGAACTTGGAAGTTCTACACAGTTAAAACAATTGGAACTTGGAAGTTCTACACAGTTAAAACAATTGAAACTTGGAAGTTCTACACAGTTAAAACAATTGGAACTCGGAAGTTCTACACAGTTAAAACAATTGAAACTTGGAAGTTCTACACAGTTAAAACAATTGGAACTTGGAAGTTCTACACAGTTAAAACAATTGGAACTTGGAAGTTCTACACAGTTAAAACAATTGGAACTTGGAAGTTCTACACAGTTAAAGCAATTGGAACTAGGAAGTTCTACACAGTTAAAACAATTGGAACTTGGAAGTTCTACACAGTTAAAACAATTGGAACTTGGAAGTTCTACACAGTTAAAACAATTGGAACTTGGAAGTTCTACACAGTTAAAACAATTGGAAGTTCTACACAGTTAAAACAATTGGAAGTTCTACACAGTTAAAACAATTGGAACTTGGAAGTTCTACACAGTTAAAACAATTGAAACTTAGGAATTAGAATTATAACCAAGTTGCTCTTATAAAGGAGGCTGTTATAATGATGTATTGAGAAAATGGCATAATGTGAAGTTAGCTATGGTAAGTTTCAAGAATTAATGTAACAAGGGACCCCCCCTCTCAAAGGATGTGAAGCCGCCCCTGTACTGATAAGGGCCAAAGCCTGAAACCATGGTATATACAGGTTGGCTTTTTGTCAAAACTGGTGCGACTCATTCATTATCACCAACTTTACATTTTGTACCGAGGGGATAACATTCAGGTATGCATTATTTTAATACATTTTTAAAGAGAAGTGCCAGTTTCGGCACATAAGGGTAGATTTGTCACCAAGACTACAACGCTTAGTATTGCAACTACAGCATTATGACTTTGATCTTAAATATATACCTGGAAAAAATTTATATACAGCTGATGCGCTATCAAGGGACTACATAGCTAATGATTTATTCACAATCCCAGAGATAGAAATATCTCAAAATAACCAAGTTCTTATGGTTACTTATTCTAATAACCGTCACCAAGATCTTGTTGAAGCAACTAATAACGACCCTGTACTGCAAGAAGTTAAAAATTATATTGAAAATGGATGGCCAATCCATAAGAAAACTATAAATCCCCTCGTCAAGCCATTTTGGGATATAAAAGAAGAACTATTCGAGTGGGAAGGTCTATTGTGCAGAGGCGTCAAATTAGTAATCCCCAAAAAGAGGAGAAATCACATATTGAGCCTACTTCACAAGGCTCATAGAGGAATTAACTCGACATTATCCTTGGCAAGAAGTACATTCTATTGGCCTGGAATGTGTCAAGAAGTGGAAGAATTTGTAAAAAAATGTCGAATAGTGTCACATTCTGCATAGTTATTTTGTAAAAATATGTAACATACAGAGTTCAAAACAACGACTACTCACCCGTGCAGGCACGGTCACGCTCCGCCGCGTTACGTGCAAAAAACATCCTATGTTCTGAGCATAGCTGCTTTTGTTTTTTGAGTTTAGTTCGTTGTTACTCTAAATCTCCTAGAGTCAGTTTAACTTTTTCATTATTAATAAAATATAGTTACTTGTTTTATAAGAACGCGGTCTGGTTTATTTTATGAGATGGCGAACGCTGATCAGAGACCTTTAGAAGCACCTACGGTCGAGGCGGGTGTAACAACTGGTGGAGATGCCGGTTTTGACCCTATACCCTTTAATCCAAGCTTGAACATCAGGAAGTATGCTGGTGACGAAGACCCACGCCAATGGATCACTTCTCTGGAAGAAGTTAGGTTTCTTTACTGCTGGGCGGATTACATCATCACCCGCTACGCCGCCATGAACCTAGTCGGACCTGCTAAAACTTGGTATGAATTCCACAAGGTCAATCTTGCCACCTGGGAAATTTTCAAGACTCGCCTCATCCAGGACTTCGCATCGCTGGAGAACAAGGACGAGATGATGCTCAAACTGAACAGAATGCAGGGGTGGAATGAACTCGCGATGCGATTTGCTGAAGATTATTGCTTCAATGCAGCAAAGTCCAGCCCAATATGGAAGAGATAGAAAAAATACAATTTGTAATCGGAGGTCTAAAGAAAGAGTACGCGCTGGCGCTATATCTCAACCCCCCTAAAACCATCGACGAACTTCTGGAGGCATGCAAGAGAATAGATGGGTTCGAGAAGGAATACCTGGAACGAAAGGAGAAGAATAAAATTCTTATGAATCGGATTTCTCAAAAAGAAACTAATCATGCCAGATGGAACAGGCAACCAAGAGAGTTTCAATCATATAAAACTGAAAATTATTCGAGGCCTATGATGGGAGAACCAAGCCAAAACCAAACTTACTTCCCCCCACAGGAGACTCGTACATTTCCCCGATCCACTCAAAAGGATATATATAGACGAACTCCTTCTGGCAACACTTATGATAGAAAACCTCGGAATGATAGAGGTAGAACCGAGGACGGACGACCTATCTGCTTTAGATGTAATAGACCGGGTCATGTAGCAAAGTATTGCAGAATAAAATACGTTCGCATGGTTGAGGAAGTTCCCCCTAGCCTAGACAGCCCGTCTGATGACAAAAAACTGCTGAACACCCGGAACCTGAGCCCAGAAGTATACGCCAATGTGTGTGAGAGACCAAACATTCTAACTCGCAACAGATTCGAGGTGTTGGAGGTTTTACACTAGAAAGCGCGCCTGTTCCAGTCAACCAGGGCATGTCGAAAATAGGCGCGATCACAGAGATGGATTCAAAAAGCCAAATAAATGTGAATGTTGATAAAATTGGAATATTGGAAGCCTTGGTTGACACAGGCGCGGATCTCTCGATTGTAGATTTCAGAACTGCTCTCGAAACTGGCGTTCGTATTGAAACCTATAATGGAAATTGTATTGGTCCAGATGGTAAAAGGCTTAATATATTGGGAAGCATTTCAATGGATATAAAAATTGACGAAAAGTCATTGAATCATAGATTTGTAGTTCTGGAATCCAATATGAAATCATTAATAATTGGAAGAGATCTTCTCAGGCGTTTAAATGCGAAAATAAATTGCAAACAGGATATTTTGGAATATGACATTGTGACCGAGTGTCAAGATTCGAACGAAGCACCCAGGAAAATAATCAATCAGCAGGATGAAGTAGTGCCTCAACTTTGTGTTAAACTAGTCAGGGTAACCGTGAAGGCCAATGATGGCGAATACGTGGTTGAACCAAATGAAAAGCTAACTCTTACAAATGGGCTTAGGATTGCTAGATGTCTGATCACAGTAAGAAACAAATTAGCGGATTTATGGATAACTAATCCTTATCCTCGAACATTAAAAATAATGAAGAATCAGACCTTGGGCTACGCAAGTCCTCCCACCATGGTTAATAATATAGAAGATGATGAGGAAGATAAGGTGATGGAAATTCAAATAAACGAGGACCTGACATTAAGCCAAAAGAATGAATTAAGGCAAGTTTTATCGAAATACAGTGATCTATTTTCATCAAAATTGGGCAAGATGAATTTGGCCAAACATAGAATTGACACAGAAAATGCGAAGCCGATAAAACAAACCGTACAGAGTTAGCCCTAAGGAGCGAGACATCATCAAAGAACAAATTCAGGATATGCTCCAGGAGGGACTAATAAGGGCATCTTCTGGTCCATGGGCTTTTCCGGTTATTTTGGTCAGAAAGAGAGATGGCAATTGGCGATTTTGTGTAGACTACAGGAAGCTGAACAGCATAACGGTAAAGGATGTTTATCCGATCCCCAGAATTGATGATGTTATGGACACACTTCAGGGATCTAGATATTTCACGGCCATAGATCTCAGATCGGGATACTGGCAGGTAGAGATCGAGGAACAAGACAAGAAGAAGACGGCCTTCACAACATCCCACGGTTTATACGAATTTAATGTTATGCCATTTGGTTTGTGCAATGCTCCAGCTACTTTCGAAAGAATTATGGATAATGTACTAAAAAACATAAAATGGAAATTTTGCCTCTGTTACCTAGATGACGTTATTATATACAGTCCCGACTTTACCACTCATCTCGGAAGGATTGAGGCTGTTTTAAAGTGCTTTCGTGAATCGAACCTGAGGCTTAATGGGAAAAAGTGCCGATTTGGATTTGAAGAAATTGAAATACTCGGTCACGTGACAAGCAAACATGGAATTAAACCAGCAGATCATAATGTTAAAGCGATTAGAGATTTTCCCCGTCCTTCGAAGACAAAAGAAATTCAGTCATTCATAGGACTTTGCTCATATTACAGGAAATTCATTAAGAACTTCTCGCGAATAGCTGACCCACTGTTCAAACTAACAAGAAAGGATTCTCCATTCATCTGGTCAGAATCTCAGGAAGAAGCATTTATAACTCTGAAATCTTTGCTAACAAATCCCCCGATATTATCACATTTTGACCCAGAAGCACCGACCCAGATCCACACCGATGCATCAAATATTGGCCTAGGTGCTACCCTTGTTCAAACTATCAATGGTCAAGAAAAAGTAATTTCATACATAAGTCGATCATTAAGCAAGCCAGAACGTAATTATTCGACAACGGAGAAGGAATGTTTGGCATTAGTATGGTCAATGTTGAAGTTACGACCTTATCTATATGGAAGGCGCTTCAAAGTTATGACGGATCATCACGCGTTGTGTTGGTTAAGAAATCTAAGGGATCCAACGGGTAGACTTGCAAGATGGGCATTAAAAATACAAGAATATGACTTTGAAATAATTTATAAATCCGGGAAAAAACATTTGGATGCAGATGGTCTTTCACGAGGTCCATTACCAGAAACTGATTTTGACGATAACTATGATAGTTTGTTTTTCAACCCAGTCATCGAGGATTCCGACGAATATATCGAAAACATCAAGAGATGCCTCTGTGACACGGAGGGCAAACGATCGATTGTTGAAAATTTTAAAGAAGAAAACGGATGTCTGTACAAAAGAAATCTGAGGCCAGAAGGAAGAGCCTGGCTGCTGGTGGTACCCAGAGTGAGAAGGAAGGACATTTTAAAAGAGCACCACAATCATATGATCTGTGGCCATTTAGGTGTGACCAGAACAATGCACCGTCTAAAGGATAAATATTTCTGGCCATCCATGCTGAAGGATGTGGTGGAGTATGTTAGGACCTGCCATCTGTGCCAAAGCAGGAAGGGTTCTAATCAGTTGTCTGCTGGCCTACTTCATCCGATCCCTGCTGCAAATTATCCCTTCGAGAGAGTTGGGATCGACTTTTTGGGACCATTGCCATCTACGAAGAACAGAAGGAAGTGGATGATAGTATTGACCGACTATTACACAAAATATGCGGAAACGAAGGCTGTCATCGATGCCACAGTGAGGGAGGTTGCTAAATTTCTGACAGAAAATGTTATTTTGAAACATGGAGCCCCACGGTATCTGATTAGCGATAGAGGAAGCCAATTCACGGGCAATTTGGTGAAAGAAATAACCAAGATATGTCAAATTCAACATTGCCTCACAACAAGCTATCACCCACAGACAAATGGCCTCACAGAGCGATTAAACAGAACATTGATCAATATGATAAGCATGTACGTGAACGTAGATCAAAGGAATTGGGACGAGATACTTCCATTCATAACCCATGCTTACAATACGACAATACAAGAAACAACCAAATATTCCCCGTTCTTCCTTTTGTATGGAAGGGAACCAGTCTCGATTTTAGATGACACGAATATCTTCATTGAGCCCGATTCGGAGGATTATGACGAGTACGTGAGCAAGTTGATGGAAAAAATCGTGAGAACGAGAGATATTGTGAAAGTTAATACCGAGAAAAGTCAGGCAAAGATGATTAATTATTACAACCAAAAACATCGGCAAACTGGTTATGAACCAGGTGATTTAGTAGCGCTGTGGACTCCAATAAGAAAACCTGGAAAATGTGAGAAACTTTTGAGACGCTATTTCGGACCCTACATCGTGCTGAAAAAAATTTCCGATGTGAACTACTCCATCGTGCCAGAAGATAACCCTGGGAACCGCACACAACCTACAACAGTTCACATAAGCAGAATCAAGCCTTACTTTGCGAGAATGGAAGACGGTCATGAGGACGCGACCATTTCGGAGGAGGGAGAAGTGTCACATTCTGCATAGTTATTTTGTAAAAATATGTAACATACAGAGTTCAAAACAACGACTACTCACCCGTGCAGGCACGGTCACGCTCCGCTGCGTTACGTGCAAAAAACATCCTATGTTCTGAGCATAGCTGCTTTTGTTTTTTTGAGTTTAGTTCGCTGTTACTCTAAATCTCCTAGAGTCAGTTTAACTTTTTCATTATTAATAAAATATAGTTACTTGTTTTATGAGAACGCGGTCTGGTTTATTTTATGAGATGGCGAACGCTGATCAGAGACCTTTAGAAGCACCTACGGTCGAGGCGGGTGTAACAATATGTCAAAAATATTCCCGGAATAACACTAAAGAACCTCTTATACCTCATGAAACCGGCAATTATCCATTTAAAAAAAATGGAGTTGATTTATTTGAAATAGAGGGAAGGAGAAATACTTAGGAATTGTAGATTATTACACCAAGTACCCGGAAGTGTTTGAACTCAGGTCAACAAAAGCAGAAATGGTTATAGAGAAGCTCAAAGAAGTTTTCGCCAGATGTGGAGTCCCCGAGATCATGATGACTGACAATGGACCGCCCTTCCAATCCACAGAGATGATGGAGTTCGCCAAAGAATGGAATGTGACTCACACAACATCGAGCCCAAGATTCCCACAGTCCAATGGCATGATCGAACGAACTATCCAGACTTTAAAGAGTACCATCATCAAATGTCAATAAAGTAAAGAGGATATATATCAGGCACTACTACTTCTAAGAAACACTGAGCATAACTCATTGCCATCTCCAGCTATCATGTTGTATGGGAGAAAGCAGAGACTCTTTTTGCCTATGAAGACAACACTGATGAACGAGAGCAGAATTTGCGAAGATTCCATCAGGAAACAGCATGAAGCTAACCAAAGCAGAATGAAGTTTTATTTTAATCGACACGCAAGGGATCTCCCTTCATTGGAGAACGGCCAGTCTGTGTTGGTTAGACAAGAGAAGCAATGGTCCCCAGCTAAAGTTATAGCCCCTGGAGTTCACCCCCGATCTTATCTTCTAGAGGACACCAAAGGATCAGTTCTTAGAAGAAATCGACCAGATCTACGTCCAGCTGGTACCTTATGAGGACCTACGGAAAAAGAAAGTCCTCCAGAAAAGCAAGAACAACTTGACCCTCAACCATCTACATCTTCCCAGAGCGAGGAGACTTCAGCCACAACTAGAACCAGATGCGGAAGACTAGTTAAACCCCCAGTGAGGTTGAATCTTTAAGGAAAAAGGGAAGAAAAGGAGAAAAGGAAAAAAAAAAAAAGACATGTAACATAAAAAGATTATTATGTTATTTTTATTGACTTTTGACCATGTTTATTAATGTTGTGATATATAGAAATATAGAGTAGAACAAGTGCAGCCATGCTTGTAGTAAATAAAATATATTACAATTAAAGGGTGGTAATTAATTAATAAAATATAATTAATAGAAAACCACAACCGCTACGTAACAACTTTAAAACTGAATAACAAATAACTATATGATAATGTGTGAGTGGCTTCCCACCACCTACTGGCAATATCCTGCAAGTACCCAGCACTGCCACAGCTCTAAAGGTGACAATTGAAGTATTTTTAGTGGGAAAACATGACTTTTGAACTGTAGATCATTAAATAAGAACATATCTATAATCAAAGTTAAAAAAGGTGACCTATGTGGAGAGTTTCTATGGCCACACCTTTGTTAGACTGGTCATACTGCTGAAATAGCACACGTAGAGTTTAGTCATTTTGAGTTGGGGTCTTATTAGTTTTATATCACCATGATTATATTGTAACATAGTATTTATTATTTTTTATTAACAGAGTGGTCATTTTTATGTTTATATCTTGCGACTCTGTAAATTTCCCTCGTGGCTTATCTTTTGTTTACAATTGATAGTTTGTCCTTCCCTGAAATAAATTGTTGTCTCCTCCTGAAGTTTTTGTCTTCCCTAATTTTCCATGTGGCAATATGTTTGTTGTTGTTGTTGTTGTTTCTTATCCCCTTGTGTAAAGATTACACGAATTCCATGAGTTCATTCTCCTCGAGCTGTTTTATGATGAGCAGCGGCCTCTCCCAAAGGGCAATATGTTTAACTATGTGTTGTGTGGTTAAAATAAATAAATCTTAAAACTTGACACACATAATCACACATGAGAGAGGGTTAGAGATAAAATATATTTATTGCCACACAACAGGGGAGCAGAAGCCAATTGGTTCATTCAACAACAATAACAACATGGACAACAGCAAAACTATAAATGCAAAGCTGGCATCAAGTGATGCCTTAAATTGGACATTTAAGTAAAAAAATAAAAATGCAAAATAAAAAAAAAATGACTTGGAGGGGTAGGATATAGAAGATGATCTGGCACAGTACTCCCTCCCAAAGGTGACTTAGATTAAGTAGAGCTGCTTTGGCACATGGTCCTTTGTCATAGCTGGCCTTATGTAAGGGCAGGAATATGGACTAAGAACTTCCCATCTCATAGTGTGAAACCATCATTTAAGTAACACTGCCTTAATGGAGAAGAAGCTATTTATCTTGAATTCAAAAAAAGCCTCAACATTGTAATGTACTGCAATTATAGCATTGAATGCCAGAGGTGGGACAACTGCAGAAACACCATGGAATTCATTTACATGCCCTCATCATTTCAAAATACAGAAGAAATATATTATCCTAGGAAAATTTCAAGAACCATAAAATTGTGTCTTTGAGATAAAAATCGGCCAATTCTGTTACTCCACTAAGGTTTACCATTAGAGAAAAGGGAAAAATCAAGGGTTCAATATCCATAATAATAATAATATTTAAAAAACTTAACTTTCAATATGATTCATTAATACAACCCTGAAGAAAAAAAAAGTTTTTAAAAATATAAATAGAATGACAAAAGCAATTTTTAGTGTTAACAACATCAAAAGGAAATTTTGAGATTCAGGATCCATCTTTAGAACTTTGTTACTCAATGCAACCACTGAGCTAATATAACATTGCACACTGTGATTGGCTGATATACACAATGAAGACTGGTTAAGGTCGACAGTAATTAGTGGACCAATATATTGGGCACCACATATATATATATGAGAAAAATAGTATAAAAGTGATATTGTACTTGGTCATTGAGGTACAGCTAGCACCATGCTGATAATGGACAACAGCCCGAAACGCGTACATGGTTAGCATTTGTTGATTAATCAAGAAAGGGTATTCAGCCAATTCTGGAATAATTAAAAATCAACGATTAATAGATATTTATTCCCAACAGATGATGCAAGTCATCAGCAACTTTTAGTTGCATGATCAGAAGATGCCTTTTTTCTAATATAAAATAATAAAGACAAGGCATATAATGTGGAAAATACAGTATAACCTCTTTAATTCAACACTTACTTTAATTCAACAGTTTTGTTAATCCCAATCAACTTATTTACTTTCATTTGACAGACAATATTTCAACACAAGACTTAAATTCTGATACCTGGGGTGTTGAATTAAGGAAGTTGGACTGCATTTATGTTAATCCAAACTATATATATTGAGACTAATTATTGATTTTTGGAGTGTGTGTCCAATAAATAAAAGTGAAGGAACTATTCGGAGTGGTTATATAGACAGCAAGGGTGAGAATTCTAAAGACTCACCTGGGAATCATATTGACAAGTGCTGTCATTTTAACTGGAAACTTACTCAAGAATACAGTAGCAGCAAAATTACATTCTGTTGTGTAAAAATATTCATTTTATAAAAATACAATTTAGTCTTTTTTAAATGTAAATATGAGTTTTTGATACTACCATGTTAGATAGAGTTACAATATGCCAATTAAAATTTTTCCTTGGACAGAATTTTCATATCATTATAAAATATGTGATAATGGTTGGACATTGCTCTTGATGGACAGTTAACCAGTGGGGGTGGAGCTTACATTTGGGGGAGAGGAGGGCAGTTAACCAGTGGGGGTGGAGCTTACATTTGGGGGAGAGGAGGGCAGTTAACCAGTGGGGGTGGAGCTTACATTTGGGGGAGAGGAGGGCAGTTAACCAGTGGGGGTGGAGCTTACATTTGGGGGAGAGGAGGGCAGTTAACCAGTGGGGGTGGAGCTTACATTTGGGGGAGAGGAGGGCAGTTAACCAGTGGGGGTGGAGCTTACATTTGGGGGAGAGGAGGGCAGTTAACCAGTGGGGGTGGAGCTTACATTTGGGGGAGAGGAGGGCAGTTAACCAGTGGGGGTGGAGCTTACATTTGGGGGAGATGAGGGCAGTTAACCAGTGGGGGTGGAGCTTACATTTGGGGGAGAGGAGGGCAGTTAACCAGTGGGGGTGGAGCTTACATTTGGGGGAGATGAGGGCAGTTAACCAGTGGGGGTGGAGCTTACATTTGGGGGAGAGGAGGGCAGTTAACCAGTGGGGGTGGAGCTTACATTTGGGGGAGAGGAGGGCAGTTAACCAGTGGGGGTGGAGCTTACATTTGGGGGAGAGGAGGGCAGTTAACCAGTGGGGGTGGAGCTTACATTTGGGGGAGAGGAGGGCAGTTAACCAGTGGGGGTGGAGCTTACATTTGGGGGAGAGGAGGGCAGTTAACCAGTGGGGGTGGAGCTTACATTTGGGGGAGAGGAGGGCAGTTAACCAGTGGGGGTGGAGCTTACATTTGGGGGAGAGGAGGGCAGTTAACCAGTGGGGGTGGAGCTTACATTTGGGGGAGATGAGAGCAGTTAACCAGTGGGGGTGGAGCTTACATTTGGGGGAGAGGAGGGCAGTTAACCAGTGGGGGTGGAGCTTACATTTGGGGGAGAGGAGGGCAGTTAACCAGTGGGGGTGGAGCTTACATTTGGGGGAGATGAGAGCAGTTAACCAGTGGGGGTGGAGCTTACATTTGGGGGAGAGGAGAGCAGTTAACCAGTGGGGGTGGAGCTTACATTTGGGGGAGAGGAGGGCAGTTAACCAGTGGGGGTGGAGCTTACATTTGGGGGAGATGAGAGCAGTTAACCAGTGGGGGTGGAGCTTACATTTGGGGGAGATGAGAGCAGTTAACCAGTGGGGGTGGAGCTTACATTTGGGGGAGAGAAGGGCAGTTAACCAGTGGGGGTGGAGCTTACATTTGGGGGAGAGAAGGGCAGTTAACCAGTGGGGGTGGAGCTTACATTTGGGGGAGATGAGGGCAGTTAACCAGTGGGGGTGGAGCTTACATTTGGGGGAGAGGAGGGCAGTTAACCAGTGGGGGTGGAGCTTACATTTGGGGGAGAGGAGGGCAGTTAACCAGTGGGGGTGGAGCTTACATTTGGGGGAGAGGAGGGCAGTTAACCAGTGGGGGTGGAGCTTACATTTGGGGGAGAGGAGGGCAGTTAACCAGTGGGGGTGGAGCTTACATTTGGGGGAGAGGAGGGCAGTTAACCAGTGGGGGTGGAGCTTACATTTGGGGGAGAGGAGGGCAGTTAACCAGTGGGGGTGGAGCTTACATTTGGGGGAGAGGAGGGCAGTTAACCAGTGGGGGTGGAGCTTACATTTGGGGGAGAGGAGGGCAGTTAACCAGTGGGGGTGGAGCTTACATTTGGGGGAGAGGAGGGCAGTTAACCAGTGGGGGTGGAGCTTACATTTGGGGGAGAGGAGGGCAGTTAACCGGTGGGGGTGGAGCTTACATTTGGGGGAGAGGAGGGCAGTTAACCGGTGGAGGTAGAGCTTACATTTGGGGGAGAGGAGGGCAGTTAACCAGTGGGGGTGGAGCTTACATTTGGGGGAGAGGAGGGTAGTTAACCAGTTATGGGGTGGAGCTTACATTTGGGAAGAGCAGTTAATCAGTGAGGGGGGGGGGTTAAATTTGGGGGAGAGAAGGGCAGTTAACCAGTGTAGAGGAGAATATTATTACTTGTGGGGAGAGGAGGGTAGTTAACTAGTGAGGGGGCAGAGCTTACATTTGGGGGAGAGGAGGGCAGTTAACTAGTGAGGGGGCAGAGCTTAAATTTGGGGGAGAGAAGGGCAGTTAACCAGTGTAGAGGAGGATCTTATTACTTATGGGGAGAGGTGGGCAGTTAAATAGTGAGGGGGCAGAGCTTACATTTGGGGGAGAGGAGGGCAGTTAACTAGTGAGGGGGCAGAGCTTAAATTTGGGGGAGAGAAGGGCAGTTAACCAGTGTAGAGGAGGATCTTATTACTTATGGGGAGAGGTGGGCAGTTAAATAGTGAGGGGGCAGAGCTTACATTTGGGGGAGAGGAGGGCAGTTAACTAGTGAGGGGGCAGAGCTTAAATTTGGGGGAGAGGAGGGCAGTTAACCAGTGTAGAGGAGGATCTTATTACTTATGGGGAGAGGTGGGCAGTTAACTAGTGGAGAAGTGATTACTATTAGCGTGAAATGGATAATAAACTGTTGAAATGAAATTTGTACAATCCCCTTTCAATGTTTTTATATTAAATCTCTTTGTAAATATATTTTAGAAAATATAGTAGTTGGAAATATTAAAAAAAGGAACTCTAAAGATTTGTCTTTTCTGCCTCAAAACTGAAATTAAAATAAGTTGAAAAAATGAAAAAGATGGGGGAGTGGAAAAAACAAATGCTAGAAAGTTCATAGTTGAAAAGATTCCGCCAAGGATCAAGATGAGGAAAGAGTTCCGGCTGCTCTCTTGAAGCCAACTGAGCTGAGAAGTGGGGTAGCAGCCTTGAGGCCTGATTAGGTTAAATGCCCACTTAGCTGATGAAGCTAAACTGAGAAGTTTTATTGCCCTGACTGCTGCCATATGTTTCCTGTGGGGGAGGGGAAGACTATGTGGTGATGTTAGTAGGTGGCCTGGAGGTGAGTTTTGATACGGTCGAGGCGGACACTGAGCAACTCCAACATCCGCTGGTGGCCATAGTAGCTGTCTAGCACCCAGGGCAATGCCAGCTCCAGCTGCTCCTCCACCTTGGTGCTGTCAGTCCCGGAGTCTGTGAACCTGAGCTGACTCTCCAGGCTCCCTGTACACACCACCCCACTACATGAGTACACTTCACAAGACTAAAGCTAAATAAGTATTTGTAATATCATCAATGTATAGGATCTGCCAGCAGACTGTCCCCTAAACATAGGGGAGTTGTAAATAAACAGTTAGTGGTCAGGCAGCCATGGTTAAGGCAGACTTTACACATTGTATGATCTCCTTACAAGTATTTTCTAAAGTACAGTTCTCTCCAAACTCTACAATCTTATATTTCTACACTACACTATTCCACAAATATACATGAGGTTTCTGTAGCAGTGTGGAACTAAGTATTGCGCACTGTTACCTAGTACATTAGATAGAGAACCTCCCATGAAAGACCAATGGGTACTTATCGGTTGTTGGCTTAATTCTGGTATTTTTTGATTTAGTAGATAGTTCATGGAAGGTTTTACAGTGCTATAGAAGTCAGGCTCTGTTATTCAAACATTACTCATATTTGTTACCTTATCAATTTTATGTATATTCCACATTTTGTTACTTACTTACAAGTAGGTGATACTTTCCATTAGCATATACTCCATCCTTTTTTTTTTTTTTGCTTATCCCTAGTACACGTGGTACAGGCCATGATAATCATGGTGGGTAGTTAGCGACTGCTTTTACTGTAAGCGCACCACATGTCTACACATGTGAAAAGCAGTTCGACTTTGCACTTACAAATGCCAGAGCCCCGTTTGGTTACTTGCACTCGCTGGTGGGGTTGGACTGTTGCAAGAATCGGGGGCCATTGGAGCATTTTTTTTTTTTTTAAACAGGAAAAAGTGCCCAATGCGGGAATCGAACCCGGGTCCGGCACACTTTGTGTGCACTCCTTGTGATTTTTAAATATATATAAAGGAAAAGATGCAACAAAAAAATTGCTGTATAAAAGAATTTAAAAAATATATATATATAGTGACACTTCTTTAAAAGGTTTTGATTTGCATCCTCAAGAAGTCTATAAATTTATATATAGACTTTATACCAGGCCTATATGTAAGTCTTATTGAACAAATGTACACATCATAGACCTGAACTTTATTAAGAAACAACATACTTAGTGTTCCCTTTTTATTAAGGAAAAAAAAAAGAGTGAAACATACTTGTGATTGATGTATGCACAATATAAAAACCAATATGATAATAGATAATTTATTAATCTACAATCATTTATATTTAAAAATATTGTTATTATCCTTGGCAACAGAGATAGTGAGATGATGTTTTTAACCACAGAGTAACTAGGCACTTTTAGATAAAGTATTAATTATTGGTTAGAAACATAAGGTAACAAGACTAAATAATGCTGTTAGCTGAAATGTCATTTTAATTATTTAGTCTTAATAAAGCACAATTAGAATTATCGATTCAAGAAAATAAGACCTAATCCAAATAAATTAATAGTGTGTGACGTTCCGGCAACATCGTTGTTACCATCATCAGACAAAACAATAAAAATTTATTGTGATGGTAACAATAGCTGGCTACCAAAACATCAAACACTATTAATTTATTTGGATTAGGTCTTATTTTCTTATTTGGTCTTGTTTGGGCACAGTTGGTGGTGAGTTGACCTTACATGACCCGTCTACAGACAACGGAGCGAGGCTACCAGGAGCCCAATTGTCCCAGCCCATAAATCCTAATAAATTTACTTCCCCTTCCTCCTTCAACAACATTTTAAATGTGAGCAATGCTATTAAATTTGGTTGGTGAGATGAGTGACAAGCAATAGATTCAATGGGCCCATTTGGATATAGGGCCTGGAACAGTCAAAACTCACCCTATTTAACGGAGCTAGGTCGTAGTTTGAAAAGAAGCTTCCTGAAAGAATTTGTTACACACATTTATTTTTGGGTAATATTTTGCATTTAGAGTGAAATTTGTTATACGCACCTTGATTTTTGAACCCTCCTTTTACACATTGAAGAGAAAATTGAGTCTAGTTGTGCAACAAAATGTTGTTGTTGGAAGTGGTAAGGATGTGAGAGATAAGATGCAGTGTTGTGATAAAATATAACTATTTATATTTAATAAGAATAACAAGGCAAAATATCCATTTAAGTGATTTATAAATTACTTTTTGGTAACCTCCTTGCTACCATCTTCAGAATGAAATAGTGAACAGAACTTTAGTCAGGGAATGTTGTGTAGTGAATGAACTTGTTCAAATTTAATGTTAATAAGTGACAATAATTGTCACATTTCTGCAACTGTATTGCTGCCACAAAACAAGCCTGGTTTATTTCTTTAGATTTTTTCATCAAAATCTAAATTATCCACACACCATTTGGAGAGACTTTTGCTACTTTGGAAAGATGACACATCTGTGTTGAGATCCCTGTATCCCACTCAAGGTTGGGGCACTCACCACAGATGAAGTGCAGGACACAGAAGCTATGGCTGGCAGTGATGAGGAGCGGGTCTGCCCGCAGGACATGGAACTCAGCTGTGATGGACCACAATCCGATGTCTGGGTGGTGGTACTTGATGAGGGCTCCGTAGTGCCAGTTCTCCCTGTCTGCTCGGTCCCACAGGATGGACAGTCCCCTCCTGCACAGTCCATGGGATTTATTATATTGGGAGATGTAAATAAGGAGTATGTAAATTTTGGCCAATATAAAGGAATATGCAAATTTTGTAACATTGCTTTTTTTATAATTAAATTATTTTTATAGATGGAAATTTTGCTGGGAGGATATTGATCTAAAGAGACAAAGGTCGCCTCTCCCGTCAAAATAGACGTCAAAACCAGACGCCATCTATTGACCGTCGCCGCAAACTAGCGGCCTCAGGTCTTGTCTCTTTAAATTATTTTTGTTACTTCTTCAGAGAGACAATAAAGCTTTCGTTCTCCAAGACTTTGGGTTACTTGTCATTTCCTACTCTACAATATACTTTCAGTGCTTCAGTCAGTTTAGATGATGATTAATTCAACACACTCTGTGCTAGCGGACATTTTGTTGTCAACATTAAAGGGGTATTATAGCTGGTTGAATTTTAAAGTAAATAAGCTGATTGGAGGATTCAAGAAATTGTTAAAGTAAGTGTTGAATTGATAAAGCACAATTTGGATTTTAGATTATAAACACAAGGTAATAAGACCAAATCCAAATAAATAAATAGTGTGACATTTCGGTAACAGTGGATTCAGTACTTTTGTCTGAAGATGGTAGCAACGTTGTTACCAAAACGTCATACACTATTTATCTATTTGGATTTGGTCTTATTACTTTGTGTTTAAGCGTTGAATTATAGTTGGTTGAATGAAATATATAGATCATAACTACAGTAAAACCTGTCTTAAACACTTTGATAAGGTACAATTTCGATTAGAAATAATAGGCAATAAGACCAAGTTCAAATAATTAAATTAGATGTTTCGGTAACAGCGTTGTTACCATCATAGATTCAGTCTTTTGTCTGATGATGGTAACAATGCTGTTACCAAAATGCCTATTTAATTATTTAGATTTGGTCTTATTACCCTTTATTTTTTTATAATGTAATTTTATTCATCACTAAAGGTTAATTATGAAACATTTAGAAAAAATTAAATAAAAAAGTCCCAAATCAATTCTTATTAATTAAAATATATTACACAGCAGTATATTTTCTAAAAATATTATTTTAATTATACATTTATGTACTTTTTAAAAATTTCCACTAGCTGTGATTTTGTGATGAAATCATCTAACTGACTTTAATTCAACCAAAAGCTCTGATCCCTTGGAGTATCCAATTAAAGAGGTTAGACTGTATATATATTTCTGAAATTATTTATTACAAAATATAACTTCATAAACACAAGGTAATAAGACCAAATCCAAATAAATAGTGTGTGACGTTTAGGTAACACCGTTGTTACTGAAATGTCACACACTATTTATTTATTTGGATTTGGTCTTATTACCTTGTGTTTATAATCTATAATCTAAATTGTGCCTTATCAAAATGTAACTTCAATATTATAAATTGTTTGTGAAAAAGGAAAAATAGAATTCTGGTTAAAAGTTTATTTTAAGTTTTGCAAGCTTTCGAGCAAATTTTCTGCTCTTCAACGGGCAAATACTTTATGTACAATATCAAAATGATCTTTATACAAAAATAATTGAAAAAATGTGTTATTGACATGTGCTTTCAAATTTTCAATTATTTTTTTGTATAAATATCATCTTGATATTGTACATAAAAGTATTTGCCGGTTGAAGAGCAGAAAATTTGCTTGAAAGCTCAAAGCCAAAATTAAAAGAAACTTTTTACCTGAATTCTATTTTTCCCTTATTCTAATAATTTATGGGTAACTATTGCTCACATTATAAATTGTACAAAACTTTTAAAAAAATTAAATATGATGAGCTTGCTGAAGACTAAATAGGCAATATGGAACCTGAACTGTCAGATTTATTACTTGTCCACTTTACATCCCTCCCAATGGATAAAGCTTGTTCCCTTTTTGACTGATAGAAGCATTTGTCAGATGTAATGTTTAGGCAGCTGGCTTCTTTCCTTTAGACAATGAATTATTTAGTTGTTTGATCGAACACATTTCAATTTAAATTATTTTTTTAAGGATTATATATCACTATATTTTCTTGTATGGTCTTATCTCAAAATATATATTAAATTATGGAAGCTCCATTCTGAAAATGAAAAAAGTGTGTAAAATATGGATTTCAGTATATAAAAGATATCTGATACACTATATAGGTAAGGTTATGTATATTATTGTTTATTAATTTGTAAAAAGCAAGGAGACAATATAAACTTTTTAAGGATCAAGAAATATGGCTATACATTTTATTAAATATTGTGATTTTATTATTTATTTTAAAATTTCTTTATATATATCTCATTACTTACACTGAAGGATTACTTATATATAAATGGTTTATATCTGCTACAAAATCCCAAATCTTCCGAGTGGTTAAACTACTCTTTTGGATTAATTCAGAAGCTTTATAATGCCAGGTGAATTTTATGTGGAAAATGAATAGGTAAGCAATAAGGCAAATTAGGGCGATAAAAATATTCTTCCTGTACTTATTCACCCTCATTATTAATCAAAATTCTAGGATATCAAAAGATCAATCTAAAACATAAACTTAAAACAGAGTTAACTTTTTTCGAATAATCAAACGAGCCACAGTGGCAATTTTTCTTTTTCGTCAAAAATATAATTCATTTAGTTTTTTTTTGTTTGTTTGTTTGTTTTAATCTTTTCCCCATTATTTAGCAAAAACACTATGACATTTTATGGTCATTATTGGCTCTAATAACATCCTAGTTCATTGCAAATCATATGGATAAATTTATTAAAATTCCTTGTGTGTGACATCTCGCTCTACAATTAATAAATTTATAGAATTCTTAGAGGTATTAATAAATTCACTCTAAAATTGAAACTTTATGAATACACCAATTTAGCGTTAATAATCAAAATAAATTATCAAAACGTGAACTTTTATATTTTATATTATATATATATTGCAGAAGCTCTGTGGGGAAAGCTTTATTTATTCAGATGCTTCGTAGCCGCAACTATGTGTGGTTACCTACCAGTTTTATAATATGTGAAACGCGTTATCTCCTATTGAAGTAGTACACTGTTGGATTTTTCTACAATCCCTATTCTGAACTGCCTAATTACTCCTTCACAAGCCTTTTATCCATTGCGCATAATTTTATATTTCTTTACACTATTGAAATTTATTTACTATTGAATTGTGCGTCATCACTTCCTTTTACTGAGATTAAAACCCTAAAAATCCCCATGCACATTATGGCAAATTAAAATAAAGGGAATAATGCATCAAATCTATTGTAAAATAAATATTAGGTATTTCTATAATAAATTAGCGATTAATTGATATATCACGACGAAATTTCAAATTTGTATGTATGGATTTTCAGCAATGCCATATAGGGCCTTCCAGAGAGTTTTTTTTTTTTTTTCAATCGTCATGAAGTTGCAATTGATATTGGGGGCATCTCTAATCCAGTTTTCAAAGATGGTTGAATGTTCATTAAGCTTTAGTCAAAAATATAGATTACACAAAAGTTTTTTTCCTAATTTTACCTTGACAATACATTAAAAACATATTTGATATGCTATTGCACAACGATACTATTAAAAAGGCTATATATATCCATTTAAAAAAAATATTGGCTAGTTATTAATATTTCATTTTTTCATATAATTTTTTTTAAATTTATTTAAAAAAAATAAAAGGGACAAAGTGCAACAAATAATAGTTTCAAATATTTATTTTATACAAGCTTTAAAATTCCTCTGAATATAAAATTTCAATAATATTACTTATAATATGATACATTACCTATATTTACATTTCTAGTTTCCAATATAAATTCTTTTTGCAACTTATTTTTGTTTACCTAAAAAAAATTGCACATATATATGTTTTGGAATATTAATATCTAGTAAAATATTTTTATTTACTACATATTCACACAGTGAGCAAAAAAAAATCTATATCCAATATAATATATATATATACACATTTATTTAATATCTCTGAATATCTCTCTATATAAAAATAATATTCGAACGAATTAAAATTTTAAAAATCAAATTGGCTTAAAAAGACATTTAAATTTGTTTTAATATCAAAATATCTAATAAAATTTGGTGTGAATATCGTGCAACGCTGTTTAGTTGTTCAGACGACAACTCGATGGCTGCATTGTTACTGCAATGGTCTAGCTGTGAGACGCTCTAATTTAAATCGCTCTGAGGTTTTAGAAAACTTTGACAGTACCCAACAAATCATGGAGGAGACTCATATTCCAATGCTTCTGGTTACGGCGAATGTCGGATCTCTCTTTGAAGAGGTAAGTCATTTGCATATATATATATAATCGAAATAAATGATAGCTAAGAAACTCTCCGAAAAAATTACACAAAACCTAAGAATTTTGTTCAATGAAAAAGTTCAAATATAAAATATATATACACAACTGCTCTAAAATGTAATTAACTGCACTCAATACAATGACTCCAATGCCATTTAATGTGACAGGTTTTTAAAGTTACCAAGACTAATGTATAAAAATTGATTTAAAAACCGATTCCGAGATTAATAAGGGAAAGTTTATATAACGTTTTAGAAATTAAATCTATTTAATTTTGTGTTGTTTGATGTATTATTTAATAATAAACTTGTATATCTTGAATGACAAATTTATATTTTCCAGTAATGTTTATAAATTTATAGGATTTTTATTAATAGAATAAATACCTATCAAACTACACAAAAGGTTATATTTATAGAAATATTTATATATGCTTTTAAAATAAATATTAATTTTAAAATGTGGAATTGTAATTTTTTTTTTTAATTATCAGAAGCTTAGAAAACCTTGTAAAGGAGAGTTAACTAAGATCAGCAGTTTTATAGAGTAAACATATTATCTCTTATCTCAGCTATTGGTGTTTTGACCAATGTCAATCAATATGGGTAGTGGTATGGATGGGGAATTTATTTAATCAAAAATGACACAGATGACAAACACAAGGTAATAAGACCAAATCCAAATAAATAAATAGTGTGTGACGTTTCGGTAACAGCATTGTTACTGAAATGTCACACACTATTTATTTATTTGGATTTGGTCTTATTACCTTGTGTTTATAATCCAAATTGTGCCTTATCGACACAGATGACTTAATATACAGGATATATAGACACAGAACTTTATTTGAATTTTACACAACTAAATAGTATTGTTTTAAATAAAAGGTAATAAGACCAAATCTAAATAAATAAATAGTGTGTGACATATTTCTGTAACAGCTTTGACACCATCGTCAGATAAAAGACTGAATGAGAAAAAACATATATCATAGCATCTTTTTTCTCATTCGCTTTTGTCTGATGATGGAAACAATGCTGTTACCGAAATGTCACACACTATATATTTATTTAGATTTGGTCTTATTGTCTTGTGTTCAAAATCTATAATCCCCAAAATTGTACCATATCGGTATTGTGTTTTAAATTAAAAATAATATAGTCAATATATTCTGCCATCTTTTTATACCAATAAGGTTTACAATCAATTTTTCTATTTTTAAGGCTTACTGAGAAATTAAAAATTAATCTCACTTATCTGTAAATACCAATTCTAATAACAAAAAGTGTATTTAAAATACTCATTAAAATGGAAACTATTTAGCTGAATTTTCAAATAAAATAATTTCTTTGCTGCAAAAGACAAGGTAATAAGACCAAATCCAAATAAATAAATAGTGTGTGACATTTTGGTAACAGCGTTGTTACCATCTTCAGACAAAATTCAGTACTTTTGTCTGAAGATGGTAACAACGCTGTTACCGAAATGTCACACACTATTTATTTATTTGGATTTGGTCTTATTACCTTGTGTTTTTAATCTATAATCCAAATTGTGCCTTATCATTTGCTGCAAAAGAAAAATATCAGCAGGAGAACATGGCTCATTGGTGAACCCTCCTGACCAGTTGTCCAGTTTGATCTAACGGACTGCTCCAATATTATATCCTGCTTATATAGTCAACACTATGTAGGAATTCTCAGTAAAGTATTCTAAGGAAACTATGGACATAAGCTTTTTGAGGATAGTATATTGAATATACACAATGAATTCTATCAAGCATTGCTCTTTTGCCATCATTACATAAATAAACTAGCTAAGTACCATAGATGCAAGACAATAAGACCTGGATAACAGTACTATTTAAGAACTTGCTGTGATATTTTTTTCTTATTTATTCTTTTGTCTGATGATGGTAACAATGCTGTTGCCGAAATGTCACACACTATAAAATTATTTGGATTAGGTCTTATTTTCTTGTATCTATAATCCAAATTGTGCTTTATCACAGCTAAGTATCAGTTAAATTTATTGAAAATTATGTTTAATATCAAAAACTGCCTGAAAACAAATTTGGGATTAACTCTTTGATTTATTAACCCTAGCAGTCTAGCATAAAGTATTCACAAGCCATAATAGGTTAGGTTTAATTTAGAATAGGTTCAGGTGAGAGAGTTAAAGCTAAAAGGTAATAAGACTAAATCCTAATAAATTAATAGTGTGTGACATTTCCAGTAACAACGCTATTACCGAAACAATTCACACTATTAATTTATTTGGATTTGTGGTTTTATTACTTTGTAGTTCTAATCTATAATCCAAATTGTGCCTTATCACAGGTGAGGCTTAATAAACGCTAGGTAGCTACCAATAAATTCATTAATTGATTCTAATCTTAGAGTTGACTTTATTATGTGAATTTACTTTGATATTTTCCTGGATTAAGATTTTATGAAAAGTCAGATTGCTGAGATGTAGTGGTGCTGGAGAACATTTGTTGAAATTACCGGGGATTTGCTACAAATGATGAGGTGAGTGGGAGAGAACAAATACCTCATTGAAGTTTTATGGAAACAAGGTAACAACACAAATTTACACATGGCATCACACTTGTCACCAAAACTTGTAAATTTGTCTGAAGATGGTAATAATAGTTACTGAAATGTCTCACACTCACCTTATATTCATCACCACATGTACCTTATCATGCTGAGAAAGCATAGATTGAATTGGGTAGGCCATATGCTAAGATAGCCTACTCAAAAGATTGATTGAAGTATGCAATGAAAGTATTAGATCAAAAGGAATGCCCTCATACTTTATGAGAGAAACCAAAACATAATTTTTACCACCATTTGAAAACTAAGGCTATAAATCTATCACTTTGGTGGAGTTTTATTGTGGAGGTATTGTTGGGACTGATTCACCTCAATAAAGTCCATTACTATATTGAGAGAAACATGAAATGCTATGTGTCATTGGTAGAGTTAATAACACCATGTGTTCTCTAGTTGGTATAATATAACATAATTTTTCCTAGCAGTGATTGTGCATGCTGAAAGAATCGAGAGTTAAGGGCAGGATATGGCAAGATATGAGGGGACACAATATTTATCTGAAAAGTCAAACCTTTCTTGATTTTATCCTGCTTCTAACTGAAACATATCGTTTTCAAGGTTATAATTATAATTTGTAATTATTTTTCCACATTAGGCTCGAATCCAAGAATAATTTTAGACTAATGATGGCAAGGACAGAAATATTAAGTCTTTAAAATGTAAATGCTAATCTTGTAAAGTTTTTATAGCAGTGTCGCTTACAGGCTAGCAAACCCATTAGGCAAAGGCCCATTTCATTACCTGCTCACAAGCACAGGAAATCCTCCCACAATTGACCTTGTTTCATGAGCCTTTGTAAGATCAAAGAGGAGCCAACATTTGATAGGAGCATTCCAGGAGAGCCCAGGATTAGCCCTGTTTTTAGGTCATGGTCTCTCAAAGGAGGATCTACTGTTAATATATAAACTGTGAATTTTTATAATTTTCCCATCAGCTCTGCTAAAACTTTCACCTCAATGAGATACAATTCAATGTTTACAAATTTTCAAGACTTGCAGTGGAGCCTCGTTACTTGGTATATACAGTAGAACTACCTCTCTCTAAAGGGCAACCCCTAGTTCCAGAGCCAAAGTGTCCTTTAGAGAGAGGTATCCTCTTGAGAGAGTGTTCTCTCATTGAGTAGCATCATAAAGTCCCAAATTTTAAGTTCAACTTGTTAATATAATAATATGATTATAACAACATAAAATCTTGGTCCCAGATAATGTTGTTAGAGAGAGGTTTCCACAGCATGACTCCCATGAGAGACCACACATATAACATCAATACTCCTGGCCTCTCTTGAGTATGGTCTCTTATTGGAGGTTTGGCTAGATTTGATTTTACAAAAGTGGTTGCTCAGGGAGGTTTAACTGTAAATATCATTAATGCTCTATGTAAGATAATTAGGAAGGTGGGCAAGAAACATCTATCCTAATTCATCCTTGAAACATTTTACTGATATATAAATTGTGTGTGGCTGCAAGTCCTGAATCTTATATAGGTCAACATTGACATACAATGGAGTTTGATGCTATTGTATGGCTATCAGTTTATTCAACATTTCCATTGGCCTAATTATGTACTCACATGTATTGTCTGGGTGACTTATTTGAATGGATTTATGTGCACCCACATAGTGGCTCTGTTTTCACAAAATGTTGTCTTTATAGAGCTTAGATATACTATCTGAATAGTATTAAGTTTACAGTCAAACCTTGCTAGAGAACCATTATTTGGGATCAAGATAACATCTTGTTGTTATAACCAAGGTTTAAATAATTGGAACCAAGATTTTACGATGTTATAACCAAGTTGATGTTATAATGAGGTTCCACTGAGTGCACACACATACAACAGTAAGACATCTGATGGGAGACAATCTCCCTAAGTAAGCAGTTGTATAATTCCACCTCCAATAAACACCCAGGAGAGGCCAGGAGGCTGATGGAGTGTTGTTGCCCTATCAGTCTGAATCTCTCTACACTTACTATATGTCATAACCATTTAAATAAAAAAATCTTGGACAGAATTTCCATTTTAAATTCTCATCTTTAATTCAATATTTGATTGAGTAAATTATGGTAATATTTATATTGAAAAAGAACTTGGTCATTATATTTGAAATATAAAATAGTGTAAATTATAGTAAGTGTTGAATTAAAGTTGGTTGAAAGTTTTATTGCTTATAATAGTTATGTTTCAACAACCTACACAATCTTCTATTTGCACAACTCAGAGATATCTGATGAACAACTACCTTTAAAACTTAAAGAAGACTTGACCTGACTTCTCTGGCATCTTTTTTGGAAGAGACCAGGAGTTTCTATGTTTTTAAGGTGGTTTCTTATTTGAGGTTCTATAGTGATTATGTAAAACAATTTTGGAAATTTTCTGGGAAAGGTAAATTATTTTTTAAAAAATGAAATATCTCCCCCCCCCTTATTTGTCAAAATAAATTTAAAAAAAATCATATTCAGTCTCTATGATGAGCACACACAGAGTATGGTCAGTGATAAGGCCACTACATTGGCTTTGATAAATTTAGATAACCCACCTGAAGACCATGGACTATAGTTCCCATTAGCCAGGGCAGTTCAAGACCTCCAACAATCCTCATTATAAAATGAAAGGATTTAAAAGCCTGAATGTTTCTTTTATACATAAAACAAACTTCTACTGCTCTTGCTGCGATGACAAAATATATTGGGAGGGCTTGGCTCATCAGTGGTGAACCCTCCCAGCGGTTTCGCCAATTTAATCCACCAGACCGCTTCTCAGAGCTCTAATACTGAATTGGATGATTCTGCTTATATACGCAGCACTGAAGGATGGAATCTCAGAAATGGTTTTCAAGAAAACTATGGACATTATGTAGTACAGTCACCTTTAATACAGAGGTCATAGAATTCCATTTCACCCTGTTCTTTAACATTCACTTAACTTCTACATACCTTCTAATTCCAGACCATTTTAATATCTAATCAAACCATCCTTCCCTGGTCTACTTCTCCCTTCAATATGGTCAGTCTCCCAATGTCCTGCTAACTTTCATTTCCTTTTGATTAGTCCATTTCGAAGGTAGCTATACTCTTTATTAGATATTATTCAAACTTCTTTGTCACTCTATCTGTCATTTGATCTTGATGATTCTTTTTATACACATTCAAAATGATATCATTTTTAACTGTTATAATTATGCTAGACACTTAGTTACACTTAATTGATCCAAAATTAAATGATAAAAAAAGTGCTTAAATAATCCAATATGAAGAATATTTACCAGAAATCTTCCAGAAATGAACTAAAATGTGTTGAAGCACTATTGCTTACTTAGAATGTCATACTGTATTGTCTGTAGTTGGAATGTGAGGAGGATAAGGAGACAGTGCAATGGCCTGTATCCTATTCCCAGAGAACTCTAGTGTTTGTTGGTAGTAACTTCCTCAGTCAGCATTAACATGATACTTCATTGTGAACACAGGAAGTATCATGTGATCTTTCAAATTTGTCAATATCAGTTGTCATTTCTACATATTTGTTCATTGTAATTTTATTAGACAGAATCTCCTGAAAGATTTTTTCATCCAGTGTACAAGGTTACATGAAATCTTGTAGCATATTTAATCTGCTGTTTTAAGGAAGCACATAACTCTTTTGACATCAGATATGAAAGGAAAATACACAAGATCAAATGGAGAGGCAACCAACAAACAAGTTTGGAGAAGATTTAACGGAGAGTTATATAGCCTTCTAAATGCAGCAATAAAAAGGAAATGGAAGTTTGATGGATCCATATTCTGAAGATCATCATGAGTCATCAATTTGAGCATACTGATAGGATAAAACTTAAGGGATGGTTTAACCAAGGAAGGATTGGTTGGATAATCTAATAGAATGGTTTGGAATAAGAAGATACAAAGAGGGGAAAGGAATTTGCTCAGACTAAGATGATGTTCCATGATGGCTGACATCAGAGATGGCTATACTACATGATGTTATAATTACTCTTTGTACCAACTTCCATGTATTAGTTAGGTTTCCATATTCCAGTGACAATTCTTCCATGGGGTGTAGCATTGAAGATCAAAGTTTCTTATTTAGGATTTGAACTCTGCGCTGCTATAGCAAGAGTTGGTCAAATAATGACAAATCCATCTGAGCATGCAATTGAACTATGCTTGAATTGCTGCATTTATTGGAATAAATAGCACCAAAAAAGTTGATTTTATTATTCAGTTTTCAAGGTTCATTTGCATCATCAGCAGAAGTTTATGCCATCATTTGACCACCCTGATCCCTATATTTATCCACTTTCTCCTTTTTTTTTTTACAGATTTGGTCTGTCTTGGGCTCTGAAAACTGAAGTTGGCCACAGTACATGTGACAATATTGAAGGGGTCAAGTTGTGGGAGGAGCCAGTGCACCAGATGGTACAATCTTGTTCAACAAGGATAAGATTGTTTTCTTCTTATCTTGGAAGCAGCAGGAAGACATGGTTGGCTGGCGAAATCTTCAACTCAGCTTTTAATTGAATTGTAAAGTGTTTTCTCTTTATTTATTCTATATTTGCACATTAAATTGCCTCTTGCCCACTCAACATAATTTGTAATTCTTCCAACTTATTTTCGTGACAATTTTCCTCTTCTTCCTCTGATACCTTTCACTTGAATAGTTTTAAACCTTTTTTGTAAGCCTATATATATTTTTTGTAACTTGTGCTGGATTTGAATATTTGGTTAAAATAAAAAAAATGTAGATTTTAAAATATAAATTTAGAATATATTGAATATTTTATTATTTTTAAAACTTTTATGAAACTTTTTATAGATGAATCTCAAGCAAAAAAAAAGTCCCAATTACAATCGGCAATTCCTATTAGCACACCTGTATTTAAAAGACTTTTAGTATCACAACTTTATATATATAACACATAAGTTATAATTTATTAAGGCTAATTTTGACCTACTGTGAGTTAAAATATTCCCAGTCTCTCTCTCTGAGAAGTTATAAAATGAATATAATTTAAGCACATTTTTTGACCATTTTATAGACTGGGATTTTCTCTTCACTACATTCTAATGCCCCCATCTCACTTCAATATAACTCTTCATTGGTGTAACCCATTATAATTCTAAGTATTCAATGCATTTTGATTTAAGGGAGAGAGAAATAAAGAAGACAAACATTTTATGCATCAGTTGTCTTGTCCAATTACTTATGGTCGCTGTTGCATTTTTTTTTAGAAAATGAACTTTCGGACAAACAGGAATGATTTCACTTTTTGAAATAAATTGAAGAAATAAGTGCTTTGAATGAGTATAAGGACTGTTGAAGAATTGGTGGCATTTTATGAATGGGAGATGAGGATTCTCTAAGCAGAACATATTAACCAAACTTCTGGAGATGGTTCTTAAAACACATTATGTCTACTGGAGGGATGCACCTTTAAGAATTCAAGAGGTAGATAAAGAAAATATTAGTTTGATAATCTAATATAATGGTCTGGAATCGGTAGGTATGAAAGAATAGAACTGGGGGAAATAGTGATAACTCCATAATGGAGATGCCACTACATGATGTGTGATGATTAAACTTATATGCCTTATATTCAATGATCTTGTAATGGTGAAGTTTTTTTTTCCTTGATTCTCACATATGTGCTTGGTCACATCTTGGCAAAATCTGTGGAACATTTGATATCTGATGTGCAAAAGAATTATGTTAACATTATACTTGGTCTATCTCAATATTTTTCTGTTTTACCTATGCATTGCTTTTTGTGTCTTGTAATTATTTGTTAAATTCCTTTTTTTTAACTAGAATAATCAGACTAGAATAATCAGACTTCCTGTTTCTATGGAAGCTGAGTGAGAAGGCTGTGCTGATGATGGGCCCAGGAGAACCGGTACAGAGTGGGTTAATCTCTGGCTGATGATTCTATCCGTGGTTGATAGATGGCTTCAGTGAGTGTTAATGATGATACTTGGCATTCTGGCCAACTTCTTCCTTATTCTGCTTTTTCTTTCAAATGATTAGAGATGTCTAGAAGAGATTGTGTTTAATTCACCATTCTTAGAATGGCCAACAGGGATAGACAGACAGAGAACAATTTTCTGATGATATGCTTACAAACTCAGAAAATGTCAAACTTTTCTTGTATTCTGTGGACGGTTACAAAAATCTCATCCTTTAGCTAGATGTCCTTCCAGGCATCTTACCTTACAAGAAAATAGCAGGCTAGATTCCTGTTACTTTCAGTGCTCATCATAGAAAATGGTTACTACAATTATGGTTTTAAAATATTAATTTCACGCAGAGAAAATTATGCTCCCATGTTCCCCCCCTGACCCAGATCACCAACATGATAAACGCCATCATCTGTTATTTAAATAGATTTTTTTTTGGTCAATTAGGGTCAAAGTGGGCCTTTCTAGTCAACTTGGAGTGTTAGCATGGCGATTTTTCTATCTGGTACAAATCTATGGCAGATTTGAGCACTCTCTGTCTATGCTATGAACATTATATAGGTGTCTTTTTCTATGAAGAATTAGTTTGACAGTGACACTGAACTTTATTTATATACAAAGTAGCAAGGTAGCAAAACTAAAATGAATAGCAAAAATACAGAGAAAAATTTTACTTATATAAATTTTGCTGCATAATATATTTTTTTGGAAGATAGAACCAACACATGGAGATTTGTCAATGTCATTGTTTCATCTGCATTTTAGTGGTAGCATCAATGGGGCAGTTGTTTTACCTTTACAAAAATAGGCAACTCTGTCCTACTGCCATTAATTCTCATTATACTTGTGTAATGTCTTCTTCATTTTAGGGGAGTTACTGGAAATGAGGAGAAAGGGACAAAGTATCCTAGAGAGGCAATTTGCAGGCAAAGATTTAGATAAAAATCAGCAAAAAGAGTATGCAGCTTATGAGATAGTCTTAACACTTCTCTGCTCCCATCAACAGGAAATGCACCCAATTACTCTGTATATGAATTATACTCTTCTAGCTGCACCATCCATTCTGCAGAGTAAAAAGGGACACGTTCAGGACTTAGCCAGAGGATCTTGTCTGAAAGTATGATAGTCTCCACCCAGCATAAACTGACAACAGAATACACAACCACTCAAGAGTTCCTGCAATGTAATATAAATGGAATTTGTACTAATGCTGCAAAAACCAAGCTTGATGAACTACTACAGAAAACACAAGGTAATAAGACCAAATCCAAATAAATAAATAGTGTGTGACGTTTCGGTAACAGCGTTGTTACTCTGAAGATGGTAACAACGCTGTTACCGAAACGTCACACACTATTTATTTATTTGGATTTGGTCTTATTACCTTGTGTTTATAATCTACAATCCAAATTGTGCCTCATCTACTACAGAAAACATTAAAAATTGAGTACAAATAATAGCCCTTCAAGAAACAAAACTAAATAGCTCACATAACCTCAGGATTAAAGGATTCAGTATCCTGAGAACATGCAGATAGAGAGAGGAGGACACTTACATTCTTAATTAAAAACTAAAATACAGCAAAATACACAACCTGACCCCTGACAATAGAGGCTGCTAGGAAATACAAGGAATTACTTGCTACCCACTTTGATATACCACTTAATGAAGAAGCTGATAAGTTAGCCAAAAAAAAAAAGGCATGTCACCTACCAATCAATAGTAAAAAACTCACTTATGAAGAAATATACCAAAAGAATGGAAAGAAAGAAAAACTGAAATTTCCACCAAATCACCAATGGTACAGACCATTGAAGCAAATAGAAGAATCTCAAAAACTCTATAGAAACCAACAAACAGCTTTAACAAGATAAAGAAGTGGACATATTAACAACTTAAAATTCCAAAATGGACAAAAAAAAAAAACCTGTACAAATTGCAATATCACACATAGAAGCCTCCTCAGATCATATTGCCTTGCTCAGAATTAACCACAGAGTATCAGACCCATAACTACATTTCAAAGCTAAAGATAAGCACCACCACCACACTTCTGCCAGTCTCTTTGCCTGAATAAAATAATGATACTAATATAATTCTAATAATATAGTAAAATTCATTAATAAGGTAAAACTTCAATAAGGCTTAGGAGACTAACTGTCATGTTCTAGATCAATGTTGAAATGATTTTTAAAAAATTGGTCTAATAATTGATGGCATCGAGTTATCGTTTGGTCGAATTAGTGTCATTATTTGATAGGCTGGAGTTCGTAATATGAAAAAGATGGTCGAATTAACAAGGTCATACTGTACAATGTGAGCAGTCAGGATATGCCTTTTTTTGTTTTAAATGTAAAATATATATAAATAATAGCAAAAATCTGTCCATCTAGTTGCTTATGTGGAGGTGAAAGCCCCTATTGTACACTGAAAATAATTATTATAATGTTTAGAATATAATCCTTTGCTAGCAATTTTTAGATAGTAAACGTTCAAGGATGAGTAATATAAAAGTATAAAAGATACTCATCTTTGGGCGTTTACTTTATTATCTAAAAAATTATTATAATGATAAGTTACTTAGATTTCAAAATTTAATTAGCTTATTTGAAATTTTGATTTTGAAAATTTTCTCGCTATATATCTTATGGTAAAATGCACTCGGAGAGAAATTGGGCATTGCCCAGGTTGTTAATCTAGTATCCAATATTCTATAGCTCTAGTTAGGTCAGTGACAAAATGTTATCCCACTGTCATTCTTCAAGCAACATTTCCCATGCTATCAAGCCAATTATAACTAATTACCTATACCATCCCAATCTTATTTCATCTTCTATTTAGTAACTGTAGAAATTCCTCCTACGTGAATAAAGAATTGCTTTGCAAATAATTCTATCTTCAGTATACTGTAGGTAGATGTCACATGATGTAGTTCATTTACAAGATACCAAAGTCTCTGTTTGGATACTTGCATTCACTGGTAGGGTTGGTTACTTGTGCAAGAATCAGAGGCTATTTAAGAAATTTGTTGGGAAAAAACCTGAATCAGTGTGTATTTCAAAAACTGTGTCCTGACTACAGAAAACGTGACAATTTAGACTGCCAGTCCTCAATTTTAATGATTCAAGTCAAATAAAAATTCAGAGAGAGATGTTAGTGAGATTTGTATAAAACTTTAGAACTTCCTCTAACATGTTGTCTTAGTTATACCCAATATATTTCTCTACACTTTGAATATGCAAGTATTGGATGTGGAACCAATAAATGTTTATTGATCCACCATTTATATTGAGAAACTGTGATGCTAAATTATTCCCTTTGGTAGCAAGTCTCTCCAAACTTTTAAACTGGAAGATGGAAGTTATTTATTTTTAAATAGGAGGAAAGCCATTTGACAGAGAGGAAACTGAGCTGTCAGCACCTTTGTAATTTACCATCATCTCACTCCTCCTCTTCACCTTGCTGCTTTCTTTCTTTCATTTCTTTTTATAATGTCCAAATGACATAATGAAATATGGTAAAACCTTTCTGATGTCTTTGTTTATTACAGCACCCTCCCCACCTTTTTCTCACCGGCAAAATCGTTGATCCCACTTTTATCCATTGAAATTCAACCTCTTTTATTAAAGTTACTCATTATTGACAACAACAAAAGGCTTTATTAAGACCTTTTAGTCTTATACAGATTATTCAAGCAGAAATGTAGGATACATGCAGAAAAAAAGTAATAGTATCTTAATGGTAATATGATATTTATATACAGGAAAAATTATATAAAGACAATCAAGATAATAAAGGTTTCTCATTATTAAGATATCAAAAAAAAAAAAAAAAGATTTTAAAAAGGACATCAATAGATGGATTTTAATGGTAAAATGGTAGGTGTGAAAATGTTAAATGATATCACCTCACTTCTCACATTTTGTCCAATTATTCCGAATACTTTATCCCAGTTAATACTTCTCTTTCGATTTTTCACTTTTATTTTTGGTAGACACATTTTGTCCTCCCACATACTTGAGTTTGTATTTCTTTCCATATATTTGAAATAATCAACACCAAAAAGGCTCTCGCTACAAAAGGACTAAAAATTAAATATCCACTTCTACAGAGGGTGTTCCATTTTTAAAATAACGATTTTGCAACGCTGTAGCTCTCGAAAGGAGCGCGCGATTCGCCTGATGTTATTTATTTGAAAGAACAAGCATTGATTTATATTTAATCAAAATCTATTTTTAAATATTCGAAATGCCTAAAATTATAAGTGATTTTGTAAAAGGTTACGCTTTCAGACTTTCAGAGTGAGAAATACTCGTTTACTCCAAATTATTAAAATTATGAAAGAAAAAAACATTAATATTACTAAGTTCACAATCAGTCACATAATAAAGGAAAACAAAGAAAATTTTGCTATCTATGAAATTAAGCGAAAAAAATCCTCTGAAAAAGGGAGCCTGAAGAAACCTTTAACTCCAACTGAAAGAAAAACAAAGGAAATGGTTGTCAGAGAGAATCCACCTTCTCAAAGGAACATTTTCACAATAACCAACGTACCACTTTCTACCGTTAACCGTATTAATAGGAAAAAAAAATCGGCTTAAAAATACGTAAAAAGGCGAAAGTTCATGTCCTAAAAAAAAAAAAAAAAAAAAGCCGCACCATATTGAGGAAGGTAAGATCTGCAGCAGGGCCCTTTATGAAATGTACCTGGCAGGTGAAAAATGGAAGAATGTTGTTACACTGGACGAGGCATGGGTTTACCTCAATGATAGCAACCAACCCCGTGTTATTTTCTACGCTAACTCTCAAATAAACACCTTTCAGAACTGGGTCAAACAATGCAAGGAAAGTTTCTCATGATCTTAGCAGGTTTCTGCTATCAATCTATCAAAGACTTGTCTTAAATCCATTATTCGACAATGAGGTCCCGATTTTGTACCCAGGTGACTCAAGATCCATTTAGCTGCACCAGGATAAAGCCACGAGTCATACATCACGTTCAACACGTCAATACCTGGACTAAAAGAGGGATGAAACAGGCATTTCGTACATCCCTTTTAAACACATCCCTGCAAAATTTCCAGACTTGGCCCTCTGTATCTATATACTTGTCGAAAACATTTAGAACAAAAAGCTCTTATACGCCCACAAGAACCATGAAATATTGAAACGGACTCGTGGAGTTTCCTTTCAACATTTAATGAACTTGTTGAATGCACATAAAAATATGAAACTAAAGGGTTCGTTAAAATAAGGTATCTCCCGTAACTGAAAGTTGATTTACCCTATCAGCATGAATAAATATCAACTGATTGTTGTCTTTTAATTCCAGACTATTGGTCAAATATCCTTTCTTGATAAATTCACGTACGTCTAAGCTTTAGATAATTCCATTAATTACAAACATCAAGCTTTCATAAAAATATTTCTCCATATAACTTATGTGGAACGGCATTCCACGAAACAAAAGCGCGGAGATGAGGAAAACCGGTCAGGATCCATATATATTCAATGAATAAATTTAAATTATCAGAAAAATTAACCCACATTGGGGTGGATTTTATGTAGAGAGGAAAAGTTAGGTAAAGTTTCTTGTGTATCCTCTAAAATATATCGGGAATAAATTGGAGAAGCCTATTAGTGATAAAGAAACCATTCGTTTAAATCTCACAATTCACGGGTTAATTAATTTTCAAGGTGCAACAATATGCTTAACTGATTAAAAATTATTTTCTCCTAACGCTTTATTCTATAGTATTTATAATCCAAGGAGAAAGTTTCCATGTTTAAAAAAATATGTGTAAATATAAATTTTATTACGAATTTTTATATACAGCAATTAAAAAAAATGAGAGGCTTCTGTATAAGAAATACCCTGACAATGAAATTACGGAATTACCAAGTAAATGCTCAGATTTGAAACTCTTTTACAAGGGGTGCATGCTCTGATCGAGTGTCAGTTACCTGAAAGATCCGTGCTTTCATCGAGTGACAGCTACGGACAAAATGCTTCGATTGGAAGGGGTTTACCAGAAATGCTCAAATTGGGAGAATGATTTCCCCAAATTTACTTCAATTGGATGACGTTTACAAGAGATGCTCAGGTCAGGAGACAGCCACCTTAAAGATGCTTCAAATCGAATCGCAGCTACGAGAGAGATAGGGATGACATTGCCAGGAGTTTTCAATTCAGGAAACAACTGGCAGATTCTCCCATCATCTCTCGCTGTAAAATTTACTAATATTTCATTGTTACACACAGGTTAATTTTTAGCATTTGGGTTAAAAAGAGTTCTACTTCGGATCACCACTTGACTCTTCCTTCTCATTTCTTTAATCAAGCTTTCATACGCTTCTTGTGCTATGCAAAAACTTTGTTTATCGGCCATTTTGTTGTTTTGATCCAAGGTAAGAAGGTTCATGTTGATCATGTTGACAGAGAAGATAAGTGGAGCCTCAGTGGGAAGTTGCAAGCGTGTGGTCGCGATAAGGCTGCCGCGTCACCGTTCCATTATAGCGCGATAACTCGACGACAGCTCCTACTGTCACAGCCGGTACACCTTTATGAAGACCCAGGCGACCATCACATTCTGTCATACATGTGCTGCACCCCGTTTCTAAGTTTCTTAACAAGACATCTTTATGCCCAGAAATTTAGACCGGTCTCAATCGAACCTGAAGCATTCGAAGAGAGAGTTGGAAAAATGTTAAATCTATCAGTCACGCAGAAACGATTTTTCTTGAAAGTCCCAACTAGTATTTTCAGAGCCAAAAAAATAAAAATAAATAATTGGTTTTACCCCAACTTTTATGCATTAAAAATGTGAGCGTCGACTAATTTAATTTTTGAAAAAAGGATTAATTTAACAAATCTAATTTTATGTTCTAACGACAGTAAATGCATTTTAATTCAGGATAGTCAAATATGTATAGGTTTTCTTTCTAACATTTACATTGGGAGTTATGTAAATTAGTGCGAACCATATTATGTATATAAAAGCAACAACTAAATACCAGATCTCTATGGTCACAAAACGGGTGTTTGTTAATTGCCGGACTTCCACGGTTTGTTAGTGTAGCCCCTCCGAAAATAACCGTGCGCCGACTGACAGGAGCAGGGTTCGCACCGATTGATTGCGCTGTAGACCTTGTCTTACGGTTTGGTGAAGTGGAATCCACCCCGCTTCGTCTAAATGAAGAACGAGCCAATTGGACGCCACAGTAATTGTCGCAACCAACCAAAGTATAGAATTTCTCAGGTGGGTTACTTAGACGGCTGCCGTCATTCATAGCGCAGCCAGAGATGTGTCGTTAATATATACTACAGATTTGATAACGACTAGAAAACATAAGAACTGACACTTCTATGGAGAGGTAGTAGTAGGCTCAATTCACATAACTTTCTCTATTACGGTTCATTTATACCAAATTTCTCTCTACCTAAACGATAGAAGGTTGTAGAGAGTTTATTGCTCCCATTTGCTAGGCTGTTGCTGCGAGTTTTGCCGAAGTCCATATTGTTTCTAATCAGTTATTGCGCTGACTGCATCAGTTTCCTTTAGAGCTGTATATTCACGTTGACTCCCAGCCTATTAATTTTTCCTTTTTTTCTAGTATTCCCTCGATCCCTGTACTAAAGAAGCAGCTCTCCCCAATTGGCAAGGTTGCCTGGTCCACCGTTGTCACAAGAGAATTGAGACTACCAATAGGCTTCCGTTATCTATCCGGTTGAACTTCAAATTTAGGTATTATGTTCTGCTATGGCACATTAAAGAACTTTCTTCCCTATAAACCTATCTAGATAGTTTTCGAACCTTTTAACGCTCTATGCACCCTAAGTAATAGAGAATTTGCAAGCCACCACCGCCGCCTGTGTATTGTAATGCAGCACTCCGCCCCGCGGTGACTTGCATTTCCCGCCCTGTCGGAACAAATCTACCTCCCCCGCCCCCCTAATGGCTGTTGCTGACGTCATCTTGCTGGTGACATGTTGTGTCCCGCCCCAATCTTAACGGCTCCCTAATTGCATGTCCGCACCTAGCGACCTCCCTTTCAGGTCCAACAAGTACGTTGGAAGGCTCTCAAAACCATACTCCAAATGTTATAGGGTGACCAGACCGGTTTAGAAATCTATACGAATAAATAAAAACGTTGTTACCACCATCAGAATAAAGTTGGTTAAAAAATTCTTAAGCATTTTACCTATCCCTTTTAAACAATCTCACATGAAACCAGTACTTATTCAATTTAAAACTCGGAGCTATCGTAAATGCCTTCTCTAGTCTAATACTCCAAAATGTCGCCACCATCTTCTCATCACCTTCTCTACTTGTCGCATCTAAGGCAAACCAACCTCTAGTTATATCTCATCTATTCATGTTTTTCGTTTTTGCATTATTATAATTGCATACTATTAAAATTACACACAAACTCGCCTCTCTATCTTTTTTAAGGCGATAATTACGATAAGCCAATTAGTAGACGTTTATTGAATGAGCCTCGGCCAATGGGACGATCAATCTTCCTAGCCAATCGCCGGGCTGATTCATTATAGCGGAGTATTTCACTCATTGATTTATTGCCGCTGTTCTCAGCCAGCCACCGCCACCTCTTATTTACATATACTACTTTTATTGTCGCGCTCTCTCTCTCCATTGAGGATAAACCAATAAAAAATAATTAAAAGTGACACTAACATTAAAGATAACTGAATATATGCAGGATGTCCGAAGAGTGCATTAAGATATCCGCCTATAGTGAATACTGTAAATGTATCCTAGAAGGTAGATCTTCTCTCGCATCACGCAGTGTATGGTAAGCCAATAGCGTATCAATTTATTTAATAAAATCAAAGGGTCAACTATTTTTGAATGTTCAATGATTTCTTTTCTGAGATCCTGTTTATGAAACTATGAGAAATATATTTTATACAGTTTTATGATGCGTTAATCAAACACTCTGCTGAGGGCGGGCGGTCAAATTAACAACCAAGAAATATGAAAAAAAATTCCATTAAAATCATATATGCATATTGCGAATTTAAAAAAGCGTGGCAAATTTTATGGTGTTATTTTGATAACATAATACTAAGACTTCGAATGAATGACATGGATTGACATCGTGAAAACTTGTAACAGATATATCACAATTTCAAGGGCTGGTAGGAGACCGTTGGGAACAATCGACCTTCGAATTGAAGAAGGTACTCGGCCCCGGCAAACCCTTGGAGGCATTCAATCCCCTGTAGAGGATGACGTCAAAGTGTAATGTACACAATTGTTCCTAAATAATGGAGCGTTGAAGGCCGCCGCTCCAGCTCGCCATTGTTAGGTGATTTCTTCAATCAAACGTAGCTGCGTGCTGGGGAAGTATATGTAAAGAATCAATACATTTTAACCAAATAACATATTTGGTGTAACCAGGTTCTTCCGAAGCGTACAGATTTCGCAAATCACCCAGGTTATCCTTCAGATGCATGTTTTACACCTTTATTTACAATATCAGTGGAGGTCCAACTCATGTAGCGTCGTAAATTTTTTTCCTCTTCCATGGATAGCGAATTTAGGCTTTGTCATTGGCTGGCTGGGCATCTGGCCACCGATTGGGTCAAGTAAATCCGCCCTGTGTTCGAAGACAAAGTTGGGATACTTAAAGCAAGTGCTGGACAGGGGCTGATCAAGAGTAACAGCAGGACTAGTGGGTGCCAGGTTGCCTGGCGGAAATGACTCCAATTAGATTTAATCCTTGCTCGTTATAATTAACATCCTGCTGCAGCTGATAGCAGCCTCTTTTTGACGGTCTCCTCAAGGATTTGTTCCTTGGATAGTCCTTCGCACGCCGGCGGGAATACGAGCGGCCATTCCGATTCAAGCGACGGACTTTCTTCCTTGCTTTTAGCGATTCTGCTTCAGTTCAACCCGTATTAAATGGAGAGAAATCTCCTGATCGTGCAACTACAAGTTGATAATGGATTGCATGATTGCAAGAAATGCCCATCAACCTGATCCAGTACAATTTAACTTTGGTACTATTTTCCGTATTAAATGGTTCCATTTTCCCCCCAAAGAAAATCGTATTCCCAAGATAAATCGACTTCAAAATTTTTAAAATATCTTTAATATTTTAAAACTAGAGACGTGAATTCCAAGCAGATTTGATGGAAATACAATCGGTTTCCAATCAAAATCGATGCTTTAGGAGTGAAATTGTCTAATACGGGAGGTTTGAATAATTCACACCGTAAGGATTATCCTCACATTTAGCGTCGAAGTTGAAATTAGAAAAAAATCGACAGTCATTTTGTTAATTTTTTTATATAAGTAAATATAATTTTAATTCTTTTAACGTTTTAATATATCACCGCCAATTGAGGGGTTTTCGGAATATTAAAAACTAAGTATTTTTCAAATTTAAAATAAATAAATTTGTGAAGGAATAAAAGATCTGGACAGGAGGAAATGCCAAGATAAAAGATGTTCCTGCAATTCTAGAAGTCTTCAATTGATCGAGGGTAATTAGGAGATCTTGTAATTTCAAATGGGAGGACTTTCTTGATTTACGTCAGCATTTATTTTACTTTTCTCTCCTTTTCATTCCACGTAGGTTTCCTTTGATAATTGGAGTTTACATTTATTCATCGCTTCTCGGATTTGTTCCATGGTCCTTGGTTTTTCGGAATGAGTATACAAATGTGTATGGTGTATAAAATGTATGTCAGGCAAACACATAAGAAGGGTAAACAAACTGGCTGTAAATCGACAACTTCTATGATATTATCCGACATTCTTTCTCTCTCAATAACAATATTATATGACGCAAATTTGCCTATATATGACGAAATAGTATTCTTAATTACTTAGTTTTGCCCTATTTCTTTATATGATAAAAACTAGCGATGGCGAAAAAACTCTGAGGTCCATTAAAATTCGTTATAAAATTTTCACTATACTTTCAAATTACTGTAAAACCTCCATAGAAACACCGCCAAGAAATATAGATTGTCCTTGTCTTTCCTGGAGGTGGTCATTCATTGATTGGATCAGGACCAGTCGTTTTATAATCGTACATAATTGGGTGCTCATGGGAGTTTATTTCTACATTACTTCTTTATTGCTTACTGCTCTTGCTTATACGATAATTTTTGTCTTTATTATGATTTTGTTTTGTTTGTTATTGTTAAAAAGGGACTGGAGGAGTGGGTTTCTTTCTCTTTTTAAGTACCTGCTCTTCTAACATCATATGGAGAAATCCTCAATGTGGCCACTAAACATCTGAGGTACGCTGGGTAAACCAAATAAATAATCAGATATGAAAACTACTCCTTATACGATATAAACTTATAATTGAACGAATAACGCACAATACACGAGTCCTCCTCCCTATAACGCGAACTTATTGAACCTCCCGACACACGCACCCTTATTTAAAATACAGAACTAGAGCTGAAATTTTAACGGGCTGATGATAGCTTTGTATACTTGTTCTACCAGTTCAGTAGAAAAGTTGAGAATATAGTTTAAAAATGAAAAAGATGACGACCAAGATACGCAGCGTCTGTTATATTTCTCCACAAAGACTGAATAAAGATGGTTTACTTACTTTCTATCATTGTTTGCATTAAAAATGTTTTCTTGGGCTCCGGGACGAGTGTATGTAAGATGAGATGTAAGGGCCGAGTCGAAATTTCAGTTTATACATCTTTAATTGGTCGAGTACTACGGGGTACAGTCCCACAATTACCTGTCTCCTTGCTCGTGTGTGTGTTAAAAATTCTTATTAACAATAATAGGATATCGTGCGCGATATTTTTGCTTCAATGTCTTAAGGATTTAGATCTAAAAAATTAACATATGTAGTTGTTCTTTAATATATTTTGTTGTTGTTTTTAGCAAATCTACCGGTGTCTCCACGAAATTTTATCACAAATGTTACCGTTCCGGGGTCAAAAAAGGTTGGAAACGCAGGTCTAAAACATGCAGCGTCGTGCGAGGACCCGCTTTCTGGTATCTGGAAGAGTTAAAGTGTTTGTTTTGTAGGATGAAACCTTTATTTACAAAACTTTGTTATGGTTCTAGTAATTTTTTAACTGCGGATACCTTTTCGCAAACCAGATATATATATTCGTGGTGTGTACATTAGGTGATAACTTGGCAAGCTCTAAAGCCGTATGTAAAAAAGTGTTGGAAAATAAATGGACGATTTCCTAGATTGTTCTCCGAGAGCTTTGAACCACTTTAAATTGATTGGTCCGACAACTGTGTGTGGAAGCCAGAAGAATCGATCGCTGCAGAAAAACACACATCTGCTTTAGATTGCTCCACATTACAATATGGTTTACCCATCCATTTCACCCTGTTATAATGCTGCGAGTTGGTCAAATTCAATTTATTTTCTCGGCTCAAATATCGATTCATATCTCCAACACATTTCCAATTATTGTACAAGAGCCTTTCATCTCCGCGGATAGTACTTCTATACAAATATGTATATTATATTCTCAATATTTATATTTAATAAATTTTTCTTATAATAAATACATTTGTGTGTGTGCAATCATATTTCTATTAGAGTGCCGCAAATTGAATTGGTGATGGAGAGAAAAACACTTCAAACAGAGATATCCAAACATATATAAAATTCAATTTACTTAGCTTCGAATCGATAGGCCGATAAATCAGCCTGTCGCATTTATATTAGATAGGTCAGAGATAATTAAAATTAAATGCAAAATCTCTAAGTATTTATTTATAACTATTTACAAAAATCCACTAAGAAAAAAAGACTATAAGGTTTCAGTTGGGGAAACAACAAGAAGCAGGGAAACGATATTTTGCTTTAAAATATCGAAATATACGATCATTAAAGAGAATATATTGTTATCGATGTATTAAACGTTTTGAATGCCATTATTTTTGGAAGATTTGATATGGGCATGCTATATGGATCCATTTCATGCTGATACAAAATTGAATCCCATGTAATAGATGGTTTGCACAACAAGAAAAACTTGCAATAGCACCACCTCACCTCCTGCATACTAGCAGATTAGTTATTTATAGAATCACCCATGCATTACTCAATTTAAGGACATTCACTATCTTAAAGAGGAGGCTTGTGAAGACTCTGATTTGGAGTGTGGTGTTGAGGAAAGAAAATGGAAAGCATTTGAAATATGGATCTGGAAGAGAAATGAAGAGGTATTGAGAAAACTGAAGAGGAACGAGACTTTTTGAGGATAACCAGAAAATAGATTGGATAAAAAATAGAAAATAGATAAAGGAAGAACGTTCGGGAGGGTAAAATGAATGGAAAGAGAACGGTAATATTTGAAGAATAATTGGACTAATGATTATATATAACCCATGAAGAAGAGCTCAAGATAGTAAAACATGGCGCCAACGTCGACCAGAACTATGCTAAAGAAGGTGATGCATATCCTTGGATTCAACATGGCCGTCAAGTTACATTGTACCGATACTTCCAGAGAAGCAGATTTAAATAGGTATCGCAGAAATTCTCGGCGAGTTCTTGCGATCGGCGCGGCCCGAGAAGGGCATTGACGTCATAGGCCGCCAGGTGTTGGACTGACTAACCCGGATGCCGGTTTCATCCTGCTCCGTGTGAGAACTTTTTTATTTTGACATTCTGATCATCAACGTGTCTTTGCATAAATATCTCAGCAAAATGGCTATCTGAATAGACCAATAGTGTCATTTACAACTGCGATAATGAGGATGGCATGTTTTTCAACCAAACATCAAACCTCATTATCACACGTGGTGAGAATAGATTATGCTGCTTGAAATGATGCAATAAAGACAACACGTAATTGATATGCTAGCAAAATTGATTGAGACATTCCATTGCAATAATTTTAAGCGCGTCATTGTATCTAGTTTTAGATTGTTTATTACGTGGGTTTTTAAAAAAAGAAAAGAATACCAGAATGTTCTGTCAAAGGTCACATCTGACGATTCAAGTGAACGTTGCATGATGGCCAGCTACCACCACAGGCTAAATATAAACTTAACCTTGATTTTTATTTAAACCTTTTTTTTTTGCATTTGAGTTTTCAACTCGTTTTTTTTTTCTTTTTTTACAAACAATTCATATATGTCCAAAACATTTTACAGATAAATCATCACCCATCCGCATGCGTTTCGGGCAGTTTGCCCTAAGCAATGTGGTACAGGCTATACCTCATCATTAGAAAATATTTAGAACCTTCTTACAAACTTTGTTCATAAGCCTCCTTCAAGACATTCTGTTTTGGAGAAATAGAATAGCTGTAATATATAAAGTATGACTTCTAGTAAGAAATATACTTTTTGATCATCTTTATAAAGAGCAGCGAGAGGGATCTACATTTGGTGAATACATGCACTTAGCTCGAGTAATGAGGTCTTCCTGGGAAATTTTGGGCTCCACTAGGTTATATCAGGTTGCATGGTCTTCACTAGGTTGCTCCAGATCCACTAGATTACATCGAGATCTGTTAGGTTACTTAAGCTCCATTAGGTTACTTCGAGATCCACTAGGTTACTTCAGTTCAACTAGCTTACATCGAGATTTGTTAGGTTACTTCGAGATCCGCTAGCTTACATCGAGATCTGCTAGGTTACATCGAGATCCGCTAGGTTACATCGAGATCTGCTAGGTTACATCGAGATCCGCTAGGTTACATCGAGATCTGCTAGGTTACTTCGAGATCCGCTACCTTACATCGAGATCTGCTAGGTTACGTCGAGATTCGCTAGGTTACATCGAGATCTGCTAGGTTACGTCGAGATCTGCTAGGTTAAATCGAGATCTGCTAGGTTACATCGAGATCTGCTAGGTTACATCGAGATCCGCTAGCTTACATCGAGATCTGCTAGGTTACATCGAGATCTGCTAGGTTACATCGAGATCTGCTATGTTACGTCGAGATCCGCTAGGTTACATCGAGATCTGCTAGGTTACGTCGAGATCTGCTAGGTTACATCGAGATCTGCTAGGTTACATCGAGATCTGCTAGGTTACGTCGAGATCCGCTAGGTTACATCGAGATCTGCTAGGTTACTTCGAGATCCGCTACCTTACATCGAAATCTGCTAGATTACGTCGAGATTCGCTAGGTTACATCGAGATCTGCTAGGTTACTTCGAGATCTGCTAGGTTACATCGAGATCTGCTAGGTTACATCGAGATCTGCTATGTTACGTCGAGATCTGCTAGGTTACATCGAGATCTGCTAGGTTACTTCGAGATCTGCTAGGTTACATCGAGATCTGCTAGGTTACATCGAGATCTGCTATGTTACGTCGAGATTCGCTAGGTTACATCGAGATCTGCTAGGTTACATCGAGATCTGCTATGTTACGTCGAGATCTGCTAGGTTACGTCGAGATCTGCTAGGTTACATCGAGATCTGCTATGTTACGTCGAGATCTGCTAGGTTACATCGAGATCCGCTAGCTTACATCGAGATCTGCTAGGTTACATCGAGTTCTGCTAGGTTACATCGAGATCCGCTAGCTTACATCGAGATCGGCTAGGTTACATCGAGATCTGCTAGGTTACATCGAGATCTGCTAGCATACATCGAGATCAGCTAGGTTACATCGAGATCTGTTAGGTTACTTCGAGATCCGCTAGCTTACATCGAGATCTGCTAGGTTACATCGAGATCTGTTAGGTTACTTCGAGATCCGCTAGCTTACATCGAGATCTGCTAGGTTACATCGAGATCTGCTAGGTTACATCGATACCTGCTAGCTTACATCGAGATCTGCTAGGTTACGTCAGTTTAACTAGCTTACATTGAGATCTGCGAGGTTACTTCAGTTCAACTAGCTTACATCGAGATCTGCTAGGTTATTTCGAGATCCGCTAGGTTACATCGAGATCCGCTAGGTTACTTCAGCTCCACTATCTTACATCGAGATCCGCAAGGTTACTTCAGCTCCACTAGCTTACATCGAGATCTGCTAGGTTACATCGAGATCCACTAGCTTACATCGAGATCCGCTAGCTTACATCGAGATCTGCTAGGTTACATCGAGATCCGCTAGCTTACATCGAGATCCGCTAGCTTACATCGAGATCTGCTAGGTTACATCGAGATCCGCTAGCTTACATCGAGATCTGCTAGGTTACATCGAGATCCGCAAGGTTACTTCAGCTCCACTAGCTTACATCGAGATCTGCTAGGTTACATCGAGATCCGCAAGGTTACTTCAGCTCCACTAGCTTACATCGAGATCTGCTAGGTTACATCGAGATCCGCTAGCTTACATCGAGATCTGCTAGCTTACATCGAGATCTGCTAGGTTACATCGAGATCTGTTAGGTTACTTCGAGATCCGCTAGCTTACATCGAGATCTGCTAGGTTACATCGAGATCTGCTAGGTTACATCGATACCTGCTAGCTTACATCGAGATCTGCTAGGTTACGTCAGTTTAACTAGCTTACATTGAGATCTGCTAGGTTGCTTCAGCTCCACTATCTTACATCGAGATCCGCAAGGTTACTTCAGCTCCACTAGCTTACATCGAGATCTGCTAGGTTACATCGAGATCCACTAGCTTACATCGAGATCCGCTAGCTTACATCGAGATCTGCTAGGTTACATCGAGATCCGCTAGCTTACATCGAGATCCGCTAGCTTACATCGAGATCTGCTAGGTTACATCGAGATCCGCTAGCTTACATCGAGATCCGCTAGCTTACATCGAGATCTGCTAGGTTACATCGAGATCCGCAAGGTTACTTCAGCTCCACTAGCTTACATCGAGATCTGCTAGGTTACATCGAGATCCGCTAGCTTACATCGAGATCTGCTAGGTTACATCGAGATCTGCTAGGTTACATCGAGATCTGCTAGCATACATCGAGATTAGCTAGGTTACATCGAGATCTGTTAGGTTATTTGGAGATCTGCTAGGTTATATCGAGATCCACTAGGTTACTTCAGTTCAACTAGCTTACATCGAGATCTGCTAGGTTGCATCGAGATCTGCTAGGTTACATCGAGATCTGCTAGGTTACATCGAGATCCGCTAGCTTACATCGAGATCGGCTAGGTTACATCGAGATCCACTAGGTTACTCCAGCTCCACTAGCTTGCATCGAGATACGCTAGGTTATTTCGAGATCTGCTAGGTCACATCGAGATCCGCTAAGTTACTCCAGCCTCACTAGGTTACTCTAGTTCCACTAGGTTACATCGGGTTACATAATGTTTCACCAGATTCCATCCCGCTCCTACAAGATCCACCACCACCCCCACACCTAGTCTGGGTCCATCCACAGTAATTACGCCTGCCCACAAGTGGGCACTAAACCAACCGCCGCCGTTTACGACTTTTTTTTTCTCCTTTTTATGTTGGTGGAGGTTTGTGCCGAGATTATCTCCTCTCCAGTTGGGGCATGTGATTGACCTTCTTTCTGTCCTCGTTTAACTTGGCCATTCCTAGGAACCTTCTTAGCTCGCAACGTTAAAGCCTTCCATGGACTCCACTCCTCTTCGCCGAATTTATCAGCATGACTATAAAATACTTTCTTTTTTTTCACGATTATCACGAAAATCAATATTTTAGGCCACCTGTGAGTATTTATTAAGCTCTGTCCATACTTTTATATTGTTCATATATCTCGGCGCACTTGCTATTCACTAAGTTAACACGTAAAGCTAATTTGTGTGTCCCCAGTCAGTCGTTTACACTTTTCCTGATTAACGCATAGTATCTAGAATTATTTTTACTTATTCTAAGTATACGTGGTACAGAACATTTTTTGCATTGTGGATTGAAAGAGACCACCTTTTTTTTTTTTACTGTAAGTGCACTATGTATTTTTAGAAAGGAAAAAAATATATATATATTTTTTGGGAACGAGCGTCATTAAAAAAAAAACTATTAAATATACAAAATAAAGGCACAGGGTGACGAAACAATTGCCTACGTATTATATTGGCTTGTTACTCTTTATGCCACGAAAAATCAACAATGGCATTAGATTGGTACAAGAATATCCGATGGAAATCGACGCATTTAAAGGGGGGAATGGTGGCTCAATGCGATCTCTGACTAAATCGACAGTTTTATCCCACTAGGGCGGTTGGTTCGTCCCATCCATATTGATCTCGGTATCTAAATAGATCAATCTTTAGTATTCTGCTGACCTTCAGAAGTTGAAGAAAGGCCTTGCCTTCAGATTCCTTAAAAACTGCTTTTTGTTCTTTATTTTTATTCTTATTCCTGGTTTAAGTAGCTCTGAAACAACTTTTGGACTTTACGCACTTGAACATTTTAACAAACTCTGTGGTCTGTTTTAAAGGTCCTCTGTTTTTGGAACTTTAAGCAGCGAATTAGATGTTGAAGACTTGCTTGTTGGGATTCACTTTTTTTTTTCGGTTTTGGTAGGTTTTCTTTTTCTTGCAATATTGAGATCTACGTACGTATCTTTGTGTGCGTACATATATATGTGTGGTAATTTCCCTCTCTATTGCAATTTAATTATCTTTTTCCTCCGCCCGGCGTTCTAGAGAGCAATTCCTCACTGGCTGCTGCCCCGGATTTAACCACCTCGACATTAGCTAGCGCTAAATTAAATCCCCGCCTCCACTCCCAGGCGACATTAAGCTGACTTTAAAAGTTGGTGGCCCCGCACATTGATTGTCTTACCTAACTTGGAATTTCTGTACAAGCCACTGCACTTCACAACTGTTACAATCTTCGAATACTTGAAAGTCAATCTAGAGGAATCCCTTATAAGTTGATAAATCTCTTGGCGCCTACGTATTACTGTAGTTTTATCTTTGTAGAGGATCAACTATTCTGATCTCATTCACCGATTAATGTTGTGCAGCCAAAACTGCCATCTAAAACATTTTGTCCATACAGTTGAAAACATCTCTCTAGGTCAATATGGGGCGATCACTAGATTTCTCTGGACACTTTCGATAGAGTTGCACTGCATTAGATCTCTCTAAATAAACCAACACCGTTTCAAAGTGACTCTTTTGACATGGGATATAGGGTGTTCTCCTCATATAAGTTTGACTGCAAAACTTCTCTCTTGTTATTTTATATCGATCTCAGCCCAGAGAAGTAAACCTATTTCTTCCGTCGCGGCAATATTGCGGTAGTCTCGCCAAGTTCCGGTGAAGTGGGATTAATGTCTTCCTATCTAATCTTGAACCTTTGTTTTCGTCTTGGGTCTCTGTGTTGTTGTTCGCAGGAAGGTACTACATTGTTTTGAAACCACAACTAGACATTTCTCCCTGTCATCTTGTATCCTCTTGTATAAATGGTACTGGCTCATAGAAGGATAACCTCGCATATTTAGGTTGGTGTATTCTTATATGTTCAGGTACTTACTCTATTGGTAATGACTCAATGTGTAAACGAAGCTCGGGCACCCTGGAATATTAAAGTCGAATCACTTTCTACACGAAGAGCCATTTTAAACACATCTCCTGAGTATTCCTAGAAGATAAAAAAAAAGGCCACCACTTCCGTCAAAACAGGCACACAAATTAGGCGCCATCTATTAACCGTCTCTGCAAATCTAGCAGACTCGAAGTTACTGGAACGTTGTTAATGATTTGAAAGACATTTGGCAAGACATGCCTAAAGAAAATCGCAGTTTATGAATGGTATAGTCGCTTTAAAAGTGGAACACGAAGCTCAATCAAATATGATCCAAGACTCGGGATATTTATAGAGAAGGAAACAAACAAACAAAAAAAATTAAAGAAATTACATAAAAATTGCCGAAAATCGAAAAATTGGTACACAGGAACTTTCAGGGATAAAATGGGTCTTTCGATGGGATTAGTTCATTCTATTATTCACGGCAATGTGCAATTGGAAAAGGAGTTCGGCAAGTTTTGGGTTCCCAACCAACGCCAGATCCCATACGGCTGTTGCAGTTTAGAATTTCTTGAACAAGAACAAAGTTCCTAGATTTCACCTCCGGCCCCATACTCACCAGATCTTGACACAAATAACTGTTCCCTATTCAGTAAAGTGAAAATAGCTTTTAATGGGCCGCAATCAAGTCACGAGAAGGCTTAATAGAAAACTCGCTGAAGTTCCTCAGAGGCTTGAAAGAAGATGACTGTATAATTGCTGCCAAAATTGGGAAGCGAGATAGCATAGATGTTTAGATGGGGAAAGGGATTATTTTACAGATTGATAAATACAAATTTCCCTTTTATCATGTATTATTTTAGAAAATTCCTGGAATTTTTAATGAAAGTATATACTAAACAGGAGCTGGAAAAGACAGAGAGAGATTGGCGCCTTAGAGTGAGAAACTAACTCTCCTAGTATTTTTTTTTTATCGGTGAAAAAGAATATTTAAACCCATTTATCTAGAAAAATATTTTTAGATAACCATTTTATATATTTCCCTATTTTTTATATTTTTGTACTCTAAAAAAGTTAAGGGCATATATATTTATATATAGGTGTGTGTGTGTGTGTGATTATATAAACTATTTTTTTTTTTTTTGTGAAAAAAATCGACCTTGACTAATTCGTTTCATGGTTTAAAAAAGGGTCACTTTTACACAGTATTGTAATGTTTTAACAAATATTTAATTGTAAAATAATCATATTATTAGCGAACTTTTAGCTCACAGTGTGTTATCGACTTGAACCATTTTTTTTTGTAAGCAACTACATAGCTGGAATTGACATGTTAGAGTACGATAATATAAATATCTCGTTACACCGATTATAATGGCCCCCTTTATATTTCATACTGTACAACATATGTAAATAAATCGACGGCCCCCAAAACACAATTAGAGGAGCCTTCCTAAGTTGTAGGCGGGGCTAGTAAAAAGCCTGGAATGTATTGGAAATGTAACGAATTTCATTAATTCAAATTCCACATTGAAATTAGAATTCCTTCCTTGCGAGATCCTCTTATAAGGAATTCTCCTAGGCCCTGTTATTTCCATGGTCGTGCACTCCAGGTTCATGTTCCTTGAGTCCTTTATAGATACAGATATGGCTAATTTCTAGCTGATCTACTTCCAATTTTAGGATTCTTTCTTATTTTTAATACATTTTCATTCTCACCTTACTCGATGCTTGCTTAGTTGAGTCATTAAATACTAGGAAATACTGACCCTATCTGCGATCACGAGGCAAGCTGAGGGAATCAGTCTATGCAGTGTGACTGACCCGGTCACTTGGATCATTTAAAAAAAATTATTAGGAAATATTTGTAATTTATTTATTAATGGTCCCCACATATTTCGGAAACGTAAAACCCATTTCCAATCAGAGGTGAAATTGCTGTCTCTTAGATGAATTACCTCGGAATTCGAACATATTATTTCTCTGTAATATTTTAATATATCTTGATCACACAAAAACTCTACATTTTATAGTTTTATTTCTAAATTTTGTTCATATTTCGTACATTGAACACCGAGCCGTGTCTTGCAAACTGAAATCCCATCTGCCGTGGCGAAATCGATGGTGATTCAATACCATCGATGGGGGATCGTGTGGCAGGACGTGGACGGAATACGTACGTCTCTTCACGTCGAATCAATCTTTATGGTTATACTTAGTAAGCCGGACGATGGACTCCCACTTACGTTCTGTAAGAATTGACCGCTCTAGATATAGAAAGGAAGATACGTACAACGAGTTCAGAAAGGTTCCATCCTAGGAAGGCTCCAACAGGCAGCACTGATTGGCTGACCGTAACACCGACCAATAAGCTCCTTCCTGTTGCGCCCAACCCGGATCTACTTCCGTGCTGCGAAGGTCCGAAACCACCAAGGCCCCAGTTTTCTATCGGATTTCTTTCTTTTTCTCATTACTTTTCATTCCCGCGGCGGCTTAATGCGTGACGCCTAAATCCAGATGATCGCCTCCCAGCCGTAAATCATCAAGTTTTCTCCTCCTTCCCTCCTCAAAAATCGATCTGAGAATGGATCTTTGGTGTTCTCGGCTCTAGCAGCTGTCAGAAGGGAATAGAGAGTACAGTCATGTTTGTCAAGCAGATGAAGAATTTTCTTTCACTCTTGTTGTGCCTATGGAATTTGGTAAATAGATGTGCCTCCTGATTTTTTAAATTGGTCTCTTTGTTCCACACACACAATCTACAGAGGCGAATATATCAACGCACCGACTAAAAAAAATATCAAAGATTTCTAAAAAGAGTCAAATAAGACAAAGTTTCTCCAAAATAATGTCATCTTGTTCTTGCTTTAAAGAAGTTATAATTTACTCTCGGTACAATATCGTGGTCTTTTCTGTTTTATCAATTCACAGTTACCTAAAAATATCTAGAGGTGTGTGTCATATAGTAAACGTAATTGTAATCCGAACTTTCAATATAACAGCCAATTAGAGGAAAATTATTGTTGTTTCATGTCCTTTTGTAAGCTTATCAGCATCGGCCTCTACACAAGGTTTTGTGCACATACATATGCAAATAATCCTAATCAGATCTCATGGAGCGAGTTGTATGAGGGCAGCTTTCGTTGATCACATGCCTATTTTGGTGAAAGTAGTCCTGTAACTTGAGACCACTGTCCCTACCAACTTTATCACGGGTGGCACCGCCAGTGCGGGCCCGTAACTGATTGCGGCTATCGAACAACATGTCAGGTTTTTATAAGAGGTCTATCTACTCTCCTCAGCGGGACTAGCTATAGTGTTAAACATTCTATAGTGACGACATTTCCGAGCTCACACAACTCAGAAAGAGCACATTAAATGATAACACCGCTCAGTGATTTATTAAGTATCATACTTGCAAATATTGAGTGAAAATAATGAAAAAAGAACTTTCGTCATAATCTCATTCCCCATCCAGTGTTAAATATTTCCATTGTTACACTATGCCAAGTCTCTGTTAGATTCGAGGACCTATAAGAAGCATAATCCCCCGGCAATATTTTAGTCCGAGAAGTGGGGCGGAATCTGTCACCACCTCTCGCCACTATTTATTTATACATCCCCCTCAACACTATAACACCACCTGCTATTTACACCCTGCTACCCTACATTGCTTGGACACCTTTTCTCAGGATCATTCCAAGTACAATATAGGCCATGGTAATCTTGTGAGTATGGTTTTGTGGATGCTGTAAATACAACACACATGCAGAAACAGATCTAATTTTTGTTCTTGGAAGGAGCCGAGCTCCGATTGATTATATGGACCCAATGTTGGAATTGAACTTGTGCAAGCAGAATGGAAGCATTCATTATTTTTTAAAACTCTTAATTTGGGTTTCGAACCCGCGTTCTAGAAACAGTTAAGACTACTACGCCAACAACCCTCTTTGATCGTGTTAATCTGAATAAAGACTCCCCTATATAAAGTACAACAAAATATACGTTCTTGCACTACAAGATATCTCTCTCCACACCTCACTCCAATACTAGAATGAACATTTTTTCATGGTTTTTTTATGCTTAAAATATTTTAAATCTCGATTAATATAAGTAATTTTCATTTAGAATTATGTGGTCTGTTTTTTTCTCTAATGTTGGGAAACAGAGAGAGAGGATTAGCACTTTCTCCTAGGAGATGGAACTCTTTTTATGGAACTCAGCATTTAGCTAATGAGGTAATATGCAGGGCTTTCTCATTTAGATCCGTTTTAGGAGATGAAGAAGTTTTACCGAGGTGGGGAAAAAACCTTTCTTGATTAAGAAAAAAAAAAAAGGCATCTCCTTATCGTGAAACTGATAGTTGCACAATAAAGAGATGTGTTTTTTCTTAATTTATGGAACTTGTCCCAGTACAATATCTATCACATTTGTACTATTTTATCACTTTCTTGATTAGCCAACGAATGACACAGCAACCCCAGCACTATCGTTTCATCCGTAGGTGACACGTTGAAATCTTTCCGAAGCAGAATGGTCAGTCAGGGTGTTGTGGGAAGTGGAGAGCTGATAATCGTCAAATGGGAAGACATTGTGACCATATATAGAAATAATAATGTCATTCCTTATTCAAAGACTAATAAATATCTCGCCTTCTCGATGATCATAGTTTTATAATTTCCAAGTTCCCAATGTTATGTTATATAATAGCTCAGAGAATTGGTTAAATGTAGCTGCAGCACTACATACCTATTTTATATCCCTACAGCAACTTTCATCCGAAGCCCTAACTTTAAGAGGCATTAAAAAAAACTAATGAAAAGTGTTGAGTGAAAATCGTTATTTCTCCCCGAAGGAAGACTTTTCTCCCATCACTTTCTCTTTTTAAATTAGTTCTTTTAATCGATTATATGTTTTTTTTTAGTTTGTGCGTCCAATATGTGTTTTATTTTTGTTATTTTTTATCGAGAGTGGGATAAAAGGCGTCTGTTATAGAAAGGTTTGATATAAGATGGTGACTTGGGGAGAACGCCACCTACCTACTGTCCGTGCGTGATAATGGCGTACGTTCTTACATCGTCAACTTGCACAACTTTAATGCGATCATTTCTACGGGAATTACGTTTTTGACATATTTCTATGTAGAAATGTTCATGGAGAAAGTGATAGATTATCTACTATAATATATAAGTCTTAATTAGTGGTCCAACTTAGGTCAGACAAGAAACATAAAACATTTAAATTAAAAGTTTAAGTAATTCAAATAAAAAAAACAATGAGAAGAACAAAGAAAAAAAAAATTGTACAAAACGAAGCCCCTCTGTGGCCAGACTAGAGTTATTTCCCCCGGAATCCACCCTTTGTACCAGCTGGGCTGTGATAGTATGTTGGTAGGGGGGTGGACACAAATACATTGCACTTTACAAAATTTTGCATCATGAGCCAGCCAATCAGCATTGAGGTAGTAAGGAGAGAGTCATTTCTTAGCTCAATGTGATTAGATTGAGGAAATAAATCGAAATATGTTCAATCAACGATGGGGGATTGAATCTTGGAATTTATTCATTTTCTTTCCCACTAATAATATATTTGTCATTTTTAAAATACTTTTATAAAACAAACTTTAAGGTTGTTTTGAAAATATATTGATATTGAGCGTTAAAAAAAAAAAAAAGACTTGTGGAGTTGGCGAATGGCGCCCGCGGAGATATCTTTACATTACGGGGGTCTGACACACATGTCCTTATATGTTCCATTTCAGCGGGGCGTAAGAATACATCGATTTGATTTCACCGTTTAATTAATCTTTCTTGGATTTTCTCCGTCACGTCTAATGTTTCCCAATATGACACCATGTCTGAAACGCTGCTAAAAATCTCTATCGAGGGATTATACATTCTCATTTGAGGAGTACGATGTATGCATTCTTCGCTTAATATTATTACTGTAGTATTTAACAAGCTATGTCTCTCGCGCGGACAACTATATCTATCGACCACTGTTTGTGTTAGGATGTTTCCATCATGGTATATATATATTACTAGAGCTAACAACAGTCTGCGGAGAATTTCAAGAAGAATATTTAACCTCAAAATCTGCCGATGCCTCCAAATATTCTCACGCCGCAGAATAAGTGTCCCTAGAATACAATCCCTACATATTAAAAAGCCTAATTTCATTATGATATCTAAATACAGACCTGTAATCTATTTTTAAAAGTACTAGAATAGAAAGACAAAACACATTATTAAACAAAACTTCCTAGAGTCGAACCTACGATCTTATATTTATATGTTATTTCGTTGTTCAGTGTAATCTCTGAGCTAAGAAACAATATACTCTGATTGAGATCATGTTGACAGTGAACAATCAATCATAGCACGGATAATATACACATTTTAAAATCATTAATTATAGTAGATCAGGTTACAGTGGGATTATCGTAACCGCCAGGAGGTGACGCCCAAATCGTGAAGTTTGAACATCGCGACAGCTCCACAATAGAATGCGGGGTATGATCGTGGTAAGATCCGAGCTGGGACAATATGTCGCCATCAACAAGTCCTGCCGGTGTGTGAGAGATCGATACACGACGGGCGCCCTCTAGCCCACCGCGACGTCCTCCATCTTTCCCCCACCCATATGGCCGGCCTCTCCTCGCTGCTGCTGCTGCACCTTCCCGCGGTGATGCTCACAGATATTTAACAATGATTAAAACCCTTGTGCCCAGGAATATATGAACTACTATGAGATCCATATGTATTTATTTATTTATTTATTTCCTATTGATAACACGCCATTATTTGTTGCTCATATCAATAGTTTAAAACGGCGACCCATATCTAGGTCGGCGTGTTTTAACACTCCTCCTAATTTGTTGATTCTATTTATTTATAATTTACATTTTTTATCTCTCAGAGTAGTTGGAATCAAGGAAATAAGGTGAAGATATAATTAAGGTGTAGCGGCTCCCAAATATTAACTTTTCCTATTTTCATTATAAGTTTTAATTTGTCTAATAACTATTCAATTCAAATATTAAAATTATTCATCTTATAAATATATAATGCTTATAAAATATACTTTATTAAAATTAAATGAATTAACATTAATATCATATTAATTGTTGCCATATCAATATAATAAAATAATTATACATCATTCTAAATATAAATCATAAATAATATGAAATGTAAATATTTATCTATAATATATCAAGCACATATGTCTAACATTATATAATCTAGAATTGATATTTGACCACACACATATAAACAAAAATAACTTCAACATGTAGTATACACCAATTTAACCCTTCTGATAATTTGTATAAATAAATGTAATTAAAAGTTGATTTTACAATAAATAATTTGTTATCTGACTCCGCCTAGAATTCCATGCCACCCACAAAGGTATACAATTTATTGCACATACAACTTCTTAATATAGGGGCTTTGAATTGGGCTAAATATAGCGACATAAGCAGATTCCTTAAGAATATTCTTGGAATTTAAACGCCTTTTCTAGATAGTTTTTGCTGTTTGGTACAAATTAAATATGAGAGATTCAATCTCGTAAGTTCCAGTCACATTCAATCGAACCTATCGCACATATACTGCTGGGGACAACAGTATTCTATAATTATAGGATAACAATGTAGCTACGTATTGCTTTGGTACTCCAACTCCGCGCCATTTTATCTAAGCCATTATTGATTGGAAAATATATTTTAAAAAATGCGATCCCCTAATAAAATTATCTGAATTTTACAATGTTACAACTAGAGTTGAATTGTGTGCATATATAAACATATTTCTCTATTCATGATAAAATTGTGAAAACTTTTTAAAATACCAAAATATTTTCCCACAATGAGTTTCTTTTTATTTTAAAATGCTAGCTCTCAAGCGATAATTGCTCTTCAACGAGCTTAATAAAAAACATCGACTATATCTTACAAGAAATATTTACAAATACATACGCGCGCGCAGCGTGGATATTTGCAACTGAAATTTTAAAATTGAAATGTAATTTAACAATGTTATGTGATAGGTATATTTAAAAACAAACATATGTATATATACATGTATAGCAATGTATATGTATTGTTTAAAAAAATAGGGCAAAGAAACAAGATCTAATGTAAACGTGCCGCCAATCACAGTCAGTCTTCCATAATTCAACGACCTCGATATTCTTTTAGGGATTTTCTAATAATGAAAGTCCCCCTGAGTTCACTCAACATTCGGAATAAAATTTCCATCTCAACTTGGCTGCGATGGCCATTAAAATGTATTCCTTACCCGCGCTGTCAGAATTTTAAATCCCATCCTTTCCTCCGCGGGAATCCGCATCACCGATCTTCTCTAGGCAGTCGAGCCACCCCGGGTGATAACTTCAACTGATCTCATGTGTTTTGTACACGAATTCTTACATATATGGGCTTGTGGACCGAAAGGTTCGGCATGTATCCAGTGAGTATTCTCCCTGGCTGGGCATATTATTCCAGGCTACTTTGCTGCGGCCGAGTCCACCGACTTATAAATGTTTTTAATAGAAGACAGTGGCGATGTAATGTTTCCAAGCCTAAATGTTTAGATCTGGTCACACCCGGTATTGATGAGAAGGTTGCAGGGAGGGGAAGCTATTTGCGTGGTCTTGTGCACAAAACCCCCAGAATATATATATTCTTTGTGTAGGACAGCCCGGTTAGTTGGCGACTTATGTACGCTACAGGAACCTGGGTTAACTAAATAAATATGATATTTTGTACGAGAGAGAGAGAAATCTACGTGAAAGATACCGATTCTACTATCAACTACAGTTGAGATCGTTTTGTTATACGTTTTATAAATCAATTAAAAACATTATGTAATGTTGTACCTTACACGATGTCTCAACATAAGTGATTTCTGTCGGTAAAACATATCGTTTAACGTCGGTGTATTACTTTATTACACAAGTTTAAATAGGTTTTTAAAATGGTTCTTTCCTTGCACGATAGCTTTGTGGCCACCTTTATTTCCCGTTGATTATAATGCAATAAAAAGTAGCGATAAAAATTGTAAAGGAAAAGGAAACGGCATTTATCTGGGAATGGACGGACGGATACATAGCGTTATCCCGTTATTCACTAGTGCATTCATTAGTGGACGGCCATTGATCAACGTAGTTCTACTGGGCACGAAAGTCCATTTTAGAAGAGTTTGCCAAAACAGCACAACGCCAGTTAAACGAGACAAACAACTTTAAATGCGGTGATTTAATTTAATGCTGCACTTCTCAAGATTACTCCGCTGGGACCTACATCTCAGATGCCTCCCTGTAAACGCATTTTAACGCCTCGCAATTCTGCTCGTTATTCTTGTTCCAAAATTAGGATACTATTCTTTATCCAATCTGAGTAATGCATGTATATCTCCGTCCTGACAGGCTGTGAGGTAAACTTGAAGTAATATGGATTTTTTCTGTTACTTAACTTGTCCGTCTATCACCGAATACAAAACTTTAACAAATTATTTGCATCAATTTTCACCGTATTATATGCATATTACTTGCCGTGGGACAATGGCGTTCTATATCTCCCTGGAAATATTACGATATGTTTACTAAGAAAGTACAAATTATTCGATCAGGAGAGGCTATTGTTCTCATTTTATCTCTCTAATATTTATTATTTTGTTTCTTTTTCCATAGTAGAATACAGTTTTGACTGGCTGGATTACGCTGTCGTTCTTTTTTTTTTTTGTTCAAAAATTGAAAACCAATGTAGGTTTTGGAGAATTTCTGTTAACTTCTATAAGATTGTTCTCTAAAAGAATGAGGAATCTGCTCTAATGGCTAAGTCCGAAGGCAGGCCGTTCCAGCAGCCTGCCTCGTCAAGACAACAAGGAGGTAAACAAACGGCTATTTATAGCCGGCAGCTTACGTCAAGACATCGGTGCGGCCGGCCACTTCCTGCAGCCTCTCTGCGGGTGGTGGGTGACATTGCCTCCTTCATTCTGCCACGGAAAACTCGATTATGTAGACATTTGATTCACTTTCTGGCTGTACTCTTGAACCAATATGTCAAAATTGAACATGCGGCAATAACAAGCCGTCTAAATATACGAATTGAAACTATTGAGCACGTATTTTTCTTTTTCAAATAAAAACTAACACATACTACCGCCTTTACTGCAATGAAAAAATATAGTCATAATAGTGTCCTTAGTTAAAGCAGAAGAATCGGAAAATGACTAGCGTGTGTGTTCAGAGGCCGTCATTTACTCGTGTAGTTCACGTCCTCGTATTTTATAAAGAAGAGAAAACCTTTCCGAGGAGTATCACTTCTCTCTACAGCCTTTGACCGAGCTGTTATTGAATGTGCAGCGAGTTAGGGTCAAGTTCTTGTGACACTACTGGAATTCTTGAATAGTTCTACAGATAATTTGCCAGAGCGCGCGCTGTGTCAAGTTCTTGCCAGATTCTGATCACGTTAGGAATCTGCGCATTTAAACAAGTACCTCTGTTTCATAAATAACTTCAAAATTAAACTAAAATTAAGTTTTGTAAAATAATCACCTTTTTTGAACAGATTGCATATTCAACCTACTCTGAGGAGTGGAAAATTATTTAAGGATATTTCAAGCTAGGACCGCAGAGGTTTCTTGCAGTATTCAATCTCGCGCTAAACTAGGCGAGAAGTCTGCTGGGTCTGTGTGGCACCATTGTATCAAAGGTTAAGACATCTCCGTGCGTCACGCTGCCTTGTGTCGCGCGGAAGGATCGATCTACTGATGACGTTTTATTCCCGGAGATATCCTCTGCCAGCATTCTTGTTGATAGAGACATAACTCATCTTCTTTTGATATTGATATATTTGGAAATACCTTCTCCTTTTATGCATTTTTATTTATTTTTAAGGATTTATCATTGGAATCACAATCGGTACAAATATATTGTTAATCCGCTCTAATCGACTGTGTATAATAAATAGATATTGCTGATGGCATAGAAAAAACAAGTAACATTCTAAATTAGATTCGTGTGACTTCTTTAAATCGAACTTCTTTCAGATGTCACGCAAATGATAACGATTCTTGGTTGATTAGCTTCGAGTATAGAACGTTCTATTTGCAGGTAGTCTTCGCGACGATACGAAGAGTTGAAATAGGGATATTTGACATTTCATCCATATATTTAAAAATTTGGGCGGCCATCGTACGAAAACGAAAGTCTCTTATGATGTTTTCACTTAGTGGAAAAATGTGGAGAATAAATAATCAAAAAATAATAACTTTCTTTAAAACAATCATAAGGCCAGTTCTTACGTATGGTTCAGAAATTTGATATAAATTTATTAAGTCGATGCAAAGAAGACTATACAGACTATATTAAATCTAAAATAATCAAATATGATTTGGCTCAAACTTCAATAGATGATCAAAATGCTCTTAGACCACATACTCCAAGTATAATCAGATCCTTTTTAAGTGCAAAAATAGATAAATTATTTTTAAAAACAAATGAAATCTATAAAAAAAATTCCTGTTTGGAATTCCATCTTATATATATTTTTTTCTGTTATAATTATTACAAAATACAGTTCATAACAAACCACGGAAATTTTACGGGATTTTTGACAACAATTTGAGCTGTTGAGGACTCGAGCTGTTACTGTGGCAAGTAAACCCAGGACTTGAGACACCTACTGTTGGAATGCCCACTTTTCTATAGCGTTAGATAATAGACAGTTACTAATGTTGAAGATCTGTATGAAGTGTGGTAAATAGCAGAGAGAATTGTCAGAGATTTAATTACTTTTTGTAAATATATTTATGACTATCTGTCTAACTTGAAAGGATCAGGTTCCTAAATCCATTTTATCGTTTTTTTTATCTTGCATAACAATCTATATAAGCGCTTCTCTGTTTATAACAATTATAAATTGACGCAATTATCCCTAGCGTGGATATCGCGTTTAGTGTGTTGAAATAAAGCCATGAAATAATGTGTGATAAGATGGACAATTATAAACCCAATAAAGTAAGTGAGCAAGCAAGGTAATTTTTGTTAATTAAAGTTCATTATAGATATTATCAAAATAATGAGACCTCTTGTTCCGCCATCACAATCCCCCGGCCGTAAGAATTTATCTGCACGGCGATTAGCCATTAAGTTACCTCGGCACCTTAATCAGCCAAATTCAAGACAGAACACTTGATAAATATACACAGCCGATGACAACGGTAAAAGATCGTAACAGAAATTCTGATATGAATTATAAATGGACTTGCGATATCAACGCTGCGTGACAAAAAAGCACCTGTTTAAACGGCGTCCGCGAGGTAAAAAAAAAAAAACGTTGAGGAAGAACTTCCAGACAGACGAACTATCGTATTCCACACTTAATAATTGCGTGATCTTTTTATTCCTTTAATTGTTTCCTTCTTTTCTTCAAAAATTGAGATCTGGGGGGAAAATACAATTAACTAATTTCTTAGTCTTTGCAATGTTCCTTATTCAGGCTGATGGATGGATGCTCTTGAAGTTTGGGTTATGGTGGGGAGGGATAGAATTACTTAGCACTCTTTATTTCAATTGTACAGAACGATTTTCTACCATTAGCGAACGGAAGATGAAAACAAATTTGGTAAGGTTTGGCTCATCAGTGATGAATATTCCCAGAAATTTTGTTCATTCTGCTTATGTAATCTGAATTTTAAGGTTTATTCTTTGTAATGGTTTTAAAGAAACATTGAAAAGAGGGTTCTGAATAATCAGAATAACCAATACAATAGTTGTAGCGGTCTGGTAGATTAAAAATTGGCGAAATCGATGGAAGGTACACGATTGTCTATCCACAAATCTTGTAATCATTTAAAAAATATACTTACAGAGCACCTAGAAGTCTGATACTTGTTACACTTGTTCAAACCTGAAGACATTACAATTTCAGACTTCTGGGTGGTCGACAATGGACTAATTTTTAGTTCTATATTTAATTTAGAATTCTGTGATCAATTTTAATACACAGAAGTCTGACAATTTGTAGACTCACTCAATACAGCTAGCAATGCAAGTTGACAAAATTTCTGACTTATCATGGTGGTTGGTAATGGGCTATTTTTTCTATATTTCCTTTCAAATTTTGTAATCAATTTCTTGTGTACTTCCTGATAACGTCTGGTATTTTATAGACTAGTTCAATCCTACTAACATTGTAAGTGGACAGAAGTCGGTTTAAACTAGAGAAGAAAATTTGTAGTAGCGTAATGGGCGGTTGGCATTCCTTAAAAATAAATCGGTAGTATGAAACTAGAGCGATAAATAATTGTGAGAATATTTCCAGAAATATATATTGATTTTTAAAATTGGTACAAATTTAACCAATTAAAAATATATAAATATATAAACATTTGTAAATTTAAAGTAAATGGCTCAAAATTGAAAAAATAAATAAATGATATATATATATTTCATTAAAATGCACTAAAAAAGTGCATTTTAAAATAAATATTTCACGCCAATCAAAGCGTCAGGGGACAATCATCATGAGTTTCTAACTTATTATGATATAAACAACTGATTTACCAGTTTGTACGTTTCATTAAATATTTTACCTCTTCGCTCAATGTATGATGAGTAATTTTTATCTTGTTTACTTCGTTCAATGGCGGAAACTGAAATATTCATCTTCTCTTTTTAGCGCATTTTAATAAAAACTGAAAAAAAAAAAACTATTTTTATTAATTAATTATTCATCTTGAATTCTCTAATTGAGAAATCCGCCCTGTATGATATTGGAGAAGTGCTAAATAATTCTATCCTCAGTATGCATTCTGTTTACGAAGGTTGGGTCATCATTTTCGGTTTTGCAGAAGTGGACGACGTTCAGGCAGGTAAAAACTGTCTTAATCTGACTCTGATGTCTTAAGTGAAAACGTATTGTACCAGGTGGTTAACTACTAGTGTACTTGACCCTCTGTTAAGCGGAAACTTGTGCTATCCAGAATTAGTTTTCTCGGTCACTTGAATGTCCGCTCATGGCCTGTTTTATTGAATGTATCATGTTTAGGATAAATTTGAGACACCGGTACCGAACCATCCGATGAATAGATATCTCTATCAGTGATCCCTTTTGTAAAAATCAATAATGATTTGGCCCATCTAATCTATCCTCCAATGATAGGCCTTTAGTATCTGCGTTTTTGAGTGGCCTCTCATGGGAGGTTTGCGGTAGTTGTAAAAGCTTGTCCCAGTTCTCATCATTCCGTTAAGATCTTAGTGAAGGCGGAGCCGACTGCGGTTAGGCAAACAACAATCTAAATTCAATATGACGTTTATTGAATCCCGCGGAAACTTGTTTGCCCCCGCGCTGAATTATGTATTTCCCTTTTCCTCCATTATTCGCTCTAAATGGATTTCTCCTGCCTTTCCGGATCTTTTTGGGGTTGATTAACCCGCCCGGCCTCTGTCCTGCCCGCGTGACCTTGATACGACATCCTAAATGATATATTAATAAATGCCAACATATTTTTGACGCGTGAGGTGTGAGAAGTCGGGCAATGACTGGCTGCGTTACAATCCAGGAGATTCCAGTGCCGTCCCCGCGCTGGGTGCGAGATTTCTTAAGATACAACCCATTCTTCCCCACCCCATCTCTTTAAAATCTTACGACGGATATTTTAATATCTTATCACTTAAATTAATAAAATGGGAAGTTTTAAATTGCCAATTTTTAAATCGCAATGGTTAGTTGCCATTTTGTGGCCATCTTCCTGCGCCTCCTCGGACCGAGCGACCTTGGACAGGCCTGGTTAAAACTATCTATAAATCAACTCCTTAGAACTATATATACTCCTTGAAATATCCTTAAAACTTTAGTTGTGCTTTTTGCAAAATACAATAGAACCACCTCCCGTGGGAGGCCTCTCTAAAACATGGATACTCCTGGAGGTATTCTTTCACAGGATGCTGGGATAGATCCGGACAAGCCATTTTTGATTTTATAAAATTGTAATTAAGTTGTAGGCTCTTCAGCCGGTCGTTCATGGAAGATTTTACTGTAACTCATATTGTCCATGTTTACGCTTGTAGAAAACGGGAACAATTTCTCTCTCTGGACGGAACGTTCTTTTTATTTTATAATCCTTTTTTTTTTTCGGGAAAAGTAATGATTTAGAAAACATTATATATGTGGGAGGGTTAATTTCTTTGTTGTCATTTAGTTATGCTTTTATATCGTCCCTCTCTGACAATAGCGTTCAAGTTTAAACAAAGCTCAATTAAAGATGACGTACTATGCTTTATAATTTGTTTTGAATTGCATAGTCACCGTGTAGCTGATCATTGCCGAGTAATAAAATAACTTATATGTTTGCATTCATTTCAAGCTCAATTAAAAACCTATAAAATTGTGTTTTCCCTTAATTCTATACGAAACAAAAACGATTTTGTGCCTTTAATTCGTTCTTTTAGAGTGTTTGTGACGGCCAGTGGCAATATAAATCACCGTGATAACAAACCTTCCTTCTCTTACCGCCACTGATGTAATGCTCCACGATATTTATTCCAGACATGTTATAATATGGCCAGATTTAGCTCTCCCTTCAACATCTTGCGCTGTTCTCTCTCTCTTTGAAAACAAGTATCTTCAATATATTATTTATACCACCATTTTAAATGTGTTTAGCTTATTTGATCAACCTGAGTTAACGGTACAGATGTCGCTAATAATGATTTGAGGGATTTAAATTGCCATATGGGATTTTTTTTTAAACTAGCGTAAATTGTAGCGTGGATTGATTTTTAAGAAGGCTTCACACTGGAATTCCCTTAGTTGAGAGTATTTGCAACATTATTCCTTTTTTTTTTTTGCGAGACTTGTAAGAGCCAAAAGTAAGGTGTTGGAATGTGGATTACGTTAAAATGTATTTTTTTAGGCAAAGAGGAAATGCAATTCCAATTGCCTCCTATATTATCGGGAATTCCTCGGGTATGTCGCAAAGAAAACATGTTTGACAAATTTTGACATGTCAAAATATCTGTAATAATTTTCATATCCTGAAAAACGCGATCTTATCTATTAATAAATCTCTTGCACAATTTATTAACACTTCTTATGGATTCGTAGTTGTGCGTGTCATTAAAAATGTCTTAGAGGTATGGGAGGAAATGACGGGGAGCCACATATATATAGATAGATTACTTGCGGTCACCGAGGAGGAATCGAGCGGGCCGTGCCAAAATAGGGAGCTGGCGCGGGGCCCAACAGGTCACCTAGTCGATACCTCCCCCCCTCTCGATGACAGCCTATTTTGATAGCTCTTTGTTTACTTCTAACCACGTATTTACACCTTACTGAGATCCTACACGTCTTTTGTTGAACTATTCTTTGACAGCAATTTCCCATAACCTGTGCTTGAATGAAAGATATCAGCCGTTTCGGCGATCTACTCTCGCCATCTCTCTACTCGAGTATATTTACATATATACATTCACAGGTATATGTAGATTTAAATATCTGAAACAAAGGACATGCAATGCCAGTATAAACACCAAAAAAGGTTGATGTGTTTTAATTCTTTCGAGCAATTATTTCTACCTACAAATATATATTTCAAATAAATAGTGTTTGTTATTAGTTTCTCTCTCACTGATATAAACAATCTATAAAAATTCTCTATCAATTTCGTCATAGTAACTCACAAATTGCATTTTATTTTTATGGAGAATCCCATATGTCAAGCCACAAGTTTAATGTCGGAAAACAAGAGGTGTATGTTATTTTTAAAATATCCTCCTGCTTTCAGCTTATAATTATAAAATAATTTATTTTTAAGAAAGAAACACATAAGGTAATCAGACCAAATCTTATTACTATGTGTTCATGATCTATAATCCACATTGTGTCTTATCATTTAAAGAAAGAAACATCCGATTGTACACAAGTGAACATTGCTGCTTGCACCATCTATTGGAATAAATAACAACTAAATGTTGATTTATTCCAGATCTTGGGCTCAAGAACCATACACTTTGGTTAGTAGCCCGTAAAAACCATATTATTCCAGATCATTAGCTAAAAACATCTTGATAAATCAATAAAATCCATATGTTTATGTATTTCAGGCTGTTGATTTCTATCAGCTTGTTTCAGACTGTACCTCAGTAGCCAATTTGTTATTGAGGAATCTAACTAAATCAAGGAAAAGATATTCTAGGCTAAAACAAGTGTGTGAATACTGTACCATGAATGCTAACAGTCTGGCTTTTTAAAATTGTCATTGATATTATGGGGAAAATGTTCATATTTATTCTCATAGATTATAAAAGCCACCAGCCTAATTTTTTTCTTAGTTTTTACTCATGATCTGATACATCTCCTTCTTTCTTTTACTTTTCACCTATATGTTTTAAATATTATTTTTAATAATATCTATACTTAACAATTTTCCAATGGAGATCTTCTATATGTATATACGAGTATATGTAGAGAGAGAGAGTTCAATATTACAATTTCTACTTAATTTTTTTTTTTTTGAAAAAATGAATTCAACATCAAACAATTATGTAATTTTATAAAATGTATTCCCACATTTAGATAAATCACCGTTTTCCTTTTTATGGTTTCCAATTTTGCTGTATTTATAGTCCCTTCCTGGTATTGGAATTGTTCTTCAAATTCCTATCTTCATTAGGTCCGAAAATTGAATAGCTTTGAGAATTATAGTTATCATTGTATATATCATCTCTGATACATGGAATACACCTTCACATTCTTCTCCTCAATTCTCTTTACCTCTTTGTATCTTCCAGACCATTCTATTAGATTATCAAACCAATCCTTTCTTAGTTTATCTCATTTCATTTTACAGTCAAAGCTTCTTCCATAACATCACTTGGTACTGATAAAGCACAATTTGGATTATTTTTCTTCTTTATTCTTTTATCTGATGATGGTAACAATGATGTTACCGAAACGTCACACACTATTAAATTATTTGGATTAGGTCTTATTTTCTTGTATCACTTGGTACTGTGTTGGTATAATTGGGACTTTAGAATTAGGATGTTATAACCAAGCTGTGGTGGTTATAAAGGAGGCTGAGGTTCCACAGAGTGCAGTCTTTAATTCCACACCCCAGGGGATCAGAGCTTTCCATTAAATTAGTATTGAATTAAAGTCAGTTAGATGATTTCATCACAACATTCACTCCTAGTGCACATTTTTATTGGCTAATCTAACAATGTTTTTAGAAAATACTATTTTAATTAATGTAAATTGATACCATTAGGACTTTTATTTATTTAATTTTTCAGAATGATAAGGCACAATTTGGATTATATAGATACAAGAAAATAAGACCTAATCCAAATAAATTAATAGTGTGTAACGTTTCATTAATAGCGTTGTTACTATCATCTGACAAAATAATTTTTTAAAATGTTAAAAAAATGTTTCCAATTGTTATATTTTCCAATCACACTTTTTATGAGATAAGTGGAACCTTCCTGTAAAGGATACCTAGTTGCAGAGCCAAAGTGTCATTTAGGGAGAGGTGTCCTCTTATCGGAGAATTGCTAAATAGTAAAAATGATAATTTTGGGAATGGAAACTGTCCTTTATAGAGAGGTGTCCTCTAGCGTGAGTGTCCTTTCATGGAGGTTCTACTGTATCCATCTTTATCCAGCAGTCAATAAGCAGGTAATACCCAATATATCTAAAAAATCCATGCCAAGTAAAGCTTTGAGGAGTACGAGACACCATTGTTCTGTCATTAATAAAGCATGTTTAAACATCATAGCAGCCATTTGTCATCTGAGCAGTCTTTTGCACAAACAAAGTTATATTTAAATTCTGTTTTGAGAGGATGTATGTGATTGTTATTTTAAGTTGTTGATATATCCCACGTGTAGGCACCAGATGTTGGTTCTCTGTACATAAATATTATTTATTACCACTCCCAGATTAGTCTGGAAAATTTATATTTGGATAAGAGAGACATTTCTCTCTAATAGACATAGTGTGTGAGTTGTTAAATTGAAATTAACAGATAACCTTCATGAGCTGACACCCCTGCTGCTAGAGAACACTTCTATACAAAGGACAGTTTTTTTCATTGCCAAAATGACCATTTTTGCCATTTAACTTTTCTCTGGTAAGAAGACATTTCTCTCTCTAAAGGATACTTTGGCTCTACAACTAGGTGACCTTTAGAGAGAGGTTGGTTCTACTGTAACAGTAAGCTCTCCAGAAATAGAGTTGTTCTCAGAGACTCGTCACTTGACCTAGAGAGGTGTCCATACTGGACGCCCACACACAATCATCACTTGGCCCCAGGTAACCTGGCAGACTCCACACTGCCTTCTAGACTTTGTTTCCTACCTGTGACTCTTAGCCAACTACAGGCAAACTTCTTTAATCCAACACCCACAAAGATCAGAATTATTCGTTGAATTAAATAGGTTATACACTGTAATTGACAATAACCCTCTCATAATTAATGCTAATTACTCAGCTCCTAGGTTCCCACACGTTGTATTTTGGCAAAATGTCAATAAACTTGTGTCAATTATATACATTGTGTTATGGTACAGAATATGACAGCAATGCCATAATGTAGCTTTACCTATTTGTTCCTAGCACTGTTAGATTCTCATATGTGATCCCTATTTTTCCATTTTAGGCATCATGGTATGTGCAGGATTTATAGAGTGTAAAATAATCTCCAAGAGAAGAATTTTCTATGGAATGTGATGTTTAATTTGAAAACAGTCCATTCTAACTACAGTAAAACCCCGCTAATACGAACCCGCGATATAGCGAACCTTCCCTTATAACGAACCTAAGGCGCTTCTCAATTCCATTCCAGTGAAAATACCATCGTTATATCGAACCTATTTAAGTCCCAAAATAACAAAATCTATTGAAAATACTAGGCTTATAACGAACTTGAATTTTTTTATTTAAAAATTTTAAAACAACAAATTTTGAGCATGTTTCAGCTCACGGGTCGCGATTTCAAAACAATAAATTGCGGCATTGTTTGTTTTCATTTCCATTCTATTTTCGCTGTATTTTGTATAAATTTTTACACAATATACTTTTATTTTATAGAATATCTTTGAATTTGACAATTTTGAAATGGAAAAAAAATACAAATGGCTTCCAAAATAAAGAAACAGAGAAACAAAGAATGGTGTTCTATAAAACCAAAAGCTATCACCAGAAAAACATTATCAAAGCTTTTCAAAGTAAAAAAACGCAATAAAAATTTAAGAACATGTTAAAATAAGAAAATGTAACTCTAACATTATATAGAAGGCTATTATAAATTGTTACCAAGTGGAATCCTTCCCAACTTTTGCCGCGATCGTACGTGTTAGCATGCCCTTTAAAGAAACGTTCTTTATCAAGTTTAATCTAGGCTAAAAAAATAATTCTAAATAATTTTAAGGCCAGAAATGGTTTGAGTAAGGGGTTAAAAACAAAACTAAATCTATACTTCAGAAGAATATGTAGAAATTGGAAATGGAAGAAGAAAGAAAGAAAGAAAAAAAAAGGGCCCGTGTCTCACGGGCCACAAATAAATCGACTTATAAATTCTCAAAAACTGCTACTACAGTTGTATTTTTAGAATGGAAGCCTTGTTAGGTATATGACTCATTTAGGGTTCGCGGATATTCCCCCTGGCCGGCCGTTTTACTACCGATTTTATGTTTGCAAATTCGCGTTTTTTATTTGCAATTTTACCGATCGCGCTATCGTATTGACACCATACGAACAAGGCACCTTTGTTGGCCGGTATTGTGATCAGGGTGCACAGACCGATCTGATCTGCCCCATGAACAAGACACCACCATCGTATCAACATGATTCACATCAGATTTTTTGGAATCGGATAGTTTTTATTCATCAATTGATTGTGAATACACGGAGCTTTATTCCTTTGATGGAAATAACGATATTTTAAGACAATTTTGATTTTCAAATTTCACTTTTCACTTTCAAACAACAAGGTATTAGAGACATTTTTTTTTCAAATAAATTTAGCATTATATTATTTGATAAAGATGTTCTAAAATACTTTTTTACCTTTTAAATATATAAATAATAAAGCTTTGCCTAGGGGATTTGTCTTCATTTTTAAATTATACATAGAGGTATATATATAAACATGTATGCTAATGATAAGAAGAACCTATTATCAAATGACTTCTTTTGAAATTCAGCATTAATGTAAAGAAATAGGTCAATTTAGGGAATTAAAACAAAGTGACCATTATTAAGTGGCTGCCTTTTCCTGTGTGCATGGCTGTTATTTAATTATACGGTTTAAAAATTTTGAAAAGTAAAAAATGGCCAAACTGTGGCTCTAGTAAACCAAAAGCTCTGTCCCATTGGGGTTCCCTATTGAGGGGTTTTACTGTAATTTGAACTTTTCATAGGAAACTTTAAAAAAATGTTCCAATTAATTTCTGTTACAATTTTCAGTAGTTATATCAATCAGTAGCCCCAATTATCAACATTTCCAATTAAAAATGTTTTTACTTTCTTGAGAGATGTTATGAGAAAATATTTTAAAAAATACACATTTGTTGATTATAAGAGATTAGTTTTTATTCTCTCGCTATAGTAGAGAGAGAGATAATTAGTGAGTTGAGACATGATCACAAATATGACAGACAACAAGCATGTTGATTGTTTCAGCTCCTTATAGTGAGCAGAGTTTATTGGCATTAAAGGCAAAGACATTTAATTAAGGGGGAGAAAATGACTTTTTATACTCCACTTTCAACTTGAATGGCCCAAGTTGCCCATAAAACTGAATCTTTCCAATTGCATTTCCTTGATAAGAGATAGGAGGAAAGAGCTATAAAACAAACTGATGTAAACCACTCTCTCTCTCTCTCCTTTAGTAACCTTTCCTTTCTTTGCTGTTTCAGCCCCAAAAACTTCTCAAGATATGGATGAAAGAATTTTTATCAGTAAGTATTATTGCATTTTTAAAAATAATTATTCACTCACCTTTTATCTCTCCTAATAATTATTATAGATGTTGATATAATTTTGTGTGTGAACCCATTTGTGGTGAACTTGATCAACTCTGTGATGATTGTTTCCTTATTAATCAAAATATATTCCTTATCATGAAGGCAGTAAGTTGCTGAAATGTGAGGAAAAAGGAAAGAATTTTTGGGTTGAGATGTATGAACACTCTTTGATTACTAACCAGTAAATTGACACCTTGGCTAGTAGAAAAATCTTCAATTCTCAAAGATGTTTCAGTGAATATCATCCACTGTTATCAGAATAGAAAGTAAATATTATAGTAAGCATAAAAATATTCTAAAAACTTCTATTTGATTATTTTTATGCATGCTAACATTTATTTTTAATCCCGATGTAGGTGAATGACATTCACTGAGATGTTGAAATAAAGATTCTCTTCTGCCCAAAGTTTGTTGATGGAGTGATGGCCAGTAAACCCCCCTCTAATATCTCTCCTTTTGTTGACTCCTGTGAATTGTGGAGTTGGATGTAAAGTACTGCATTAATGACATTCTCTTAACACCCATTTTAATGTGTAATCTCTTGTGAGGAACATTTATTGGAGCAAACAGACTGTGTGCAAATATGAAGAGTGAAGAAAGAAATTGTAGCATTTCTTACATGCAGGCCACTTGAAATACTAAATAGGTGAACTAACTGTGTATGATAGCTCATTGCTGACAATACCCGTAGGATTTTTCAACATGCAATTTATGTTGAGTGCTATCATAGCTTTTTCATTTATTGGAGAGTTTTAGCCTTTTAAATGAAGTAATTAAAAGGAGAGAGAAATTGAAGTTTGCTGGAGATGTACTCTGAGAATGATTAGGAAATTGTCTATTGACCATACTGGAGGGATATTCATTGAAGAATGAAAGGGAGAGGTAGAAGAGTTGGTTTGATAATCTAACAGAATGGTCTGGAATTAGAGATATAAAGGGGTGAAGAAACAGAATAATGTGAAATAGTGTTGCATGATGGCTTCTCTTACCTCCATGTTGGCTGTATTGCATGATGGCTCACTACAGGCACTCTAGACTGATAGAGCAGCAATGCTGTTACAGAAAACACTATGCATATTTCACCTATTTAAATAGGGATTTATAAAAATGAGTATCTTTTTATTGTGAATACAAGCAAGCTCTCAAGCAAAGTTACTTTTCTATTATTGGCTTGCCAAAGATATAAGGATAAGCCAGTAGAAGAGTGACTTTTTGCTTGAAAGCTCACTTTATTCATTGTTATATTTTTTATTAAAAACTATATTTATAGAATATTTAGCATTTTTTAAGCAATTAAGCAATTTTTCTCTAAGTAAACTAAGTTGAGTTAGAATCTCAGTAAAGTTTCAAAAATTGTACTTTCATACTTATTCTAAATTTCATCATGCGTAGTTCCATTTCTGATATGGAAGAGCCACATTTCACCTTTCCATGATGTGTAACTTGGAGACTGATACTGTTTAAAAGCTATCTGAGAACCACAGACAGATTTGTGATCAAAATTCACATGAGTTGCTGGCCACAGCATCAAAGCATGAATTCTATAGCAGATTTTCTTCCTTGACTTTGTAACTTTTCAACTTGAAGGCCGTTTAGAAATTTTCACCTGAAAATTTTCCAATGGTTAATTTTGATGAAACCTATAATATTATAATATAATTTTGTGCTGCAAATATTGCTACCTTGGGGTCTACACATGTTCCTTTTAAGTGAGTCTAAGAAAGAAGTGCCCTAGACAAAATGCCCTGCTTATTTGCCATTCCCCAAGTGATGGTTGCAGGCCGTGGTCAAATACCAGCCACTCTTCATTGCTCTTCACTGCCAAGAAGTGGGTGGCAAGAACAACGAAGCCACCAACAGGCATGTCCAGGACTTTGTGAGGTAGGTTGGGTCTTAGTGGGGCATCTTTAGTAGGTGCTGTCCCCACAAAACTTTAACTAAGAATGCTGTAACAATGCTGTTACCGAAATGTCACACACTATTTGGATTTGGTCTTATTACCTTGTGATAGTTAAGTATAAATTAAACACAAGGAATTAGCGCACATCTACATATAAGAAATGAAACCCTTTAATGTAATTTTGTTCATTTCCAAATAAATCAACTTCCTACTCTCCCTACAGCAATGGAAAAATATGTGCACTATAAAAATAGATTTTAAAAATAGTGTGACAACATATGGAACTTAGAAAAGATTGTCATGTAGCAACCTAGAGTTTTTTATGGCCCAAAGAGACATGGGCACAAATAGGTTTAAACCAAGTATGCTATACACATCTATACTTTGGCATGTTTTCCTACATTGTGTGTGTGTGAAATATTACTGGAGCTACTTCAAATAAATAGGACTTAACTACTCTTGAAAAATTAAAGTGAAAAATCCCCTAACTTATACTACCCCAACTTATACATTTTTGTGTTAAAAAAAAAAAAAGGGTGAAGTTGCCCTTAAAAATAGATGCAAAACTATGTGCCATCTTCACTGCAATCTAGCAGACTCGAATTGGTGACAAAGCTACAACATCAGCTTTGGCGAATTCAGAATTTCCACCTGGTGACCCTGGTTTTAGACTAGGACCCGTCTTATATAAACAGGAGGGCATTATTTCATTGTTCCTGTGTTCTTGATTTTCCATGTATCTTCAGTTTTTGACCTGCTGTAAATTCTGTGTATAATTATGATTATTTAATCAACAAAAGTTAAAATTGCTTGTGTTATACTTATTTTAAGCGCCCATAAAAACTAATTTGTCCATTCAAAGTGGTACCCTGACTTGAAGGAATTAAGTGTTTTGTCTGTCACAAGGTATAACTGTATTGTAATCGGTCATACCTTGTATTTTAGAGACCCACACATCCCTCTAGTTTCTTATTCATATATCATCGGAGCTTGTGTGTTTGCAGAATGCTCATGGCCAGTAAGGAATTGGCCAACTTTGGACAGGTGCGGATATACCTCGATGAAGATTTCACCTGTGCAGTTAAATTCACCGTGAGTATTGAATATTTGATGATCAGCACAGATAGAATATAGACTACTCTTGTTAAGTGGACTGATAGAGGAAGCCTCAGTTGTTTGCAAGAATATCTACTTGTCTCGATTTAAATATTTAATCTTTTCATTTCTACCACTTTTCTTTGCACACATCATTAATGATTCAAAAAGCCATTACTCTCATACAACACAAATTGGAACCAGTCTCTAGCTGTAAGATAAAGTCTAACCTCTTTATTTCTACCAACTATAATTCAACACTTACTTTAATTCAACCAATTTTTCAAATCTCAACCCTTTCCCTTTCAAATTACTATCTTTAATTCAATTGACTATAATTCAACACTTAATTTAACTGTTTTATGAATCCCAATATATATTTATTTATGTAATTTTACCAGCAATAATTTAACACACACTGACTTGAATTCAACACCCATTAAGTGTTGATAACAAAATGTTCTAGAAAAATGTCCACTAGCAGTGAGAATGCTGTAATTAATTGATAATCATCTTAACTGCCGACTTTAATTCAACCAACCTGGGGCTGTAATTTTTTCCAAATATCAATACAACTGTAGAAGAATCTGATGAGAGTCCATAGCCCAAAAACATGGATAGTCCTGGAAGTGGTTGTTCATCCAAGTTTGGAGATTAGATAAGGACATTTGGGGATTTTACAAAAGTGGCCCCTCATCACCTGTGGAAGGGTCAACTCTATACAAGCTAGTAATTGTATGGTCAGGAATTCTTGTTCTATTTAGAGCTGTACTACTCCTTGTTACTCACCCCCAAGTTGTGTTTGTTGTTGTGGCACACACTCAGCCCTAACTCCCATTGTGTGTGTGTGGCAGGCGCTAGGCAATTTATACTTTGTTCACAACTCCCTCACCAATATTAAAATATGGGATTTTAAAGGTAAGCCTCAATTAATTCTATCTCTCCTTTACCCATCCTCTCTCTCACCTTTTTTACCACCATATATGTATTGTAGATGGATTTTTTTCTAAACATTATTAAAAATTACATGGTACAGTAGAACCTCCATGAGAGGACACTCGTGCTAGAGAACATCTCTCTACAAAGGACAGTTTTCACTTGCAAAATTACCATTTTTACTATTTAGCAAGTCTCCAGTAAGAAAATACCTCTCCCTAAAGGACACTTTGGCTCTGCAACTATGTGTCCTTTACAGGGAGGTTCTACTGTATTTTGAAATAAAAAATATAGTTTTATAAGTAAAGACAATATTCTTAGTAGGCTTGGTAATGATGAAGACTAGAGGTTTGTAACTGCTGTGAATACCTCCCATGTAGGAAGTGGAATAGTTTTGTTTACCACAACTCCCTGGTGGTGGGATTGAACTTGTACACAAAAACCCCCATTGAAACAATTTATTATTTTATATAAAGGGGCATACCTGGATCTGTAAAGAAAAAAAAAATGTTTTTCTCAAAATATTTCAAGAGATTGCTCCCTCTTTATTAATTTATTGCACAGTAAACTTAATTTACAAAGTCTTGTAGATCACATGAAAATAACTTTTGATAATTGATAAAGAGGGAGCAATCTCTCGAAATATTTAGAGAAAAAACTTTTTTTTTTCTTTACAGATCCAATTATGCCCTTCTATATAAACTTATTTAATGGATCGTCTTTTGACTCAAATTTATTATTTGCTATGCTATTTGCTTCGCTATGCTACGCTATTCGATATGCTAACTGCTTTAAGGTGCACACTCAGTTGGGACATGATGGCTGGTGTTCAGCATTGACTCTCCCATCCCTTGAGACCATCCATTCCAAGGGAACACCATCTCACTAGGTTGAACTTCAGTCTCTTTTTAACCACAATGACCTACATCAACACCTCACCCAGCTTTCTGCTTAAAAAATAAACTCAATAGGGACATTTACCCTTAATAATATCCATATACCTTTCTCCATTAAGACAATTCTCCATTGACCAAATATAAATAAATAAATAATGTGTGACATTTCTGTAACAACACTTACAGAAATGTCATGGATTTGGTCCTTTCACCTTATGTTTCCTATCCGTAATCCAAATTGTACCTCCATTATCACCTATGTAAGTTTAATTAGGGAGTTGAGCTGTGTGTGGCAGAATTACTTTAAGCTAGAGAGAGTTGACATCCAGACACACTAGTTTGAGGGAATCTTAAACTATAGAACAACAAAGAGAGGTCTGTGAATATCAAAAAATAATCAATGTTTTGAGGATTTTGATTTTTGTTACTGAACTCTTTTTAAATTCTTTTCAAAATGGTTTTTCCTTTTTATATTGATTTTCTAACTAGCATGACACTTTAATGCTGGATGAAGGCCTTACATTTGATTTTGTTGTTCTTCTTTACTGAAATCTTTCTTTTTTTGTGGAAAATATCATCTTGGGTTTTCTTGAACTCTTGTTGTTGTTTTTTCTTATTCCCTTGTGCAAAGATTACACAAATTCCATGAGTCCATGCTCCTTGAGCTGTTTGATGATAAGCAGCGGCCTCTCCCAAAGGTCCTGTTTAGTGCATCTAATGCAAGCCAAAATATGTTCTGGAGCTGCAGGCACCAAGCTACATTTTGTGCAAGCTTGTCTAAAGACAAGAGTAGCAAGATTTTACTCTGGAGATGGTACCAATGTTGTTACCTAAATAAATGATCTATTTCACATATGCAGTGAAACCTCTCTGTAAAAGACAACACCTAGTTGTAGAGCCAAAGTGTCTTTTAGGGAGAAGTGTCCTCTTACCGAAAACTTGCTAAATAGTAAAAATGTTAATTTTTTGGCGATGTAAACTGTCCTTAGGTGTTCTCTCATGGAGGTCCTACTGTATTTTACCTTATCTATCATATTATTTCCTCATTGAATAACTGTACCAAATAATGAAAATTCAATTAGCCTTATTTCAGTATGCCACAGAAATCCTGCAGGGATGTTAAAATTCATCAGCTGCCTGCCATGTGGAAGTGGCAATATTCATGTGGTGGTCTACACCTGGTGGGCAGGGTTACATATTAATGCCCAAACTCTGTCAGAATAAAGAGAGAATGAATATATTTTAAATATTTATTATCTTCTCACAGAAATGAGAATGTTATTCATTTTTGACATGTTGATACTCTACGTTGTTTATACCCTGGCTCTGTGAAATAAATGAAACTAATGAATTACATTATGATAAAGCACAATTTAGATTATAGATGCAAGAAAATAAGACCTAATCCAAATAATTTAATAGTGTGTGATGTTTCGGTAGCAGCATTGTTACCATCATCTGACAAAGGTTTCTTTTTGTCTGATGATGGTAACAATGATGTTACCAAAACGTCACACACTATTAAATTATTTGGATTAGGTCTTATTTTTTCGCATGAATTACATTATATAAACACACCACCTATCTGTTTTCAAAATTATAAGCTGCTTTTAGCACATGTATCTTTTATGTTTACCCTCCCAATATTTTATCATTATGGTAGAGGGAAGTAGGGAATTTTATCATGGAATTTGTGTAATGTTTACACAAGGGGATAAGAAACAACAACAATTTATATTCTAAAAAAGGTTCACATGCACACATAAATAGTTTATAATCTTGAGAAAAATCAATAAATGTGAGACCAACAGCAGTATTTAACCATAAAGTATATCGAGGCTGGTGGAGAAGGAGTTTAAACTGTCATTTCTCAACCTGGCATTGGGCACTTTTTCTGAAGAAAACATTTTCTTCAAGGTAATAAGGCCAAATCTTTTGGTCTGGATTTGGTCTTATTACCTTGTGTTTATAATCTACTAGCCGAATGACCCGGGCAACGCCCGTGTTTTACCCGATTGAATGTTTTGATTCAAATACTATTTGTTACAATTATAAATTGGCGCCTTATATAAATGCATATGTTAGTTAATAACTATAGCCTATGTGCTTTATCTGTCTATGTACTGTTGGCTTCCATAGGCGTCTCTTACTGGGAAAAAGAAAGAGAGGATTCCATTTGGTTATTAACTAATATATGCATTTATTTAAGGAGCGACCCGCTCCAACACAATGGTTACAAAAACGAAAAGGCGAGGGGGGGGGGGGAGGCAAAGGTGGCGTGATCGTAGCCGACCAATAGGAGGGCGCGCCATTCCAAAAAAAAAAAGCAAACGGTGACAGAGATGACTGATGAAGAATGACGTAGAATAATCCAAGTTGTGCCTTATCAAAACATTTTCTTGATTGGCCTCCAATTCTTGCAACCCTACCAGTGAATGCAAGTAACCAAATAGAGCTCTGGTAAGTGCTGTTTTCCACATGTGGTGTACTTGCAATAAAAGCAGTTGCTAACTACCTTCCATGATTTTCATGGCCTGTACCACATGTACTTGGGATAAAAAACTATAAGGTATTGACATGACATTTGTAGGTAAGAGTTGAAAGAATTTAGCACCACTTTATTTATGCCTGTTCATTTTTGAATTATTTTATGAAAGAACTCTTTACTTGTATTTGTAAATATTTATACTATCCCCAAAGTCTATAATTTCCATACTGTACATTAATACTTCACTAATGTGGAATTTCAAAAGACAGCTCCAAAAAAAAAATCTGCATCAAAATTTTTTTTTTTTACTTTAACGAACAATTTAAAAATTACTATACTGTGTTTCAAATTTAAATAAAAACACTCTAAATATATTGAATTAATCTAAAAAAAATAAATATTTAAAAATTTTATTTCAAATGATGATAAAACAAAAAAAATTGTATAATGCTAAATATTTTGAGAATGTCTTTTTTTTGTGCATTTCAAATAAAGTATAATTTATTTTTATAAAATCAGTAAAAAAAATTGAGATTAATCAAAATTTTTGGGAGGAAAATCCTCATTATTTATTTTTGTTTACATTATATGTTATAATGATAGTACCACATCAAAATTCTGAATTATCAACAAATCCATTTTATCAAGGAACATATGGGAGGGCCCGGCTCATCAATTGTGAACCCTTTTTGCCAGTTTAATCTACCATACCACTGTGCAAGGCCCTCCCATTAATTTATCATTTCAGAGCAAGTACACTAGAAAATTGATTAATTTTAAAAAGAATCAAAGGCGTCTAAAATAGTTTAAATTTCATATAATAGATGGGGCTCTAATGGATCATATATTATTAGCCTACATATGCAAATACAACAGAGGTCTGGTTGATTTATAGATGTTTGTTCACCACAGATAAGCCATCCCATTATATTTGTCATTGTAGTAACCTAAGGAATGTAGAAAAATATTTTATTTTGGGGGGGAAAATGGCGCTAAATTTTATTTCAATTCTTAATGCTCTAACATGGGATTATCTGACTTTAAATAGGAAGTCTAGAGAGCGCTCTCTCAGGAGAGACAAAGAATGTTCCAATCTTACAATTTCTGTCTATACAGTAATGTGCCTGTTGTGTGTAGAGAAGAAATATGTGTCAGTCGAAGGCAAAGAGGTCCACTCGGGGAACATTGAGAGAGTCTCTACTAAGGAAAAGGACAAGTTTCCTCAAGAATTTTTCCCAGAAGTAAGACCAGCCATTCTTACATCTATGGAGCTTTTTCTATCCCAAATATAAAACATTCTGTAAAACCCTAAATTAACTATTGGGGGAAGCCTATATAAAGTTATGTTATAAAGTTATAGAAACAAAAGATAGAAAACAGTGTAATTTGTCGTAAGTAGAGGATACAGGCAAAGTAATGACAGGGTATAACTCAGGTTGTCTCTTAAAATAGGCTCAAATACATGTACTGGGTAATGACAGGATGTTTTAGCCATGTAGAACAGGTGTATGTCAAGATCCACTTAAGTTAGGTTTTTTACTATATATGGCAAGTAAGAAGTTTTCACCATAAAAGCTTTGAGAGCTCCCAAAACTTGATTTTAATTCAGGGTTAAGCCACACCCAAGCTCTCTCAGCAAAAATAAAAGTAAATGAGCAAGTCATTTGCTGAAACAAGGTCAAAACACCCGCAGCCAGAACAACTAATTTATATAAATGATGGTTTGCATATATCTAAGCAAGGTATTTTAACACACAGGTCAACACTTATATATTAATATAAAAAGACCAAATCCCTTTTATTAATTTATATGTAATATTTCGGTAACAATGCTGTTACCAAAACATCCCATGTAATTTAAAAATTTGGTTATTTTATGATTCTTATCTTTAATCCAAATTGTACCTCATTAATTAATGTAAGAAATAGTTCCATTATAGGTTTATCAACAGTGCTCTCTATAGAAGTAGCTTGCCATTGACTTCTTCTGTCTATGCCATTGGTCGAGTATAATTGTCTCCTCTGCTGAACTGGCTGGAAAGAGTCAAGGAAGCCACTGGAAGGACACTAGATGAGTTGCAAGTGATGATCAAGTGATCAAATTGGAGAATATTTGTCTATATAGTCACCAAAAGTCAAACTGGACTACAAGGAATAGATAATGATATATTGTGGTAGGTGCCTAGCTCTCCCAAATACAGTAATCTCCCCCACTATAAATGTACTCAAGGGAACCAAGGTACAAAACCTTAATATAAAGAGGCTACCTTAATAAAGATAATAGTTTTCAATAGAAAAAAGTTGGCTTGCAATATTTATTTTATAATATTGAAAGAACTGTAATAGCGCGGTTTTCTGGGAAAATTATATAGTCAGCTATACCTTATAATATAGCAGACCATATATGCATTAACAGGAAAATATAAAAAAGTGAAATTAGACTTGGATCAGGTGGTTAAATTAAGAAAAAAAGGCATCTCCTGAACATGCAACTAAAAGTTGCTGATTGCTTGCACATAATTCTATTTACACAGCTTATATTTGATGGAAATACATTCCAACTGGCCATGATGTTTGAAATGACATATACTAGGGGACTGGGTAGAGTGGATGACTACTTAAATAAGGAAGAAAGTACTGATTGCATTCTCCTTCAACTTACACACGTGAACAGCACACACTGCTAAAGTGAAGTAACATAAAATAAAAATTGGTGAGGCATCAAGGTTTTCTCTGCGACTTAATCTCTTTTATATCTTGTTTTGACTATCACATAGTGCCATGATTTCAATTTACAACAGCAATATTATATATATATAGCCAATTATTTTTATATTTGTTAATGTTTATAATTGTTGAAGAGAGCTCCTCCAGCATTGTCATTCCATGTTATACAGTAAAGCTTTCTAGGAGTGAGAGAGCCATCTAATTAGTCACCATTTCTTGAGTGAACTGCCATAGGAATTGTCAATTATAGAGAGATACCTGTAGTATTAATTTTTTTTAGGCAGTCTCTCTTAGAAGGTTCTATACTGTAGCCACCTAAAAACAAACAATTTGACCAATATCATTTCTAGTATATTGCTATATGTCCACAAGAGCAGCCTGCCTGGTGTGTCCCAGTGTAAATGGTCCAGGAAGGGGTTCATGAGGACTAGATGGTGCATCAACGACACCCAGCTAGATCTGGTCAATGTCCATCTCTTCCATGACATCTCCAACTTTGTGGCCATGGAGCGGGTGAGTGGCTCCACCTATTCCTCCATCCCCATTAGGTACTGATGACACTTGGGGACAGTATCCTTCAACCTACAGCAGGAACCGCCAGAAAGCACTAGAATACACTCTCAAAAGGTGAGTACTCTTTGTTGGAATAGGATTCCATTGCTGTTGTTCATCATTTTATCCTTTCTTTGGTTGAACTACATGTTTTATTTCTTATTGGGTAGCATAAACTCAACCTTATAATATTCAAATCAAAAACCTACTTATTTTATTTCCAATCCCCCAAAAAATCACCTACCTTAGTTTAGCCAAATATAATTAAACTCCAAAAGGGGAGTTGAAGTAAAGAGGTTTGACTGTAAATGATTTAAAAAAAAAAGGAACCAACTGTATTATTTGATCAATAAATTTGAAAAGGTTTGGTTAGTGAAAAGTCCAAAAGCTAGTCAAGTTTTTAATTCTTTGATTTTTTTTAATCTTATTTATCTATATTAAAATAAATATAGTGGGAGTCAATCTTGAATATTTATTGCCTGTATTTAGCCAATAACCTGAGTGTTTGGGAATTGATTGTGTACAAATATATACCTATACCACCTTAGCTTGCTATCAACACTGGTTGCCTGGAATAAATATCCTGTTATGTTAGCTTAGGCTGACTGAATAGGATTGGATCATCTAATCCATCCTCTGATATACCTTGTTGTTTGAATTATCATAAATTTAAAGACAGGTGTAACATGGAGCTTAAAAGAACATCTAGCCTGTGTATCATGTAAGGGTCTTCAAACACTTGTACACAAACTGGATAAGAGCTCTTGAAATGCTATTTATAATTTCTCAGATATTCTTCAATGGGAAAGCTGGCCAATATTAACATCAAACAAGCATTGGATGGAATAGTGACCTAGCAATCTACCCCAGAGTTTGTTTCAAAGATTATATTTCCCAGTCAGCATGACACCCATGGATGATGATAACTAAGCCTGCATCACACAATTGTATCACACAATCAGTTTCTTGGAGCTGATTGTTCTCCCACACATTGCTCCCTCTGCCTCTAACAATTGGCACACATTCTTAGAAGTCTTACCATGTTGGAGTTAATATGGAACATTACCTGTAACTCAATCTGCAAAAAATATATGAATAAAATTGGGGAAATTCTAAGTGTGATAAAAAATATTCAACCCCCTGGGTGCTGTTCTATAAAAGATTAAATAAGATGTTTCATTTCTGGAGTATACCCTAAACTTTCGAGTTATAAGGAGAGAGAGAATGGACTAATTTCTATATTTACTTTCAAATCTTGTGATCCCCTTTTTAAAATATATTTCTATACCACCCAAAAGTGATAATTTATAGACTAGGGTTTAATTCTGCTAGTAATTTCAATTGTACATAAAATTTCAGATTTCTAGGTGGCTGTTAGGGTCGGGAATAGAATTTTTATATTACCTTTCAAAGACATATCTAAAGATAAAAACAGTATCAACAGAAGAATTGAAATTCCAGGACAGTTCCACCTTATAAATCACCTGTACAACAATCTAGAAATACATAGATCTCATGTTCACTCTCTGTTTGCCTGTCTCTTTTGTCTGTTCAAAATCTCATAGTAATACTTGATAAAGAAACTCACTGCCAATTTTTTTTTATTATTATTTTTTATTTTTGGAGTTTTTCCTATGCTGTTTCTCTCAGCTCTCAAACATAGTTTTTCCATGTCTATCATGTTGTTTCTTAGAGATTTTCTGCCACGGTGTTGAGAATGATGCAGGTCTATGATCAAGGAATAGGTTTATGACTATTATAATAAATATGTCACAATTTGAAGATTGTGAGATTACCAGAATGAATCCACAAAGTCCATGTTGTGTGACCCACAGTTTTATATCAAAATTTCACCATTAGAGAGAAATACCCTGGTATGATACTTGTACCATTTATGATAACTGGAATATAAAGCGACTCTGTTTATTTTAGGGTCTCCTCTTTTCCTGCGTTTTTTTTTCTGTTTGTAAAATTATATTCAAAATTGAGGTATTAATTTTATTTTTAATAAATTCAAAATTTGTTTTGGTTACTAAAAAATCGCAAAATAGGAAAGTAAAAGTATTAGATGTTCAGAACATAGGATAGTGTTGATGTTTCAGCTAACTCATGTTCCATATTCCCCTCCTTCACTCCTATTGTTCTTTTGTCTTTAGTGCCCATCAAGTTAAATTTGGTGACTACACATATTCTTTAATTTGATATGTTGATGACCATCACTCTCAGTATAACTTCTTTGTTCCCTTCCAGCCAGCTCATTGGAGGTTTTCCTCCCTTCTTTCTTCACTCCTACTTTATTTGTGTACTTTCTTTTATTCTATAAAATGAGACACATGAGTCCTATTTTTTTTTTTTTTTTTTTAAACACGGGGGGTCGGTGGAAGGCTGGTAAACCGTTTGGTTTTCGACCACTATGACCCGGGTTCGATTCCCGCATTGGACACTTTTTCTGTTTAAAAAAAAATGCTCCAATGGCCCCCGATTCTTGCAAAAGTCCAACCCCACCAGCGAGTGCAAGTAACCAAACGGGGCTCTGGCATATTTGTAAGTGCAAAGTCGAACTGCTTTACACATTCGTATACATGTGGTGCACTTACAGTAAAAGCAGTCGCTAACTACCCACCATGATTATCACGGCCTGTACCACGTGTACTAGGGATAAGCAAAAAAAAAAAAAATTTTTTTTAAACACAGACAATTCTCAATAATCAGGGGGCTCAATGTGAAAGCAAAAATATTACCAAGTGTATATATGTAAAATAATCCCCACCCTTTTTTTTTTTTCTATATTCTGAGAAATTTTTAGCTTAGGTGAACTGATAGTAAACTATGAGAAATTTTAATAACTACTAATATATATATTCATGTTTTTGATATTCATTGTGTATACAGCTTTACAAGCTTGATATCTTAGTGTGATTGAGTGGAGATAAGAAAGAAGAAGATTGTGTATACACTCTTTTTAAATAATCACTTAAAACTAAAATAAAACGTTGGGCAAAAAAAATTATTCACATACAATATTTTTCCTAAAATGGTGTGGATATAAAAATTGACCAAAATAAAAATATTTAATAAATTTTCATATTACCTTCCCTCCCATATTGTAGTAAATTTCAAAAATATTAATGCTATCATATAATACATAAGTCTGTTCATTGTATGAAATGTAAAAATTTCCTATTGATCCAAAATGTACCAAAAAAAACCTACTCTCTCTAGATGATTTCAGAGAGCTATTATATTCATTAGAATCTTTATCAGCAGAACTATGCAAGCAGAATGGCAAAAACCTGAAATACAGAATGGTGGATGTACTGTATCAAATCTAATGATAGACCTTGGAACCAGGGAAGGGAAGCAATATTACATCTTTTGGTTTACCATCTTTTCTAAAGCTCTTGCTCTGCTAATCAGCTATTTCTTGCCATTGAATGAACAGCAGAACTCAGTGAGCTGTGTGTCTGTTACTATTGGATAGCAGAGAGGATGTGGATATACCACAGCAGTACCTTCATATATCCCATAGCTAAATTAGTTGTATAAATTCATAGTCGGTTTTTTTGTCTTATTGTAATTTCCAAATCTTAATTTAGTCCTTTTTATGTAATCTTAGCGTATCTCAAATTTCATAGTTTTAAATTTGTTTTAAAATTTTTTATTTTATTTTAAAGTTTTCGGCACATTTGCATGTATCGGTGTATACGATATATTTTATTACAATTTGTTTATTTCCGGTAAGATCAGTTCTACGCCTATATATAGTTTAGATTTTGTATTATTTTTAATATATATTTGCGAAATCGGCCTGATGATAGGCTAACGCCTGAAAGCTTGCCAAATTGCAGAATAAAAGAAACTTGTTGCAAAAAATTTTTTTCTTCCTTAAATAAGAGAGGAAAGGGTTAAGAACTTAAAATGTACACTTTTTAATTGGGACTATTGATAATTGGGATCCGTTTTTAATTTCCCAGCACATCCCATTTGATAAGAATTGACTTTATTTATATTCAATTATACTTTATTTATACTTTGGGAGAAATTTTTCAGTGAGAGAATTGATCTAACAAAATTTTTTTGGCAATTGTTTTCAGAAATGAAGTAAATTTTACACCTTTGTTCCTATTACTATATTTGTTTAAAGTGGTCCATTTAAAATGTCAAGATATGTGGTGTAATGTAGGACACTCTGCCCCTGGCACAAGTTGTTATGATTTACCAACCTTGTGTGTCCTAATTAACATACCCCGTGTCTGGCAGGTTGCAGACGGATGAGGTGCCATTCTTTATATTTGGGGATTTCAACTTTAGGTTAGACACTCAAGGGGTCATCCAGGTAACAACTTTTTGTCTTCTCTATTTCTCTTGTATGATGTTTCTCTAGAGGATAGCTGATGTTTATCAAACACACTACTTTAATCACTTTGTTAGGTCAGCAACTGATTTTCTAAAGTCCTGAGTTATCTACTTTTAAAATGTTTTCAATAATGATCTCATTCTGAATCCAACCAATGCTTAATAAAATTGGCTTCAAGCTATAATTTCCTATATAAATTTTTCACTAAATACCAACCGAGATTTATCACTATTATTAAAATAAGGTAACCCTATGTTTTTATAGAAATGATCAAATGTTAATTGTTTGTGTGTGTATGCGCTATTTACATCATTAAACAGTATATTTCCCTGTAGCAGTCTTCAATGATACATTTTAGATCACAGGGATCACCAAACAAACATCTCCAAAAAGCTGCTGTTAACTTTGTGGTAAAGCACAGCACAAGGCTGTACAGGTTAGCCTCAATGTAAGGTAAAACATCCAAGTATTTGTCTTAATTAATAAACTTCATTATATACTTGGGCTATACTGGTTATTTTTCAACAGTGATGCTGTAGGAGAGAACTCGATGAAAATATATTTTTGAATGAAATGTTTGGGACAACACTGTTACCAAAACATCACAAATATTCCATTAATTTAGTCTTATTACCTTATATTTTTGTAGATTTAGTATATTTTATAAAATAATATTTTTCTATAATTCTCTCAAAATATAGAACCTTGCATATCTTTCAGAAGAGAGAATTGCTGAACTGATTTTGCAGAGATCTTTAGTTAAAATGTTAGTTTTAACAAGTTGGAGAAGAGAGCTTATAGTAAGTATCATTTTTACACTAAGGAAACAGAGGCAATTTTGTTCATACTTGGTTATCTCATGTGCCTTCAATAAAGGTCACTGTGTATCAAATACCTTTCAGAGTTTTTGTCTGAATCCTGATATACATGCTTAAAGGTACAATTCTCTTAAGTTTTCTCCATGGGTACACTTGTAATCAGACTTTTATAATATCAGCCTTAAGTTGCTATGGAAACTTAATAAATGAAATTGATACATTTTAACCATTCAATGAGTATTTTGAATCCAAAATATTTCTTTTTTTTTTTTTTAGAACTAGAAAAATAAAAGTTTGGCATTTGCTAAAAAAGCTTAGTCTCTATCTTGAATCTAATTATTCCTCTTGTCGAAACTTTGCTAATTCACCTAAATTTGTATTAGCGATAAACATGCCAGTGACTTGGCCATGGCTGGCTAAGGTCAGGGTTGTAAGTCTTTGGCAAAAAGGTTTAAAGAATTCACACAGTATAGCATACATTCTAAAGAAATTATGGTATATGGGTCAAAAAAGATACATGGAATTTTGGTAGGAGCATTACTAGTCTTCAGATTAGAAGACAGGTTTGTAGAGACTATAGTAACCTAGTTTGAAGATAATGCTGTTACACACCCATATAAAAACAGACAAACACAACACATGCACAAACACACACACTGAAAAAAAGGGAAGCTACCTTTTGTTAATGGTCACTTTGTTTTAATTCCCTAAATCGACTTTGATAATAGGTTCTTCTTATCATTAGCATATATGTGCCTCAATATCTATTTTTAAGACAATTCCTAGGGAAAATTTTATACAACTGTATATTAAAAGATAAAAAATATAGTAAAAACAATTTTTTTTAAGCTTACACTGTATAATACAAAGTTTACCTAAAAAGTCTGTAAACTTTGTTGGCTTGAAAGCACTCTTCAAGCTTTGCTTTTCAAATATAGTTAATAAGTATTTTTATATTCCATTTCTCCACATACTCTTCTGAAGACTACTTTTTTTTTTTTTGGAACCTATCATGCAAACCATGGCTGGCTTCAAAACACCATAGTTGATGGCATAAAAACAGCCTTTTGTTGCATCATGAGCCTGTTTATTAGGATATGTTTTTAAACCTAGCTTAAACTAGTTAAATAGAGAACACTTCTGAAATGGATTGCCAACATGTACGATTACGGAAAAAGGGGAGGGTTGATTCCTCTTTGAAGCAATTTTCCTAGCCTTTTCTTATTTTCTTTTATAGTAACGATGTTACCTTTTCCTATTTTGAAGTTTATGCCTGTGTTATTTCACTTTCAAAAGCTTTGATAATGCCTTTTTTCTAGTGGTATCTTGTTAAGAACAATTTTTTTCTTCATTTTGGTAGCAATTTGCATTTTTTCTTTTTAAAATTTGATAAATGGAAAGATATTATATTGAATATAATAAGAATAGTGCAAAAATGTGTATAACATGTGGCAAAAAAGAATGTGGATGTAAACAAACACTACCACCAAATTTATTGCTTTGAATCGTGATCCGTTACCTGAAACATGTTCAACATTTTTTTCGTTTTGAAAATCAATTAAGGGAAAATTTTAAGTTTGTCATAAAAGCCTAGTATCTTAATTATAATTTATTTTTTAGGACTTAGGACCAAGCTTTTATGTTGTTAGAACCACATTTAAAACACTTTGTATTTAGAATTTGAGACTTCAGAATTATGATGTTATGATCAAATGGGTGTTTTGAAGGGAACTGTTATGCTGTTGCACCACCTTGGTATGTATAGGATTGTGGAGGTGTGTTTGTTGATTATCTCCATGTCTCTGTAGATCAGACCATACCCAATTTTAGAGAGTACAAAAACATATAGCTTTATTCCTAGAGGTACTTGAAAACAACAGAGAAAGGTAAAGTAGCAAATGATTTCTCACACTTACTGACAACAAAACTCACAATCATAGAAAGAATTTATTTGATACACTATAAAATGAAAATATTCATATGAAGATTGTGGCAGAGTGTGTGACAATATTTTTGATTCAAAAAATCAAATATATTAACCTGTGTTTAACCTTGTGGGGGTCCTGGGTGTGTTAGAAAATCACCAAGCAAGCCAGTCCCATTCTAGTGAAGTGTGCCACCAATGGAGACATAGTCAAGATGCTCTACCGGGACCCTGCCAATGAAAATAAGGTAATTTCATAACCACTGTCTTAATGTGAAAGTAAGGCTGTTATATTGTCCTTTATGTTAGTTTTTGTATTCAAACTCCATTAGACAGTATGTAGTTATACTAGTGGAGAAGGAAGCCAGGACCATGTGGACCTGGAAAAGACAATTGAAGAAGAGACATCATTATCTTTCTTATCTCCCCTTTCTCATTCCTATCAAGGTGTCTGTGGATGATGGATGAAGGGTGTGAGAAAAGTAAAAGGAATATGCTTTCATTGCTAAAACTGAGAGACATCCCTAAGGCCATTCTTTCCAATATTAAATTGTTATTTGTAAACTATTGTAACCTCTCATCATGAAAGGTGTCAACTGGTTAAGACTCCCAAATTAACCAACGCCCATCCTACCCGAGTATAAGCCTGGTGAGAACATAAACTGCTTGCTATCATCCATCCAGATAGAGTGGGACCATGGTATGTGAGCAGGTGGTGCTGACTGTAGAGAAGAAGGTGTTTGACATGGAGAACCATGAGGAGACCTTCCTCAGTGGATGCTGGGTAGGCTAGTACTCACCTCTCTGACCTACATGCCTACATGACTTTGCTGCTGCAGCTCAGGGAATTTGACAAGGAGTTGCAGGCTTTCCAAGACCAGCTATTTGAGTTTGAAGTTTCCTTCCCACCCAGGTAAGTCATTATTGTTTTAGTATATACAGTAAAACCCCTCTATAGTGAACCCCAATGGGACAGAGCTTTTGGTTCACTATAGCCACGGTTTGGCCATTTTTTTTAACTTTTCTAAATTTTTAGACCGTATAATTAAAAAACAGCCATACAAACAGGAAAAGGCAGCCACTTAATAATGGTCACTTAGTTTTAATTCCCTTAATTGACCTATTTCTTTACAGTAATGCTGAATATCAAAAGAAGTCATTTGTTAATAGGTTCTTCTTATCATTAGCATACATGTTTATATATAAACCTATGTATTATTTAAAAATTAAGCTAAATCCCCTAGGCAAAACATTATTAATTATATATTTAAAAGGTATAAGAGTATTTTATAACATCTTTCTCAAATAATATAATACTATATTTTTATTTGAAAAAATGCCTCTAATACCTTGTTGTTTGAAAGTGAAAAGTAAAATTTGAAAATCAGAATTGTCTTAAAATATCTTATTTCATTCAAAGAAATAAAGCATAATGTATTCTGAATCAATTGAGGATGAATCAAAAGTATCTAATTCAGAAAAACCGACGCGAAACATGTTGATACGATAGCGCGATCGGTAAAATTGCGAATAAAAAACGCCAATTTGCAAACACAAAATTGGTGGTAAAATGGCCTGCCAGTGGGAATATGCGCGAACCCTGAATGAGTCATATACCTAACAAGAATTCCATTCTAAAAATAGAACTGTAGTGGTAGTTTTTGAGAATTTATAAATCGATTTGTTTGTGGCTCATGAGACACAGGGAACTTGGGGGAACTGTTTTTTTTTTTTTTTCTTCTTTAAGTCCAGTTTTCACATATTCTTCTGAAGTGTATATTAAATTTTGTTCTTAACCTGTTATTCAAACCATTTCTGGCTTCAAAATTATTTGGAATTATGTTTTAGCCTAGGTTAAACTTGATATAGAACGCTTCTAAAAGGGTATGCTGCCACTGTTTTTTTTTTTTTAGAATGTCACTCTTTGTTTCTTTTCTTTATTTTGGAAGCCATTTGTATTTTCTTTTATTTCAAAATTGTCGAATGCAAAGATATTCTATTAAATAAAAGTATTATGTGTAAAAATTTATACAACCTACAGCAAAAATAGAATGGAAATGAAAACAAACAATGCCGCTAATTTTTTGTTTTGAAATCGCGATTCGTGAGCTGAAACATGCTCAAAATTTTGTTGTTTTAAAAAAAATTTAAATTACAATTTTAAGTTCGTTATAAGCATAGTATTTTTAATAGATTTTATCATTTTGGGACCGAAAATAGGTTCGTTATAGGGGTAGTTCGCTATTTTAAAAATCGCAAAGTTCGTTATAACGATGGTATTTTCAATGGAATGGAATTGGGAATCGCCGTGGATTCGTTATAAGGGAAGGTTCGGTATATCCAAGGTTTGTATTAGCGGGGTTTTACTGTACTTGAATAGCTTCTTCAGCCTAAAACATTAGGAATATAACTACAACATATTGGTTTAATTGACACAAAAATTTATTTTTAAATAAGATAAGTAACAATACCTAATCAATAAATGACATTTTGGTAAAAACTTGTGTCCAGTAACTCGGATACTGAAATGTCATGCACAATTTATTTATTTGGATTTAGTCTTGTTATAATTTTACACAAATAAATTTACTGGCAATGCGTTTCTTTTTTAAATCTCTACAGACCTTACTGCAATGATATGATTTAATGAATGAGAGGGCTTGGCTCATCAGTAGTGAACCCTCTCAGCGGTTTTGCCAAATTAGTTTAGTCTTGTTATATCTAAAGAAGAACACATGATAAGAGAATAACAACTTCTTACATACTGTTAATTTATTTTTGATAATTTACCATATTTTATCTTTAATTGAAATTTGATTTTTAATATTTGCCCACAGTTGATATATAATACCTCCTAACAGGCCTGGTTCACTAACCCATTGTTAAAGTATCTTAGTTTTTGACATATTTTTGTAGGAAAAGGAAATTTGATGGCTTGGGATAATAAGATTTTTACCTAGTGAGTAGAGGTAGGTAGGGATTTCTTAATGGAAGTTTTTATTTCCTATTCCAAGATGTGTTATATATATATGTGTATGTACACAATTCATGGACATTGATGGTAGAAGGTTTTAGCCTTGCATCACTCTGCCTAGAAGTGAGTCTAGGAATGGAGGTCTCCCATTGAATGAACCAGAAAAAAAAATGTAGATGCTATTCACTACAAGAGGTAGCAAATCTAAATAAGCAGACTAGATGTAACGTTTTAGTATGAAAGCTTTGTCAACATTGTCTGAATTATGTATTTGATCTTATTATGTTAACTTTGTGAATAATGTTTAGGCAGCAATATTACCACTGTTATATGTATTCTAAGATGGTACTTACATTAGTTGATTCCTACAGAGTGTCTGTGGGTATTTGCACCATGTATTGTTGTGTGCCAGCTATCCCTATGAGGAAGTAGAAGACCGCGAGAACACCTACATGAAGACCCGCTGCCCTGCCTGGTGTGACCGAATTCTTTTGAGCAAGTCAGCTCGTGCTCTTGTCTACAAGGTATGTAGCTGCTACTGTACACGTGTGCTGCCAAGTTATATGCTTTGTAAATATAGATACATTTATATATATACATTTAAAGACCTATATTTCCATTTGCATGTTAAATTATTTTATTGCATCATAAATGAAAAAGTTGACCTTCCAGACAATCATCTTATTGTATATCCATTATGGACTGTGGCTGTAGAGTATCTTGTCACAGTCCATAATTGAGGTAGAAAAAAAGAGATTCTCCAAAAGCTCAACTTTTTCCTTATGTTGCAATATCTGAAGCAATTGGAAAATATATGTCTTTAATAAAATTCTGCATACACACATATGTTAAGTGACTGTACCACCACAATATGCTACTGTGCTGCTACTATATTGTCCTGTGTGCAGCCCCCGGAGGAAGCCAGTCCCCCAGTGGCCTACCAGACCCTGGGTTCCAACTCCTGCATGGGAGACCACAAGGTAAGGCCAGCCCCTGGCAGCTGTCACAGTACTGACCTGTGCTGCTGTCCACAGCCTGTGATGCTTTTCTTCCGGCTGCTGCCTCTCACAGGTAGGAGCTCCAACGGGCTCACCCGCAACCTGCCCAGCAGTCCTCCCACCAAGTGCCACCGCTGTTGCGTTGTGCACTGACACTCTTTTATTTTTTTGCCTTCTTTTCCTGCATGTAAGTTTTGATTTGGTTTTCCACTTTTGGTTTTCTCTTCTTTTATGTTGTGAACTGGAGATGCCAGCCTGTTGAGTCCGGGTGGTCTGTCTGTCTGCCCAGGGGAGCAGTGCCTGCCCACCTGTGCTGGGACTTCAGCTCCTTGTAGGTTTGGTGTGGCTCCACTCTGGTTTCCTTTTGTTGGCACACCCCTTTTATTTTGGGTTTTTTTGTTTGGTTGCCTTTTATTTATTTTAACTCACTCTCCCTCTCTCTGCCTTTCACACAAAGCACTGCAACTGTGTGCTCTTTTATCCTGTTTGTATTCACCCTATATGATTGAAGTATGCTAGCGTTGGTTTATATACTTGGCCACATTCAATGAGACTAGAGATTACATCTCTCTTTGGAAGGCTTGTTAACATTCAAAATAAAGAAATTTTCTCTTGGCAACTTTTGGAGCATCGATATTATTCTCCTTTTTGGATCAATTATTCCAATATTTATGCTGCCATCTATTCACTCCTATTCCAACATTTTTATTACTTATAATTTCAGTTTTTTTTCCACAAGTTTTCAAAGCTCAATTTACATATCTTTCCTATTTACTAGAGGGCTCTGATATTCTCTATATTTATTGCGCTCAGTTTTTCTTTTATTAAGGTTAATATTATAAGTACAACTTGTTGCCCAGGACCTCTCAATATATTACGGTTGTCTTTCCAATATAAATGTGTTTGTTTTCATAAGAACATAATGGCCACAAGGTCTCAACCATAGTCTTTTCTTATCTCTCCTGTCCAATATAAAAAAGTGTGTGTGGTTCTTGAACTCCACAATTGATAAAATACATGACTGGGAATACCCATTAGTAGCAGGCCGACTTCAATATTAAATGGCTATCTCTGACATGAGGATCTCTGCCTTATATGCAGCCGTTGTCAACTTGAAGTACAGGTGTTGCTCCTCCTATGTTCCTTCATCAGAAGCCCTTACAGGCTACGAACAGTTGAGCCTTGTACTTTAGTAAGTTATTGCTCCCCCTCCTCCTATTTATCCGAGCTTAGGACAAGCAATGGCAGAGTTAGCCTTCTTGAAGACCTTAATAGAGGATTTTACTTTATTCAGCCTCATTATACTTCATGATAGGTGTGTGTCTGGAACTTGTTGTTAAGGGATGCAGTTAGTGACTTGTTTTCATAGTACAAGTGGGACTTGCTGGTCCTATGGATCAGAAGAGGGTCCATTTATTATGTAATAATGGAAGGATTTCTCTTATGTTTGATTAGTTAGGTAGACAAAGCAGCACTGAGGTTAAGATAAGTGATTCTCTCACCTGAAATAATTATTTGAACATTTTTGGGGATATATCTTTTTTTGTCTACTTGAAGAGGGGATGGAGTTCTGTATGTTTTGTTTCTTTAGGCAATAAGATAGATAATGAAGTACTAGATGAACAGGAAAACCTACTAGATCATGTAGTCAAATTAAGGAATATTCTTGTGCCATCTATTTGAATAAATGGCAACTATATGTTGATTTTTATTTCAGAATATTAGCCTAAAAACTCTTAATAAATAAAAGCCAATCATATAGATGTTTCCTGCTGTTGTCATTGTGGTGTAGGCTGTACATACAAAAATATGGCCCTAGAGGCTTCATGATAAATCATAAAATGGGGCCAAAAGTAAAAGCATTCTGCTTTTAAGGGTCAAAGAACGCTATAGAATTGAAATAATCTGGGCTTAGAACAGAATTCCATCCTCTTCCCGTTCAGAAGCAGAACATTTTTCCAAAAAAATTCTCATTTGTAGATTTTTGACTTGCATCTATTCAAGAACTGTTTGTATATTTCACAGATGGAATCACATATTTTATCCATTGCAAATTTATTTCATCTGTTGTCTTTCCTTTGCCACCCAGTATCTGTTTGTTTACCTTTCAGTTTCGATCTGTTGAAATCTCTCCCTTCTGTCCTAACAGCTGATCAGTCCCTTCTGTCCAGAAGAGAAGCAACTTCTGACAAGACCGGGCACTCCCTCATTGGCTTTCTTGCCCACATTTCAACCACAAAAAATAAGGACTTGAACAAGCTGGCATCTTTAGAATTTGCTTTTTTTCACATTCTTCATGTTTTATTTGCTGTTATTGCACCATTACACCATTGCTTCACCACAGGTTCATTTGTTTGTTTATCTCACCATTTATTTTATTTTGTTTATTTTTAGGTCTAGCGTGCTGTAAATATTATTTTATTAACTTTTATGTTTGTTTCACAGTTCTAATGAATGACATCACACACTGTAGCTATTTTGTTTGGTTCACTTGCATACTTTTTCAAAAAATAGTTTTATTTTTTTATATTTTTTAACACCTCATATGATGAGCATTTATTATTATTTATTTATTTATTTATTTATTATTTATATATATATTGTTACATTATATGTATATACTCTGTGTATAAAACTATTTTAAAAATGAAACTGGCTTTAGGTAGTAGAAATGAAAAAGGTGGCACAATCAAATCATTGTTACCACCTCTCGATTCTAAATCCGAATTGTACCTCATCACATTGTGTTAGAAAATGTTCATCTTTAAAAATGAGATATATCAACTTTTCCAGTGTCATTTGATAAGTAGTGTGCCTTTAAAATAGGCAAGTTTTCTTCTTTATAGTCAACTCCAGTCAATGGCAAATTGGAGTTCATTTGAAACCAGAAAACTTATCAACATGTTATTGCAACAAATATTGTTGTTTAATAAGGCACACAATTTGGATTATAAAATATAAACACAAGGTAATAAGCCCAAATATAATTTATTTATTTAGATTTGGCCTTATTACCTTGTGTAAATACAGTTGTTTCTTAAATCTTTGAAAAACAAGCCAAGGGACTTCTGAAATCTCTGGTCCTAAATGTGGTTATTCACAAGGTGAGAAAGGAACCAAATAACTAAATTATATATGGAATTTAAGTAACAGTGCTGTTACCAATTAATTAAATATTACAACTGGTTTCTGGAGATGTTTCTTTTCTTTTTTTATTAATGCAATCTCAAGCTTCCAGGCATCTCTGCCCTTCTACAGGAGTATGTAAAAATGAATAAAAATTCAATACTTTTGTCTGAATATGGTAGCAATGCTCTTACTGAAATGTCATGTATAATTTGGTTCTTTGGATTTGTCCTTTCACCTTGTGTGTCTTTAGATAAGAATTGTACATCACATCACTAAATTCATTAAATAACTGAAAAGCCTTCAAAATATATTCTCTATTAAATAAAAATGAGAAAAAAATTTCTAGGATAAAGTATTTATATATCTTTTATTACTATGGGACACACATTTAGCATTAAAATAGGTACAAAATTAATTTGATGCATTTCAAATATTTTGGCCTTAAAATGTTTGATCAGTTTTAAATTCAATTTTTTTTTATTATCCCATTGTATAATTATCAAGGTAACGGAGGCTAAATTCATAGATCAAATTTAGTCCCCAAGTCTCCATGATGTGTAAAAAGAGCTGTTGTTGTTGGTTGGCTATCCAGGGGACGCCACATGGTTGTGAGACTTTGTTTCCCAAATTCAAAATTGAATTGTAAACTTAAAAACCTTGATCTTAAATCTGAGATAGGGTCTTTTAAAAAATGTGATTGAATTTATTTCTGGTCATTTTTCATATTAGAGAATTGTATTTTTCAACCAAGTTATTTTATATTCTTACTCACTATTGGAACCCAATTACAAACCTGTCTGGTGAAGCTGACCTTCTTGACCAAGACCAAATAAGTAATCTGTGTTTTAATAATAATTTTATTTAGTCAAACCTCATAGACACTTAAATTGGGCTATATTTACATTAACACATTCCTCGTATAAAAGACATCTTTATGATAGTTGAATTTTCACAGAGTAGGTCCTTCTCTTTTATCCATTGAAAAATGATCTCTTTATTCCCCCATTATTAAGGTCTAAAACTTGGGTCCCATTGAAGATCTTATTAGAGGAAATTTTCTACACATGAAGATAACATTTATTGTGCTGACCCTATAGTGATCTAATTCTCTTTCTCTCTCTATATATATATTGGGTTCTCACCTCAGCTTTGCCTACTGTCATATCAAAACTTCCTTACTCTGGACAGTACATCCTCCCATAATCTGATGAAGCATACTCTTCAATTAAAGAGTATCCATGTTTTTAGGAAGTCTCTTTTGGAGTGTGTTCTACTGTATGTAGACTATTTATCTTTTATTTTGTAATGTTTCTAACTTGTTCCATAACAAAGGAGTTTTATACTTTTCACTTAGTTGTTGTATCAACTCTCAGGCAACTTAGGGATGTCATCTCCACATATCATTGCATACTCTATGTCCTCCAACTCAATGTTGCAAAACAAAATAATTAAATTGGAATGGTCATAGTTGTTGGACTCCAGTTCATTCTCATAGTTGTTGGACTCAGTTCATTCTTTAAATTAGAGAGCTCTTGCATTACTTTAATATAAAATAAAAAAGTTAAAGTGTGTGTATTTAGAATTTTAGCATAGTCTTCCGAGTAACTTTGGAGTGGGGGGATTAAATAGTTTCTCAAATCAACCTGACTTATTTTTCTCATCTTAAAATGTACAGTAGAATCTTTCTGTGACAGACACCTAGTTGTAGAGCCAAAGTGCCCTTTAGGAAGAGGTGTCTGTCCTCTTACCGGAGAGAGTTGCATTTTTTTTATGTTAACAAAAAATGCTTCAATGGCCCCCCAATTCTTGCAAAAGTCCAACCCCAGCAGCGAGTGCAAGTAATCAAACAGGGCTCAGGCACATTTGTAAGTGCAAAGTCTAACTGCTTTTCACATGTGTAGACATGTGGTGCGCTTACAGTAAAAGCAGTCGCTAACTACCCACCATGATTATCATGGCTTTGAGATAAGAAAGAAGAAGAAGATGTTAACAAAAAAGAGAGCTTTACAAGCATTTTTATTTATTACTAGCTGAATGACCCGGGCAACGCCCGGGTTTTACCCGATTAAATGTTTTTATTCAAATACCGCCGTGGATGTCACTCATGTGAAACGTCCCGCTCCAAACTTTATGTGCTTTAAAATATAAAAATAAAATGTAAATTTTCGCAAAGATATTTTAAAATTTTATTATTTCGATTTTCAAATACTATTCGTTACAATTATAAATTGGCGCTGTGGATGTCATTCTTGTGTCCCGCTCCAAACTTTGTGTCTGAGAAGCGATATTTTTAGAGAGAGATAATCTGGCTTTGTGTCTTCTGCTTGAATGAATGTTTTTTTCTGTTAGAATTTTGTACCTGCATACTAAAAATGAACTGGCTTCACCCCTGGTCTCTGATTTTTGGAGTTTTTCCCGATATAATTTTGTATCTGATAATCAAACATGATACAGCAATATTGTCATCAACATTTTCTGACTGAAAAAAACAACTATCTTTGCCCAAAACCTGTCAATTTCACTTTTTTTTTTTTTTTTTGGCTAAATATCTCTTCCAGGTTTTTCTCTAATTTCTGTTAAAATTCGTTTTACATGTACATTAAGTCAGTTGATATTACCTCCTATCTTCACCGCTAGAGGCGCTGCTTGCGAGCGAAAGGGCAAATTTGCAAATAACTCGAAGAATATTCGGGATAGAGACCTGAAATTTTCACTAAGTTTTACCAGATTCTACTCTATATACTGTTAAAATTTCAGTCAGATTAGTTACGTATTGTAGACGTGTATAGCTGACATAGGAACAAACACACATACATACACGACTTTTATATATATAGGGATTATAACATATTAGTAAAAACTGGTTATAGTAAACTAGTTAATTACCATTAAACATTCAAAATATTTTTTTCTTTTTAAAAATAATATCATATTTGTTCAACTTTGATTTTCTGAATGGCATATCTTTTAGCAGTTTTCAAACCTTGTTTGGTTTCTATAAATGAAGTAGGCTTTAGCTTCATGGTCTCCACTTCACTTTCTTCTTGAATCTTATCATTTAATCAATAGGTGTCAATAAGAATATCTAAAGTTATTATTTATTTGCAGTGAAATCTCTTGAGTTTTTGGTATCGTCAAAAGAACAATAGTAATAATCAATTATTTTTCACATACATTGCAAGACCCTTTCCATATTGTCATCCAAATGAGCATCTTCCATTGCATTTTAAATCTATTTGTGTTGTTTTGGTATTTTTGGAATATTTAAACTTGAAATTTTCATTGTTGTCGTTAACGTCCATCAAGTTGAGTTTGACTTTTGATGACTATATGGACAAATATTCTCCAATATGATCTGGTAGTGACCATTACTTGTAGCTCATCTAGTGACCATCTGGTAGCTTTCTTGACCTCTTTTAGCCAGCTATTTGCAGGTCTTCCTTCAATTTATCCTAACCTCAACATCTTTTCCAAACCATTTTCTCTCTTTATGTGTCCAGAGTAGGTCAGGCTTTGTTTATATATTTGGGATTCTAGGGATCCAACAGAATTAATTTCATTTAAGATTGAAGCATTTGAACTCTGTCTGAGTAGCTTTCTCCATGTTCACATATCAAAAGCTTCAACTATGTTTCTTTCTTCTTTTCTGAGAGTTCAGCTCTCACATCCAAATGTGACCACAGGGAATACCAATGCCTCTACAATTCTCTTCTTTGTCTTAAATGAACTGCCTTTATATTTCACAATCTTGTCCAATTTAATCTTTGTTTCACTTCCTAGTGCTATTTTTAAAGGATTACCACAGGATCAGTCCTTATCCCAACTCTCTTTCACCCTATTTATTGCAGGTATAGAAGAAAATTTTCACATAGCACCAATATTGGACTTTTCACTGATGACATTTATTCTATGGAGCAGCCACACTAATTGGAAAAAATCTGAAAGGGATTTGAACAAAACTCTTCTCCATCTAGAAAAATTTGCTAATAAGCTTAAATTAGAAATCAACCCCCAAAAATCTGAAACCTGTCTTTTTACTACCGATAAGAAACTATACAAAATAAGACCACAAACAAGATTTATAGCAGGCCATCTCAAGCCATTGAAGATAGCAAACAACAACAAAATCTACTCCACTTGCCCAAAATGTAGCTTGGCATCTGCAGCTCCAGGACACATTTTGGCTTGCATTAGATACACTAAACAGGACCTTTGGGAGAGGCCGCTGCTTATCATAAAATAGCTCAAGGGGCAGGAACTCATGGAATTCTTGTAATCTTTACATAAGGGGATAAGAAACAACAACATTTTTCTTTTTACTTCCTCTAAGCAACCTCATCAATCCTGGATTCTAAGAATATCAAGTGATCAACTATATCAATTTTTCTTGTTGAATTTCAAAGATTTTTTAATTATCAGTAGTTGTAATTTTGGACTTGCTAATATATATATATATATTTTTTTTTTAACCCAAATTTTTCAATTTATCTTTTAACTTTCTCAATATCTTTTAGGTCTTCTTTGTTTTCTGCAAGCAGTGTAGTGTTATCAGCATAGCGAAGGTTGTTCATTCCTCTAATGTGTACGTCAATTTTATCAAGATCTCTACCAATCTCATGATATGTTCAATGTAGATATTTTCAAATCTTAAATATTTTTATGCATTTGAATAACTTTAAATCAATCGTTAAGATCAAGGTATATTTAGGTTTTATATAAGTTTAAATTTAAATAAAAATAAGTTGATAATATTTTATATTTGGTTATTAAGAATAGACAGAGATATTTATAATACACCTACCTTCCTGGAGCACAGAATGCCAACTACTTGGGATTAAGAATAAAAGTTACGTGCTAAAATGTAAAAAAAAAAAAGATTATGGTAATGACAAAGTGAGGTATATTCATTATTTTTTATTTATTTAAATATATACAAGTTGCGTTCATTAATTTCCAGGACTGCTCTGTATCTTTGAAAAAATAAAATAAATAAAAAACTAATTTAATATTTTTCAAAATATGCCTTTCCTGCCTCAATACACCTGTTCCATCTTTTTTTCCAATTGTCGAAGCAGGAGATAAAATCACTTTTTGAGAGGTTCCTCAAGGTTGCCTTCGATTCAGCTTGTATCATATCAACGTTGTCAAATTTCCTTCCTTTTAACTTCATTTTCAATTTAGGATAGAGGAAAAAGTCATTGGGGGCTAAGTCGGGGGAATAGGGTGGATGAGGGATCTGTATGGTTGAATGCTTGGCCAAGAACTGCAAAACAACATGGGCTGTGTGCGGCCGCGCATTATCGATGTGAAGTATCCAGTCATTGTTTTGCCATCTTTCAGGTCTTTTAAGGTGCACTGCCTCTCTTAAGCGCCTCATTATCCCCAAATAAACCTCTTGATTAATTGTTCGTCCGAAAGGAATAAATTCATGGTGAACCAAACCATTAATATAAAAAAATGTAACAAGCAATGTCTTGACTTTGGATTTTGTAAATCTTGCCTTTTTGGGTTTCGGTTCCCCTCTTTCAATCCATTGGCTGGATTGACATTTGGTTTCCGGGTCATACTGATACACCCATGTCTCATCCCCGGTAATGATTTTTTGCATCCATTCTGGAACGGTCCGAGTCATTTCAACCATGTTTTTGCAGACATCCATTCTAACCTCCTTTTGTTCCTCTGTTAGAATCCGGGGAACAAATTTTGAAGACGTCCGGATCATGTCCAAATCTTTTGTTACTATTTGATGACACAGTCCTACAGATAGTCCAGTCTCTGAAGATAAATCTTTAATAGAAATTCTTCTGTTAGATTTAATTAATTCCTTTATTTTGAGCTTGTTTTCCTCGCAACGTAATGATCTTGGACGCCCAGTATGCTGATCATCGTTTACCTTTTCCCGACCTTTTAGGAAGCGTGAAAACCATTCAAAAGTTCTTAAACAGGATAAAGCTGCATCGCCAAAAGCTTCTTTAATCAATTCATACATCTCAGTAGCACTTTTTTTTCAATTTAAAACAAACCTTAATGCAGATTCTCTGCTCTTCGAAAATGGCCATTTTAAAATTAGAAATGCGAACCTTACAAGGAAGTTGTTTTGTTCTATTTTTAGATCGGTGCGTGCGCCACGAGACTTGTGCTTTCAGTCAGGTGTGGTAGAATGTCCAATATTCAACTCTGTATAAACATTTTTTCTTTAGCTTTTTTATTTATTTTATTTTTTAACCAGTCCTGGAAATTAATGAACGCACCTTGTATATTTTTGAAAATGTGTATTTTAAATTTTATAATCAACTTAAATTTTTACTTTTGAAAATTTTTTGTCTACTAGCGGGAATGTCTTTTATATATAAAATCAATAAATAATGGATTGGGGAAAGTGTCCCTTGTTCAGAGGTGTCCACTAATAAAAGTTCTACTGTTTTAATTTGATTATCAAATGAAAGAAGCCAAAGTTGAGATGTTCACATTAACCACTGACAGACTAGTAATAACTCCTCAGATTTCAAACTTGGGTTGAAGATTCTGATATGTCTTCTTGTTCTTGCTGCAATTCTGTCCAAGGAAATTTTGGCCTTTGAAATATTAAGGTTTTTTTTTTTTCTATACTTCATAGTTTGGGTAGTAAAATAATGCATTGGTGTTGTTCTTTTAAAGGCAACTTGAGAGATTTTACCATTGACGGGCTCCACATTAAACTCACAAGTCGAAAGGCTTACAATTGAAATTCAAACGGCAATGTCAAGAGCAGGGATGAGACGTGAGATAAAATCTGGTGGTCTGAGGTCTAAACCGTGGTACGATGAGCAATGTTATACGGCTAAGAAAAAAATGAAAAAAAATCTTAAACTGTATTTATTACAAAATAATGTAGTTAACAAAGATTTGTTTATCACAAGCAAGAAAGAATATTTATCATTAATTAAACTTAAAAAGAACCAATACTTTGATGATATACAGAATGTCCTCTGTAATGCTAGAAATGCTTCTCAATTTTGGAAGATAATAAAATATTTTAAGCAAAGAACCACAATTAAAGGCAATATCTCGATGTGTGATTGGGAGGATTTTTATCGAAGACTGCTGGCTTCCCCACCTATAATGGACGCGTATATATCACCGGCGCTAACATATATGGACCCGGATCTGGATGCTGAAATTTCGCTTATGGAGGTCACCACTGAAATATCCAATCTGGGGAAGGATAAAGCAACGGGACTGGATAACATACCAAATGAAGCAATCAAAGTTTTACCTGACGAATATTTGATTCTATTAACAAATATATATAACAAAACATTGACGACATCCTCGGTTCCATCAGCGTGGACTAGAACAATTATTCATCCAATTTTCAAAAATGGCGACCCAAATATACCATCAAACTATAGAGGAATATCATTGTTATCCAATTTATCAAAGCTCTTTACATCCATATTAAAGACAAGATTGAATAATTGGATTGAAAAAAGGGGAATCTTAGCGGAAAACCAAGCGGGCTTCAGAAGTGGATATTCCTGTCAGGACCATATTTTTACCCTTACCTCACTGATACAGATGACGCTGAGCCGCAAAAGGAGGAAGTTATATGCCTTCTTCGTAGATGTGAAAAAGGCCTTTGATACAGTACCACACTCTCTGCTTTGGAGGAAGTTGACAGTTTATGGTTTAAGTACCCGATTTATCAGCCTTATAAAAAGCTATTATAATCAAATGTCAGCAACAATAAGATGGAACGGATCACTTACAGAATTTATAAAAATACAAGCTGGTGTTCTACAAGGTGAACCCCTGTCACCTTATCTATTTATCCTTTTTCTAAACGACTTGGTTTCTCTGTACGATGACGCTGATTTGCCAAGTATTTATTTACCGAATTATGGAAATATACATCTCCTTCTGTTCGCAGACGACATCAAGTTGATATCAATATTTTTAGTGGAATGATCAGGAGTTTCCTTCATCATTTTACCTGGCTGCTTCTCCTTTTCACTTATTACATTGTATGTGCGTGTTGTTGTATTTGTGCATACCTGATTCTAGTCTGGTTCTTTAGACAAATCTACCCAAAATATATATGGCCTGACTTGCAATATGCAGACTTGAAACAAACTTGTTTCAACAATTATTGGATATTTTTGGCATTTATTTTAAATAAAGGAAATTTTGAAGAGAAATCTTTATTAAAGGTAGACAACAATGCTTCTGTGTACCAACTCCTCCAGCTTCTTCTTTTTACTCAATGTCTCAAACTGAGGTTGTCTTTTTGACTATTATATAAAGTAGAACCTCCTTCCTTAGCAGACATTAACAGACACCTCCAACCGACGAACGCTCTCCCAATGCATCATTTATTAATTTTACATATGATAGACATTCCCGCTAATGGACAATTCAGAAAATTGAAGTTGAACAAAGAATATATATATATTTTTTAAAATTAATTTTCAATTATTAAAGAAACTTAGCTAGTTTACTATAACCATTTACTAAATGTTAAACAAAGATATAATAATAAATTAATATAATATTCACATAAAGATTTTTTTCTAGTTTTAACATAAAAATAGCAACTCTCCAGTAAGAGGACACCTCTCTGTAAAGGACACTTTGGCTTTGTAACTATGTATTGTCCTTTACAGGGAGGTTCTACTGTACTAGACAAATGGCCCAGCTTCTTCGCCTGCCTTCTGCCCATGTGAATGTTTGCCCTACCAATATTGTTTGCTAACAAATGTGCTTAATATTATGATAAAGCACAATTTGGATTATAGATTATAATGAAAGAAAATAAGATAAGACCTAATCCAAATAATTTATTAGTGTGTGACGTTTCGGCAACAACATTGTCACCATCATCAGACAAAAGAATAAATGAGAAAAAATATTACAGCAAGTTCTTATATAGTACTGTTATCAAGTGTTTACACAAGATAACAGATAAGGAAAATAGTTTTTTAAGTCAACTTGTGAAATCTTCTTCTTAGAATTAAATTTTATTTACATTACAATAATTTTTATTACACTGCCATATATAAACCAAAGGTTTGCAAGAAATTTCACCAATATATTAAAAAAATATGAAAAAATAAAAATTGCATGGAAACCATGTAATACTATCTCACAATACCTAAACAAGCACAAGAACACCCAATTAACAGAAAGAGCAGGTTTGATCTATGAAGTTAAGTGTGAGAAGTGTGATCAAAGCTATGTGGGACAGACATCCAGAACATTAAAAGAAAAGATGGAAAACCATAAATATGCTCTGAAGTGGGATAGAATTCAAAATTCTGCTCTTGTAGAACACAGAAGGGACACAGGACACAATAAATTCAATTTAGAAAACCCAAGAACACTGGATTATGAAAAAAATTATTACAAAGGACAGTTCAAAGAAGCCTTTTTCATCCAAAAGACATGTACTTCAATTAATAGAATGGAAGAAAGGGGAAATATAAATGATATTTACAGATATGCCTTTAATTATATTTAAAAAAAAAAATCAACTTTCAATTCTAAGAAGAAGATTTCACAAGTTGACTTAAAAAACTATTTTCCTTATCTGTTATCTTGTGTAAACACTTGATAACAGTACTATATAAGAACTTGCTGTAATATTTTTTCTCATTTATTCTTTTGTCTGATGATGGTGACAATGTTGTTGCCGAAACGTCGCACACTAATAAATTATTTGGATTAGGTCTTATCTTATTTTCTTTTATTATAGTGCTTAATATTAATAGTAAGATTGATTATTATATTCATACAGTAAAAAAGAGAGAGAGGAATTAATTAATATATAATATATATTGCAAGAGCTTGTTAATAATATAATCCCTTAGGTAAAATTATAAATAAAAGAAAATTCACTGAGGGAAGAGTTTCTTTTTATTTTTATAATTGTTTAGAAACTCTTCCCTCAGTCAATTTTCTTTATATAATTAACTAGACGGGTGACCCAGGCTTCGCCCTGGGATTGACCCGTGTGCATATCTACCCGAGTGATATATATTTAGATAAGATTTTTTTTATAATTGTTTGTTATTAGCATTATTTATTTGTTTGCATCAGCATAATTTAATCTAATCTTTGATAGAGGGCGCTGTTCGTGAGCTAAGTAGAATAATTTGAATATATAGTTTTAATAATTGATTTATATATTTTTTAAAATAGCCTATCGTCTTTCCCGTATTTTTTTTACCTATGTATGGAAATTTTGGTTTGAATTAGTGAACTACTGCAAATTTGTATACCGGACATACAAACAAACAAACATACAAACATTGATTTTTATATATATAGAAGATATTATTTATTTGCTGCTCTAAAATATGTGAATTAGCCTATTATTAGTTTAATTTGCATGCTCTAGGATTGAAAACTATGAGAGTGACTTATGTTCAAATAAGCAACTCCTTCCAGACTTATCTCTATATTGTGTTTCATCTGGATAGATCAAATGTTGTGGAAACGTACGTGGAACAGACAAACATGTGGACAAGCATTTCTTCTTCTATAGATATCTCAGCTGCATAAATGTTATGGGGGTTTATTATGCAAATGTGTGTGTGTGCATTATCATAATTTGTGGGATCAAGTTCTTATGCATATTTCCCTCCCTATTTTATTAGCTTCAAACAATATGTTATCAATATCTCTCTCCACTAAAATTCCAGTAATTTGATAACCAATTTTTTTTTTTTTGTGTAGCCAAGTTTCATATTTGATATTCTCTGTGGTTTGAGTTAGAAATCTTATCTCGCCCCCAATTAGGTTTTACCCCTAAACAAAATAAGCCAAGATACAATTAGGGTATTGATAGCTGGATATTAGAGGAATCACATCAGGTATAACATTGTACAACTCCTCCCTCCCTCCTGTCTGAGGAATGCTGTTACATATGTTAATTGGTGTTGTGTCACCATGTAAATATACATAATAATAAGGTGGATTCCTGGGGATACATGATTCTTTTGGGCCGGAGGGGGGGGGGCACAATTAAATAATCTGTGCAAATATTTATCTTGAAATCAATAATTATTGTGATGAGTAATTGATGTAATTATAAGAGGAAATAGTATTATCTCTCTCATCACATCTTTAATATAATTATTTCTATACAGTAGAACCTCCATGAATGTCTTGCCAGAGGACACCTCTCTACAAAGGAGACAGTTTTAATTGTCAAATTTACCGTTTTTAATATTTAGCTGCTCTCTGGACACCTCTTTCTAAAAGCACTTTGGCTCTGCAACTAGATGTCCTTTAGAGAAAGGTTCTAGTGTATAGTAGTGTGTACTTTGAGTATTAGATTGAAAACCCCCTGTAGGTTGACCAGAGCCTGTTGTGAGGAGGTTGTTTGTTGTGACAGAGACGTCGCAGTCACCGTCCCACCATGACCTCACCCTGCCTGCAACCTACACCCGGTACATCCACGTCAAGTACCCAGGCTCGCCCGTCCGCGTCTTCCGCGAGACCAGTGTTTAGTCCTCCTCCTCAATCTCTATAATTCTCTATCTCTCTATCTCTCTCTCTCTATTTCTTGAGTGCCATATTTCTAGCTCCCGTCTGGGACAACAGCTCTCTTGACGCATTCCAAACTGTTGTCTCCCAGCGGTAGCCCTTGTTTAGTTTGTAAAACCTTTCTCTATATCTCTCTCTCTCTCTCCAAAGATGAAGTTTGTGATACCAAAGTTGCCATCATTGAGCAAGTCTTGAGTTGGTCTGCTGTAAATAACTTTGTTTGTTTGTGTTTTTAACACCCGTGTTCTGCACACACCACTTTGTGTGAAATTGTTTGTTTTTCTCCCCCTTTTTCACCATATTATGATGTGGCAAAAATACTTTTCATTCCACTTTTTTTATGTTGTTGTCTTCATGTAAATACTAGCCGAGACAAAAGCTTGGAAACAAGGCGTTGAAACAGCTGGCTTCATTTTTCCAAACCCAATCAAGCCGTTTGTAAACCTGTTAGTAGGCTTGGAGTCCCGAGTAGTTGCATTGTTGCGAACCTGCTTGCTGTTGCGAGCCCGCTTGCTGTTGTTGACTTTGTTGCACGCCAGGTCCTGCCCTTCCTCACCCACCTATTTATTTCCATGACAAATAAATCACGAAGGAAATGAATGAGATTTATATATATATGTATGTAATGTAAAGATAGATTGATGTTTCTTTATTGTTTTTATTATTTGTTTGTTTATTTTTTAACCAGTGTCTATGTATATTTTTAAATTTTAAATTGGATTATTTTTAAGAGTTCCTTATTCGGAGAGCACAACAAAAACACACACACATATACACCTAAGTATATATATATATATATTAAAGAAACAAGAATATATTTATATTTATTTATACCTTTTTTCCCCAGAGCAATCATGTGACTCCCCACCATTATATGATGATAGCAGTTATACAATTGGTCTCTCATAAACAATGACAAGAAGAAATATATTTTTATGCTTTCACAGAACATCTAGGCCATCATTTTGTACATTTCTCTCTCGTGCTAGTAGCCACGCCCTCTTTGTTCTAGTCAACCTTGTGGTCCATTGGTCAAATAAAACTATTTGCTAAGTTGTTGTGTTGCTATTGATACATACATTGTTGTTACTTATCCCCTTGTGTAAAGATTACACAAATTCCATGACCCAAGTACACTTGGTAATTCACAATAGGAGCTTCCAACTGTGCATACTGCCAATATCCAGCATATTTACATATATTAAATTGATGCAATTATTTATTTTTACAAATAACTTCCTACAGTCCTCACTGTGATGGCTCATCAGAAGTGAACCCTCCAGGTGATTTCAGCAGTAAGCTGTCCAAACCACTGGGTGAGTTTGATGAGCCAGGTCCTGCCATTTTTTTCCATCGCAGTAAGTACAGTGGGAAGTTGTCTTATTTGAAAAGAAAAAATTTGCATTATATATAAAATAAAAATTAATAAGACAAAATCCAAGTAAATAAATAGTGTGTGATGCTTCGGTAACAGCGTTGTTACCATCATCAGACAAAAGACTGTTACAGAAAAATCACACACTATTTATTTGGATTTGGTCTTATTATCTTTTATTTCTAATCTATAATCCAAATTATACTTTATCAAAAAATAGCAATAAATAGTTTCCTTATGCCACACTTGTGTCTATATATATTGAATGTAGATGGAAAAATTGCCGGGAGGAAATTGATCCATAGAAGCATAGGGTGCTTCTCCCGTCAAAATAAACGTCAAAAACTGATGCCATCTATTGACCATCGCCGCAAACTAGCGGCTTCGGGTCGGTGACAAAGCCACAACACCAGCTTTGGCAAATTGAGAAGCGTCCACCTAGAGACCATGGTTTCGGGCTAATGGCCCTCGTCAGTCTAGGTGGACGCTTCTCAATTTGCCAAAGCTGGTGTTGTGGCTTTGTCACCGACCCGAAGCTGCTAGTTTGTGGCGATGGTCAATAGATGGCGTCAGTTTTTGATGTTTATTTTGACGGGAGAAGCGCCATATGCTTCTATGGATATTGAATGTAGTTTAATTATTGGACTCTTCTAAGTTTACTTGTATTCACTGGTGAGGTTGGACAATAATTGGGGACCATTAAAGTAAAATTGATGCAAGCTGTAAACACCCTGTTCTCTATTGCTCATACCAACAGTTTGTATCCATGTTTGCCAAGTTGTCAAACTGACATGTTAGCTCTTACCACCACTTCTGTAGGAATCTAGAATTCACACAATTATCACTCCTGACATAAGAGACATTTTAACAGGTTTTTATTAAAAGCTGAAGGATCCCAGCTTCACCTGTGAATGCATTTGTGCCCCATAACTAACTATAGATGTAAAATGGAAGGATTTAAAAGCACGGATGTTTCTTTTATACATAATACAAAACTTCTACTGCCCTTACTGCAATGAAAAAAATATATTGGGAGGGCTATTGGCTCATCAGTGGTGAACCCTCCCAGCGGTTTCGCCAATTTAATCCACCAGACCGCTTCTCAGAGCTCTAATACTGTATTGGACGATTCTGCTTATATACGCAGCACTTAAGGATGGAATCTCAGAAATGGGGTTTCAAGAAAACTATGTACATAAGCTTATAGGACAGTAGAATTACATTCAAATATTTGCATCGAGCAATGCTCTTCCGCAAACAATAAGAACGAGACCAGTTAGGCATAAATTAACACAAAGCAATAACGCACCATCTATACATATAAAATGGAAGGATTTAAAAGCACGAATGTTTCTTTTATACATAATACAATAGAAGTTTGTATTATGTATAAAAGAAACATTCGTGCTTTTAAATCCTTCCATTTTATATGCAAAGATGGCGCGTTATTGCTTTGTGTTAACTATAGATGTATTAGCATGACATCTGTTATTAGAAATTGGAGCTTTTTTTGATGCATAGGAATCTTTTTAAAATAAAATAATTTTCTACTGTCCTTACTGCAATCTTAAATTAATGGGAAGGCTTTGCTCATCAGTGATTTCTCATTGCAGTAAGGGGAAAGTATAAAATTCATTTATTTTAAAAACACATGTCAAAAATAGGTTCAATTTCTTATAACTTACTATATTACTAAAATTTTAAATTTATATAACTAATATCTTTTATTTGTATTTTAAAATATACACGGAAATGTAAAAAAAAAGATGAAAAATTGAATATAAAATTCAATTATTCAAAATTAATAATGATTCTTGTGGCAATATGCACAAAAATATATATAGATTTTAAAATTATTATATTGTTAAATATGGGGGGGGGGTAAGTAAAATTCAACACTGATATGTTGGTAAAAAAGTCTCTCCCTTTTATAAAAATGCATTCAATCCATACATTTTGTTGATATTCTTTGTGCAGAACGCATAAGATCACTTAAAAGAATAATGTACTACACCAGTTTTGTAAAATTCATCAAAAAGTCAACCTGTACACCATGGTTTCATGTTATGGCCCACATCAGTACAGGGGTGGCTTCAATTTCATAACTTCCTACGATAGGAGTTATAAAATCAGCTGAATCTGTCAAAAAGATGGTTTAGACTGGTGAAGTGGTAGAGCCAATTTTGGCCTTACCATTCTGATGGGGCCATAGTCCAAGGCTTTTTGATCAACTTGCCAAACTGGTGTTGTGACTTATTCCTTGAAATGAATTTGCACATTCTATGTGTGTGTGTAAAGACTATCAATAAATTCATCATTTTATGTTTTAACAAACAAACCAGACTTCAATAATAATTATCCTTTATAATAAAAATTTTATGATGTGCTAATGAATCTAATACCAGAAATTAGACATTGCTTGGATAAGGTGGTATCATCTAGTAATGGGATACTTATTTTTACTAATGTTGAGACCAATATATCATAAAACTTACATTATTGGCACAACCTGAAAAATAAAGTTGGATTTACAAAGTCACATTAATTAAAGACTGAAATAATATTTATATGGTAAACACAGTAATATTATTGTCACATTTCATAAAAATGAACATAAACTAGACCTCCCTAAAATTTCCTTACTGCTTTCTGTAATTCACAACATAAAGTAAATTTATTTTATGATAGTCCACAAGTTGGGGTAGGTCTCAATGGTTAAATGATGGATACTTATATGGATGAAAGAAAAGGCCGAACGTTTTATAAAAAAAAGATAGAGAATATCCTTCATCTATGCTTACTCAATAATTTTTTCATAATAAAAAATAACATTTCAGATAAGACAAGGATCTTAACGAGAGGTTTTATTTTTTCATTCTGTAGTTGTAGACTTGGTGAAGAATAAAATCGAAAAAAACAGCCACATCTACAACCAACAAGTTGGAAAAACTGAGGTCTGCTGCTCAGTGTTCCAGTTGTCAAAAGGGTCTTCCCTCTATTTGTGTTTGAAATTACAAATGTGAAGATTACTATGTGTATATTTTTATTTTTAATATCATCTATATATTTCTAATAATCCTTAATTTATAAATTATCTCTACTTATTTAATATTTGTCACAGCATGAGTCATATTTGTGTCAGGAGAGAAAATATATAAAAGTTACACTCCCTATAAAGCGAGTATGTTTACGATGAAGAACGCCTTTTTATTTATAAAAAACATGTTTCAAGATATTTTTTTTTATTTAAGACGCTCATTTTTGAACACAGGAATACCACCCTACCTTAGAGTTTCTAAAAATAATTATGAAATGAGAGATAAAGCTAAGTGACATTTGCCAAGAGGGGAGTTGTATTCTAAATTAGAAAGTTGTTCAGTGCTGTGCCTTGTGGAAATATGTCACAATTGAAATTATTTATTCTATAGATAACACTGTTGCCAAATTGGACACGAGGTGAGTAGAGGGAAGAGTATTATAAATTGGTAAAATTATAGTTTTGAAAATGTTAGATTTCCAAAACGAACATGTAACAATGGGTCTAAGAATAGTTAAAGGAATCTTGAAATTTCAAAATTTAGCTCAATATAATAATTAGCATTGGTATTAAGCTGTACTTTGAGAAGATCCAAGGAAATAATAAGGGCGACGCCGATGATGCAAGAACTAACCATGTTTTAGAGTCGTACGTTGCGAAGGCTAGAGGAATTGATCAAGGTTCTACCGCGGCTGCAAGATCTGGTTTCACGTCGCGAAAGCCTATGAATTGATCATGACCGCTGTTTTTAGAGGCCTGTTGTGAGTTGATAGAAATAGTGAGTACTTTTCGAAGGCTCATGGAATGGATTCAAGGCGGCACCACAGCTGCAAGATTTGGCCGCAGTTTTTAGAGTCTGCACTTTGCAAAGGCTCAAGGAATTGATCAGGACGGTACCACGCTGAAAGATTTGGCCGCAGGTTTTCGAGTCCGCAGTTTGTAAAGGCTCAAGGAATTGATTCAAGGCAGCACCACGGCTGCAAGGTTTGGCCGCAGTTTTCAGAACCTGCACTTTGCAAAGGCTCAAGGAATTGATTCAAGGCGGCATCACGGCTGCAAGATTTGGCCGCAGGTTTTAGAGTCCGCACTTTTCAAAGGATCAAGGAGATGATCAGGGCGGCACCACGGCTGCAAGATTTGACCGCAAGGTTTCGAGTCCGCACGTTGCAAAGGATAAAGTAATTGATCATGGCGGCACCACGCTGAAAGATTTGGCCGCAGGTTATCGAGTCCGCAGTTTGCAAAAGCTCAAGGAATTGATTCAAGGCGGCACCACGGCAGCAAGATTTGGCCGCAGTTTTCAGAACCTGCACTTTGCAAAGGCTCAAGGAATTGATTCAAGGCGGCACCACGGCTAAAAGATTTGGCCGCAGTTTTCAGAACCTGAACTTTGCAAAGGATCAAGGAATTGATTCAAGGCGGCACCACGGCTTCAAGATTTGGCCGCAGTTTTCAGAACCTGCACTTTGCAAAGGCTCAAGGAATTGATTCAAGGCGGCACCATGGCTGCAAGATTTGGCCGCAGTTTTTAGAGTCAGCACTTTGCAAAGGCTCAAGGTATTGATCAGGGTGAAACCACGGCTGCAAGATCTGGCCGCAGTTTTTCGAGTCCGCACTTTGCAAAGGATCAAGGAATTGATCAGGGAGGCACCACGGCTGCAAGATTTGGCCGCAGGTTTTTGAGTTCGCACGTTGCAGAGGGAAAGTAATTGATCATGGCGGCACCAAGGCTGCAAGATTTGGCCGCTGGTTTTAGAGACCGTAGGTTTCGAAGGTTCAAGGCTACAAGATCTGTGAGATCATCAAATTATTTTATTGGTGTATGTGTGGTACAGATTGAGTCCATAGATAGTACGTTAATTTTGGTGTCCAGGGCATCCCAATTCTCTCGAATTTCTTTCTCCCAGACGTATAGCGATATCGTTGGCTCAGCTTTTTATAGGTAAGTTCCATGGCATTCAACAAGATATCCAATGAGAACGTACGCCATCTGGACGAAATCGCTTTTCGACGTAATGGAAATCTACCACTCTTATAAATAAGTCATATCCCCTATATATTAGTCTTCAAAGAAAAACAGGGTAACGTGGTAAGATTCTTTTAATAGAACACGACGAGCTTTCAGGCAGCAACTGCCCTTCTTCAGGTCTAATGCCTAGGCATTAGACCTGAAGAAGGGCAGTTGCTGCCTGAAAGCTCGTCGTGTTCTATTAAAAGAATCTTACCACGTTACCCTGTTTTTCTTTGAATATTACAGCGTGGCGATATGATGTCTGATATATTAGTCTATAAGAGAAAAATAATGAACCTTTCAAAATGAATTGTTATTTATTTTTTTAAATCAGCGTAAAAAAATAAATATAAGTTTGGGGCTTATATCTTCTCAAAAATTGTAAGGTAAAAGGTTCGAGCAGCACTAAGCAAATTTTTTCGATCTTAATAGAAAATTTGGAGAATGTCGTTTATAAAACTATCAAATAAAGACTAAATACAACTTTTTTTTTCTAAAAAAGGATATCATAACTGCTTTTATTTCTAAATTTGGATGTTCTAGAAGGTAATGTATTTGAACATAACATTTTATGGAAATTATCTTATGAACTCTCTATGTATATAGTAGTTATAGGTGTCGACATAGTGCACCCTAGGAAACTTGGGGGAATGTTTGTATAGTTTTTATTTATAAATTTCCTATAATAAACCTTTAAAAAGTTTTTAATGAAAGAGGAAGTAGTATAAAAATGTGCAAGAGCAGCACTGAATTTGAACTCCGCCTTTGCCGGTCCCAAGCCCGGATGAAAAAGGAGGAGGGGGAGCAGTAACAGCTCACTAAAAAACCTGAGCTCAGCTGGCCCGGCTGATAGTACCCTGTAAGGGCTCCTGATCCAGGGATACAGGTACTCCATGTTAGGAGCGGCTGCACATGGCGTCTGTTCCTCATGTCAGAGGCGACCATTTCTTTTGGAGCTAAGTTGGCCTGCCACTGAGTAGTGCTCCCAGTTTTAATGACAAAGGCAGACGCTTTTTACTTTACCCAATCATGATGGTTGTCAACTTTACAAGCTTGATACCTTAGTGTGATTGAGTGGAGATAAGAAAAAGAAGAAAGATAATTTGCATTTTAATAAAGAGGATTTGAATAAACCACATTTACATTCTACTAAATGACAAAACTTTTTTATTCAAAAATTAAAAAAAAATTAACCATAGGTATTTTATTTATTGTAGAAAGCGAGAAACAACACTCTTTTACTGGCTTATCAAAGTCAAATGGAGAAATTAAGACTATTCGTTTTTCACCACTTGAATTTGATCAAGCAGTAGAAGAGAGTCTCGACTGCTCACTTTTTACAACAAATAAGATAGGTATGGTTAATTTTGATTTATTTCTTTCTTAATAACTATTAACAATTTTTAATAATGAAATCAAGCTGCATTTATGACCTACCCTATTGATAATTAAGCCCGATTTGAATAAACCACTAATATGAACTACCGAGTAATTGACTAATTTCCTAAACGCCATTTCAAGCCGCTTATTAACCACTAGAGAGGTCGTCGTTTTAGATTTTCCACACATGATAATCTACAATGGAAATAGGTGTTGTGGAAGTTTTTCTGACATCACCTTGGTTTTACAATGATAGAAAAAGTAATAATACTCGTAAATGAAAAAAAAAATTTTGAAGGCGAACCAAGAAAACTAACAAACAAAACTCCAAGAAACAAGACCATTAGTAAATTAACAGGTTTTTATAAGAAATTCAAACTATTTTTGGCGCATATGTTTCTTTTTTTCCTTTTATAAAACATTTCTACTGTCCTCACCTCAATTAAATAATATTGGAAGTGCCCCTAGTTAGAAAGAAACACGCGTCGAGAAATAGCTTCAATTTCTTATAACATATGACACATTAATGCATCCTGCTATATAATCAGGTTATTATTGAAATATTTGTTAAATAATAAATTGCATTTATATTGGTAATTTACGTGCGCCATCTAAAATATAAGAAAATAAACTATTTCATAGGCGATTAGATCTTAAGCCCGATGCAAATGGGACCGGTCAAACACAAAGAAAAAATGAAATGATATTTTTTTTCAAAAGTCTATTTTAAAAAAATAGACACAATACACTGCGGTATATCACATCACGTAATTGCGCGCGCAGTCGATAAATTGTAAGCTTGTAAAAAGAACGCCTTGCATAACAACTTCTAATTTGTAATGGATAGAAAATTCGAACAATGAATTTGTATTTAATTTTGCTACAAAATTGGGAAATCGGCCTCAGAAACTTTAGATTTGTTGAAATTGGCATTTGGAAATGAAAATGTAAATAAGCCCACCACATTTAGATGGTTTTCAGGAATTAAAAATGGAATCGGTGAAAGATGAGAAGCGTGTTGGACGTTCAATTCTGCACAGGAACCCTGAAAAGGTGAGCCAAATTTCAAATTTGATAAAAGAAAATCCATGAATAGGGTCACGGGACATTGAGGAACAAACAGGGATATCAAAATCATTAGTTGGATCGATAAGAAGACTCGCAGTTAAAGAAGACACCTTCAAAATTTGTCCCTAAAATGCTCACAATCCATCAAAAGGAGAATCGCGTTGAAGTTGCCAAAAATGCTTGAAATGGTGGAAAAACCCCCTAATTGGAAGAAAAAAGTAATAACTGGAGACGATACATGGGTTTATGGGTATGACCCAGAAACAAAACGTCAATTCATGGAGTGGAAAGGAAAAGATGAACCAAGAACGAAGAAATCCCGACTTTGCAAGTCAAAAAACAAAGTCTTATTGGTCACGTTCTTTGACATAAAGGGAATTGTGCATTATGAATATCTAGAGGAAGGTCAACAAATCAATAAGGAGTCTTATTTAAACATTATGAGACATGTAGGTGAATCAATTCGTCTGAAAAGAAGTGAAATGTGAAGTTCCAAAAATTGGATTATCCATCATGATAATGCGCCACAACACACCGCTACATCTGTACTGACTTATTTGGCTAAACACGGCATACAAATACTTCAACAAACTCCCTATTCACCATACCTAGCTCCAAATTATTTTTTTCTCTTTCCAAAACTCAAAATGGCTCTAAAAGGAAGGAGATTTGACACTAGAGAGTCCATCATAGCGGATTCGAAAAAGGTCTTGAAGAACATCCCGAAATGTTTTAAATCATGGGAGAAGATATGGAAATTATGTATAGATGCGGGAGGGGACTATTTTGAAAAATACTAATAAAAAAAATTTTAATCATTCTATTTTTTCTTTATTTTTGACCAGTCTCATTATTTATTGGACACACCTTGTAGGTGGATATTTGAGAAAGGATAATTTGTTAGTGAATTTGAATAACATTTCTCAAAGGTTTGCCATCCTGAATAGCTGAAATTTTGGAAAGTAGGTTCAGGAAGAGAATATAAACGGCAAAGATTGGCTACCCTAAAACGGTGGATGATTTGGAAAGATTGTTTAAGAAGAGAATTTAAACGACATTTCAAAGGGGTTAGTCACCTTTAAAAGGTATATATTGTGTATAGATTGTTTTATTGGAGAATTTGAATGACATTCAAAAGGTTTATCAATCTGAATAAATGTATGGTTTGATAATGTTGTTTTTTTAGAGAATGCAAATGAGTTCCCAAAGTTCAAGAGATATATTGTATAAATAGGTTGCATCTTTAGAAAGGATGTTTGGATTGAGAAATTTAAAAATCCTTTCAAAAGTTGGATATATTGTACAGATGGCCGTTTGAGGGTATATTCTGCTGTGTTTTGTCCCCTCCGTCTTCTCAGCATCACTTTTTATCTTTATTGATATCTTTAGAAAAGTAAATTCAATTTTATATTAGAAAACTAGATTAATGGCCGCTCAAAACACAGTTGCATTTAAAAAATAATTTGTATTTTATAAAATACTAGCGGACGTACCCGGCTTCGCCCGAGGTTTTACCCGAGTAAAGGTTTGTCTAACGAACAATTCTCTATAAACTTATAAAAAATATATATATTTTGATAATTTGAAACTCGTAAATTTGAATCTCTCGATAAAGTGAACATTTTTTCCCGGTCCCTGTGTGCCGTGTCATCCTGAATTTTGTCTTTCATAATTTTCTACATTACAAAATCATCGTTTTATCTAGTGAACATATTTTCCCGGTCCCTTGAAAAATACTCGATAAGTTGAATAAAATCATGGTCGTGAATCTCTCGATAAAGTGATTATTTTTTCCCGGTCCCTGTGTGCCGTGTCATCCTGAATTTTGTCTTTCCTAATTTTCTACATTACAAAATCATCGTTTTAGCTAGTGAACATTTTTTCCCGGTCCCTTGAAAAATACTCAAATTATGTTAAACGATTATCGCATTTATATTTATGCGAATTTTATATTTAAACGATACTCATTATTTCTTTTGATTTATATATATCATATATATCGTTTTGCACAATTATTTAAACTTTTTAAATTTAATTCATTGAATAGAAATTTAATTTTTAGTATCGCATTTATTTTTATTCGAATTTTATATTTAAACGATACTCATTATCTCGGTCTCAATGGTGGCGCTGCTTGCGAGTTAAGGCTACAAATCTGTAAATAACTCTAAGGATATTAAAGATATTCAAGAAATTATTTTTCGTAAACCTTTCCGGGGATATACCTAATAATATCCCAAAATTTCACGGCGATTGGATGTATGGTTTTTGAATCCATAGAGGATACACACACAGACATTCATTTTTATATATATATAGACTAGACGAATGACTCGGCTTCGCCCGAGAATTCCCTTGAGTGCAATTTTCTTTTTACTGAAAGTAAATAGAAGTGCAATAGAATAGCAATACAGAAATAACACATAAACCACAGGCAAAAAGTGTGTGATGGCAAAAATAGTATAATATTAGTGTTTAGGTATTTGATTTAATTATTTTTTGCAATCCATTTAGTTGTTTCAAAATCAATATAGTTTAAATATATTACTGCTTTTACACTCAACCCCAGAGGTACCCACCCCAGCGCATTAACCCTTGAAATTGGAGTTGAGTGAGTGACTGCGATGGATCCTGACTGCGATGCCCATCTTCTCAGTACGAATAAGAAAAAAATGGGTTCATAAAAATTATCCAAAATACTGGCATATAAATATTTTTCTGTAAAAAATATAAGAGCACATGGAAATTAGGCAAACATATGTGTTTACTAATGACTGTGACTGCATTTTAAACGATAAAAAATAAAAAAGAGATAATAAAAACAAAGGCCAGAAATAAAATTATTAAAAATTACGAAAACCATTATTTACATACATATTTACATATTTCGTAAAGTTTTTTTTTTTAATTGCATTGTGTGCACTTACCGTAACTTAGTAATATAAATTTCTCTCTCAATACTAAATACTTTTGTTAAAAAAGTAAAACTCGTATAAAAAATATTTCAAAAAAAGGTACGCAAGCAACTTGAAAAGAAATGCAGAACGCATTGGTTGTTACTTCGCCTTATATTTACTCCGCGTGAAAAAAAAAGTTCAAATGAAAAAAATAAATAGCCAAAAATACTAATCAAAATGTAGCCGAAAATTTTACTCAGGTTTTTAAAAAGCTACATGCAAAATTTGGTACCAATTGGTTCAGTAGTTTTGAGTTTATCGCGAAACAAGACATTGACTTTTATATATAAGAAGATTTAAACTATATTGACTTGTTTGATACTTTGAAAATCAAACAACTATCGCTACTGTCCTTACAGTGGAGGCAGTAGACATAGTTTTATTCTAAAAATAACCATACATGTCAAAAATAGTGTAAATATTTTTACCAGATGGCGCGCTATGACATCATTTTATATAATTGGGTATTTTATATTAATTATATATATCAATAAACATTGTTCAAATATATTGTTATATAATAATTTCTCCTTAGCCTATATTTTAGCCTAGTTTTATAAAATATATTCCATATTATAATGAAAAAAATATTTGAATGCCTAAGTCAATCTTTTAGTTATTAGATATATCTTTTAAATCATTATTTACAATTATTATAATTGTGCTGTAGAGGTTTTTGAAACATATATTTAAATTTTAAGTTTTTGGTTTCTTTGAATAAAGCATTTGTTGAGTCATTTTGATGATTACTTAGTAGAGGGTCTTGTGTGAGTTTTTTTTTTATTATAAATATATATTATAAATAAAATTTTATTTGAAACAGATTATTTTAAAATTGAATTATAGTCATTATAAATCTCAAATTCATTATTTTGTTAACATTGTTTCTCTTTCACTTACATTTCATATTTATTACTTTATATATTCACAAAATAAGTTATAAATTCAAAATCAATTCAAATAAGTGAAAACATGGAAGTTATCGCCTGCCGTTTTTTTCTGAAGAACGAATGTAAGAAAGGTGATCAGTGTCCCATTCCCCATGTCAACAACGGGAGTCCTGATAACATATGTCGCTTTTTCTTAGAGGACAGTTGCACCTTTGGTACAAGTTGTGACTATGAACACCGCAGAGTTCACTCAGAGATTACAGTTCCAAATAAAAGCAACGCCCCCTATACTTGCTCTCTGTGTATCAAGTCTCATGTAGCTTCAGAGGAAACTCCCTACAAGTTGATGGAGAGCTGCGACCATGTCCTGTGTAAGGAGTGCTGGGGAAAACTGGTGAAGAATACGGAAAACAAATATGACTGCCCAGTGTCAAAAAAGTGCAAACCTTCCATTATTGTGTTGAAAACAGAAAAATACAGGGAAGAAGAAGAAAAGAAATCTCTAATTGAGATAAGGAAGAAGATGATGGGTGAAATGGATTGTCTGTTTGGGAAAAAGTGCCAGTATGGAACTAACTGTTTATATAAGCACAAGAAGAAACAAGAAGATCCCTGGCAGAGCAGAATTGACTGTAGGTTTGGAGGAAGGTGTAGAAACAAGGAATGCTTATACAGACACCAGGAAACACAAGTTCCCTGGGAGAATCATATTGATTGTAGGTATGGTACAAAGTGCCGCAATCATAACTGCCTCTACAAACACCCGCATAATCAACAAGGACCCTGGCAGAAGAATATCGATTGTAGAAATGGCGACAAATGCTTGAACCGGGAATGTCTCTTCAGACATACAAAGCCTACACCAAGAAGAACAATTTGTAAATATGAACCGAGGTGTGTAGACAGAAGATGTAAGTTTCTGCATCCTTCCCGGCAACTGCAGAAGATAGCTTCATAAAGTTGCCTCAATTTTTTTAATTTTACATCTCGAATAATAGGGATTTTAAAACGACAAAATAATGAAAATGGAGAGGGGGGGGGATTGAAATAAAAAAAAAATTAAAAACAAATTTTTGTCTATAATCACTATTATCATATTTATATATATCCTATCATTAAATAATAGAGGGTGTAAAAATATATTTTTTGTTATAGGTTGCATCTTTAGAAAGGATGTTTGGATTGAGAAATTTAAAAATCCTTTCAAAAGTTGGATATATTGTACAGATGGCCGTTTGAGGGTATATTCTGCTGTGTTTTGTCCCCTCCGTCTTCTCAGCATCACTTTTTATCTTTATTGATATCTTTAGAAAAGTAAATTCAATTTTATATTAGAAAACTAGATTAATGGCCGCTCAAAACACAGTTGCATTTAAAAAATAATTTGTATTTTATAAAATACTAGCGGACGTACCCGGCTTCGCCCGAGGTTTTACCCGAGTAAAGGTTTGTCTAACGAACAATTCTCTATAAACTTATAAAAAATATATATATTTTGATAATTTGAAACTCGTAAATTTGAATCTCTCGATAAAGTGAACATTTTTTCCCGGTCCCTGTGTGCCGTGTCATCCTGAATTTTGTCTTTCATAATTTTCTACATTACAAAATCATCGTTTTATCTAGTGAACATATTTTCCCGGTCCCTTGAAAAATACTCGATAAGTTGAATAAAATCATGGTCGTGAATCTCTCGATAAAGTGATTATTTTTTCCCGGTCCCTGTGTGCCGTGTCATCCTGAATTTTGTCTTTCCTAATTTTCTACATTACAAAATCATCGTTTTAGCTAGTGAACATTTTTTCCCGGTCCCTTGAAAAATACTCAAATTATGTTAAACGATTATCGCATTTATATTTATGCGAATTTTATATTTAAACGATACTCATTATTTCTTTTGATTTATATATATCATATATATCGTTTTGCACAATTATTTAAACTTTTTAAATTTAATTCATTGAATAGAAATTTAATTTTTAGTATCGCATTTATTTTTATTCGAATTTTATATTTAAACGATTACTCATTATCTCGGTCTCAATGGTGGCGCTGCTTGCGAGTTAAGGCTACAAATCTGTAAATAACTCTAAGGATATTAAAGGTATTCAAGAAATTATTTTTCGTAAACCTTTCCGGGGATATACCTAATAATATCCCAAAATTTCACGGCGATTGGATGTATGGTTTTTGAATCCATAGAGGATACACACACAGACATTCATTTTTATATATATATAGACTAGACGAATGACTCGGCTTCGCCCGAGAATTCCCTTGAGTGCAATTTTCTTTTTACTGAAAGTAAATAGAAGTGCAATAGAATAGCAATACAGAAATAACACATAAACCACAGGCAAAAAGTGTGTGATGGCAAAAATAGTATAATATTAGTGTTTAGGTATTTGATTTAATTATTTTTTGCAATCCATTTAGTTGTTTCAAAATCAATATAGTTTAAATATATTACTGCTTTTACACTCAACCCCAGAGGTACCCACCCCAGCGCATTAACCCTTGAAATTGGAGTTGAGTGAGTGACTGCGATGGATCCTGACTGCGATGCCCATCTTCTCAGTACGAATAAGAAAAAAATGGGTTCATAAAAATTATCCAAAATACTGGCATATAAATATTTTTCTGTAAAAAATATAAGAGCACATGGAAATTAGGCAAACATATGTGTTTACTAATGACTGTGACTGCATTTTAAACGATAAAAAATAAAAAAGAGATAATAAAAACAAAGGCCAGAAATAAAATTATTAAAAATTACGAAAACCATTATTTACATACATATTTACATATTTCGTAAAGTTTTTTTTTTTAATTGCATTGTGTGCACTTACCGTAACTTAGTAATATAAATTTCTCTCTTAATACTAAATACTTTTGTTAAAAAAGTAAAACTCGTATAAAAAATATTTCAAAAAAAGGTACGCAAGCAACTTGAAAAGAAATGCAGAACGCATTGGTTGTTACTTCGCCTTATATTTACTCCGCGTGAAAAAAAAGTTCAAATGAAAAAAATAAATAGCCAAAAATACTAATCAAAATGTAGCCGAAAATTTTACTCAGGTTTTTAAAAAGCTACATGCAAAATTTGGTACCAATTGGTTCAGTAGTTTTGAGTTTTTCGCGAAACAAGACATTGACTTTTATATATAAGAAGATTTAAACTATATTGACTTGTTTGATACTTTGAAAATCAAACAACTATCGCTACTGTCCTTACAGTGGAGGAGTAGACATAGTTTTATTCTAAAAATAACCATACATGTCAAAAATAGTGTAAATATTTTTACCAGATGGCGCGCTATGACATCATTTTATATAATTGGGTATTTTATATTAATTATATATATCAATAAACATTGTTCAAATATATTGTTATATAATAATTTCTCCTTAGCCTATATTTTAGCCTAGTTTTATAAAATATATTCCATATTATAATGAAAAAAACATTTGAATGCCTAAGTCAATCTTTTAGTTATTAGATATATCTTTTAAATCATTATTTACAATTATTATAATTGTGCTGTAGAGGTTTTTGAAACATATATTTAAATTTTAAGTTTTTGGTTTCTTTGAATAAAGCATTTGTTGAGTCATTTTGATGATTACTTAGTAGAGGGTCTTGTGTGAGTTTTTTTTTTATTATAAATATATATTATAAATAAAATTTTATTTGAAACAGATTATTTTAAAATTGAATTATAGTCATTATAAATCTCAAATTCATTATTTTGTTAACATTGTTTCTCTTTCACTTACATTTCATATTTATTACTTTATATATTCACAAAATAAGTTATAAATTCAAAATCAATTCAAATAAGTGAAAACATGGAAGTTATCGCCTGCCGTTTTTTTCTGAAGAACGAATGTAAGAAAGGTGATCAGTGTCCCATTCCCCATGTCAACAACGGGAGTCCTGATAACATATGTCGCTTTTTCTTAGAGGACAGTTGCACCTTTGGTACAAGTTGTGACTATGAACACCGCAGAGTTCACTCAGAGATTACAGTTCCAAATAAAAGCAACGCCCCCTATACTTGCTCTCTGTGTATCAAGTCTCATGTAGCTTCAGAGGAAACTCCCTACAAGTTGATGGAGAGCTGCGACCATGTCCTGTGTAAGGAGTGCTGGGGAAAACTGGTGAAGAATACGGAAAACAAATATGACTGCCCAGTGTCAAAAAAGTGCAAACCTTCCATTATTGTGTTGAAAACAGAAAAATACAGGGAAGAAGAAGAAAAGAAATCTCTAATTGAGATAAGGAAGAAGATGATGGGTGAAATGGATTGTCTGTTTGGGAAAAAGTGCCAGTATGGAACTAACTGTTTATATAAGCACAAGAAGAAACAAGAAGATCCCTGGCAGAGCAGAATTGACTGTAGGTTTGGAGGAAGGTGTAGAAACAAGGAATGCTTATACAGACACCAGGAAACACAAGTTCCCTGGGAGAATCATATTGATTGTAGGTATGGTACAAAGTGCCGCAATCATAACTGCCTCTACAAACACCCGCATAATCAACAAGGACCCTGGCAGAAGAATATCGATTGTAGAAATGGCGACAAATGCTTGAACCGGGAATGTCTCTTCAGACATACAAAGCCTACACCAAGAAGAACAATTTGTAAATATGAACCGAGGTGTGTAGACAGAAGATGTAAGTTTCTGCATCCTTCCCGGCAACTGCAGAAGATAGCTTCATAAAGTTGCCTCAATTTTTTTAATTTTACATCTCGAATAATAGGGATTTTAAAACGACAAAATAATGAAAATGGAGAGGGGGGGGATTGAAATAAAAAAAAAATTAAAAACAAATTTTTGTCTATAATCACTATTATCATATTTATATATATCCTATCATTAAATAATAGAGGGTGTAAAAATATATTTTTTGTTATAGGTTGCATCTTTAGAAAGGATGTTTGGATTGAGAAATTTAAAAATCCTTTCAAAAGTTGGATATATTGTACAGATGGCCGTTTGAGGGTATATTCTGCTGTGTTTTGTCCCCTCCGTCTTCTCAGCATCACTTTTTATCTTTATTGATATCTTTAGAAAAGTAAATTCAATTTTATATTAGAAAACTAGATTAATGGCCGCTCAAAACACAGTTGCATTTAAAAAATAATTTGTATTTTATAAAATACTAGCGGACGTACCCGGCTTCGCCCGAGGTTTTACCCGAGTAAAGGTTTGTCTAACGAACAATTCTCTATAAACTTATAAAAAATATATATATTTTGATAATTTGAAACTCGTAAATTTGAATCTCTCGATAAAGTGAACATTTTTTCCCGGTCCCTGTGTGCCGTGTCATCCTGAATTTTGTCTTTCATAATTTTCTACATTACAAAATCATCGTTTTATCTAGTGAACATATTTTCCCGGTCCCTTGAAAAATACTCGATAAGTTGAATAAAATCATGGTCGTGAATCTCTCGATAAAGTGATTATTTTTTCCCGGTCCCTGTGTGCCGTGTCATCCTGAATTTTGTCTTTCCTAATTTTCTACATTACAAAATCATCGTTTTAGCTAGTGAACATTTTTTCCCGGTCCCTTGAAAAATACTCAAATTATGTTAAACGATTATCGCATTTATATTTATGCGAATTTTATATTTAAACGATACTCATTATTTCTTTTGATTTATATATATCATATATATCGTTTTGCACAATTATTTAAACTTTTTAAATTTAATTCATTGAATAGAAATTTAATTTTTAGTATCGCATTTATTTTTATTCGAATTTTATATTTAAACGATTACTCATTATCTCGGTCTCAATGGTGGCGCTGCTTGCGAGTTAAGGCTACAAATCTGTAAATAACTCTAAGGATATTAAAGATATTCAAGAAATTATTTTTCGTAAACCTTTCCGGGGATATACCTAATAATATCCCAAAATTTCACGGCGATTGGATGTATGGTTTTTGAATCCATAGAGGATACACACACAGACATTCATTTTTATATATATATAGACTAGACGAATGACTCGGCTTCGCCCGAGAATTCCCTTGAGTGCAATTTTCTTTTTACTGAAAGTAAATAGAAGTGCAATAGAATAGCAATACAGAAATAACACATAAACCACAGGCAAAAAGTGTGTGATGGCAAAAATAGTATAATATTAGTGTTTAGGTATTTGATTTAATTATTTTTTGCAATCCATTTAGTTGTTTCAAAATCAATATAGTTTAAATATATTACTGCTTTTACACTCAACCCCAGAGGTACCCACCCCAGCGCATTAACCCTTGAAATTGGAGTTGAGTGAGTGACTGCGATGGATCCTGACTGCGATGCCCATCTTCTCAGTACGAATAAGAAAAAAATGGGTTCATAAAAATTATCCAAAATACTGGCATATAAATATTTTTCTGTAAAAAATATAAGAGCACATGGAAATTAGGCAAACATATGTGTTTACTAATGACTGTGACTGCATTTTAAACGATAAAAAATAAAAAAGAGATAATAAAAACAAAGGCCAGAAATAAAATTATTAAAAATTACGAAAACCATTATTTACATACATATTTACATATTTCGTAAAGTTTTTTTTTTAATTGCATTGTGTGCACTTACCGTAACTTAGTAATATAAATTTCTCTCTCAATACTAAATACTTTTGTTAAAAAAGTAAAACTCGTATTAAAAATATTTCAATAAAAGGTACGCAAGCAACTTGAAAAGAAATGCAGAACGCTCATTGCTCGCTTGATTGGTCCAGGTTGTTACTTCGCCTTATATTTACTCCGCGTAAAAAAAAAAGTTCAAATTAAATAAATAAATAGCCAAAAATACTAATCAAAATGTAGCCGAAAATTTTACTCAGGTTTATAAAAAGCGACATGCAAAATTTGGTACCAATTGGTTCAGTAGTTTTGAGTTTATCGCGAAACAAGACATTGACTTTTATATATAAGAAGATTTAAACTATATTGACTTGTTTGATACTTTGAAAATCAAACAACTATCGCTACTGTCCTTACAGTGGAGGCAGTAGACATAGTTTTATTCTAAAAATAACCATACATGTCAAAAATAGTGTAAATATTTTTACCAGATGGCGCGCTATGACATCATTTTATATAATTGGGTATTTTATATTAATTATATATATCAATAAACATTGTTCAAATATATTGTTATATAATAATTTCTCCTTAGCCTATATTTTAGCCTAGTTTTATAAAATATATTCCATATTATAATGAAAAAAACATTTGAATGCCTAAGTCAATCTTTTAGTTATTAGATATATCTTTTAAATCATTATTTACAATTATTATAATTGTGCTGTAGAGGTTTTTGAAACATATATTTAAATTTTAAGTTTTTGGTTTCTTTGAATAAAGCATTTGTTGAGTCATTTTGATGATTACTTAGTAGAGGGTCTTGTGTGAGTTTTTTTTTATTATAAATATATATTATAAATAAAATTTTATTTGAAACAGATTATTTTAAAATTGAATTATAGTCATTATAAATCTCAAATTCATTATTTTGTTAACATTGTTTCTCTTTCACTTACATTTCATATTTATTACTTTATATATTCACAAAATAAGTTATAAATTCAAAATCAATTCAAATAAGTGAAAACATGGAAGTTATCGCCTGCCGTTTTTTTCTGAAGAACGAATGTAAGAAAGGTGATCAGTGTCCCATTCCCCATGTCAACAACGGGAGTCCTGATAACATATGTCGCTTTTTCTTAGAGGACAGTTGCACCTTTGGTACAAGTTGTGACTATGAACACCGCAGAGTTCACTCAGAGATTACAGTTCCAAATAAAAGCAACGCCCCCTATACTTGCTCTCTGTGTATCAAGTCTCATGTAGCTTCAGAGGAAACTCCCTACAAGTTGATGGAGAGCTGCGACCATGTCCTGTGTAAGGAGTGCTGGGGAAAACTGGTGAAGAATACGGAAAACAAATATGACTGCCCAGTGTCAAAAAAGTGCAAACCTTCCATTATTGTGTTGAAAACAGAAAAATACAGGGAAGAAGAAGAAAAGAAATCTCTAATTGAGATAAGGAAGAAGATGATGGGTGAAATGGATTGTCTGTTTGGGAAAAAGTGCCAGTATGGAACTAACTGTTTATATAAGCACAAGAAGAAACAAGAAGATCCCTGGCAGAGCAGAATTGACTGTAGGTTTGGAGGAAGGTGTAGAAACAAGGAATGCTTATACAGACACCAGGAAACACAAGTTCCCTGGGAGAATCATATTGATTGTAGGTATGGTACAAAGTGCCGCAATCATAACTGCCTCTACAAACACCCGCATAATCAACAAGGACCCTGGCAGAAGAATATCGATTGTAGAAATGGCGACAAATGCTTGAACCGGGAATGTCTCTTCAGACATACAAAGCCAACACCAAGAAGAACAATTTGTAAATATGAACCGAGGTGTGTAGACAGAAGATGTAAGTTTCTACATCCTTCTCGGCAACTGCAGAAGATAGCTTCATAAAGTTGCCTCAATTTTTTTAATTTTACATCTCGAATAATAGGGATTTTAAAACGACAAAATAATGTAAATGGAGAGGGGGGGGGGGGGGTTGAAATAAAAAAATTATAAAACAAATTTTTGTCTAGTCACTATTATCATATTTATATATATCCTATCATTAAATAATAGAGGGTGTAAAAATATACTTTTTGTCATAAAGTTACCCATATATCTTAGACATGTAGGAGGACGCCACATAATTTTCACAAAGCAAAAACATACAGTTGAGACATAATACTTTGTTAATCTAGCTTCAAAACACATTGAGGTTTAGTTATGATTGTTATAAAGTATTGAAAATATATTAAATCATGATTATCGTTGTTATATATATTTATTTTTCTGAAAATAGAGCAATCCATACTTAAATCATTAGATAGTAAAAAGGCATATATTGGATTGAATAAAATATTTATTTGCCAATATTTCGGTTAGCCGAACGCCAAACTTTATCGAGGCATTACATTTTTGTAAACACAAACTCATGCATTAACACTACGCGGCGCTGAGTTTGTTTTTACAAAAATGTAATGCCTCGATAAAGGTTGGCGTTCAGCCAGCCGAAATATTGGCAAATAAATCTTTTATTCAATCCAATATATGCCTTTTTACTATCTAATATATATTCCTCTTCAAAGCAATTTACGCGCTATAGGAACTTCGATCATATATATATATTTATAAGTGTTTATGATTATGAATACTAAAGAGATTCCTATTTGTTACAATAAAACTTATATTTATAATATCCTTTGTAATTCTGTTTTTCCACGGCTATATAAGTCTGAAAATATCAGTCAGATTAATTACATAGGATTACACGTGATGATATTTAATTAAAAGAGCATATATTGGATAAAAAAAAAGCATTTATTTTACTAATATTTCAGTTGGCTGAACGCCAACCTTTATCAAGGTATTATAACATATTAATGTGTGTCAACCTTCAATTGGATGAGATTTGTTAAGATAATTAAGACACATCAAAGTAATGAAAAAGGCATCTCCTTATCGTGAAACTTAAAGTTGATGCGAACGTGGTTAGATTTTCTTGAATAATCAAAAAACGGTATTTGGCCAATTCTGGAATAATTAAAAATCAACGATTAGTTGAGATTTATTCCGATAGATTGCGCAAGTCATCAGCAACTTTTAGTTGCATAAGTAGCCTAACACACAAAGTAACCTAAGCGACCACCTTTACAAAGTCATCAACGACGAGCACCCAGCTTCCTATAAGAAATAACCAGGAGATATATGTATATATTTCTTTTTACGGGGGTCTCTTATCGGAGGTTCTAATGTCCTTACCTGAGATTTTTTAAACAGTTAAAAATAGTATTTTTCCACATTTAAAAGAAAGTTTTACAACTTGGCCCTAGTTAGAAAAATGAAAATAGAACAAAAGACCTCAGAAAACATTGTTCGTGGCCCTCTTGCCCCTCGAGGCGTTAAGTTGGGTCTCCTTAAATATAAAAACTGACACATATACCTTACCTTGGTTAAACTATTGGGGAATGTGTGGGTTATAATAATCAAATAATGTAGTATAAATTATAAAATTAGCATGCACATACATAGAAATAGAGATAACAAATTCCGTAATAATATGAAAAAAATAGTACAAATGTGAAATTGTACTGGGATAAGGTGGATGAGTTAAGAAAAAGGCCTTTCCTTATCGTGTAACTGAAAGTTGCTGAAGGCTTGCGCCATCTATCGGAATAAATATCAACTATTTATTTATTTTTAATTGTTCCACAATTGGCCAAATACCCATTCTTTATTAATCAAGAAAAGCTAACCACGTACGCATTTCGGGCTGTTGGCCCTCGTCCGTAAGAGTTTGTAACAAAGAAATTCACAAATAAACAAAATATCTATAAATCGGTCAATGATGTATTAACCAGTTCAAACTTACTCGGGATCTTGGGTTGTATTCCCAAGTAGTTTAGAAATGTAGCAGTTTGAGAGAATTCAAAATTGAAGTATGTGTAATTGATGGCGGATAGTCACGCGGTTTATCCTCTGCAATAAGTTACTTTATTGATAGAAACCGCCGAGCCCTCGAGCTTACCGACTCTAAGGACTTAATTAAAAAGAAATATTTTTCATTTTAGTTTCTTGTCGATGTTATAATCATCGTTTGCGTGCTCTCTTTATATAGTTTTAGTTAAAGTCTTTTTTATTTTATTCTTAATTATAGGTCCAAATAAGAGAGAGAGTCATAAGACTCAAAAGCTCTCGTCGGTTTATATCAATAAAGAAACTTCTTGCAGAGAATAAACCGTTCTGTCTCAGAAGTCAAAGAGCCTCCATCAGAGGACATTCCCTCTCAAAAAAAAAAAAAAGTTTTCATCTCCACGATTACTATTTTTACAAATTGGCTCCTCTCCGGTAAGAGCACACCTTTCTCTAAAGGCAACACTTTTGGTCAATTAGTCGAAGTCAAAGCAAGCAAGGCAACACTTTGGCTCTGTAACTTGGTGAAAGAGGTGCTCTACTGTATTTTAATAAACAGTAGAACCTCCCATGAGCGACCCATCTGATGAGAGATCACCTTTGTAAAATCTAAAATGACTTGAACTACCTCAACCTCCTATGAAAGACCACCTCTAAGAAAGACCGGATTATCCATGCTTGTGGATGTCTCCCATTGAAGCTTCTGCTTTAATAAACTTTGTACCAAAGATTTTGACACCTAAACAGGATTTTAAAAAAGAATGCCTCAACGAACACATAGGAGGTGGTAGTCTAATTCTAACGGGTTTTCAGAAAAGATCTTAAATTAACATTTCGGCTTTACCAATAAATGAATATTGATAAATGAACAACTTATTTTAAATAGTAATAACTTCTGAAAACATTATTTAGCGCGCTTAAAGAATAATAACTTCTGAAAACATATGGATTTATTTAGCGCTTCAATATCTCCTCGTCATCGAACAGTGTCCTCTTGGTACCCATCGCTAGCTTCTTTACAATAGCATCATCCACTTTGTACAAACAATGCTGGATCCAATTATGAGCTGATTGGTGTTCTTGGCTTTCCACCTCTTTTATTGCACCAGCGACTTTGAGGTATAGCCAAAAGTCTTCCAAGTAATGAATTTCCAAGACGTCAGCTGCGTTGTCATTCTTCTCCACAAAAGCGATGTTTTCTGTCTCAAGGTGGTGAGTGACGATCGTAGACGTAATGGACGCTGGTCTGTCAAGAATACATAACCACTATTTCTGTAGTTCTGATTTATGTACAGAATCAGAGCCTGGGACTTTGGTCTCGATATCGTTCTGAATTGATGGCGTACCTCTCGACTTGCATGGACGACCGAGATCACATGGATTGATCGCAATCCACACACCTGAACTTTTTCTTCAGTTAAATGATTGAATTTGACACCGGAACACAGAGATATAGGATAAGTCGAGTATGTAGTTATTGTAATTTCCGTTGGTCAAGGGGTGGTAAAGAATGAAATATGACACTTTGTTCGAAATGAAATTATAATATGGAAACTTGCACATCAATTGTACACACTTCGTTTTTGGCAAATAGATATGGATTTCATTTCATGCTGGAGTTGCATGCTCTCTTTCTCCTATTTTTAAATCCTAACTTCTTGCCCAATGTCTTATCAATATGTCCAACTATAACATTCAACTTTCTTGTAGAATTTCTGATGGAAATTCCGTTTTTGTTCTTGAACATTGTCTCCTGGCAATTGATCTTTGCTTTCGTCCCCGATCCATTTAATCCATTAAATTTAATAATGAAAACATATTCAAGATGGTTATTTGTACTTCGAGATTCTCCCTCCTCTAGAAAAAATCGTAATGTATATGCTTTTCAAAAGTACAGATTTACTTCGTAAAATCTACAAACACGTCTTCCCAAAACCTCTTGATTCGAAGTAATTTTCTCCCTCAATGATTCGAACAATTTGTTGGTGCCCATTCCTATACAATTAAGCTTTTCGCCCGCTTTCCCGTAACACATAGCCCTCGATTCGCGCGAATTTCAAATTACAAGACAGAAGGAGCACAAATTCATGTCCAGCTTTCTTAGAGCACCCGATATCACGAACTAAGCCACAATCCCCCCAAACACCGGCTGGAGGTCTGCGCCAATTTGAAGAAATAAATATTCTCCAGGATGTGTCAAAATTGTAGGTTGCGCCCCCAGTAGACTAACTACACAATTTGACCAGATGGCTTGATACACAGATTGCTTTCAAGAAAGAAAAAAAGACTTGGACACTCCTTAATGAGTTTTCCCATCGTGATGATGCCACTCCCTCCTTTATTCTCTGGTAAGAACACGTTTCTCTAAGCCGAGTGAGATTTGAAATTGAATTGTATTCTTACGGAGTCGGTAAATACTTATCTATATAAACTATGGAGGGCATACTACAAAATCTATCCTAATATTTAAATTTATATGTAAATCAGTTAGCATCTTAACGGCGTTTATACGTTTTTATGTACTCCCTTGTAGAAGAGAGGGCAGAAATGCCCGAAAGCTCGATGTACTCCCTTGTAGAAGCTCGAGATCACGTTAATAAAGATAAAGGAAACTCATCTCCACAGAAACCTGTAGCATTGTTTGATTAATATACATGATATTTAAATCAATTGACATACTGCTTTCTAAATACCGAGACAATTTATAAAAATACAGATTTTTTAAGATGTTAAAACGGATACATGTAGGTAACGTTAAAATCATAATGATTCGATTTAAAAAAAATGAAAATCTACTAATAAAATGAATATTTAGTAGAAATTATCATTATTGTTGATTGTTTTATGATCCATTAGAGATAGAAGAGTACATCAACAATCATTAAACTTTATTACCTTACTATCGGCGACCCGCTGATTGACCGAATACTTCAATGTGGACCATTCGAATTCTGCGTTTGCGTCGTCTTAAAAATCTTGAAAACCTAATTGAAGTTCTATAAAAGCATAGAGCGCTATCTATTGATTTTGACGGGAGAGGCGCCCTATGCTTTTATAGATCAATTCGACAAAATTTCCATCAAATTGAAGTTGTTGGTGAATATGCCCCGGAGTAATAATTTAAATATGTCGTGCTGAAAATAAAATGCCGCGATAATTATGCCCAAAGTTTATAGGGCAAAGACATCGTTTTCTTCGGTACGATGGATAGAGTCGAAATCTTTCTTTTCTAAATTCTTTACTAAACTTCGTCATTAATCTATCTTACATAAGGACTCTGAAAGTCCTCCGAACTGACTCCAATCAGTTTATTTCTCTTGTCATTGCCTTATACTTAATTTTCTTTTGTTCAGTTAGTTTTTTTTTTCACTAGGTGGCAGTGGGCCATCAGCAAGACTCAGTTGTCGAGGAGATCTTCAATTCTAGCAATCTGAACCATTTCCTTTCTACTTTTAACTATGCCTAGGTACATTTCTTTGTTATCTCCGTAGCTTGAGGTTAACTTGGGATATGATTTCTCTGATCGTGATTTATGTTTGTACCTTGTCCCATTTACTATTATATCTGGTCTGTTTGTGAGCTGATACTTGTCAGTTGCTATGGGCAATTTCATTATTACTATTGTTATTTTTTGCTTTAAAAAAGTACTTATAACTTTACTCTCTTGAGTATACAAGAGAGTAAAAAAAGGTAAGTAAATTGTTAATCTTCATATCCTTGTTTAATTTCTTGGGCTTCTTATCGATCAGGATGTAGTGTTCTGTCATCTGAACACAGCTGACAGAGAAATTAACAACTCGAATGAAATAATACCATTAATTATTAACATAAGAACGAAGACAACTAACAAGTTGAATACGAATTTCTAAATAAGTTGGTTAGAAAATTCTCTTTTGTCACTTTTATAAAAAGCTTCCACTTGCGAGTTCAAGGCGTCTCAGTTTCAGAGCAGGAAACAAACCATTCGGTCGGGACAACCAGGCTGGGAACCACCGCAAGTGATCCACGTCACGCACAGCGCCACGCCACATTTGCTTTTCCCACACGTGTCCCCAGCTTAATCAACTTATCTCTGGATGATTGGCGCTGGATTAGCCTGATCTGCGCACGGTTTTGGAAACAATCTGTCTTCAACTGAATAGCTCAGATCATATCAGAATGGCCGTGAATCACTAAGCACGTATTTATATTGTCTTCCGTGCTCTTGGGCAAGTACATCCTGCTTTGATCTTATGGAATTGTCCATTACCGACGCAGGGCTATTGACTAGGGTCGGTGCCAACCATTGTCCATTTATGAACTTTGGGGCAGTTCAAAACGAAATGTGTTCCACTAAATGCTGTATTGGGAGGTATTTTGTCTTAATCTCTTTAATATTATAGTGTGTGTCGAGAGAATGAATATTTGAGTCTATTGAAGGTTTCTTGAACAAGCCTGAGCAATGTATAAACATAGCCGTTGTTGTATACTAATTTGGTATGTCATCATAAACAACTAGTTAATTTCCACAAAGAACTAGTATAGTGATCCGAAGAAGTGGTCCCATGCTTCAAAGAACTGAAGAAATGACACAAAAACTAGTGAAATATCCCAACAAAGGGATGCAATGACAAGAATAACAGATGCAATTCCAACACCAATTGATTTAATGACATGAATAACTAGTGAAAGGTCACAAATATAATTGATTCAATGCTATAAATAACTGGTAAAATGACACAAAAAGTGATATAATGCCACAAATAATGGTGTAAAGCTCCCAGCAACTTGTGTAATGCCACAAACAATATACACTAACCATAAACAATCGGTATAAAGCTACAAAAATAGTGTAGTACCATAATAAACAACAAGTATAAATTACAAATAACCGGTGTAGCACCTTAAACAATCGGTATAAAGCCACAAACAATTGGTATAAAGCCACAAAAACCGGTGTAGCACCATAAACAATTGGTATAAAGCCACAAAAACAGGTGTAGCACCATAAAAAAATCAAAATAAAGCCACAAAAACCGGTGTATCACCTTAAACAATCGGTATAAAGCCACAAACAATCGTTATAAAGCCACAAAAACCGGTGTAGCACCATGAACAATTGGTATAAAGCCACAAACAATCGTTATAAAGCCACAAAAACAGGTGTAGCACCATAAAAAAACAAAATAAAGCCACAAAAACCGGTGTAGCACCTTAAACAATCGGTATAAAGCCACAAAAATATCGCTATAAAGCCACAAAAACCGGTGTAACACCATAAAAAAATCGGTATAAAGCCACAAAAATATCGTTATAAAGCCACAAAAACCGGTGTATCACCATAAATAATCGGTATAAAGCCACAAACAGCTGGTGTGTGCCACAGATAAAGTCCCACTATGTAAACCTGGTTCGATCAGACAAGTCCCGTCAACTTTCCTTCCTCCAGTAGAGATAGAGGAGATAATCTGGCCCGATTTTAATATTTGGTTTCCTTAACGGAGCCTGGGGTAGCTAACCTTCCTGTTGTAGAACCCAGGTAGCCCAGCGACATTTGACTATATTCAAACTTTGAACCCCCATCGATGTCACCACATGAGAAATTGTTGGTGTCGAATTTCTTTAACGAGATGTCTGGTCTACCAGACGGGGCGCTCTGTAGATAAGCTCCTAAGGGATTTTTAAGGCTAATTTTAGGGACAGGGTTTTTTTTTTCTTTTTTTTTTTTGTATGCAATAAAAACACACACACACACGTAATAACTACAATACATTGAAATATGAAACTATAAAAATGAAACATTTTTAATGGGTTTCCACAATATTTACAAATAATTATTGTTTTTACCTCGCGTAGAATACATACTTACTTCTCCATTTTGAAAAAGAACTATAAGAACCCTCGTATATAATGTTGAGGATTTGATGGACTTTTTAAAATGGCATTTGAACCTCTGAGATGAAATCTTTCCTCCTTTCTTCATAAATAGACAATACATTGTTGTGACAGTTAGCACTCATGTGCAATGTGAGGAATCAACATGTGCCAGTCTGATTGTTTCTTGTTGAAGATGGAGAATTCGAATGGACTTGATTAAAAAGATTGATTAAGAAATTTTGTCATCGAGTGTCGTAGCAAAGCGCCATATTGTCGCGTTAGAAAAATAAGTTTTTTGAAAAGCGAATTAAAAAAATAGTTTTATTCTTCGATGCCAACGAACAGTGTGTGTCTTCTACCCTCTAATTAAAGATACACATATCTATATAGTAATCACAAACCAATCTATGCAAATAAACATAACAACATATGAAACTTTATGTAAATTAGCATAAATACAAATAAACTATGCAACAATTAAACCGACCTATTAGAAGAAGATAACCTCTTACAAGACAAGACCGATTTTTATCGATCAATATAAGGCTGAGTGTATTAATAAAGGTATTGATACACTCAGTCTTATATACAGATTATCCTGAGCGATACACCAAATGAGTTTAAAAAAAGGGAGAATGAGAAGACCGATTCTTAAAAAAACGAGCTATTTTCCGAGTAAGCCAAAAGATCAACCCTCTTTTCACAGCGTTGATGTTTGCACAGAACAGCGCTTCCCCCCACCTTTTAAATATTATTATTATTAATAGAATCACACACATTTTACCTTTGTGTTAGATATCCATTTATTTAAAATTCGAAACTATTATAGACGCGTATGATTCTTTTTAAAAATAAACAATTTCTACTGTCCTTACTGCAATAGAAAAATTAATGGGACAGTAGAAATTGTTTTTTTTTTTCAAAAGAATCATACGCGTCTATAATAGTTTCGAATTTTGATAACAGATGGCGCGCTAAAATGCATCATAATACATTTATTTAAAAACCAACATACTTAAATCATAGAAAACGTACAATAGAGTGTTTAGCGTCACTAAAACGATCTCTCATGTTACAGTGGTCACTTCAGAGAAGCTGGTTGATTTAGAGCGGTCCATTTCTGTCAACATTTATTGATAGCGTCCAGGAAAAAAAGTGGTTATTTTAAGACGGGTTGTCGCCTTAGGAGATTTTATACAATGTATATATTAAATGGCTATATGCAAATAATATTTCTTTATGAAATCGTGTTGGAGAGATTTGTTGCTCTAATTAACTACGTTTATATAAGTTATGTACCCACACAACGGCTTTTATTTAGACGAATGGTCTTCAACGTTGATTCACCAGGGAGTCTGCTAAGGAAAAATTGTAAAAAAGAGAGAGTGAGTGCTATTTATATTTAATGATAAAAATACAGACAATTAAGCCAATTAAAATCCAACCCGGATTTGAATGATAAGTCCAAGGAGGAAAATAAAAAGTAAAGAATAAAAAACACGGGTATATTTACATATAATATATGCGTAAATTAAATTTTTTATTGCCCTCTATCGTTAAAATATGCAATATTTTATTCGATGCAATACCTTGAAATTTATATGTATGTACCTCTACAGACCTATAAGCTTATGTCCATAGTTCACTAAACACCATTTAGCTGCCTTCCATAGAAAACGCAGGGTATATAACAAAACCAGTCCAATACAATAGTAGAGCGGTCTAGAGATTAATTTGGCGAAACCGCTGAGAGGGTTCACTACTGATGAGCCAAGCCCTCTCATTCATTAAATCATATCATTGCAGTAAGGTCTGTAGAGATTTAAAAAGAAACGCATTGCCAGTAAATTTATTTGTGTAAAAAAAAAATATATAATATATGCATACATAAGTGATATATTAAGAAAGGATTTAAGGAAGAGATGTGTGCCTTTAAATTGCACACATAGGGATGTGTTTATTATTAATAGTCCCACTAAGTTATATAAGTTATATATAATGGTAATAGTGAAATATTTATTTGCAGGAAAACACATAATTAAGACAATCAAGTTCATAAAAGATTAGTCTGGGTAAATTCTAGGAAAATAAATAAAATAATATAAACACTGGTATCTACATACTCGTATGCTACATGCATACATGAGTCTTTACTAAGATATTTCGTCTTATTGACTACTACTAATTTTATTAATCCCCGGGTACCTGGAGTGTACATCAACTACCGGTGTGGTCCTTCAGATCTGAATCTTTTTGGCCTTATTTACAATGGCGGGGGAGGTTATTTGGTGTGACGTCAAGTGGATTTATTTCTTTGAAGGTTTGCCAGCGTTGAGACAGGTTGGGGATTCCTAGATGAGTAACCGCCGGCTGTGGTATTGGAACACTGGGCGGGTGAAGAGATATCCACAGTTTGGTCTTCACTCTGGCAGACCGCGACTTCTAGATCAAAATCACTGCGATAACAAATAATTTTGTACATTGGCCAACTCAGTAGGTGGTTATCATGGCGTGGTATGTCAATTTGTTGGTTTCAAAAGAGAGAAAACTTTTAGAGAACATAGATATGATAGGGACAGAACCCTTTTCTTTCGGTATTAGTATTAAGAAGTGTAAGGATCTATAAATATAAATATAAGAATTATATTATGATGCATTAGCGCGCCATCTATTATCAAAAATCGAAACTATTATAGACGCGTATGATTATTTTTAAAAATAAACAATTTATACTGTCCTTACTGCAATGGAAAAATATATTTTATATATTTATAAATGTATGTAATTCTGCTGTTCTCAAAGCTTATGTCCATAGTTCATCTGAAATACCCATTCAAAGAGTCTAGCATCAGTATCACTATTAAAGGAAGATAAAAATATTCAATATAACAGCGGTATGGTAGATTAAACTGGAGAAACCGCTGGGAGGGTTCACCACTGATGAGCCAGGCCCTCCCATTAATTTTTCCATTGCAGTAAGGACAGTAGAAATTATTTATTTTTAAAAAGAAACATACGCGTCTATAATAGTTTCGAATTTAAATATAAGAATGTTTCAATATAAAAAGAGATTGTACATGGAATATATAAATACTGGAATTTTTGGTGACTCATCTGATTTGGTAAGTCCTTCCTTATCTTTTGAAATTGTTCCAAATGTGTTTAATCATTATTTTCACCAGAAAAAAAAAAAAAAAGTGAAACACAACGAAGTAATCTATAACACACTGTGTGTGCTCCCAATATTAATATAATAACTCCTATCTACATTACCATTTGTCAGTTTTCTCTGTCTCCATCTCAAGGTCGTTCTCCTGCTGTTCACCACCACGGTCCTCCAACAATTGACTGTCTATGGTGGTGTCTCTGTATCTCTCCAGCATCCAATCTTCCATGGTTCTCATAGAGTTTGCCTCCGCCTTTCTTTTCAATGAATATTATTTCCATATATATTTTTTTAGCACAATGCATTGAATGTAAGAGAAGTTTCTTTCCGGAATTCACCCCTTTGTTAAAATAATATTGGTTCGGCAAACATCCACTCAGGTAGAATCTGGGCGAAGCCGAGTTAGTTGCCCAGTATCACAACAATAGGTTTGTCTAAAGTGAAATTCTGTGAGTTTCCACTTATAGCCCCTTCCCAGCTTAAGCTCTAGCCGTTTTTATTTTCATTTTATTATTCATTTATACCAAACCTATTTAGACTTTTGATTTGTACATCCTCGACTTCCCCTTCACAATCAGAGTTTCTGATGAGGGATACCTCCAGGAAAATCCGAGTTTAGCCATAATTTTAGGTGGTCTCTCATGATAGACACTGTATATAACCTAATCCTTTGTATTTCATAATGTTTACTATTTATTTATTTCAACACACAAAACGCGATATCCCGGCTAGGGATAATTGCGTCGATTTACATTTTTTATAAAATAAAAGGATTTAAAACCGCGAATGTTTCTTTTATACATAAAACGAACTTCTACTGTCCTTACTGCGATGAAAAAATATTGGGAGGGCTTGGCTCATCAGTGGTGAACCCTCCCAGCGGTTTCGCCAATTTAATCCACCAGACCGCTTCTCAGAGCTCTAATATTGTATTGGATCATTCTGCTTTTATATGCTACACTGGAGGATGGAATCTCAGAAATTGTTTTCAAGCAAACTATGGACATAAGCTTATAGGACAGTAGAATTGTATTCAAATCCTTTTATTTTAAATCCTTTTATTTTATATGTATAGATGGCGCGTTATTGCTTTGTGTTAATTTACATTTTTTATGTTTTTCATAATGCTGATCACAGTTATAAATTCATGCTTGAATGATTTAATTCCTTATATATAGTTGACGTTTTATTGGCTCATAATTAATTTTTGTCTAACTGGCTTTGTCTTTATTGTTTGCGGAAGAGCATTGCTCGATGCAGATATTTGTGTGTAATTCTACTGACCAGCTTATGTTTATAGTTTGCTTGAATACCATTTCATAAGAGTCCACCCTTCAGTGTAGCATATGTAAGCAGAATCTTCCAATACAGTATTAGAACTCTAAAAAGCGGTCTGGTAGATTAAATTGGCGAAACCGCTGGGAGGAATCACCACTGATGAGCCAAGCTCTCCCAATATTTTTTCATCACTGTAAGGACAGTAGAGGTTTGTTTTATGTGTAAAAGAAATATTCGTGCTTTAATGATTTCATTTCCTAAAAAATATTTGAGTTAAAAGGCGAGAGAAAGATTTAGTGAATAGAATCAAATAGAAAAGGGCGCGCGTACCTCTATCTGTGAATTGTTGTTTTTTTTCACAGATCCTGTTACGTCCATTTTTATATACCGATATAATTAAGTTCAAAATTCGCTCTAAGACACAACAATCAGGGAAAGTATCAACAAATACATTCGATTTCTCACCGTGAGCTATCTAGAAGTTAATTGGGAATTACCCGGAAGAATGCTTCCTACTCATGGGATGAGGCAAGTTTTCATTCAAAGGGTGGCAGCAGACGAGAGGTTCAGGGCGCATGCGCGGATGACCGACCACGCAGGCGCGGCCCATCTAGTGCTGGTTTATTCACCTTATCGCTTGGATGTTGGACACAGGGCAGGTAGGTCTGTTGTGGTGGCTTCAAGTCAAATGTTTACCTCAAACTTTAATCTCTATAACCACATTTTATTTCTCGTCTTCTGATAGCATCTTCTATTTACATATATTCTTTTTTTATGTTGGAAAGAAAGTTTATAGATATAAAACTAAACTTTTTTTTTTTTAATAAAATTTTTCAAAAAGTTTTTTCTTAACACATTTCAATGTTTATAAACAGTATACTTATCGTATTTAATAATAATAGAAAACATTTTGATGAAATATATTAAAATAAACTGTCGAGAATGGAGGTATTTATAAAATGAGAATTAAAGATTAAAAGAGCAATATATATAATACGATATACCTCACTCTTTTTCAGTAATCGATACTTTAATGTGAAAAACTAAGAAGTTTCACGTTAAAGTATCGATGACTGAAGAAGAGTGAGGTATATCGTTTGGAAAGGTTTAGAACAAAGCTATTCACGCAGACGAAAGTTCCTGAGGAAGTTGACACCTCTGCCTTTGTTTACTTTACTTATTTTTTTAACCTTCCTTTTTTTAAACTGACTTGTTTACTCCTTGGGGGGAACTTTGATTTAAGGAACGCACTCTTTGATGAAAAAAATGTAAAACTTTGTTTACACAACTCCTATAGTCTCTGAGACATCCCGGTTCTTTGACTGTTAAATGAAATACCTACAGATATGTTTAGGAATCTATTCTAACTACACATATCTACCTGAAAACTGAAACGTTTTATTATAGCGATTTTAAGCAAATTTTCTTTGTTTACAGTTGAATTTTCATCAAACGACCATTCTATATTCCAAGCCAAAATAATCGTTTTAGAGAGGTTGCTTGCTTTAAGAAAGCTCAAAGCTCATATCAGTGAGAAATGACCCATGTCTAGACCAAGACCCACGTTCAGTGCTCCGATATGCTGAGGTGTTTACAATAGTGCACCGTGAGACCTTGTCAGGCATGCCTCATCATTTACCTGAATTGATGAAACAGATGCTGCACAAATATCTCCCATTAATTCTAATTGTATATAACTTTATTAAATTTTTAAAAATCTAATAAAAATATTATAACGAATGAAACAATTTATAGATTGTATTGTTTATTAATCCTTAGCTTAAAAAAAGAGGGAGCATACTGCTAAGTTTTAAGATAGAAGAAAGAACAACGAAGAGATATGAAGGTTGAGGAGCACTGGCCTAGAGAAATGTTTTCATTTTAGGGAAAGTATTTAGAGACGTGTTTAGCTGTTTTAATGTCTAAATAGAAAATTAACACAATTTCAGGTTGTGAGGACTACCAGCTGGTTCCTGACTGCTGGGTAGTGTGCCTAGCTGCCCAGAGAAGTCTATATTACAAACAGATTATGTGGAGATATTGATGGGATAATGTTAAAGGTTTCTGCTCTAGAGTTGTGATATTAATTGCATATGACCTACAGTTATATTTTCTGTCATAAATACTTTATATTAACAATACATCTCTATTTTCATTCTTTTCCAACTTTTTCTATAAAGCAAGAAATCTATAAATTGAAATTGATTTCGATTGACCACATTTTGCTGGTGATTACTTGAGTGGAAGTCTAATGACAAATTTCGACAGTTTTGTATTTCTTTTTTTTGAATGATGATTTTCGCAATCTTTTTCTACTCTGTTGTAATTATCCTCCCATGGTCAATATTCCCGTCCTCAGGAATGGTCCAGGAGATGATGTTGGAAGGCGGGGCAAGTGTAACAGGCCACCGGGACAGCTTTCGTTCACTACCTGCTCCACGCACTTCTGCTCGAACTGTTCCCTAGATAGAGAAGAAAACAAACATTTGGCAGATATTGGGTTTATAAATCCTCACTACAACCTTTCTTATTTCCGACGTTTCGGTCACTCGCTGTCATGAAGATGAGTTTCCTTGAAAAAAAGGTGACAGAAAAACAAAGAATAAAAGGTTGTAGAGGATATCATTATGTTCCCTAAATGTCACCATTCACGTTTTGTATATCGGCATGGAAGTTGGATTCTCAAGACCAATACACTTTGATAAGCCATTAATTATTTGGGATAATCTTCCGATACTCATTCTTATTTATTTTTCTGTAATCGTTTTAAATTATTCCTGGGTAGGTGTGCTGTTATCAGGACAATGGGCGCACATTTCGAAACAACTCGTAATTAACGTCTTGTTCCTTAAAATATTCAACGTGACATGAAGATACCTGTGTAGTTATCTTGAAAATATTAACTATTGATATTTCTCTCGAAATATTCAGTACCTCTCTTGAGGAACCGTACAAAAAAATATATATATATATATATTTCTAGTCTTTCTTGAAGGTGGTCTTTCATTGGAGGTGTTCAATTCGATTAAGTCAAATAATTTTTTATTTTATAAAAGTGGTCACTCAAGGAAGTGATTGCCGATCGGATATTTTTCGTGTGGGATATTGTCCTGTATGCCATGAGAAGGTTTCTACATCCTGGATAATTTACACGGTGGGAAAGTAGCTGAAATCACATACAATTGTTGGGAATTGGATTCGAACTTTAAATTTTCTGATATGTTATCAGAGATGTTGACCGTTGACAAATGTTGACAATAAATATAACTGGAAGAATATCCAGTGGAGTATCACGGGATAAACCGAATTTTGAAATATTTTCCTTAGGGGAAAGTATCGTTTCGCTTTTTCACATAATTTTTTTTCTTTTATAAGGTTGTGGGTTTTATATATAGATAACCCTGGAGCGTAGACTTCCAACTCCCCAGTTATATATAGGGTATTTAAAGTTTATAAGTGTGAGAATAATATATACTCTGGTATAAAATATACCTTTCGTGTTGCATATATACGAATACACTCACGAACAAAACATAAGGAAGTGGAAAGACTTTTATGTCGCCGGTCGTCTATTATTATTATTATTTTATTTATTTTTTAAGGAGACAGAAGCAGTTTTGTTCACACTTGGTTATCTCGTGTGTCTTCAATAAAGGTCACCGTGTATCAAATATCTTTCAGAGTTAGTATCTAAATCCCGATGTACATGCTGAAAAGTATAACTTCCTTAAGTTTTGTCCATCAGTGTATATGGATGAGGAGACTTATTTTGATATCTTCTCAAATGTTGAATATTTCTGTTTGACGGAGCTGGAGAAACTCGTGAATAAATTCCTAAGCACCAGTTGACCCGGACAGCTGCTGGTCTCGTGCCTTGCCCTCGGCTCTCCCGACTGTTTACCTTCACTTCTTGAGTAACGCTGTTACTTCCAGTTGCCTCCCCGCAGCAAATATTGACTTGTTAGTCCTAAATATAGCGGCATCTTCTTGTCTTGGAATGGGGTCAGTGCGCTGTTGGCGCAATGTCCTTTCACTGCTTTGTGCCTTCAACTCTGGTCTAGAGAAGTATCCAGATGTAACGTCGCCCCTCCCGAGTCAAACAGATATATCATCCACAGGTAAAAATAACCCCGCCGGCGCAGCCAATCTAACACTGAATCTCTTATTTAGCGCATTAACTCGTTAAGTGTTTTTTTTTTTCTAATTATAAAATTGTCGAAAATACCACTAGGAGGAAAGATGAAGAATTTTGAGAGGACTTGACTCATCAGTAATAAACCCTTCAGCAATTTCGACAATTTGAGCTATTTCGCATGGGCATAGCGTCATCTATAAAAGCGTTATACATTTATAAAAATTAAAGGTATACTATAACCTCTCTGTAAAAGACACATAGTTGGAGAGCTAAAGTGTCCTTTTTGGAGAGGTATCCTCTTACCAGAGAGTTGATAATTAGTGAAAATGTTAATTTTGGAAATTAAAACTGTCCTTTATTTTTCATAGATAGAAGTCCTCTAGCTAAAGTGTCCTTTATGGAGCGGTGTCTTCTTACCGGAGAGTTGATAATTAGTAAAATGTTAATTTTAGAAATGAAAACTGTCCTTTACAGATAGGTGTATTCTAGCGTGAGTGTCCTCTCATAAAGGTTATACTATACTACCTGATTTTAATCGAATTGTAAATTATTAAACAATAAGGCTATTAACTCGTGTATATAGAAACTTAAATGTTTTTCTTTATATCGAGTCATGACTGGGTGGAATTCAGGCAGGGAGGATATCAATACCCGAGGACGGGCTTCGAGCTGAAACTACCAATTTGTGTTTCATTTCTATGAACTCTACAAGGCAGAATGGATACTAAGACAACTTTCAGTAGTAGGCGGCATTCAGCATGGTTTGGATCTGCCAGTAGACGGGTTTTAGTATGTACAGTACCTGCCCATAATCTACACCAATGTTTTGACAAACATTCCAGGGTGGGTAAACACGTTGGTCAGCTTGACAATATCCTCTATCAAGTCCGGATTGACACGTGTCACAGCAAGAGTCCGCTGATAGCACGCTCGGCAAGTAAACAAGGGGAAGTGCCCGCTGACATAGAATTCCACCTGTAGGGGCCCCTCCTCACCTTGCTGGTGCCTCTTGTGGGTCACCATTGTGGCGGCCAGCTGTGACAGGACACCTTCCTAGCTACATTCCGTCGCCATTTTGGATGACATCTCTTGGCATCCAAGCACTTGAATCAAACCGCATAAAAAGACCCTCCATTTTTTTTCAACCCATTGATTTTTTTTTGCAGGTCCTTGTCAGAAACACTATTAATCTGGCGATATGTTCTTGCTCTCCTGTTACCTCCCAGGGCGTATTTTAACACGGTACTAGAGATAGCTGTGTCTTATCATTAATTGATATGTCAAACTCCAGTCTTTTGGAATATCGAGAGTTGGGTATCGTGTGAGCGAGCTGCTCCAACAGACACTTCAGGAGTTCTTCCCTCTCATATTTCTTCTGTTCAAGATGCAACCATGAATATCTGAACTGAATTTGTTGATTGAGAAGAAAGAAATCTTAGAATAACCCGAACTATACGAAGAAAACAAACAAAAAAGCATAGTGTGTCTGTTGTGTTTTTAGTTTTTTTTTTCAGAGCAAAATTATTCCTGTTCTTTCATACGAACAAGTTTTCCACTATGCCAATGTGATACAGAAATCACAACCGAAAGGAATATGTTAAAGTACATGGTTGAGAAAGATCGATTGTTCCAAGCACCGCATCTTTAAAAACTATTTCTTGATGACGATTTTTTACGCCCATAAATGACATTATAATTGCATAACGAAATATTTTGGGATCTTCCATAATAGATGACACCCAAAAAAACAAAGATTTACTTGGTCTATCCTGGAGGTGGTCTCTCATTAGAGGTTGGGATATGTCAAACCACTTTTACGAAACGGTAACTCATGGAGGTGGTCTCTCAGGAAGGTTTTACTACAGACGATAAAATCCTAGGTACTTAATTTGCACAAAATGGTCCCAGAATATATTCTCTCTTTACTTAAAACCACAATTTGGTGAATTTCAGTATTCTATGAAGGAAGCCAACCTTGAGACAACGCGAAAGGTCATCATTATCCTTGAATAGTTAAATAAACTATTAAAAAGAATTACAATTTCCATTTGACCTCTACCCAACAAAGGCCAATCATCGTCATTATCTTCAGCTACAAGGTCTTCTGAGGAATCACAACCCGGAATCCACCACCGACCGACCGTCGATTCACTTTCGTGGCGTTTTCTCCTCTCGCCCGGAGCGGTTGGCGACCTCTTGAATTGATTTGTCGCGTTAATTGGCCCTGCATTGTCACACCACACACAATGGACAGCTGAGGACCTTCAATGTTATTCAAGTTCTGGTTAAATTATTCTCTTGAGATGCGCTATTAACGTTTTTTTAATCATTATTATTTTCCAAGAATGCATTGTATAAGTCAATGATAATCGTGGTTGATAGGGGTTTATAATGTAAATGCTCTCCAAATATATACATATGAAGAAGCAGTTAGACTTTCATTTTCAAGACTCCAGAGCCCCGTTTAGCTACTTTCACTCACCAGTGGAGTGTAGTTGGCTTGTGCGGTCCAGTGAAGCTTGTAGCAGTCCGTGTGTTACATGGGGAATAGACGAGTGTTATTGAAACATCGACAATAAGCATCTTGACCGGTATCATTTCTTTGTGGTCCCCGCGGGATGTATGTTGATAGACAGATGGAATAGAGAGGTTTCTATTTAAAAACAACGACTTAGAATAGAATAGTGTCAAAACAGGTTTGACCGTATCCACGTATATCCTGCAGCTAAATCCATGCGATTTCACAAGACATTGAGTTAGATTCGACGAGATTGGAGGCTGGGAGAGCGGTCCAGTGACGGGGAAGGTCAGCGGACTGTTCCGACTCGGAAGAAGGTCAGATTGTATCTGATTGGCCGCTGATCATTTCTCACGTTTGGGCCAGAATGAACAAAATCTCCGCGTTATATACATGCTTATTATATAATTGATTATTCAAAATATTCAAGTACTTTTGATCGTAAGTATTTATAAAACCTAGAAAATTTGAGGTACACACAAGTATAAGGTACAAAGAAATTAAGAATCATACGATATTATATCAAAATAATCCTCTGAAATTTAAATTACAATAAAACACAGGCTCTGAGGATGTGTTTCCTATTTTTTATTAAATACCTCTAAAGCTTTCGGGTAGTGCCAACCCTTCTACAGGAGCAAATAAACGAAATGAACGATATTAGTTGAAGAAAAAATTTTTGACCAATGGAAGGCCATCATCAGTCTCTAATAACCTTGACCGCAGAATCGTCCCCTTCCCCGCCTCCTGATTGGTTGAGGAAGTACTAATCCCTCAGCGATCATAGAGTTGCCTGTCAGAGAGACTTGAAGGGGAAAAAAACCATTCGGGAAAATCTAGTGTATTTTATATTTGTTCCAATATGTAAGTAGGCTTTATAACAATAGTTATGTCTTTACATATTTGTTATGTGTTGTAGTACCATAGTTATGATTTTACTTAGTGGTGCTGTAAAAAGGATGTGTAAATTAGTTTCAGAGTTAAGTAGTTCATAGTTTGGCAGTAGTCTTGTTACGACATGTTTTCTATAGTAAGTTTTAGCTTGGCAATAAAAGACAATTGCTCAAGAGTTGGTTCATGGTTAAAGTGCAGCGGCACGACACAATAACAATAATGATCTTTATTTCCGCGCACGCAAGCACAAAGACATCAGCTTTCAATGAGCTATGTACAGACAACAAAAATAAAATGATATATCTCTTGACATTTTCTACAATTTATTATTTCGTCTCAGTTTACAGGTGTCACATTCGAGTCACCTTGTCCTGGTTATATACACATGGCAAGTTGGTGGAGAAAGGTGTCCCTCTCCCAGACCTTGCAGAAGGGCAGATTTTCTACAATATTTACAGTAGGTTTTATATATAAATGCAAATCCACAGATTTGATATCTATAACACACGCGGATATGCAATTATTACAATATAAATATTGTGCGCTATTAGAAGGGAGCATATCTTCCTATTAAAATATTGTAATGAATCCAATATATATAAATATAGGCGTATCTCTTTTTAACACAACAAGTTACACAAAAATTTCTATCTATTTTTAAAAAATTGGACATTGAAATTCCAATTTTTATTAAAATAGTAAAATCTAGAGTAAAGAAAGTTTGGTTAGTTTTCCATTCAATGTAGAATAACAAGAAATTCTCGAGACACGGTATTTCCTCATATTTCTTTGGTTGTAAAAGTCTATGCAAATGTTACACCATCTCCGGGAGTTTATCCCTCCTTGGAGCAAGGACTTACAAAAGCACTTGGCAGAACCTGTCCTTATTTATTTGACACTCGCATTTAACCAGAGACTTTGAATACATTCTATTTGTCATTTCTATACTACACTTTGGCCTTAGCTAAGCGACTATGTCACGTCTCTATATGCTTCTTATTTACCCATTCAGGAAGTACATTTATCAACGTGAATTAATGTGTTCCTCCTCTTCTCCCTCCCTTTTACAGACAAATTCTCTCCTTTTACTTTTACCAAAGAACAGCTGCCACTTTTGTTTGAGACCATCACACCAATTTGTTGCTCTCGACTCTTCAAACGGTTCAAATCTGGAATCGAATCCGAAGTATGTTAAAACAACCGTCCACTTTCACGTTTGTATTTATTTGATGCAGTACTTTCGATCTAATGTGGGTGGGTTCCAGAAATTCATATTTGTGAATATCCGTATTTATTTATTTATTTATTTATTTATTTATTTATTTATTTATATTTCTACTCATGGAGACACACAAAACTTATGGAAGCGGAATGTCTTTGATGTCGCCGTTGTTCTATTTTTTTTTTTTTGGGACAGGCAATTTTGTTTACACTTTGTTATCTCGTGTGTCTTCAATAAAGGTCACTGTGTATCAAATATCTTTCAGAGTTATTCTCTGAATAGCATTAAAGGTACAGCATCCTAAGTTGTTTTACGAGTGTATAAATGATAACTGCAATTTAAAATGAAAGCCAAATAAAAAATTATATAATTTTTTTGATGTTGAACTAACTTTAAAAAAAATAATACTTTTCCAATTTTGATTCAAATGATACAATAAGAAATATAAAAGAATAATACTAAATATTTTGATAATTTCTTTCTTTTTTTTTTTTTTGTGCTAAAAACTAATTTTAAAAATTCAAAAATAAAATTCGTATTAGAGAAAATAGAATAGAGAGAATCCGTATTATTTTATGCATATTTTTAAAAATTAGTTTAAGATGTGGGTGTAGAAACACGCATACAACATCCGGATTATTGAAAACTTAAACTATATCGAGGTAGATGAAATTTCTAAATATATATTTAAAATATCATCATTAACACAACGCCATCTATAGGTGAAAATTATAAGAATTTCATTGAGGTAGATTTCGGTGCATTGTTGTATTGATGGAATCTCGGCTATTTCAATCCGCTCTCAGAATGAGAGGCGATGAGAGAGAAAGTTTATCCTAACGACGACACAAAAATAAGGATTCTTCCTTTCTACCGAGAGGTTTGTCATAGAATACACCATAGTACCTATGTGTCAGCCAGACATGTAAGGCAGAAATACGCGCTACTGTAACAGCGGGGGCTCCAATAAGGAAATGAAGTCGCAGCGGCGCAAGAGGAAGTCGGCAGTGACGGCGACATTGGATAATGGATGAGGTCATGAGCTGTGCCATAAACTTTCATACATAATCTCTTCTTCATATCTATCTCGGTCTTATCTGCATGGCTGTTGTTATATATCCACCCTAGTTGCATAGTCGCTGTATTTATTGGATAATGGATGAGGTCATGAGCTGTGCCATAAACTTTCAATCATAGTCTCTTCTTCATATCTATCTCGGTCTTATCTACATGGCTGTTGTTACATATCCACCCTAGTTGCATAGTCGCTGTATTTATTGGATAATGGATGAGGTCATGAGCTGTGCCATAAACTTTCATACATAATCTCTTCTTCATATCTATCTCGGTCTTATCTACATGGCTGTTGTTACATATCCACCCTAGTTGCATAGTCGCTGTATTTATTGGATAATGGATGAGGTCATGAGTTGTGCCATAAACTTTCAATCATAGTCTCTTCTCCGTATCATCTCGGTCATTCGTACCTAGCTATTGTTACATATCCACCCTATTTGCATAGCCGCCGTATCTACATACTATCTGCTATAATCTAGGAGATGGATTGTTCTAAAGAAAGCATCGCCTATTTAATTATCCATCGGCGAAAAAAAACACCAGCTTAAAGTTATTTTAAAATCTTGGCCATTAACTCTAATTATATAAGAAAAAAAGTGCTGCTTATCCAAGTACGACTCATCAAATCAATGGTTTTGCACAGCAGTGACATGGCAGAAGATTCCTCGACAATCGACCAGCGAGTGCAGACCGGAACGACGGCAGATTCATGACATAATCGCCTCCTTCATAAAAAGTCAGCAGCCACAAAGGTGCCGAGTCAAGTGATCCGTGGCGGTAACTCAGCCGTGCCTGTTGTTCTTTCTAATTGTCCGCGCATTCTCTCCTCCCGCCATACTTGTGACACGTGCTGGCTCCAACCTTTGCCAAATTTGAGTCGATTTTGATCAAGCGCATCGCTGGAAACATCTACCAGAGATCTGTTATAAAGTTGAATGGAAAGTACGATATATCGACCTATTTGATACTAACCTTTGACAAAATTTTATAATTCAAAGCAGCTTGCTTGTAGCTCGGTGTTGTTAATCCAAGCAAATCAATGCTGCCAGAGAAATGCAAGTAATACCCGTGAGATCCAGATAATATATATGCATATTAAAGTGTGTGATTAAATATGTGAAATAAACTCTGAGAGAAAACTGACAAAAACTATAACAAGACTTAGAACAAAACACTATAAAGGAATGACAATACATCCAGATGGCACAAGAACCTATAGGACATGCAACAACTGTTCTGGTGTGGAACTAACACCTACCCACATATTCTCATGTCCAGCAATGGCTGCAGCCTTGCAGAAAATTGACATAGACCCAGAGCAGCAGCATTACACACCCAAGATAGTGGACATAGTTGCTGCTGTAATAGAGATGCATGGAGATATCTGAGGCTCTTTATTGGACACGACAACAACAACAAAATGTGTTATATTTGTAATATGTGAAAAAAAAAAAGGTATAAGAGATGGAGTAAAGAAAGTGAAGTAGATAAATATTATATTTTAAGGTATCAAAAAGGTTTTGGTTTTATTTTTAAACAATAATTGGCTATAAAAGTTCATGCTTCGGCAGTTACGTGTCATAAATACAGTAGAACTGGATAATTCCAACGTCTTTAATTCGAATATTTCCCTAGAATTCCCTATAAATAGAATTTCCGTTTTTAATCGAATTTTTGGATAATTTTTTTTTTTTTTAGTCCCTTGGTCCTCAAATTATCCAAGTTCGACTATATATATACTCGTAAAAGCAAAGGTCGCCTCTCCCGTAAAATAGACGTCAAAACTAGACCCTATCTATTGACCGTATCCGCAAACTAGCGGCCTTGGGTAGATGACAAAGCAACGACAGCAGCTTTGGCAAGTCCCTGTTCGGTCAATGATTAGAAGATTTCCTGCGAGACCTTGATCTAGGTGGATGGAGCGAGGTCTTGTGGACTGGCTGTTGGACCGCCGGACTGTATTCTAATTAGAGTGGGACGGAGAGTGGACTTTCTGGGAATACGTACACTCCGGCGTATGCTGAGTGTCACAGAACACCTACAGGTCAACCCTGAGATGCTCCAATACAAAAGTTATTTAACCGGTGAAAGGTTCACACACAATAGTTTAGATTGTTGTCAAATAGGGAAGGAAGTTAATAAAAGGCTGAAAAGGAAAAGTTCCAGTGGCACAGATTTTGACAAAATTGGCGTAAATTACTTCAATAAAAACGAGAGAATAGTGTCTGAAGATTTGGGTCGGGGGTGTGGTGAAGTGGGTCATTCTGGACCGCTGACCCGCGGTCGACCTTCGAGATGTAGCGGCGATAGAGCGTGTTTACATCACGGGTCTTCCTCCCTGCACTGGCAGCCTCTTCACTGTATTCGATTCTCTGCCTCTCCACTGGCGGCCTCTTCACTGTATTCGATTTTCTGCCTCTCCACTGGCGGCTTCTTCACTGTAGTCAGCCCCTGCACTGGTGGCCTCTTCACTGTATTCGATTCTCTGCCTCTCGACTGACGACCTCTTCACTGTATTCGATTCTCTGCCTCTCCACTGGCGGCTTCTTCACTTCACCGAGCAGTTCAGTCTCGGCCTCTACCCTTCACCATCGTGATATCGGGGTTCGACCACTCTACTGTAAGATAGTCGTATTATCGGGCACTTCACGCCGCGTTCACACAACACTTACGCGAATAAATATATCCTCTATAAACATGAAAATTTCAACAGATATAATTTGGGTAGATTTATTTAAATAGGATACTAAGATATTTTAGTACTGGAGTCTGAGAATTAGGATTTCCTAAATTTGTCCAAAAACAAGGGTATCAAGACATGTTCGGCTAACTCAGCCTGCGGCAGAAGTAGGTGGAAGGCCATGGGCAACCATTGTCCGGCGACCTTGCAACTGCAAGGCCTGACTTCCACCATTTCACACATGTGTTGTTAACACCCCCGTTTACGTACTCCCTACAGTAGTACCAGCTGTTGAGCCAGTAGCTCCTCAGCTTCGGACATTGTCGAGGAGCATAGAGATGACCGATTTGAAAAGAAACAGCAAACGTTTATCTACTTTCAGAAATTTACTGTAATATTAAACCACATCATTCTTGTTGCAAATGCACCTCTTCCAGGATTTATTCAATTTACTAAATATTATATATATCGATGAATAGAAGAAGTAGGTTTCTAGTTTGGAGATGTTCGTTTTAAAGTTGAATCGGCTACTGTCAAAAGTCGAGTGTCGCTTGCAACTTGGCAACAAGAGAAAAACACAATTTCAAAACCTTTAATTATCAATATTCTATATGTTATATGTTATCTTATGTGTGTAAGGTCTTCTTTCCATTGGTAACGGTAATAATACTTTCTTAAGCTTTTCTATATTCCATCAAAACACAAACAAACAGAAATATATAGATAGATATGTGTCAAACACACGCACAAAAAACATAGTAAAAAATTATAGAAATTTACAGATGCAATATATTAATTTGTATCTTTTTGAAGGATCCTTCAAAATATTTCCTCTTTTGCTGAAATAGTTAACAAAATATCGTTAGGGTTAAGTTAATAGCGCCCTCCAATCTCAGCTAGAAGTAGCTGCCGGACGGAACTCCGCTGTGTATGGTGTGTTGGTACATAGGCCATGGTTATCATGGTGGGTATAAGAGATTGCAAGTGCACCCACCACATGTCTACAAATGTAGAAAGCAGTTCGATTTTGCACTTATAAGTGTGCCAGAATCCGTTTGGTGATTTGCACTATTTGGTAGGGTTGTACTTTTGCAAGAATCGGGGGCCATTGAAGCAAATATATATTGCCACGTGGAAAATTAGGGAAGACAAAAACTTCAGGAGGAACCAAAATATATTTCAGGCAAGGACAAAAAAACTATGAATGGTAAACAAAAGATAAGCCACGAGGGAAATTTACAGAGTAACAAGATATAAACATAAAAATGACCACTCTGTTAATAAAAATAATAAAATTAATAAATACTTTGTTACAATATTTTTTAAATGTCCAATGTGCGGGATTCTATCCAGGGTCGTAGTTGCCGAAAATCGACGGTTTATTAACTCACATCTTTTGTGTATGTATAAATTAGATTAATCTTTATATAAATAAATTTATAATAATAATAAACTCTTCATATTGAAGACTAAAGAAGCTGATTATAGAGAGAGAGAGAGAGAGGGAGAAAGAGAGAGAATTCGCCACCATAGACGCCTTGAACCGGCCGAGTTTGTAAACAACGACAAACCTGTTCCCCACATATGTCACAGATCGCGCCGAACAAAGAACACCAATGAACAGCCATTGTTCCGCTTGCTCGACTCTCTTGGTCGGCAATAAATCTCTGGGAGATCTGTGGCGGAATGTTTCCTCATGGCCGCTGCTCTGAGATCCTCCTGCCTTCTTCACATGTGGATAGTGTTCATTTGACAAGTTGTCCGAGAATACCTGGTAGAATTATTATCTGGGCAGACATGGGTGTAGTGTTGGCGATTTCTTCAGTATATATTCCTGAAATTTTCAAATTTATTTTTATCATGCATACCTTGTTATTTTGGGTGGTTCTTTAATAATGGTTCTTGTAGGTTTGGGGAAATATCTGTGCAAATCTGATAGTTTGGTGCTTTCTTCAGGAATAGACCTGTAAATTTCGGAGCGTTCTCCGTGTAGACCCGGGTGTTTTGGATAGTTCTTTAATACACATCTTGTAGGTTGGGAAGTTCTTTTTGTATACGAGGGGGTTTGATGGAGTTGTTAAACTTGAGAATTGAGAATGTCTATGTTGTTGTAGGCCACAGAACTAAGTTGAAAGGGAAGGGGAGTAGCTACCCCCCATATTTAGAACAAGTTTTCCTCTTCCAACAACGTTTTAAAAATAACCCCGGCAGCTCTCTCGTCACGCGAGATTTGAAGTTATTTTTCGATGTTTTCACTTCACTTCTTTTGGAAGCACATTTAGGACAGTGGAGGAGGCGATTTTTTTACTTCCCCGAGGGAGAAAAATTAACATTCATTACACGCGCGCGTGCACACATTAACACGCTCGTACACATTAGATATCTTTAATATCTTTCCATCTACATTAGATATCGTTATTGTATTTGGATGGTAGTGAAAACTGAGAATTCCTGAATGTGCCACTATATGAGACAGACAACAAAATTATCAAAATTCGAAACTATTATAATAAACAATTTCTACTGCCCTTACTGCAATGGAGGGTTTACCACTGATGAGTCAGGCCCTCCCATTAATTTTTCCATTGCAGTAAGGGCAGTAGAAATTGTTTATTTTTAAAAAGAATCATACGCGTCTATAATAGTTTCGAATTTTGATAACAGATGGCGCGCTAATGCGTCATAAGACAACAAAATTCAATACAAAGTGGAAAAATGCATCGGAATGGGACAAATGATGGCGAAATGTTTCATCACTGACGGTCCTCCCAATAAATTTCAGTAGATAAAACCAATATTTGTCATCCTAGAGCCAACAATGAAATTACTTAACTTCAGTAGTATTTGCACGTGTTGTGGTAGAAATCGACGGATTCTGGCAGAAACCAGGTCAATCCCAACTTAGCGGATGGTGGTTGCGGAACTATCTGGGATATGAGAGCTCTCGAGGGTAGCTTCAAAGTGGCTGTTCTACTGGGAATGTTGGAAATTATGGTGTCTGTGTCCTCATTTAATACCAAAGAGGCCTTGTAAATAAAACCAGAGTTCCCAAGTCGAGAGAAAATAAAACTAACTAAAAAAAAACTCTTAAAAACAATTTTTAGAGTCGGTTCTGCGTTGGCATTACTTAATATGCTTACAGGCCGTGTATTCCTATCTCTTTAAAACTGATTATAGAACTTTGCTACAAGGTACTCATCATCATGGCGGCTGGGATAGTTCAGTAGAACATAAGAGGAAGGTACAATTTTATAAATATTGCATATGATGGCTTGTGTGCACAATACTTTCTGCAAACTGGGAGAATTCCACCATCTGACACCGGTTATTTTGTAAATACTTTGGGGGTCTTCAGAATACATACCTCTTTGTAAATTGCTTTTTTTTTTCAAAAATCCTTTAACGAGGTCTAAATATTAGTTTATAGCACACATACAATGTTGAGTATGGGAATATTCAGCACTACTTAAATCATAAATGACGAATTTCTACAATCAAGGTACTGAAGATGAGAAATATTTGAGGAGGCTTGATTCATCACTGGTGAACCCCTTCCCAACGATGTCGTCCATTTAATGAACTAGATCGCGACAACTATTTTAACGTAGTATTTGTGGGGTTATGTGCGAAATAAAATATCATTATTATCTTATTATGGTGCTTGCTTATATGCCATGTTAAGAGGGATATCTACAGTTCACACTGTAGATACACCACATGTCTATCTACATATGCATAAGTAGTTTCGTATTTACAAGTTACCAGAATTCCGTTTGGCTACTTGCACTCAACGGTGAGGTCGGATTTGTATTGGATCTCACAAACAAAGCATTTATAACGTAAAAAAAAAAAAACAGTACAAATGTGAAATTGTACTGGGATAAGGTGGATAAATTAAGAAAAAGGCATCTCTTTATCGTGAAACTAAAAGTTGATAATGGCTTGCGCCATTTATCGGAATAACAGGGCCAACAACCCGAAACGCGTACGTAGTTAGCTTTTATTGATTAATCGAGAATGGGTAATTGGCTAATTATGGAATAATTAAAAATCAACGAGAATAGTTGATATTTATTCCGATAGATGGCGCAAGCCATCATCAATTTTCAATTGCACGATAAGGAGATGCCTTTTCCTTAAAGCATTTATAGTTTAAAAAAAAACGGCTTTAATACAGTATTTAAATCTGGGTTTTGATTAACGGAAAACGACATTGAAACCCCTCAGACTTGCCAGCTCCAGAGAAAATGTCTAAAATCTCCCATCACGACGCCGAACCATATGATGAAGAGCAACACCTGCAGGCGACATAAAAAGTGGAACTCCCGTGTCCAGCGAGCGTGACCGTGTGGTGACACATCCCAGGCTGTCTCCACATCCTCAAAAACTGGCCGTTCTCCTCCTTAACCTTTTTTTCAAGTTTGGAGAGGTGATTAAGGAAATAACAAGGTAAAAAATAGGTCTTTTTACTTGCAACTTTTATTCACTTTTTAACACGAAGAGTTTCCTGAAAGTTTTTATTCTCCTCAACAGCGAAATGTGATTTTTTTTAATGCGATCCTTCTATAGTTAGCGCGCCTTTTTCTACTTGATGACACTGAAGAAAACATCGTCTACCACACATATATAATTTCTAAGAAACACTTCACATTTCAAATGAAAACATTAAGATGCGAATGTTTCTTTCACAAATAAATCAAACTTCTACTGTCCTTACTGCGATGAAAAAATATTGGAATGGCTCATCTGCTAATGATGAGCCAAGCCATCTCAATATTTTTTCATCGCAGTAAGGACAGTAGAGGTTTGATTTATTTGTGAAAGAAACACTCGCCTCGTAATGTTTTCATTTGTTATATATAGATTGCGCGTTATTGCTTTATATGCAAAAATTGTATGCATCTTTTGGTGTGTAGCGGTTCTGTTCCCACGATCTGGGCGACGGATGTTGTAAGAGGCTACATGTAAGTTGATGGGTTGCGAACCTTTTTGCGGCAAAAGAAAACAAACAAAACGGTTACTTAAAAAAAGAGGGCAATCTAAACTTACTTCATCGCTCGGCCTGGATGGTTTCTTGCGACATCCAGGCCAAACATTGTCTTTTGATATAAAACGGTTTTTTATTACCACTATTAAGACTCTTTGTTTTCAGGGCGGAAAAAATCGACTTTAATTAAATAAAGCTGAAATCGCTTAGTGTAACGAGATAGGTTTAGCGTTGAGAGTTTCTTTTTATTAAATCTTATAACTGGCGAATTTCTAGCCGAGGGCTCTTCCGTGGGTTTAGCCGACCTAGAAGTCGATTCTATACGACAGGAGTATATACGTATTTACTTATATGTGAGAGTTTTTATTTATTATTTTACTTTGATCTCAAGCACAATGACACTTCAAATATCATCATCAACAACACCATAATTTATTTAGATATGTATTTCTACAGTCCTAGAAGCCAATGTTCATAGGTCCCTTAAAACACCCGATTAATGTATTCTATTACAAAGGTAGGAATATAAGAAATCGAGTCTAATATGTGGACGAGTGGGTAAAACTCACGATTCCCGACAGCCATGAACAAGGATCGAATCCCGCGTTGGACTCTTTTTTTTTTTTTTTTTAATATGTGAATGACCGTCATATATTATTCATTGTTGCAAATATTATAAGCTAGGTTTCTCTTTTTGAGCGGTACTTAATAAAGTGATTTTGGAACAAGAACAAGTCTAATAAAAAAAAAAAAAAAAAAGAAGAAGAAGAAGAAGTCGTTGGACGAGTGGGTAAAACCCTCGATTCCCGACCGCCATGAACCCCGGTTTTAATCCCGCATTTGACACTTTGTTTTAATAAGTGAATATCCTTCACATATATTATTCATTGTTGTAAATATTATAAGCTAGGTTGCTCTTTTTGAGCGGTATCTAGTAAAGTTGGAACCAGTCAAATACAATAGTAGAGCAATCTCAGATTATACTGGTTACCCGCTGGGAGGTTTACTACTGAAGATCTATGTCCTCCCTCTTTCTATTAGAAATAACTTTTACTTATGTTACTTATAGGAAATGAAAACATTCAGACACGAATGTTTCTTTTATACATAAAAACAAACTTCTACTGTCCTTACTGCGATGAAAAAAATATTCGGAGGGCTTGGCTCATCAGTAATTAACCCTCCCAGCGGTTTCGCCAATTTAATCTACCAGATCACATTGGATGATTCTGCTTATATATGCTACACTGAAGGGTGGAATCTCATGTTACTCTGGTCCTAGAGGATTCCGAGAAATCCAGTATTTAAGGCCAAATTTGCGTAAATACGCAAAGGTGAAAAAGAGAAAATAGTTTTTGAAAACAAAACAAAAACAAAACAAAAACATATCCTGTACACTCACATGAGCATTTTAGATAAAATAAAAAATCAACGTTAAAATGTGTTTCTTATTTTCAACAAATAATAGGTATCTTAGTAGACAACATGGTAGAACTATATGTAAACTTTAGTTTTTTAATCTATTTAATATTCTTTAAACTCGAATCATACCTTGTAGCAAACATGAATTTTTATTAATACCAATATTTCCATGCGCAATCTTTTGATGGTATCCTTTGGTTAATAAATATAAGCGTTTAGTTTACGTGTATTCCGATAGATGGCGTAGGAAACGTTTAGCTGCACGATTAGAAGATGCCTTTTTCATCAGTTTACAATCCTGATTAAATACACTCATAGACAAAACTTAGGAAGTTATACCTTTTAGCATATATATTGGGATTCAGACAATAACCCTGAAAGATATTTAATACACAGTGACTTTTTTAAAGACACACGATATAACTAAGTGTAAACAAAATTTCCTCTGTGTCCTTAAAAAATATAGATGACCGGCGACATAAAAGACTTTTCACTTCCTTAAGCTTTGTCCATGAATCTACATTCTCATTTCAATCCTTTTCTTTTTCACACAAAAATCAGACATGCTGCTTAGGAAGATATTGAGCTGCTATGTAAGAGCGAGTTTAACCATAGTGGGTTCGATGTTGTTGGCTCCACCACAGGCCACTATAAGTCTGGGCACTGTAAGTCTGTTTACTACTGTAAGCCTGGGCACCAGGGGCCTGGGTTACATCTGAAGATATTGAGTTGCTATGTAAGAGCGAGTTTAGCCATACTGGGTTCGATGTTGTTGGCTCCACCACAGGCCACGGTAAGCCTGTGTGCACTGTAAGCCTGTTTACTACTGTAAGCCTGGGCACCAGGGGCCTGGGTTACATCTGAAGACTGGAGCCGGCGAACAGATGTTACCCCCTCTAGGTAAACAAACAGACACCCGCAGCAGCAAACTTAAGTAAAGAAGGCCATTACAACTGCCGTTTCTTGGTGATGTCAAACTAGGTGCCACGGGTTTGTGAGGTGGATTGTCTCCTTAACTACTACGATGACAAGGTTTACGAAATGTAACGTCTGTTCTCGATTTAAGACACCCTCAATTTAACACCAAACCTCATTTATAAGATTAAGAATTCCCAATCCCGAGTCTTTAATACAATTATACTGTAAAAACTAACTGAAAAACATCTCTCGCAGTTAACATACCAAAATATTCAAAATTTTGGCAATAGCGCGATATAAGTTTGTGTGTGTTTTTTGTTGTTTTGTGTGCTATGTTGATAAAATTATATAAATGAGACCTAACGCCAGTTTTTTTTTTTTATTTTTGTAAATACATTTTATTAAGAGCTTTTTCGGGTCTTACCCTTTCTCAAAAAAAAAAAAGTCTGCATTTTAAATATATGAGAATAAAATTATTCTCTCTCTCTCCCCCCATTGTATCTTCCTTTTTTTAAACTACAGGTTGGGAAATGGCAAAAAAGACCCGAAATCTCCCAATAAAATTTATTTTAAACAACTTAAAGCAAGTTATTTATATATTTTTTTCAATCAAACTCTAGTTGTGTTTTAAAATTGTGTAGCATTGTAGAAATAAACAATTTTCCCAATTTTTTCTTTTAAAACAGTAATATAAAAACTTCTGATATAAATGTGTAGCGAAATATTTATTATTTTAAGAACAGAATATTAATTTTGATATTTATATTTACTTACTCTGTGTGTGTGCCTCAATACCTCTCTGGTATTTTATAAACGTTGATTTGTGTGCTTGCCTCAAATAAATTGCTGTGTCATCCTGAAGTTTGTCTTTCCTAATTCCCTACATGACAATAGGAATTATCGAGTCTTCTCTAAGGTAAAATTAGAACTATTTGGCGCGATTATATCTTCATTATTCTCACAAATAATTCAACTTCCTCTACTGTCCTTACTGAGATGAAATATATTGGAAGGGGTCTTTACTCTCAGCAGCGACGAGCTCATAGCTCCTTAAATATATTTTCACCAAGAATTCTCCTCAGAAGTGCGGGATATACAAGCCACACAGCCAAATATTTCTATATTTATGGTGTATTAACTGGAAAAACCGCTGGGAGGGTTCAGCACTAATGAGCCAGGCCCCCCAAATATTTACCATCGCAGTAAGAACAGTAGAAAGTGTTAAATTTTCGTCTAAAAGTAAAAATTCGCATTAAATAGTTTGAATTATAATTGAAACGTGAAAAAAAAGGTTTTTAGTATTTTAATTTTAGTGATAAAACACCCAGGATTTAATATCTAATTGAATGTATACGACGAGAGGATTACTCCAGATTGGACTTGAATCGTAAAGGACCAAGGAGAACAGACATGTAGATGTAATCTCTCTATTGTATTCTCCATGTGGGGATCATAGATTGTACTTGAGACAATTCTCCAACTTACAATCCAGCTCATGAATACGGTTAAACCTTCTTAAGAAGGGATTAACCTACATTCTAAGTCAGTAGTTAGTTACTCTAGAGAGGTCGCCGGCTGCTTTAGAAAGGTTTATTTCTGTGAAAATTGATCAACAACGCCTGATAAAAATGGCACCTTGCCTGGGCTGGTCGCTTTATCGGCACTTGGCATTGGAGAGAGATTTAATTCTATTGTACTTATTCAATCTTGACATGGACAGCAGCTTTACACACCCAAGATAGAGAACATTGCGATTGCTGCTTTTGTCGTGTCCAATGAAGAGCCTCAGATGTCCTCATGCATCTTTATCACAGCAGTCGCAACGTCCACTATATTGGTTGCTCTTCATTGAAAAATGGGTGCCGTTGCCACGTTAGTCACCTTGGAACAGAATTTGTTTGAATATTCCAATGGTCCAAGGGAGGTGTGGTCGGATTCTCTACCCCCCTGCGACTGCTGTGATAGAGGTGTATGGAGACATCTGAAGCTCTTCATTGGTCACGACAACAAATACTAAACAATCTCTCAATACTCTTATTAAGACCTTTAGCATACTTCTATACACATCCTCCTGAGAGATACAGAAAGGAATGGGAAAATAAGAGGGAGGAAAAAAATTCAAATTTACAAAATTATATGGGAAATATGTATATTCAGAGTTATAATGATGATATATCTTGATATAATATTATATACTTAGGTTATAGGTATTATCCCGCTCTCCTTGCTATATAAATATTCCCGTGAGTTGTATTGAATTTATATTAGTATAAAAATGTGAAAGATCTTTAGTGTCCATTAAATATATAACACCCATGAACAAAACTTAAGGAAGTTGTACCTTTTAGCATGCATATCGGGATTGAGACAATAAATCTGAAAGATATTTGCGACACAGTGACCTTTATTGAAGACACAAGAGATAACCAAGTGTGAACTAAATTGCCTCTGTCTCCTTCAAAAAAAAAAAAAAAAAAAAAAGCACACACACAACCGGTGACACCAAATACTTTTTTCTTACTTAAGTTTTATCCATGAGTGTATATCATCCAGATTATTGTTTTATAGATGTAAATTTATTTAATATTATCTTTTCATTCTTCTTTTAAACTTCGAGGTGAATCTATTTATAAGAGACAATATATTTTAATAGAGACTTTGTGTTTATAAAGTTAAATGAAACGCATTTTAACACTTACTCTTAATATAATTTTAATAATGCGCACAATTTTTGTAGATGCCTATGTTTAAGATGGTGATAAAATGAATGAAACCGTTTTCTAAGGTTTTACTCAACTGTCTAATTAGAGTTTTAAATTTTTGACAATTTTAAATTAGAACCTTTTGACGCAGTGTAATGAATTATGATTCCTTTTCCATTAGATTTTCGTTGTTGGTCTCAGCATTTCTTCCACTTACTATATCCTCCCCCTTGCCCCCACTGACCCCCTAAGAAAACGTATCCCCCAGCAGATGGAATAAAAAATGTCGTTAAAAAGGTTAATTCTCTGAGGTTGAACCTCCCACTTCCGTTGTTTGTGGTTCAAGGTTCTAATGCCCCGACCCTAATTGTTACTTTTTGTTTGTGCCCATTGACTCAGCTGAAAAACTCGGTAGGGGAAAAAATGAAGATAAAAAAAGTGGGTCCTTCTATTGTTTAGAGTTTGGTGTCGTGCAGGGGCATCTTACAGATCTAACTCTCTGGTGGGGATACCCCTCTCGGCGTGCCGGGCTAATGGCAGAAAGAGTTCATAATGCGGTTGGTGTTCAGGGATTCTCCACTCCAAGTAAACTAAGACTCCCATAGGTTATAAAATAAATAAAGCTTCCAGGGCTAAGTTTCTTGTAAAACCTTTTATTTTCAAGCTTGAAGCTGCTTGAAATGCAATAGTGCAGAAGTTTCTCCGGAGCATATCTTGTCATGCTCAGAACTGACAATAGAAAACCTATTTTCCAGGTCTATAACTACCATCACAAAATTTGAGAGGAGTAGACTTCAGGAATTGGTTTAACCATGGAGATAAGCACCACCACCACCACCGCCATTTTCAAGCTTTCGGACTTGTCAGTCCTTTAACAGGATTATCACGTTAACAAATTAATAATAAATACTATTTTTATATACACTTTATTATTTACATTTTTAAATACATATTATATTGAGAGAAAAATATATTACATTATTTGTGGGTGAAAAACAACTTTTTGAAAATATACGTGCATGGTGGATGATGCGTGCTGGTTGAACGATATCTCATGATATCCCATATGTGTGTGGAAGCATGGCTCCGTCTGGTCTTTCTTAGAGGTGATCTCTCATTGGAGGTTAGGTTAAAAGTCGTCATTTAATATTTTACAAAAGTGGTCATTCAGGCAAATTGTCGCTCATCAAATGGGCGGTTCATTGCAATAACATATACCAGTTGATTCGTGCCGGATTCTTGGGAGACATTCATACCTACACCAGAAATTGTTTGATTCTTATACAAATCCCTACAACATTGGACAGAATGTGACATTTAACAAGGATAAAGAGGAAGGTCTGGAAGGAGTTAACATCATAGTTTCGAACCCAGAATATGTAAATTAGGAAAACAATGAACTCTTCTTGTAATGGCATAATTTGTGATCTATAAAATGATCACTATATAAAATACTAATGGATCTATGTCATTATTGCAAAAATAAATAAACAACTAGTAGCTATATAAATGCGTAAAATATAAGTGCAGGTTTTTGTTTGTTTTCTTTTAGAGAAATCTACAATATTTGACCTAGCTGGATGAAAATTTCCCAGGATATAAAGTTCCCTTTAGGGAGAGGGGTGTCCGGAAAGTTGCTAAATAGCAAAAACGGCCATGTTGTCGATGTAAACAGTCCTTTGTATGATAGAGAGTGGAGGTTCTACTGTAGTAAAATAAGGTACTAAAATTATTTAGGGGATTGTATATATAAATAGGTGGGAAGAAAAAAGATGCATTTAATAAATATGATTGCAAAGTTAGTATTCATAAATACTTTATATATAGTAAAAATATCAAAAAAGCATATCCTGAGCGCTCGCATGAACATTTTAGATGGCAGAGCACCATCTAGTGGAACAAAGATAATTTCTTCATATTTAGCCAAACCATTTTCTTGATAAATCAAGAAAAGTCAACAGCGTACGCGTTTCGGGCTGTTGGCCCTCGTCAGCGTGCTGCAGGTTGTACCTCTACGATCAAAAACTTGGTCCTAGAAGCTTCCTGAGAAATCAAGAAATTGGTAGTCAAAGCTAAATTTACGTATAATACGCTAAACATGTGATTTTTTTCTAATTATTCTTTCTTTTTCACTTTATATGTATATATAAATTATTTGAAAATGTGTGTATTTTTTAATAATCAAAAACATTTTAAAAAATGGATTTAAAATAGTTTTTATAATAAGCTATTGTTTTGGGGATTGCGAGAGAAAGCTGTTGGCAATATAACGTGAGGCAATTGTACGAAATAACGTCGGTCTGTGGTGAATTAACACAACCGTTGAATTGACCGCTGTTCTCTCGAGATGTTCCTTGAACCTATCTCTTATCACAATTTGAACAATGTCAGCAACATTTCTGTCCCTCCACATTAGTTGGTTGAGACTTTGCAAGCTTCAGAACCACTCCTCAAATGGCTCAATATTTGACACTATCCCCTAAAGACAACAATATTCTCTTTTCTCTATAATATTTTCGTAATTTGAAAAGGCTTCATTTTACGATAACATCGAGTTAACATATATTTCTACGTCTTTTACCTCAAAAGATTAACAGCGAAATATTTAACTGATCGAACACAATGTTCCAAGTTTCTCAGTTGGAAAATAAGGAAGAAATTCCCGGCCCGACATGAGAGGACGTATGTCTCAGGAGGACAGACAATCCGCACCATTTACAAATCCATTTCGGCTCGTGGAGGCAATATGTCGATGTATGTTTCCCGTGTCGGGTAATATCCTATTCTGTGGGAAATTCAGGAGACATGTGTGGAATCTAAAAATAGCTTAAAGTTAAAGAAAAAGTTGTTCCGCTTATACAACGTTTTACTTTCTGAGGATGAAATCTTTGTAAGTTTCCTATATTTGATGAAATTGTTAAGTCCCCCACGTTCTCTTATAAATTAATAAACTTTCCTGAAATTGTTGAAAGTAAGATGAAACTTTCGACAAGTTGGTACGACCCCCGGGATCCCACCACTGAAGCTAGATATAGCTGTGGGAACACGGCTCGAGTTTCCCCTGTTTACCCCGCTTCAAGATCTATAATTATCTTTAAAATATCTCTCGAAGTCTCTAGAAATACTTTGAAACTCTAGAAATGCTTTCTTTCCAACCCTCAAACGGGGTGCTCCTGGGTAAATCTGAGATAAGCCTTGAAGGCATGCAGAATGTTGAACCCCGCGTGGACACTAAATTTGGTCGGAAGGTCTCGTGATATTGTGTCTCTCCACCCGAAAAAGTTGGATATATCCCGGCATAGGATCCGGCTGTGTTAGGATGTTTGGAATCTACCACGGCTACTAACGGCTCTGAGAGCAAGATCCTTGTAAACTGATGTTATAAACAAGATAGATGATAAGTGATCGCCAATCTGCTCTTCCCTTTCCTAAGTTAGAGGACTGCTTAAGATTCTTTCCTTCATGCCATAACCTAGAGATTTATAAAATTAGAGTTTCTGAAATCAACCTGAGAAAGTCCTAAACATGAATTTCTATTCGTGTCGAATGTGTGTGTGTGATGGGGGGGCTGTAGAAATTGTAAAAAACAAATTTTAAAATATTCCAAAAAATATATAGTGAAATTGTACGATATCAGGTAATATGATCGTGCAGCTGAAAGTTGCTGATGACCTGCATCATCTATTGGAATAAATATTCTGGAGAGAGAATTTTAAAAAAATCAACAATTAGTCAATATTTATTGCAACAGATTGCGCAAGCCATCAACAACTCTCAGCTTCACAATCAATAAATATATTTTTTTAAGTTGAAAAAAAAAGTGCTTTTTAAATATAAAAATGTTGATTCAAAATATTTTTAAAAGAGGCTATTTAGTGTATGTGTGTTTTACATACACACAAAAAAATTATCTTAATATTAATAATTTAAAATATATATTTATCGGGTAATAAAATTTGAAAAGCGTCTCCCGGTGTTGCAAGTGGACATCTACCGGAATAAATATTTAAAGTGTAGATAGAGATCAGTGTTCCTACAGAAGGGCAGTGTGGAGTGCAGGTCTTCCCTCCAGACAAAACAATCCAGATGGCGCAACAAACTGACCTGGATCAAGGAGGCTAAAATAAAGCCAACCTCATCGTTTGGGCAACATCCCTCATTGGAAGAATGGGACAAATTAGATGAAACTGAGGTCGTTGATATATCCACCATTCATCCTTGCACAGAAGTGGGAATCTCTAATAAGAAATAAGAATAAGAGGAGTCTTTCAAGTATTTTTCTTGGTCCTAATCTATTTTACTTGAAGGTGGTGGTTGGGGTACCACTTCCAGTCTTCACACCAGTTCTTGGTGGTTGTACACACACCTAGCTTTCTCAAGACAACTTTCTTTGAAGGCAATTCCTTCTAAGCCTCCTCCTCTGTTATATGTCAAGCAACTTATAAAAAAAATACATTGAGTACTAGCCACAATCTTGAGTAGAAGAGAATAGAGATTTGGTCAATTGGCTGAGGATGCTATAGGCATTAATGCTCTCATCCCTACAAATGAGGTTACAGCCTTACTAAGGATTTCAGCATATTATATAGACATGTGCTACAGTATAAATACACCCTAGTTTGGTACGGTAGAAGTATATTTTATGGTATTGGCCATGGGTCGGCAACTTTTTGAGTCGGAAGAGTCAAAAATTACAATTTACAAAATTTCAAAGTTTTTAAAGAGCCGCATTTTTTTTCTCTTGCCCCAACAATAAATAGTACTACACGCAGCTTCACATCCAAAGAGCCGCATGTGGCTCGCGAGCCGCAGGTTGCCGACCTTTGGTATAGGCGAAACAAAAATAAACTATTAGGTAGGGTCGAAAATAATGACCGATTTCAGTAATGCAAATTTTAAGCTTTGATTATTGCATAAAAATTTGCTTATAATATTTTCAAGTTATATATCATTATGAAGCACGTTTTTCACATTGTCATCGTATATGCTAATATTTATAATTCTAATAAATTTACGCAAAATCAGAGTGTGTTAAAAATTCTTTCAGGGGGGAAATAAGCATAATTTTGTTTCACGAGTTCAAACTCGGCCGCAACGCTGCGGACACACACAACTCGAAATATCATCAGGGCGTGGGCCAAGGGTGGCATCTCAGAACGTAATACGCGCAGGTGGTTCGGGAAAAAAAAAATTTTTCACGTAAGATTTATATTTGATAGGATTTTTCATATATATTATAATTCCTTTTTAAAAATCTATATATTCAATATATTTTAAATATCTCAGGAAATTTTGCATATTTAAATTACCTTTGTTACTTTGATGCGTTGTAATGTTTTTTCGAAGCCTTTGGCCTGATGGTGAGCTGAAGGCTTGTCAAGGCTGAATAACGACACTTATTCCAAATCCTCTTATCGTGATCTATTGGGCGTAGTAAATTCTATCTCTTCTTATACCGCTCAAATAATTAGTATAAGGAGGTCAACTGTCAGATCCCTAGAATACAAAGATTTGCTGAAACCCCGATATCAATAGGATCTATAAATGCAAATTTTAAATAAAATTTATTCTTTAAAGGTTAAAATAAAATGACAAAATAGAATTAAAGCCATAGCATTAGTATGACATTGCAACTATAACAAAATAAAATTCCGAGGTTGGAATCTACAGTCGTTTATTCAATATCTCAATATGTGGAACTACTAAGGTAAGGTGACATACGTGCTTTGCTAATCTCAACGCAGATTGGCTGGTTAAGATCATGTGACAGTAGAGAACCAATCAGTGGGCTATAAAACTGGACACCTTATATACATATATACCGTGATTAAAACGTGTAAACAGGACACTTTGCAACTTTGGTACGCTCCAGGAGTCCGGGTTTCGCACAGAATGATTAAAAGAAATTAATGACATGTATTATAGTATATTAAGAGAGAGGTGCCTTATTATTTATTTATTTATTTATTTTTGCTTATCCCTAGCACACAGGGTATGTACAGGCCATGATAATCATGGTGGTTAGAAGTAGGCGACTGCTTTTACTGTAAGTGTACCACATGTCTACACATGCGAAAAGCAATTCGACTTTGCACTTACAAATGTGCCAGAGCCCGTTTGGTTACTTGCACTCGCTGGTTATTCGATACACTACAGTGAAACGTCGCTCCCTTGTATGACACTAACCCGTTTATAGCGCCATCTTTCCTGGTCCTGATCCCTTATGATCTTTTACGTTCCCGTTTATAGTGTGGCCAAGAATAGCCCAGTTATAACGTACTTTTACTGCACTTAAATTTGTCCTATTTCTTTTAATTTATTATTGACCCTCTTTTAAACACTCTCCTATTGTGGCCGATCCCTGAAGAGATCGCTTATATCAAATATGTATCTTTGTTTACCATATTTTTTCAAAAAACATCCCCAACATGTCATGACGTGTGGCAACACCTTGTTAACAAGATTGTCCGTGTTGTCGAGGAACAATGGCGTCACAATGGTGACATTTGCGACGATGACATTCGATGGCATGACATATGGCTGCACGGTCCATTGCCCGTTGTTCCATGGACATTTCCAAATGTCCGCATAGGTTCTCTTGTCATTCAAATGGCTATGATTTCCTTTTGAACACTGCAACTTCTTTCACCATTCTCATTACCTTTAACTATCTCAACCCATATTTTACCTTTGAGCTTATTCATCTATTGGATGATCAGTTTATACATTGATGCATCATTGCCACCGAGATTGTCATAATTATAATCGGTCTAGAGAGGGCCAAGAGCTTTGGAAGACGACGAATGTATATATGTAACCTAAGCATTTCCCCCTGTCAATTCAATTTAATTAGAGATTTATTATTTATATTTTCTCAATACATGTCCAATAAATAAAAGCTTATTGAGCGGCTAATAGGGCATGCATTTTTGCTCATTTTAACTGCCTGGATCATTTCCCTTCTTCCTTCATACTCTTTTTTTGTCTTTTCATACATATATCATCTATACATTAATGATAAATATTGTAATGTAGAGAAAATTAGGAAAGACAAACGTCAGAATGACACGGAAATTTGTTTAAAACAAGAGAACAAATTAACATTTATAAACTACCAGAGAGGCAATGAGGGAAGTTAACAGAGAGTAGCACAATATAAACTTATCAAAATTAATAATTTGTTCATAAAATAATCAATATTTAGAAACAGACAATATATTTTGCATTTCTATGTAGACTACTATTTGAACTTCGAGATGTATAAGGCCTAATATCTAAATAAAGGTTTTATTTATATAACGGTATTTTTTCCAGTCTAGGATACTTGATATGAGCAAGAACCTTTTCTCTCTAACTCTTTGCCAAGACTCCGCATCTAAAAGAAAAAACGAAGCTGAGAGAAGCTGTGGACGAACTGACAGGGAAGGCATTGCTACACACTCTGAATAATCAATTAAGCTTCGGATTACGTCGGATGTCGTAAGTCCCGCCATACATGTCAGCAGATAGTCTTCGGGTGACTCATTTCACTGCAACTCTGCACGGTCGTCAGAGCACTTAACTTCTGACGAGACTGCTTATTACCAGCTTATTCTGAGAAGAAACGATGTTATTACTTCTAATTGTTACTACGTCTGTAGACATGAGGCAAAAATAAACTGAAACACACTGTTTAAGTTGTAGTCCGTCCGTGTATATTGTTATAATATGGTCACACCATATTGCGATGTTAGTTGTTTACCATTACGTTATCATTATCAAATATACTTATGATGGTGCAAGCAGAAAGTAGAGTTGTTCAAAGGTGTCAACCAGTCAAGAGACTCAATTCCCCAAACCATCATGGACAACATAATAATGGAGCATAAGAGATGAAATTAACAGAAATAAACGCTAAAAACTAATCGATACTAATTTCGAAAAGAAAAAAAAAAAGAAAAAGAAAGATAAACGAATATTCGAAAGACTTTTCATATCAGCTTTCATTGCTTTGCTATTAGGTAGTTGGACTTTTAACTCCAGTAAAAGAATTTGCATACTGCTGTAAGCAGAATAGTTACACTACTGACAAGGTTGGAGTTCACACAGGCGAGTGGCCGACCGCGGATTACTGCACCTGTCGAGCAGACTCTAGGAGAAAGCGGCGCTCGGTGGCCCAGAACAATGCCTCCACTTCCTCCTCACTCTATTTGCATGCATCCCTCGAATTACTTCCCCGCAGCTTCCTGATTGGTCAGCCGCCCAGGCGGCAACACTTTCCGTGGGTCACAGTTGCTGGGGATATGCAAAATTCTAAGTTGGAATTGCTACATTCAACTCGAGGCAATGAAGATTGTTGTGGGTGTTGTGAAGAGTAGCCATTCTAATAATTTAGCATTCTGTGGAACAGGTCAGGTATTAAAAAATGTCCATGTCTGATTCTGGGCCGTACAGTATCTTCAAAATTTCTAAAAAAAAAAAAAAAATCCCTTGGATTGTATTTACCTTGTTAAACTTCTGAAAAATCCAGGTTAGTCTTCGGAAGATTTCATAACTCCGCCGTAGAAGGATATCATCGTGAATAATTGCGGATAATTCGCCAATTGTTTTAAAATAGGTTATATGTTGTCAGTGGAAAAAAGTCCGGTGTACTCTTTCTCAGACTGATAAAATTTAATTGAATATAAAAAAAAAAAAAAAAAAAAAACGCCCAACGTGGGGCTCGAACCCACGACCCTGAGATTAAGAGTCTCATGCTCTACCGACTGAGCTAGCCGGGCACATCGATCAATAGGAAAAGGCACTTTTTAAGATAAATGTTTAGAAATTTGTGGTTAAGAAGTCATAGCCGTTCCTATACTGATGTGAGCCTCAGTCCGAAACCATGGTGTACAGGTTTGCTTTTAAAATACAATATAAGGTTTGTAAAACGAAAATTGCAATTATACCGCGAATGTTTCTTTTATACAAAAATCGAAATTTATTTTAAAGAGAAATAGCGACCATTTCTAACTTTAAGGATGAAGTATGATAGGATGAATTGTGAAGAGTAATGACGAACGGAAAAATAAAAGTGTCCAGGGATGGGAAACGAACCCAGGACCTTCCGCTTACCGGGCAGATGCCATGTCCACTAGGCTACCCTGGACATATTTCTCCGTTCGTAAATATTATATAAAGTAATTTAAAATACAATATAACGCGGCTGATGATTGTAAAACGAAAATTGCAATTATACCGCGAATGTTTCTTTTATACAAAAATCGAAATTTATTTTAAAGAGAAATAGCGACCATTTCTAACTTTAAGGATGAAGTATGATAGGATGGATTGTGAAGAGTAATGACGAACGGAAAAATAAAAGTGTTCAGGGATGGGATTAACTCTGTTTTCCACGTGTACCATTCTCCTTATGCGATCTCGCCACATCGTTTATGAAGTTTGCTACTATATATATATCAAACCGATGATATGTTTTTTTCTGCAACTATTTTAAATAAAATGTTTGAGAGGCGATACCTTAAGGTTTGCTTTTGTTGAAATTTGCTAAAGCTGGTAATGGGGCTCATTCAATGATATCTAAATTTGATTATTCATGCACAAATAAGATCGGAATATGTACAGATTTAATGTTTTTTAATGCACTTATTAATGGAAAAAGTTGATTTTTGAATGCGAACTCCCCCTTTTGCAATGTTAGCGCGTACGCTTTACATATTTTATATACAGAACAAATTTTATACCTTAGCATTGAATCCTATAAGACTACACGTAGGTGCTTGAAAAAAATATGCACCGTGATTTTGGCCTTTTGAAGTAATTACAAACCGAATACAAACTTTACGTATTGACTTTGAAGCATAAATGTCTAGAAAAACACACGTAAATTTTTAGGAGCCTAACGTGTGTTAAATTGATTGCCTCTACAAAACACACAAATGGGACTTTATATATTAACGTTGTGTACCCTCTAGATTCTATTTTGAAATTTTCTTTTTAACTCTGTTTTCCACGTTTACCATTCTCCTTATGCGATCTCGCCACATCGTTTATGAAGTTTGCTACTATATATATATCAAACCGATGATATGTTATTTTCTGCAACTATTTTAAATAAAATGTTTGAGAGGCGATACCTTTTGCTCCTTTTTTATGGTCTAAACCCGTATTCCTATTAATCGCGAGCACCCTATAGTGTCTAGTGAACTTTGTACTCTGTAGTGATTACAGAAAACGGAGGAATTGCAATTTTTTTTATATGCAAAGACTAATCTTACCTGGTATTTCTCTTAAATAAAGACGATAGGACGTTTGGAGAAGTTTTATTGGTATTTAAAACCCTCGATTCCCGACAGCCATGAACCTGGATAAAATCCCGCATTGTATACTCTTTTCTGTGAATAACCTGTTCATATTTCTCATGTAAATAACATAAGCTAGGTTGCTCTTTTGAGCGGTACCCGAAGAAGTTATTTTGGGACAGGTTATTGGTGGATAGGACGCAAGTTTTCTAGCACAATGCTCTTGGGGATCACTTATATCCCTTCAGCCAGTAGAACATCGTGCTCCAAAAAACTTGTGTCTTGTCCACCAATAAAATACACGTTTTGCCCAACGACCTACTGTCTTTGTTCGGCGTCTACAGAGAACATCCCCGCGGTAGGTGAGTACGGAAACCCCCACTTGCGTCATCCCAAGTTGAAAGCGAGTGTGAAATGGAATCTAATGAATCTCCATTGCCCTATCTCCGCTGAGGGGTCGAATTACAGACTTCCGACGTAATAGGGGGTTGTTTGGGATTTATTGTCTGTCGTCGTCTTTGTTCTTTCTCACACTCGGAAACAATTCATCAATCTCTAATCACGAAATAAAAATTACATATATTTATCTTTTTCAAAATTTTATTTGAAATGTGTTTGTGGGCGGCTGGCTTTGAGCTAATTTATCCTGAAATATAACAAAGGAAAACCAAAATAGATCCTCCATTTAGATATTAGGGGCAAAAAAAAGACTCAAATAAAGAATTTTTTGAAGGCAGGTAAGCTGAAATTTGTAATAATAATCCACAAAAGAAATCTCGTTCTCACATCATTTCTTGACGCTTCCAAGTTATTCTAATATAGAAATTCCGGATTTTTAAAAGCAAGAATTTCAAAATCTGGGAACATAATTCTTGTGTGGGATAAAACTAATGACCCAGACATTGTGTGCGACATTGAGCGATGCAGTCCTTGTAAAGTAGGACGGCTGGGATGTCTTACGGCTGGGATACTTGGTGCAGCGAGGCGTCCAATTCCACGGTCGGCGAGCAAGTAATTCCAGAAGGGAAGTTCATGGCACGGTGACACATCGAGGTAATTGTGGGGTAATTACACGACGACGGGGGACAATGTCGGTCGGAACATGCACTTGATGATTCTTGAGGTTATGCAAGAGGGTTCCTACATCTCCCCATAGATTGATATTTGCATATATTTACGTCATGTTGGCCTGGGAAATTGACTTTCAGACGCTAGCTAACCCAACGTATTTGGGAGATTGAACGCGTGGGGATGTCAATAAATATTCAAGAACACAATATAAATTTAGTTGTTTTTGTCAAATTATTACTGATATAAAAGCATTACCTTAATTATTTTGATTAACCAAATTTTTAAGAGTGCGTTTTCTATTTCTGCAGGTCGCATTGACTTCATTCCTCATTGTCATCTTCTCTTTCAACTATCATAAGTCTTGGGATCTTCCCTTCTCACAGATGATGTTCCCGGTCTTCTCGCCGCATGCCTACTGGTCGAGCGGTTATACTCCTTCTATGTCCGGCCCAACACTGATGATGTCACATCTCTGTAACCACAGAATATAGCTCAGAACGCTCTCTAAGTTAAAGATTTTTCATTCAGCCTTATAGTTTTATCAACTGCCCTTGAGTTACTATAAGGCTTGGCTAATCTTTTTGTGGCGTTCCAAGTTTCCCTTCCAAATAAAATAAAATTAGAAAATAAAACTTGAGTAGCTTATGTGATTTGACAATCTACAGCGGAAGCGGAATAGTTTTCCTAGATCACATTTTAATATACGATACACCTTTTTTTTCGATCAATTCAGATAAAATAGAGTATCTAGGACGTCAAAGTTTCCATCCATATTTTGGTCACAACATTGACCTAGCCATTTTGTCTGCCAAACACCTCTTGGGAAAATTTCGAGGATTTCACGAATCCCTCGTTGAGTTCATGAAATAAAGCTCGCCCTGGACTGACAAAGGTCATGTGCCCGAAACCATGGTTGTCCTTCTGAGTTTGCAAAGCTGGTGTTGTGGTTTGTTCACCGACCTGAGTACGAGTCTTAGAGTCGATTTATACATTTTTAGTTATTTTATCGTTTTTTGGAACTTCCATGATCAACATTCGCAGAGATATATTCAAGTTTGATTCTAATTTTTCCATTGTTGTACTCATTTTCACACACCTAAAGTTATGTAATTAATGGGCGAAAAGATTTCCCAATCATTTTCACACAATGATAATCAACGCTCTCACAAACCAATTGTTCGCAACGAGAATTATTGTTTACTTTTTTTTTTATAGTGCAAATCTTTTCTATTCCAGAGGCCTTCACTCACAGCTTGGAATAATTTTCAAGGACTGGTAGGGGAAGTTTTGGCAATCCTTATGCAAATCTACCAGGAATAGATCCAGTTGAGGCTTTGTCCTGACCACTTATACTTCCTTTATGGAATTGTTTAGCACATTTATATTCCATAGGTGTTAGCTACAATGATTGTGTTTGACATGTAATTGTATATAAACTTATTAAATTCAAGTGTTCTTTATTTACTTGGTATCTCCTCACAACGAATTAACCTACAATCCATAGCGATGGTTGGAAATGAAATTAATATTTGCATAATTTTCACAATAGCATATTTTACAATTCTGTGGGCCCCCACGCAGTTTGCAAACACATGGGTTTTCGGGATGATGGAATTCCAAATTTTTTAGATTAGATGATGAAATATCTATGGTAATTATATTTAAGTAATAGGTTTGTGTATTATGTTTAAGTAATATGCTTTGTTCTTTTGATTAGCTGTCTTCTAGAGTGAGGTTTCAAATGTTCGAGCCATCTAGAAATTGGAAACAAAGAATTAATATTGTTTCTCTTCGATCTCTTTTTCATTTTTGAATTTCTCTTTTCGATTTATATTCGTATTATATATTGTGTTCATTTGTGTTTGTCACAACAAATAGAAGGTCCAAGCTCTTTCTTTAAAAATTATGTGCTTTTTGTTTCACGTCCAGTTCTAATGAATCTCTGACATTTAGAAGAACCACGAAGTGTATAGGTTAATGATAGGATTGTTTTCACCTTGAAACTTTTAAAAGCGGTTTCTTTATCATCCTCCCCGAATATCCAAGAAGTCATAGCAGACGAGGAAGGCTCGAAGGACGACGGCCTTGAAGCCACTTGGTTAATTATTCGGATCAATCAAATTGAATGAAATGTCTTCTTCGTAGAATCCGTCAGAAGATTTCCCAGACTTTTAAAGTTGAATATGAAAATATGTATATTTACATAACTTGGGTCTTACGCAAAGTTTTCGGTGTGTCTAATTCTTTTTTTTTTTTAATAGTACATCCTTTATTATAGAACAATGTATATTTTCTATGCATGGGTGAAAATTTAGTCAAGACCCCTGGGTATAGTTATATTATAGAGAGGTTATATAGTAACTATTAATATAATATAGCTAAAAAATTCTAAAAGTATAAATTATAATTAAAAAGTTTTTATTACAAGGATAAGGTGAACGTTCTCGGTTTGATAATGAAAGACGGAGAGATTTTTCAGTTTTTTTTAAATATTTTTTTCTACACATAATATATCTCTTTTTTATTTAATATTTCAACACACTTGGTCCAGCGTTTATCCAATATCAGCATTTCTTCCCGGGAATGAGAGTCTTGAAGACTTAAATATTCCTCTACATCCCTCTCTACTTCTTCATTGGACTCGAAGCTCTTTCCAGAAATAAATTTCTTCAGGTGTGGGAAGAGATGCAAGTCTGAGGGTGTCAAATAAGGCCAATAGGGGAATGGCCTAGCAAATCGTACCTCAAATTCCGCAGTTTTCCCAATGCCAACACACTTTTGTGAGCAAGTGCGTTGTCCTTATTAAATATGATATTTTTATTTCTCAATTCGGCCTCTTCTCCCGAATTTACTGGATCTCTGGCCATGACCTTTCCAGAAAATTCGACCTAATTCGCTTTTTTTGGCGCTGAACCACCGACTTCTACCCACTGCTTCGACTGCTGCTTGGTTTCCGGCGTGTAGTGTTGAACCCATGTCTCATCCATGGTGACAAATCGCCACAAAAAATCGGTCGGCTTCCCCTTGAATCAGTCCAAACATTGCTTCGAATGTCGTTTACGCATTTGTTTTTCATCTGCATTCAGCAAATGCGGCACCTCCTCTGCGCATGGCTTTCGCATCCCGAATTCTTCTAACAAGATGTTCCACACCCTTTCTTCCGATATTACACGGCCTCAGCTATCTCACACACCTTTACTCGCCTTTCGTCCAGCACGATATTGTGCACCTTTCCGATAGTTTCCGGTGTGATTGCAATTTTTGGTCGTCCTTCACGTGGGTCATTTTTGAAGCACGTGCCACCACGTTTACATTCAGCTGCACACTTTTTAATGGCTGATATTGAAGAAGCAGAGTTCCCTCAAACTTTGTCAAATTCTGATGAATTTATTTAGGGGGTAATCCATTCGAAACGAAGAATTTAATAACTGGACGATATATAAGTTTATCAATTTTAACGAAACACGCGCGCGCAAGACATGTACTGCAAAGATTCGTTTATACAAACTAATTGAACGAACAAGTTGAAACTTGTCCTACGAATCAATGACATGCGTGCGCAGGGAGGAAGCGCAATCTTTTGTTGATTAGAATGACATCTCTGGGTCAGGCCGAGAACCTTTCACATTGCCCTCGTAATAATAAAGATTACGTCGCACCCGCCAAACAAGTATCGCAGCAGTCACGCTTGTCATTCTTGTCCTAGTAATCAAATGTCTGAATTGGTGTTAGATTCTATCTTTTATGCAGCTCTACCTCTCAAGTTTTTGTAAATATAAATTGAATCTATTAGAATGTCACCTGTCGGATTAATTTGATGATTTATTATCATCAGTGAGTTAAAAATGTGGGAAATTAACTTTAGTAGATGTTCCCCCAAAAAGAGATCATTCACCGAAACGCCTATGACTGTTATCGTACTTCTGTGGTTTGACACAAGTATGGGGAGCGGCACTATAGATAATATCTAACCTTTCTAGTTGTACGGCAAATACCAACCCCCCCCCCCCCCCCCTACCCCCCAGGGGCCCCACGTTTGATGCCGCAGCAGGTTGGGGGTGAGGCCTCTCATCGCCATTGTTTCCTGAGGTCGATTACAAAGGGGGAGGGGAAGAATTATGAACCATGTTGATTGAAATTGAGAGTTCATTTATTCTAGACTGAAGTGTGTCAGATTACACAGAGGAACACACACAGAAAGAAGTAGAAGAAGAGTTATAAACCATGTTGCTTGAAACCGGGTTTCACCGATTCAAGAATTTCCATATTCATGAATTCAGATTACAAATCAAGGCCAAAATAAGAGAAGAGTTACAGTCTGCACCACACTGACGAGGGCCAACAACCCGAAACGCGTTCGTGGTTGAATTTTCTTGTGATTTATATATATTTAAAAAAAATGGGTTGGCAAAATATCAGGGAACAGGCTAAATCCACGTTTAGTTGATTTCTGTTCCACTAGATGGCGCTCTGCCATTTAAAAGTTCATGTGAACGTGGTCAGGAAATGCCTTTTTTGATTTTAAGAAAAGAGTTATGAACCGTATTGATTTGAAATAGGAGTTTTGCCTACATTAGAGCTTCCATAATCATGTAGCTAAGACCTTCCTGCGGTTTTAATGGCGTTAGCCCGACTAGATAAACCAGACCTTGATTTCACAACGAAGAGTATTAAAAAAAATCATAAAATTTATTGAACGAGGCAATAAAAAAGCGTTGGCCTAAAGCAAAATATTCATTAGACGATAAATCGCCGAGCCTATATGTAAATAGGTAATGCTTTTTTTCCCACAGTAATAAAAGTAAGCATATTCACACCGCAGCCGGGAAGTAGCGTTTAAAGGACAGAAAATGGCGTAACGCCTAGGTAGCTGAGATTTTAAAAAATCTTAAACAAAGATTGGTAAATCCTTATAACTTACACCCAATATATTATGTGAGTAAATGTTGAAGATATGCAAATAAGTGAGAGACTCTTTAATGATGATGATCCAAAGCCTTCTATAATTTCTATTCTTCCATTATTGATAGCAAAGGATTTAGGTTCAAAATTCGTCTATTTTCTCTTCAATGGAATATGATTTGGTTATTAAATTTCTAAATATAAAATGTGTGTACACTAAATATAGTATTCTGAGAATAGATTTCGGCAGCTATCTACATTTTTAAAATAACTACATAAACTTTTTTTTTTCTGCTGAAAGAAACCGTGTAGAGACAGAACTGAAATTATTCTATTTACATAGAACTGCTTTGCCATAAGTGGGTAGATCAACATGGTATAAAGTTATCGTAGTGTATATATATAGTCTATATGGCTCTAACTGATAAACCGAAAGGACATTGGGTGGAGGAAGGTTTGGTTGAAGATTGAAGGTTGAAGACTTGGACACATTTTCTGACATTAAACATTGCTCGCCCAGACCGTGATAAGGAGAAGAATGGAGGTGCGATTCTACACCAGATACCTGTAAATGCATATCGAATTCGAACATCCAAGTTGCCAGGTATATGTTAAGTTGCACTTAGCGATGGAGTCAGGGTCCAAAGATGCTTCACCTAGGAAACCATTGCTGCCAGTGAGGTGAAATAATAATGAGGTTCTCTTTCTAGTAAGTCATTGTGTCAGTGAGGTAATAATAACGAGGTTCTCTAGGAAACCATTGTTGTCAGTGAGGTGATAATAACAAGGTTCTCTCTTGGAAACCATTGTTGTCAGTGAGGTAATAATAACGAGGTTCTCTAGGAAACCATTGTTGTCAGTGAGGTGATAATAACAAGGTTCTCTCTTGGAAACCATTGTTGTCAGTGAGGTAATAATAACGAGGTTCTCTAGGAAACCATTGCTGCCAGTGAGGTGAAATAATAATGAGGTTCTCTTTCTAGTAAGTCATTGTGTCAGTGAGGTAATAATAACGAGGTTCTCTAGGAAACCATTGTTGTCAGTGAGGTGATAATAACAAGGTTCTCTCTTGGAAACCATTGTTGTCAGTGAGGTAAAATAACGAGGTTCTCTAGGAAACCATTGTTGTCAGTGAGGTGATAATAACGAGGTTCTCTAGGAAACCATTGTTGTCAGTGAAGTGATAATACCGAGATTCTCTAGGAAACCATTGTTGTCAGTGAGGTGATAATAACGAGGTTCTCTAGGAAACCATTGTTGTCAGTGAAGTGATAATAACGAGGTTCTCTAGGAAACCATTGTTGTCAGTGAGGTGATAATAACAAGGTTCTCTCTTGGAAACCATTGTTGTCAGTGAGGTAAAATAACGAGGTTCTCTAGGAAACCATTGTTGTCAGTGAGGTGATAATAACAAGGTTCTCTCTTGGAAACCATTGTTGTCAGTGAGGTGATAATAACGAGGTTCTCTAGGAAACTATTGTTGTCAGTGAGGTGATAATAACGAGGTTCTCTAGGAAACCATTGTTGTCAGTGAGGTGATAATAACGAGGTTCTCTAGGAAACCATTGTTGTCAGTGAGGTGATAATAACGAGGTTCTCTAGGAAACCATTGTTGTCAGTGAGGTGATAATAACAAGGTTCTCTCTTGGAAACCATTGTTGTCAGTGAGGTAAAATAACGAGGTTCTCTAGGAAACCATTGTTGTCAGTGAGGTAATAATAACGAGGTTCTCTAGGAAACCATTGTTGTCAGTGAGGTGATAATAACAAGGTTCTCTCTTGGAAACCATTGTTGTCAGTGAGGTAATAATAACGAGGTTCTCTAGGAAACCATTGTTGTCAGTGAGGTGATAATAACAAGGTTCTCTCTTGGAAACCATTGTTGTCAGTGAGGTAAAATAACGAGGTTCTCTAGGAAACCATTGTTGTCAGTGAGGTGATAATAACGAGGTTCTCTAGGAAACCATTGTTGTCAGTGAAGTGATAATACCGAGATTCTCTAGGAAACCATTGTTGTCAGTGAGGTGATAATAACGAGGTTCTCTAGGAAACCATTGTTGTCAGTGAAGTGATAATAACGAGGTTCTCTAGGAAACCATTGTTGTCAGTGAGGTGATAATAACAAGGTTCTCTCTTGGAAACCATTGTTGTCAGTGAGGTAAAATAACGAGGTTCTCTAGGAAACCATTGTTGTCAGTGAGGTGATAATAACAAGGTTCTCTCTTGGAAACCATTGTTGTCAGTGAGGTGATAATAACGAGGTTCTCTAGGAAACTATTGTTGTCAGTGAGGTGATAATAACGAGGTTCTCTAGGAAACCATTGTTGACAGTGAGGTGATAATAACGAGGTTCTCTAGGAAACCATTGTTGTCAGTGAGGTGATAATAACGAGATTCTCTAGGAAACCATTGTTGTCAGTGAGGTGATAATAACAAGGTTCTCTCTTGGAAACCATTGTTGTCAGTGAGGTAAAATAACGAGGTTCTCTAGGAAACCATTGTTGTCAGTGAGGTGATAATAACAAGGTTCTCTCTTGGAAACCATTGTTGTCAGTGAGGTGATAATAACGAGGTTCTCTAGGAAACTATTGTTGTCAGTGAGGTGATAATAACGAGGTTCTCTAGGAAAACATTGTTGTCAGTGAGGTGATAATAACGAGGTTCTCTAGGAAACCATTGTTGTCAGTGAGGTAAAATAATAACGAGGTTCTCTAGGAAACCATTGTTGTCAGTGAGGTAAAATAATAACGAGGTTCTCTAGGAAACCATTGTTGTCAGTGAGGTAAAATAATAACGAGGTTCTCTAGGAAACCATTGTTGTCAGTGAGGTAAAATAATAACGAGGTTCTCTAGGAAACCATTGTTGTCAGTGAGGTGATAATAACGAGGTTCTCTAGGAAACCATTGTTGTCAGTGAGGTAAAATAATAACGAGGTTCTCTAGGAAACCATTGTTGTCAGTGAGGTACAATAATAACGAGGTTCTCTAGGAAACCATTGTTGTCAGTGAGGTGATAATAACGAAGTTCTCTAGGAAATCATTGTTGTCAGTGAGGTAAAATAATAACGAGGTTCTCTAGGAAACCATTGTTGTCAGTGAGGTAATAATAACGAGGTTCTCTAGGAAACCATTGTTCTCAGTGAGGTAAAATAATAACGAGGTTCTCTAGGAAACCATTGTTGTCAGTGAGGTAATAATAACGAGGTTCTCTAGGAACCCATTGTTGTCAGTGAGGTACAATAATAACGAGGTTCTTTCATAGCTGTCTCAGTTATCTTAAAAAGCGAGTTTATTTTCATAGAAGTGTCATTGTTAGACACCACTTATAGAATCCTATCATGTATAACTCAGGGTATTAATACAATCTTCATATATTCTCCGCGCTATGTTCAGAAATAAAGTAAATTAATTTGTTTTCATAAATATATAGGAACAACAGCTCGGATGAAACCGCGACACTTCATTGTCACTTGAATAGAAACTGACTGAGATAATGCAAGAATGGCGGTTGGTTCAGATTGAGAGAAAAGTTTAGATGAAATGTTATAAAAAACTTATTTCTAACCCTCCCAATTCCTCATTATTTTCTCCCAATAGCTTTATAATTTTCGTAGATACATTTTTTACAAATTCTTGTGTAGATTAAACACATTGCAAGATTTTATATCTTTTATAAAGAGGACACTTCATCAATAAAAGTTATTTTACCTATCTACATTTATGAAAAAAAAAACTTTTGTTTCCTTTTAGAGAGGAAAATTAAAACATTTTCGGCAGACAGTCTTTAAGAATGTATTTGAGGTTGTGATCATTCTTGTGTGATGTTTCATATTTACCACAATCTTTTTAAATTTTATACTGGCGAGGAAAAAAGATTTCTGTCGAAAAACGTCAATGAAATAAAAATAAATTTTCTAACTGAAATGTCTTCATTTAAAAAAGAATATATGAGTATTGGCTCATTTATCATCAAGAAGGTTTCGATTGATATACAGACACCCAGCACCATGTTCTTCTATTCTCCATGCACAAACCCAACGGTGGCTACAATGTAAAATTGGTCTAGAGAGTAGATTTATTAGAGTTTGGCTTCTGGAATCGGTCATTAGGGGTTGACCCCGAGACCATTAGCCGTAATAAGGGGGGATTTTGGTGGCTGAATGGCGAAGTTTAGGGGGAAAGAAAGTGAAGGTCGAGGAGGCAAAGGTCACAATTCAACCGAGTATTTTAATCTTTCTTAATCTGATAAGTAATAACTTGATACAGAATGTCGCTAGCGGTACAAGAACGGACTGTCTATTGAGGCAGCTACAACGGCTCCTTTCACCGACCCTGTTAGATCTGTCCTTCCCAAAATGGCCACACATGTAAACATCACCTCCAGCCTCACACTCCCTACTATTAATATCCGTGAGGAGTTTAGCTTGGTTTAAAGGATTGATGTCTTTGTAACTATAGGAGAGGATTCTCTGGTTTAACATACATTCACGAAAATATTCAATATTGTAGCGAAATATTTATTTTTATAAACGGATTATTAATTTTGACATTTAAATATATTTTTGCTATTCTCTGTAGACCTCCCTCTTGTATTTTATACATTTTATTTTGTGCTTGTGACTTAAATTTCTGCGTCAGCCTGAAGTTTGTCTTTCCTAATTTTCTACGTTACAATATGTTTAATTATTTAACTAGTCCATATTGACCATATTTTAGAATAATTTCATCATATCTCCATCAATATTAAAATATAATTATTATTATAGCATCTCTATACAGAAATTTTTGTAACTCGGGAGAATTTTTGTCGTGATTCTCTTTGATGTAAATATGGTGGAATTGTGTTTGAATAGAAATAAGTTACCTTAAAACATCTTGAGGTTTGTCTTTCCTAAACTTTCTACGCGTGGGCGACAATATAAGTAGAAAATATGTATGTGTTTGTATGATGCAATTTTCGCAATATTTGACTTGTGATGAAACTCTGACACCGTCTTGAGTTAGGTGGAGAAGTAATCACCACCATGGTCTCACCTCGTATTCCACTAAACACTCCAATAATAGGATAGAATTCATCTATTCCATTTATACCGCCCAATTGTCCATAATATTTAACCAACCCGGATTAAACTTTGACATGATATAGAGTTAAATCTAGAAGGAGTGACGGTCATTGGTCTGATCAAAGGGGCTAATGATTACGATAATAATATATTATATAAAATGAAAGGATTTAAAAGCACGAATGTTTCTTTTATACATAATATAAACTTCTACTGCCCTTACTGCGATGAAAAAATATATATTGGCAGGGTTTGGCTCATCAGTGGTGAACCTTCCCAGCGGTTTCGCCAATTTAATCCACCTACCCCTCCCAATATATATTTTTTCATCGCAGTAAGGACAGTAGAAGTTTGTATTATGTATAAAATAAACATTCGTTCTTTTAAATCCTTTCATTTTATATGTGTAGATGGCGCGCTATTGCTTTGTGTTAATAATATATTAACGGATTTCTCTTTCTCTCTTCACACTACCACTACTGATGATAAATTTATTTTTCAAAAAAGGGTTGCAAGTTTTTCTTTAAAAAGTGTAACGAATGGTCTACTTTTATATTCTTATTTTCAACAACGAAATAATAACTGTAAAATAAAACAAAGATATTTAAAATTGCAATCTTGACCCTCGCAGATATGGTCCCCTGATGTCCTGCAGCTCTCCAGTCGTCTTTCTATGGCCTCTCCTGGTGGTTTCTCGATAAAATGGTCCCCTGCCATGATCCATTCTTGTCTGTCAGGTCTCCTGTCTCATCTTCTCTACTACTAATACTACTAATAATAGTGTATACAAAATAAACATAGAGAATACAAACATTATTGTAGGCGATAGCAGCTATAAGTATAGAAACATATCAATCTTCCACAATCTATTACCCGACGTTTCAACGACGCCTTCTCAAACAATATTGGTTATGAAAAATGTAAACTATTTTTGACGCGTGTATGTTTCTTTTTGAAATAAAACAATTTTCTACTGCACTTATTGCAATAATAAATTATGGGGAGGGCCTGTCTTATCAGCGGTGAACCCTCCCAGCGGTTTTCCCAGGGTTGGAAGGGTTCATCACTGATGAGTCAGGCCCTCCCATTAAGTTATCATTGCAGTAAGGGGAGTAAGAAATTGTATAATTTCAAAAATAATCATATATCTCGTCAAAATAGTTTAAATTTATCCTAACAGATGGCGCGCTAATGCATAATATTAATATTGGTTAGGAGAGTATTTTATTCTGGAAGAACTCAGGCGAAGTCATTTTTGTCAAATTTTTATCTTAAAAAAAAAAAAATAAAAAAAATCTGAAAAACGTTTTTTCACACACGTAATATTGTACAGAATATTTTAAACCTTTGAAAAGGAAGGATTGCTGGGATGAGCTATAAATTTATGTTACATGTATTTTACCATGTGTCTACTAGGATGTTCTATGAAAATATTTAAAACATTTTGACTATGAACTCTCCACTGACCGTTTTTGTTGGGTGCAGAATGGTTCAGCCCGATCGCTGTCTTGGGCCAGCCCCTTAGACGGAGGTGAGTTCCTACTCATGTTTAGCTTTGAGATACTTTTAATATCTTATTTTAAAAAGGAAACTTATTATTTCACGAAGCAATGGTCCTTGGCTCATCAGTGGTGAACCTTTCCTTTATCATGGTGGTGTTTAACTATGAAGAAACTATGGAAAGAGGCTTCTGTAAGTTATAGTTGTTCATATAACAATGATCAAAAAAGACAATTTGTTAATTACGCGACTACTCGTATTCAACAGGACTTCTAGGGTAATCCGTAGATAAAATATATTTTGCGTTAATAAATAGTTATAAAACACACGCATTATACTAAGAATGTATTATTGTACAAACCAAATATGAATATTGAGCACGGACTCAACAGTAGGGTACCTCTTTCATTCGACAAGTTAATCTAACGCTATGACTTCTGTCTTGTACATCTTGTTGAATCTCTCGCGGGTTGTTCATCAGCAACACCCATAAATCTTGCAGGGCCGTGGGAGACGCCGCCTGCCATTGTTTGGCGACCTTCAAACTGATCGTGGTGTTTGAGCAAAGCTGCCTCCCTCTTTCAGCCGAGGATTTTCCAGGATGGTCGACTTCTTATGAATCCTACGTGGTTTGGCCAAAAAGTTCGAACCCTAAACACAATAAAGAACTAGGAAGTGCAACTCAGTGCTTAAGTGTAACACGTATTCTAGAGAGGGCTGTACTTCGAATAGAAATAATTTTTCACAGAGTTTCTTGGAGAACCTACATCTGGTGCGTTTTGACTTGCAGTTCCTAAATTACAGGTAGCATCTGGTGTGGCTTAAAGTTAGTACACACAGATAAATTTGGAATCGCTCCTCCAAGTCAAGTTCTGGCAAGAGAATTAAATGATTGGATTATTATTATTTTATGAACAAAGTTTCTTCATTAGACCACGTTACATACTGTCCAGAATGTTAGCTCAATAGCTCGTGCACTTCGTAGATATCTTTTAATTTGTATTTTATCATCTTGATTTTCTAAATCTTTTTTAAAGACATTTTACAATAGAAAATATATTGGAACACAAAATCTAGATGTCATATACCTGTGAAATATTTATTCCTATTGAATAATTATTTGTACGTGATCTATAAATCGGTGGCGTTTAAAACAAGAAAATAAAATAAATAGTAAGAATTGAAATTTCTTCCGCAGCGCCCTGTTGTTTGAAGGATTTCAGGTCCTTCTATTTCTGTAAGTGCTGAGTCGACACCTGAGTGGCGCTTCAGTTAACAAACATTAAGGTGCCACCTACTAATATCAAACAAAAGATATCTCATAGCCACAGTCAGGAAGACCCGCCGAGACGCGGAAGGGCGCGAGGGAACAAAGAAGGATGTCCCGGATGTGGGGGGAGGGAGTTGAGTCATGGCTCTCTACTGACCGCCGCCTGCGTGATTCATCCCTCGGACCTGGCTCCCGTACCTTCCTCGGACCTGGCTCCCGTACCTTCCTCGGACCTGGCTCCCGTACCTTCCTAGGACCTGGCTCCTGTACCTCCCTCGGACCTGGCTCCCGTACCTCTCTCGGACCTGTCTCCCGTACCTTCCTCGGACCTGGCTCCTGTGCATTCCTCGGACCTGGCTCCCGTACCTTCCTCGGACCTGGCTCCCGTACCTCTCTCGGACCTGGCTCCCGTACCTTCCTCGGACCTCGCTCCTGTGCCTTCCTCGGACCTGGCTCCCGTACCTTCCTCGGACCTGGCTCCCGTACCTTCCTCGGACCTGGCTCCCGTACCTTCCTCGGACCTCGCTCCTGTGCCTTCCTCGGACCTGGCTCCCGTACCTTCCTCGGACCTGGCTCCCGTACCTTCCTCGGACCTGGCTCCCGTACCTTCCTCGGACCTCGCTCCTGTGCCTTCCTCGGACCTGGCTCCCGTACCTCTTCGGACCTGTCTCCCGTACCTTCCTCGGACCTGGCTCCCGTACCTTCCTCGGACCTGGCTCCCGTACCTCTCTCGGACCTGGCTCCCGTACCTTCCTCGGACCTGGCTCCCGTACCTTCCTCGGACCTGGCTCCTGTGCCTTCCTCGGACCTGGCTCCCGTACCTCTCTCGGACCTGGCTCCCGTACCTTCCTCGGACCTCGCTCCTGTACCTTCCTCGGACCTGGTTCTCGTACCTCCTTCGGACATGACTCTAGGGCTTACTTGGACCTGGATCCCGTATCTTCCTCGGACATGACTCTAGGGCCTTACTTGGACCTGGATCCCGTATCTTCCTCGGACATGACTCTAGGGCTTACTTGGACCTGGCTCCCGTACCTTCCTCGGACATGACTCTAGGGCTTACTTGGACCTGGATCCCGTATCTTCCTCGGACATGACTCTAGGGCCTTACTTGGACCTGGATCCCGTATCTTCCTCGGACATGACTCTAGGGCTTACTTGGACCTGGATCCCGTATCTTCCTCGGACATGACTCTAGGGCTTACTTGGACCTGGATCCCGTATCTTCCTCGGACATGACTCTAGGGCTTACTTGGACCTGGATCCCGTATCTTCCTCGGACATGACTCTAGGGCCTTACTTGGACCTGGATCCCGTATCTTCCTCGGACATGACTCTAGGGCTTACTTGGACCTGGATCCCGTATCTTCCTCGGACATGACTCTAGGGCTTACTTGGACCTGGATCCCGTATCTTCCTCGGACATGACTCTAGGGCTTACTTGGACCTGGATCCCGTATCTTCCTCGGACATGACTCTAGGGCCTTACTTGGACCTGGATCCCGTATCTTCCTCGGACATGACTCTAGGGCTTACTTGGACCTGGATCCCGTATCTTCCTCGGACATGACTCTAGGGCTTACTTGGACCTGGATCCCGTATCTTCCTCGGACATGACTCTAGGGCCTTACTTTGACCTGGATCCCGTATCTTCCTCGGACCTGGCTCCCGTACCTTCCTCGGACATGACTCTAGTGCCTCACTTGGAAATGGGCCTATGAATTAACCATTAGGTCACGCAAGAAAGTAGGTGTGGTACATCATAAAACAGGTTTCTTGTCTTGGTCCAGAGCTATAAATTTGAATGACTTGAAAACGAGTTTAAAAAACAATTATAACGCTTGCAAGTTGATTGTGATATATTACATTAGAGGAAAAACAAAAACGCGGAAACGAATCTCATTTCACTTAGTTCCGTTCAAAGGGGAGCTGAAGGAAGCTGGCGAGTTATCTGATGAATTCCCCCATGCTAGAGCCAGGTCGATCTGACAAGATAGAGTTCCCTCCAGAGTCGCACGCTTCCTCATATTCCTGTTTTCCTCCCGCGATGTACTTCCAGCCTCTATTTTAGAACTTTCCTCCGATGAAGTGATATTTGGAAGACCGCGTGTTACAACGATTGAGACACAAAAGAAGGATCTCTACCACAAAAAATAATAATAATAATAACTGAAGAATAATATGCAAAAAAATAGATTTCTCTCCTTCTTTAAATGCGTTAAACTGATGCATTCCCCGCACCATCTGTGCCAGTACGTGCAGGTTCAGATCAACATATAGGCTATATTTGTTATTATTATAATCCCATTAGTAAAATTATATATAAAAGACCAAATCGTTGAGGGAAGAGTTTATTTTATTCCACGGCCATACAAACTTCCAGGCGTAACAGACCTTCAACTGGTACAATTATGATACCTGTTGAAGGACTGTTACGCCCGAAAGCTTGTATGGCCGTGGTAGAAATAAACTTTTCCCTCAACGGGGATTGTCTTTTATTTCTTTATAATATAGGCTATATCACCAGCATTAGTAAAATAGGAGAAATCAAACCTTTATGTCATTATCAGTACATTAAGAAGAAGTTTCAAGATTATAAATCTTACATAAGATAGATGGCTTGTTCAAGTATTTCTTCAAACTGGGAGAGTTCCTCGACCTGAGACCACCAAACTGTAAATGCTGTGGTGATGGGAGTTCTCTGGTTAGATGCCGTCACTTTGTAGATTGTCCTTTTAGAATACATTTTTAAAATGTGTTCTTTGTACCGAAATGTGAGAATAAGGTCTACCAATTTTGAGGATATAATTATTAACCACCCTTTCTTTTAATGGTATAGGACGAATTGATAAAATAAACGCATTGAGATAAAAATTATATATATATATATATCGTATATTTTAAACTGTATAATAATGACACTTTTAGTATATGTCACATATCTTCCGCCGATACCTTATAAGATCCTACCCTTCTATTAAAATGTACACTGTTTCTATTTACTACCACCCCGTATTTTGCATATAAACTATTTTTATTTAACCCCCTATTTGTATTTAAACTAAAAAATGGTGACGTCAAAATAAAGATCCAAAGAGAGAGCGGTCAGCTGGTGGCAGGGACAGAGGGGAGGAAAAAGGCAACGCCCAGCCCATGTGGGACCCCCAGGGACATTTTATAGATGACCCCTGTAGCAGGGGGTCAGCAGCAGATGTTCTAGAGTGTGGCATCGACATACGGCTTCTGTCTCGCTCAGTCTGTCTCTCCATGTCTCGGCATCCAAGTTTGTGTCATGGCCTCTACCTCTGTCCCGTGGGCTGTTCACGATCACTCTCTGTGCTAACATCTAGCCCTGCCTCTGCTTCTTGTTGTCCGCGTGTGGGAAGAACACCAACACTCGCCTCACGTACACGACTGCCAGTTTATCCATACGTCGGCAGGATCACATTTGCAACAATATTACATATATATAGATATTTGTGGAAAAGCTTGACTCATCAGTAATGGACCTTCCCAGCGATTTCACCAATTTAATCTACCATATCGTTACAACTTAACTCTGCTTATATATTTCTGCATCTGAAGGTTTATACTTGGTGTCCAACGACGGAAACTATGGAAAAAGGCTTCAAGAACAGAGTTGTTGTCAGCTACTGAATTAATCGGTTTCGTGACGCAGGAGTTACGAAATCGGCCGAATCTGCAAAAAAAAAAAAAAAGATTATTGAATGCATAGAGAGAAAAAAAGAGATATTTGGAGTACTTCAACGATTCAAACCAAGGTGGACGATGGACCAGTTGAAGATGAAGAATGTTCCAGCAGAATAAGTGAGAATATCGCTTAAAAATGAAAGAGAAAATGATTAAGAAACACCCAGTGGTTGCTATGTCTCAAAACCAAGATTGTATATTTAATTACTTGTCCATCTATTGATGCTCTTGCCATTTCTTTTACATATCTATCTCTCTTTCTGGACTCCGTAACGAGATCTATACAAGACGAGATGTCTCAATAGAAGGTTCTTGCTGTTGAATGTGAAGTACAAAGAGGAACAACATGTCAGAAATTTCCTAAGCTGCGTATTTCACGCAACACTCCTCCGCGCAAGAGAATCTTCCCAATGGGTGAAACACGGAATTCTAAACATTGGCATTAATTTTTATTGAGAAACAAGTTCAAAAGAGTTGGGATGAATGGAAACATCATTTGAAATTCGATCAAGTTTTTTTACCTTGCCTTATTCAGGTCTGCACAGCTTGTACGAATCAAAAACTGGCTACGTAACATTTCCAAAGATTTTTTTGTTGCTTTCGTGTTGGTTGTCATCGTTGGAGAGAGGCTATGTATAGCGAATAAATAATATATTTCGATAAATTCCCCACCACATATTTGCATACACAGCTCTCGCTCCAAGTTTATAGAACTTATTGTTCTCACCATAAGCATTATGGAATCCCACCTATGAAAGGTTTATGGATCGGTAACGCCCTTAGAGTAGCGTGATAATAATAAACTTATTATATTAGTAAGGTAAAAATTTGACAGGATATGCTCTTATTCTAGACCAGTTTGTAAAACGGAGGGGCGTTCGACAAGTAGCTGCTAAATCTCTTCAAGTAAGTCCGATCACTACAAGTTTCCAATTTGGCAACCGCCCCTTTCTCTCCCGGCCTTTGTTGCGGATTACAATGGGGAATACACAAAGGAAGGAACACACCTAAATGGCCATGCCAATTATTTTAAGAGAAGTTTCTGTGCAAGAGACAGCTTTGAAATAATGTTCCGACCACTGCGCACTAAATTAGAATAGGGTTCTCCGAAGGTATAGGCCTTTCGCCTGAATCTGGAGACGTTGATAAGCAGTTAGTTAATTTGCCATGGTGAAAATACTTTTCTATAGTCACACAGGAGCAGTTTTCCGCCGATCTCTAGAGAGGGATAAATAGAAGAAATGGAAAGTTTCTCTGCACAAGAGGTGGCAAGATGTATTCCCTTGGACGGAATTAAGAAATGTGTTGCGAGAAAGAAGGAAGAGAGAAATCCATCTAAATATATCCAGAATGTGACAGTTAAATGCTCCAGGTTCTGGAAACTGTTTAGAAGTGGAACACTGTCACGAATGGTAAGAGGTCAAAGATCAGTAGGGAAAGATCCAGGTTGTAAAAGAAAGAGCAAGAAGGTTGTTTAGATAAGGATGATTTGCGAGGTACAGGAGGGGGATTTCAACCTGCGGTAAATATGTTTGGTGGTAGAAACATAGGAGCATAATTTGTTATATAAGGTAATTCACTGGATAGGCTTGCTTGGCATAATCATCTCCCACCAACAGATGCACATGCCATGAGATGTCCAAACGGAGTACAGATTATTTCGAGCCCTGAAAGAAACGCTGGACGTCTGGTTGTCACAGAGTCCCTACTATCTCCCAGATAGCTGAGCTCTGTTCCTGATAGGCAGCTAGACAATATTTGATAACTCTCCCCACATACTCTCTCGTACTTGTTTATCCAGACTATTTACTATTTGTTTACCTGTGTGAGAGAAAAACGGGTGAAATATATTATTTCAATTATTTCAATTTTATTTTAATGAAGCGCATTAGCAAATGTTTTGTATTTCGATTATATGCGGAGAAAGTTTGGATGAGAGAGGGAGAGAGAGGACATTCACTTTTAAATTAAAATAATATTTTTAGAATTATCGCGTCAGTGCTTTCCGAATACCCTGGTATTGAAAGCCACGTGTTTAATGAACACTTTTATTCTATTTAAACCAACACAGTCTACTTCGAAGACAAACGTTGTCTTTACTACCTACGAGATACGGCAGTGCCAATCCTATTTCTGGAGACAAACGTTGTCTTTACTACGAGATGCGGCCGTGCAAATCCTATCTCTGAACAAACGTTATCTTTACTATCTACGAGATACAACAGTGCCAATCCTATCTCTGGACAAACGTAGTCTTTACTACGAGATGCGGCCGTGCAAATCCTATCTCTGAACAAACGTTATCTTTACTATCTACGAGATACAACAGTGCCAATCCTATCTCTGGACAAACGTAGTCTTTACTACGAGATGCGGCAGTGCCAATCCTATCTCTGGACAAACGTTGTCGTTACTACCTACGAGATGCGGCAGTTCCAATTCTATCTCTGAATACAAAGGTTGTCTTTACTACCTACGAGATGCGGCAGTTCCAATCCTATCTCTGGAGGCAAAGGTTGTATTTAATACCTACGAGATTCCATCAAACATTCTCCCCACCCACGGGAGATGTCCCGCTACACGACTATCTCGCCATCAGAGGGAGGAAGGAAGCAGCACTGGTATCTAATCTCTGACCACTCGGGATGGCCGAGGAAATCGATCAGTTACCGGCCGAGGCTCCTCCAGGTGAGTCCCCGCTCCCACCTGCTCCTGTGGGACTCCACGCACCCACTCTCGGATCATCCTTCTATTCCATTAAGGATTTATAGATCCAATGAAGCTAGGAGATATAACTTCGCCTCTTCCTGGTGAAGCATCTTTCCTTTATTATTATTTATTTATTTATTTATTGACAAAATAAGACGTCTTTTGCGGTCACCCACTTCGTACTTCAACCCGGAATCCATATTTATCCTTATAGAATGAAAAAACCCTGTACAATTTATAAACGAATACAATAAAGCATCAAGGGCTGCGTATCTTTATTAAAACGACAATTTACGAGCTTTCGAGCACATACGCCCTTCTACAGGAATTAATAACGCAATAATAATCCAACATAGTTTGAAATATAATTTATATACATATAGCTATTGTTTTGCATATCTGCTTAACTAGAATAATATTAAAATGATTGAATTTACATGTAGGTATAATAATTTGGAAAACTAATTCTAAAATATATGAGGTAATATGATACATGAAGTAAACTTATTTTGTATTTTACAAATTTTACAACTTACAAGGAACACATATCACACAGAAAAGAAGTAATTTATTCCATACAATGCAATAACTGTAATGCCAGATATGTGGGGGAGACAGGAAGAAAATTATATAATAGAATCATTGAGCACAGAAGAAATATAAACAGAAATGACCCTTTATCTTTAATAGTACAGCACTCTAATTCAACAGGACATACATTCAACTTAAATGAACCTAAAGCACATTACAACAATATCAGTAACAAATATCAAAGATTAATAATTGAAGCAATAGTGTCCAAGCAATACAATAGTATAAATCGCAAAATAGATTTACCAGAAGCATATAATTCAATAGACTTAAATACAATAAGATAATACAAATTCATTCATAGCATATGATATCACATGTCTAATGGGATTCCTTGTAAGTTGTAAAATTTGTAAAATACAAAATAAGTTTACTTCATGTATCATATTACCTCATATATTTTAGAATTAGTTTTCCAAATTATTATACCTACATGTAAATTCAATCATTTTAATATTATTCTAGTTAAGCAGATATGCAAAACAATAGCTATATGTATATAAATTATATTTCAAACTATGTTGGATTATTATTGCGTTATTAATTCCTGTAGAAGGGCGTATGTGCTCGAAAGCTCGTAAATTGTCGTTTTAATAAAGATACGCAGCCCTTGATGCTTTATTGTATTCGTTTATATATTTATCCTTCCACCAGAACATTAAGGTACATAGAACTCTTTTCAGTATTCTGGTGGACGAATCATTTTATTTGACAACTCTTGAATTCCAAAGGCCGGTAGAATAATTCTCAAAACTCAAATTTTTGCAATACTGATTTTTTTTTTATGCAACTTAGATGCAGGATGATGAAATATTTCATATTTATTTTGTTATAGAAGAATATAAAATATTTAACGCTAGTTTTTCAAATATAATTTTCTATCGTTTTTACTGCGATGGGAAAATGTTGGGAGCACCTATAAGCAGAACTGCCTAATACATTAATGGATCGGTTTGTTAGGTTCAATTGGCGAAACCGTTAGGAGGGCTCGCCACTGATGAGCCAGGCCCTTCCAATTGTTTTCCATCGAATTAAGGACAGTTGTGGAAGTTGTATTTATTATATTTTTAATATCCCTAAACATTTGGTATATCATTAAATATATCAGGAAAAAAAATAGAGAGGTTGCGAAAATATAAATTATCCATTAATTAATACGAATCCCCTTGTAATTATTTATATATAATTAAGTAATTATATATCAAAGTATATACTCGAAACTATCAATATATATATATTTTTTTTCTTTTAAAATACTTATTTTGAGGCTTATGGGTCTCTTGAATTCGGAGAGTATTTTAATGAAATATCTCTTTTACTCCTTCTTAACACGCATTAGAATAATATGAACTGTAATTTCTACAAGACTTCAAACTAATGGGGGGTCACAAGGAGTTGGTGTTGTTGAAGCAAAGGGATCCATGCCATCTTATAGATAGAGACGGGGGATGTGCTCTGTGTTTTTGCTCACACACGAAAATATGGAAAATCTGTGTGGCATCAAATGGGAATTGTTTTAAGGAATTTTTTTTTTTGCCTAAATAACACTTTAGGTGTTTTACTTTTTTGTTATTTTCTAAGAATTGTAAAGAATCTTTTGAGACATGTTCTTCAGGCGTGGCTAAATCTACGCACTCAAAGAGACGGTGACTAGCTGGGTCTGTTTTACAATTTAAAAACGACTTCCGATTTATTTTCAGGGAGATATGTACATATGTTCTTCTGGAGCTGTACGAGTCTTCCCATCTCAAGCAGGCTAACACGGGCGGAGCGGGGTCATGCTGTGTAGGTTGTCGGTCACGGTGCCGAGTTGTCTGTACCTCCCTTCTCAGAACATCCTCCTGACAGCTATGTTCTGAATGTATAGAAAGATAAGATAGGCTGAGGTAAACTAGCACCTGTGACCTTATACAGATTCTTTGGCATGGAGGTGCGGTCATGTTGACATTTAGTGCTAGATAGGTTGGGCCTTATCGTGACCATTATCTGGAATACCGTTGTTTCGTGTCCTGCTTGAACCATCATTTCATTCTAATTTAGGCGGCAATTTTTCTATAACTTATGCTCTGCTCTATTTCAGACTACAATCTTTCTCTATTTCGGACCATTATTTCTCTCTAGGTTGGGCTACGAATTATTTTAGGTTACTGACCTATTTTGGACGGCTAGTTTATATCACTATCTCGCCCAGTACTTCGAGGAGTTAACTTGCACTACAGAGGGTTCACAAACCTTTCCACTTTATAAACAGCTAGTTCACTATGCTGTAGGATACCATCTTCGTCTTCTTTGAAACACATCCCCGCTCTACCTTTTCTACCATTATCCCGCATCTACAATTTGTTACTTATATATTCTATATTGATATAAAATTCTTATCCTTTAATAAAAGAGTTTCATACTGGAAAAAAAATCCTCTTGTAAAAAGTGGAGAGTGAAGAAGTTTTTTTACATTCAGAAGTTTTAGCGTGAAGATTTTTTTTTTCATGGCAAGTTACAGGAACTAAATATTTTGAACATCTCTTGGTTAGTACATTAATACCCCAAGTACAGATAACACCGGGCTCTATTTCAGTAATTTCCTAAATTCAGACAATAGTGACACAAGTTCATACAACAATGGGCTAGTGCAGTAATGCCATCAATTCGGAAAACAGTGTCGTGGAGAGTATCTTACTTTTCGAACAGGAGCCTCTGCCTAAGTCCTGAACGTATCCCTTTTTATTCTGCGCGACGGATGGTGCAGCATTAGAGAGAGGAGCAGAATTCATTGGAGTATTTAGATGCGTTTCCTGTAGTTAGGACATCTGAGGCACCTGTAGGTAGGACTGTTAACATTTAGCTGGACATAGTGGGACAGTCTTCATGCTTTGGGTACCAGGAGTTCAGAACTCCAGACATACTTCACCTATCCCGTCCAGAGTCACCCCCCCCCCCCCCCGCCACTTTGAGGCAGTTAACAGGTCTTGAGGAGACAATACCATACGTTCAGACAACGCTAGGCTATTGCAGTAATGCCATGAATTCAGACAACAATGCCGTAAGTTCAGAAAACTCTGGGCCGATGTAACGTCGAGGTATGGTTGCAGCCATGTCAACGGAGACCAGTGAAGACGAGGGCAGCCCCTTAGAACCCCAGGGCCCTCCACGCCTGCCCCCCGCCAGTGGAGTTCTCATCCAGGTAAGGACCCTCTCTTTTCCCATCTCCTTATAATACGACTCGGAATTCCATAGCGAAAGATTAGATTAGACCATTTATTTAACTCGTGTTTCAGAAAGTTAAGAATCGAAACAAAAGATTATGTGTGTATTATAACACAATGATCACAAAATGAGGTTAAAGTATATAACAATCCCTTAGAGTACTTTGAGTAGCAAGAGTTTAGAAAAAAAAAAAAAAAAGCGAAAACCTGGTACCAAAGTGAAACTGTACTGGGTTCAAATGATTAAATTAAGAAAAAGGTTCCTCTGAGCGTTCAATTAAAATTTCCTAGTGGCTTGCACCATCTATATGAATAAATATAAACTAATCGTCGATTTGAACTATTTCAGAATATTAGCCAGAATTCCCTTTCTTAATAAATTAAGAAAATACTATGTTTTTGTGCTATTTTTTCATATATATAGTTTTGCAGTCTCACTTACATACTTTCGGCCTTTGATTTTTGGTTGTTGAGGTACAGCTTGTACTACGCTGACGAGGGCCAACAGACAAAAGCGCGTACTTTCAGTTTCACGAACAGGAGAGGCCTTAAGTTTATTTTTCTGGAAGATTCTTGGATCTCAGCGAGCTGACACATCCCAGCACAACTTCCAGATATATCATCTTTATACACAATATTTATAAATAAACCGGCCATAGAGGTATTTTGTAAAGATGCCCTAATTCCACATTTCATCACCCAAGGTTGCCGTTCTGTTGGCTTAATCTATCAACAACCGGTCCCTGGTTAGAAATCTGCATTGAAGCAGATTTAAAAATAAATTACCTAGTCTTCAACTCCATTATTATTCTTTTGTGCACCACGGACTTGTTAATAAAAAACTTAAAACTCTTCAAACTTTAGTTTTCGTTCGCATATAATGCATTAATTATATTAAGAGAATACACCTGTAGAAGAAGGATAAAGTAAAAAAGAATGTAAATAGGTTGCATGCCAAGTCAAATATAGTTTTACTAACCAAAGTGTATGATTTTCGAGGTCGGTTGCATGGAAGGCAACATTTCACCCTACAGTAATATTGATCGGGTATTGGTTTCAGTCAAGATATCTCTGAGGAATTATCATACTTTAATAATTATAATATTAAATGCAAGTAACACACAACATTACAAGTGACACGTTGTAAGTACAAAAGTCGAACTGCTCCTACATGTAGCGCTTGCTACAACTGTAGCTACTGTAGCTGTAGCTATGTAGCGCTCTTACAGTAGTCTATCCCATGATAATTACGGCTTTTACCACGTCTACCAAGTAACTGTAACACTTCGCCCTTGTATTTGATTACTTCAGGAACTTGTAACTCTTGTGCCGTTCCAATAGACACAGATCGCCATTGAGTTCTTTTTCGAACAGATCGATTGGCCTCCACATTGTTATTAAACAGCATTTGATGTGTTCAACGAGTCTAGCATCGGTTTTATTTTGGTACAACCATTATTTGGAAATTATTTTGAAAGGGATTAATGACTTCTCTCAATAGGAAGAATTAATGGTTTCACAAAAAAACGCAATATTTCGTCCAGATAAGAAGCTGTAGGTAATTTTTCATCATTTTTACGAAAGATTTCCTGCTTCTTCCCCCCACTCATATCCTTTCAAATCTTCTTAAAATTAATTTCTGACGAAGGTTCGGATTTGAAAAATATAGTGTTGGGATGCGAATACAATTGACTCGTTTGTTAGGACTATATTTTGATGCTTTCCATGTCTTTCTTAGCGGCTACAAGGCACTCAGTAGGCTGATCATATTGTGGACTTAATGTCTTCTTAACTCTTATATTCTTGGTGCAATAAGGATTCAGTCCAGTGTTCCATTCTCCAGATTGCTGTAACGTCCAGTGTTCCATTTTTCAGATTTCTGTAGCATCCAGTGTTCCATTCTTCAGATTTCTGTAGCGTCCAGTGTTCCATTCTTCAGATTTCTGTAGCGTCCAGTGTTCCATTATCCACATTGCTGTAGCGTCCAGTGTTCCATTCTCCATATTGCTGTAGCGTCCAGTGTTCCATTCTCCAGCTTTCTGTACCATCCAGTGTTCCATTCTCCACATTTCTGTAACGTCCAGTGTTCCATTCTTCAGATTTCTGTAGCGTCCAGTGTTCCATTTTCCAGCTTTCTGTACCATCCAGTGTTCCATTCTCCACATTTCTGTAACGTCTAGTGTTCCATTCTTCAGATTTCTGTAACGTCCAGTGTTCCATTCTTCAGATTTCTGTAGCGTCCAGTGTTCCATTCTTCAGATTTCTGTAGCGTCCAGTGTTCCATTCTTCAGATTTCTGTAGCGTCCAGTGTTTTATTCTCCACGTTGCTGTAGCGTCCAGTGTTCCATTCTCCAGATTTCTGTAGCGTCCAGTGTTCCAGTCTCCAGATTTCTGTAACGTCCAGTGTTCCATTCTCCAGATTTCTGTAGCGTTCAGTGTTCCATTCTCCACATTGCTGTAACGTCCAGTGTTCCATTCTACAGATCGCTGTAGCGTCCAGTGTTCTATTCTCCACATTGATGTAACGTCCAGTGTTCCATTCTCCAGATTGCTGTAACGTCCAGTGTTCCATTCTCCAGATCGCTGTAGCGTCCAGTGTTCCATTCTACAGATCGCTGTAACGTCCAGTGTTCCATTCTACAGATCGCTGTAACGTCCAGTGTTCCATTCTACAGATCGCTGTAACGTCCCCCCACTGGAGGAAGTGGTGCAAGTCTCGGCTGTGTAGAAATTGCTTGCGTCACACGTCGTGACAACCACACCTGCTGTGCGGCGGCTTTAATGCGGAAGCTTACAGGCGGCTAAATTGATGAGCTAACCCCTACCTGGGGACCTACTTAATTTAACACATTCTGGAGCGAAGAATTTCCTTACTGATGGCTCGAAAGGGTCAGATTATATTTACTCAGCATAGGAGCATTCGCATACAACAAGGAAATATGGAATCTCGAATTTTTGATGGTCAACAAATAGCGTGCAGATTATGAAAGCGTTTTGTTGCAAAATCTCGATATCATATTTTAGAAATATTGTCACGGAGGTGATAATGAGGTGTCGTTCAAATTAAAATAAATAAAGATACAGGAATTTTTTGATAGAATAAAAGTATATAAGCTGCCGTTAAAGATTTATTTACAATCATTACTATTAAGCAAAGAAAGGTGAGTCATATTGTAGCAAATAAAAAATGACAAATATAAGTTTGAATCTGTTCATATATATTTTTTATTTTGATTAATTATTCTCTATGACAATGTTAAATAATATATCAAAAACCGACCCGCTATAGGTGTAGACATTTGGTTTCTTAGACGGGAGATGTCCACGATTGATTCTATCAATTTATTCTGTCGCTATACTTCTAGATATGTAAATGTGAATTGTGTCTAGTCAGTTATAGGAAAAGTATTCTATAAATTAGACCAAATTTTATTTCATTGTGAAACTTCCAAACTACATAGTCTTTTGATCATCATGATTGGGATAAGTAAAATGCGTTTGTTTTTGTCATAAAGACTGGGAACACTCGGCATAACTCCAATATAATCCATCACTATTACATGGCCACCTTGTTACAACGCTCCTGACTTGGAGTACAGACATCCTGGGTCAGGATCCCTGACAGGGTGATATCAGCCCGGTCAGCTGAACCCACGTTTTTTACCTCGCTTGTTAGTGCTCCCACTCCTTCTCATACACCCGGTCTTGAGACCAGCAAAGACAAAGATCAGAAGTCTGGAGGGACGCAATTCCGGGGTACAGATATGACGGTTTAGGCTGAGAGAATGGTCTGGTCTGTAGACGGAAGTCTTTCCTCAATTGGCCGCAAATACTGCGTGGAGAACTACGGCCCATTTGGACCGGGGTTAGTAGGCTATAGTCAGACACATAACCGCAATTTTTGGGGCAAAACCTATCCCTGGTGGTCCATTTATAGCGGCCAGAAATGGAAAAACAATAACTGTGGGAGATTTTATTATTTTAATAACTCTTGTGTATATTTTGCATAATATTTGACCAAGAATAACTGGTCACGTGTGCAAATTGTCTGTACATACATTGTGGTTGGGAAATAAAGTGTGTGTGTTAGTTGTGTAAGACCTGTGCTAGAGGCCGGTTATTTATATCTTAGAAAGCCCGCTAAATTCTTAGGGAAGACGCCAACTATACCTCGAGTTTAAAGTTTAGAAGTGACTTACCAGCGAAAAGAAGTTAACCGAACAACATCTAAAGTGAAAAATATTGATTTAAGACTGATTTATAGACCAACATTTCCCTGCCTCTTTGTCCCACAAATATTATTCTGGAATGGAAATTAATAGGAAATAAGCCATATCGTATTTCAGACCAAATCTCTGATTTAAAACCAAGATTTCAATATTCGTTATTCTCAAATTTATATGTCGCCATTTGACAAGAATACGCGTAGCAACGAGAGGTTCTTTTATCAGATGTTTTCACAAAAATGTAAGTCAGGTGCTTTTCATCAGACAACACCAGGTATAGTGATGAAGAACCCGGTGATTGAATGTTTTAGGTGAAGAAAATTTGATGTAAAATATAATCTAGTTGCTGTACATATGTATTTTATGTACATATATATATCGTATATTTTAAACTGTATAATAATGACACTTTTACTATATGTCACATATCTTCCAATTAGTTAGAGCCGATACCTTATAAGATCCTACCCTTCTATTAAAATGTACACCGTTTCTATTTGCTACCACCCCCATATTTAGTATATATGCTTTATCTTTATTAATAATACCTGTAAACCCCTATTTGTATTTAAACTAAAAAATGGTGACGTCAAAATAAAGATACAAAGAGTGTTCGGTCAGCTGGTGACAGGGACAGAGGGGAGGAAAAAGGCAACGCCCAGCCCATGTGGGGCCCCCAGGGACATTTTATAGACGACCCCTGTAGCAGGGGGTCAGCAGCAGATGTTCTAGAGTGTGGCCATCGACAGACGGCTTCTGTCTCGCTCAGTCTGTCTCTCCATGTCTCGGTGATAGGCATCCAAGTTTGTGTCATGGCCTCTACCTCTGTCCCGTGGGCTGTCCCCGATCACTCTCGGTGCTAACATCCAGCCCTGCCTCTGCTTCTTGTTGTCCGCGTGTGGGAAGAACATCAACACTCGCCTCACGTACACGACTGCCAGTTTATCCATACGTCGGCAGGATCACATTTGCAAAAATATTACATATATTTTAAATAAAAATTTTCTAAATCATGAAGAAATTCAATTTTGTATTTTAAATTGATGTAGTTGAGATCCAAATGTTCTTGTTCACAAATGCATGTTACCTACAACTGAATAGCTGTGTTACTTCTAACAACAATCGTATAATTCAATAGAAGGTATGACCGCGTCATCTGGGTACATGGGTTTACATTCATGGAAAAAAACTTAAAGAAGTTGTACCTTTTAGCATGTATTCCTGGATTCAGACAATAACTCTGAAAGATATTTGATACACAGTGACCTTTATTGAAGACACACGAAATACTTACACATACACAAATACATACCTACACAAAACCCAACTCATCAACATAGCATATATACTTAGTGTACTTGAGCTCAATAACATAACCAGGAAGAGTTTAAATTTATATATAATTGAAGTGAGAGAGAATTGTTATAGGAACTTGGGTGTAGTGTACACACACTTATGTTATTTGAATTACTCTTTGTCGACATGCTCTCTGGATCATATACCTTCTATAAAACATAGATGTTCTTGGAGGTGGTCTCTCATCGGAGGTTTGGATAGATCAGGACAAATCAGTTTTGATTTTACAAAAGTGGTCGCTCAGGGAGGTGGTCAATGATAAGACATTTAGATTATGTAATGCCGCTGAGTAAAGCCGAGTATTTTTGTTCTCCGGGTGATCGGCAAGACGGTATGTGCAGGGCAGCAAAGCCAACGGCTTGGTGAGGCCCGTGGCCTTCAAGCCAGTCCTGGGCTTCCACTCCCCGGCCATCAGCGAGGAGAGCGGCGTGGCCGAGCTCGAGGTGCTGCTGCGAGACCGCGACGCAGAGATCGCCTATTTGCGCGAGACCCTCGAGCACAACGAGCAGGTCATCTTCCGCGTGCACGCCGACAAGGAGCGCGCCTGGCACCAGAAACTGGCCCGGCTGAGGGTGCAGCTGGAGTCGCGTATCGCACAGGTGAGCTGATAAACCTTGCTGCGTGCAACATTTCTTTCTCCTACCTGAGTACGAATCACAACCTTGATAGTAGCGTGCCTATTTTCTAAGGATATACATTGCATAATCTCTGCACTCGTTTTTAAAAAATAAAAACAACAAAACAAAGTTGCATATGTGTATCTATCCTCACGAGGATCTAGTCGAGACGATATTTTTCTCTCTGGCACAGGTGTCGATTATAAAAGAAAGATAAAAAGGGCATATCTCTCTCTTCTCCAGGAAGTACCCTGCCAGGTATTTCTTGGGTAATACCACCCCTTACTGCCCTTGTCACTTCCATGGCCCAAGGTTTATGTCCCATATAAATCAGGCTTCTATTGTGTACGCTCAGTACCGCGCGCTATCAAAGGGATGAGGTAAAACCTGTCTTAGACAGCCATTCAGGGTACAATGGCCGGATAGTACAGTTGCCGTTTCGCACATATTTAACCGCTATATAACCACCACGGTACTGGGTAGCTTTAGCGGCCTTGTACACAGCCCGGATTTAAAAAGCGTCTGCATAAGACAGGCTGTGCTATAATTTGTTTCCGACCGCGATGATGGTATCTTAAAGTAATACTTTAGGAAACCAGAAGATGCATCAATGACGTATTGCTGTTTATCATCGCAATGCCAAGAGTCCGCGTGCAGAAGATGCATCAATGACGTATTGTTGTTTATCATCGCAATGCCAAGAGTCCGCGTGCAGAAGATGCATCAATGACGTATTGTTGTTTATCATCGCAATGCCAAGAGTCCGCGTACAGAAGATGCATCAATGACGTATTGTTATTTATCATCGCAATGCCAAGAGTCCGCGTGCAGAAGATGCATCAATGACGTATTGTTGTTTATCATAGCAATGCCAAGAGTCCGCGTGAGGAAGATGCATCAATGACGTATTGTTGTTTATCATCGCAATGCCAAGAGTCCGCGTGAGGAAGATGCATCAATGAGATATTGTTGTTTATCATCGCAATGCCAAGAGTCCGCGTGCAGAAGATGCATCAATGACGTATTGTTATTTATCATCGCAATGCCAAGAGTCCGCGTGAGGAAGATGCATCAATGACGTATTGTTGTTTATCATCGTAATGCCAAGAGTCCGCGTGCAGAAGATGCATCAATGATATATTGTTGTTTATCATCGTAATGCCAAGAGTCCGCGTGCAGAAGATGCATCAATGAGATATTGTTGTTTATCATCGTAATGCCAAGAGTCCGCGTGCAGAAGATGCATCAATGATATATTGTTGTTTATCATCGTAATGCCAAGAGTCCGCGTGCAGAAGATGCATCAATGAGATATTGTTGTTTATCATCGTAATGCCAAGAGTCCGCGTGCAGAAGATGCATCAATGAGATATTGTTGTTTATCATCGTAATGCCAAGAGTCCGCGTGCAGAAGATGCATCAATGATATATTGTTGTTTATCATCGTAATGCCAAGAGTCCGCGTGCAGAAGATGCATCAATGAGATATTGTTGTTTATCATCGTAATGCCAAGAGTCCGCGTGCAGAAGATGCATCAATGACGTATTGTTGTTTATCATCGCAATGCCAAGAGTCCGCGTACAGAAGATGCATCGATGACGTATTGCTGTTTATCATCGCAATGCCGAGAGTCCGCGTGCAGAAGACGCATCAATGACGTATTGCTGTTTATCATCGCAATGCCAAGAGTCCGCGTACAGAAGATGCATCGATGACGTATTGCTGTTTATCATCGCAATGCCGAGAGTCCGCGTGCAGAAGACGCATCGATGACGTATTGTTGTTTATCATCGCAATGCCAAGAGTCCGCGCGATGTTTGAAGAGTCCTCCCTGCCGTGTATGGATGGACAGATGCGTGACGTGGCCGAGCGACCTCGGCTGCCCATATAGGTCGGACTCCTGGCCTCAGACATAACGTTTAAGATTAGTTAACTGCGATGCCATAGAGGGTGGTGGCGTCATCGTGGAGGATTCTCTTTAAGGAACAATATGGTTATTATTTCAGGGGAATCAGTCTTCAGACTGGTGTGTGCTTTCTCAACCAGGCTCCTCCAAGGTCCATACTATTCAAGTAGTAGTAAGATGTTGCTTTGTGTGGTTTCTTCTTCAGTTTAATTACAGATGTAATACGAGGGTGTCCACTTTATCTAGCGCCCCTTCAATGCCTTCCTCAATCAGTCTTATAGATGGATAACCATAAATCATATTTTTAGTATATATATCTAATGCCTGTGTGTATTGAGGAATCTAATATATTATAATTAAAAAACATATAAAAATAACCTTTGGATATGAATTTTAGCAAAATAAATATGGACAACTTTAAATAATGCTGAAAAAACGGAAATCACGTATAGCAAAGGTTATTCTTTTTTTAGTATATACCGTTAACTAACGTAAGAATTCTAGCTATATATGACTCTTCTAGGATATAATGGTATGAAAGCTTAAGTTGTTTAGCGGGATATGCTGAAAAAAAAAAAGAAAATATGATCTCTGATTTTAATAAAACCTTGTTTAAGAGCAATTGATAGTTATGAATAAATATCATTAACCATGTGATGGTATGTGACAGTCCACTCAGGAGAATAGCAAGCTCCAAACGACCCTTGCAGACAAAGATCAGAAGATCGAATCCCTACAGAAGCAGCTATCAGATTTAGAAACGCAGATGGAATGGAATATTAGCCAGAAGTCGGGCGAGATCGCGCTGCTTCGAGCGCAGCTCAAGGAATCTCAGCCTGTGGAATCCCTGCGAGCCCAGCTGAAGGATCTCCGCATCAGTGTGGACGACAAAGACGCCAAGATTACCGAGCTTAAGGAGAGGTTAAAGCAGGAGGTGGCGCTGAGGCAATGTCTGGAGAAAGGCATGGAGGATCTCAGTAGCCAATGGGAGGAATCCGCCGACCACCTAGAAGATAAGAACAGAGTGCTAATCCAACAGAAACAAGAGCTGGAGTCGCTGAGAGCCGAACTGGCGACGGCAAGGCAGGACGCCCGCCAGGCCCGGCAGAGGTTCGAGGAGGACCGCCTGCGATGGCAGGAGGAGAAGACCAAAGTCATCCAATACCAAAAACACCTCCAGCAGAATTATGTCCACATGTATCATAAGAACCTCTACCTCCGGACCGAGATGGAACACCTGGCGCTGAGCAAGGACTGTGGGGAGTCCCACTGCTGACCTCGGATATGTAAATAGTCCCTTCCCCCCTTCCTAGAGTTCTATAATCATAATAAATTTTATTTTTTAAATTTTGACTCGCGCCCCTTCAATCCACTGCTTCCACTTCCGCTGCACACAAGAACACATACCTATATAAAGCATATTGTCGGAAGGATACAATTCATTCTTTGAAAGATGACATCTCTCATTTTAAAAATGCATCAAAGCAATTAATATCCTTGAAAATGTGGAATCCTAATTAGCTCTATAATTAATTTTTGTTCTACTTAAAAATAGCGATAATTTCACATTTTTACAGATGGATGGCTGTAAAGGTTGTTCCCACATTCTTCTCCTTGTGCCGAACGCCCAGATTCAAATCAAATAATATGCAAAATGATCATCAGCGAAATACGTTTTATGCATTTTTAAAAAAGGGAATTCATGTGTCCTCTTTTCTCATATAAATACCATCCTCATGTAAAATAAACTTCACATATCATTACAGCAAAAATATTCAGGTTTTTTAATTCTCCCAAAATTCACATACACACAAGCCTTTATTAAGACAATCCGTCTTATACAGACGATTCTCCTGTTAGAAATGAATCTAAAAAGAAATGAGAAGCAGGGGAAGAAATTGAATCCTCGCTCAGAAAAGTTAAAAAAAAAAAAGAAGAAAAGGAAAGAATATCTATGTACAAAAGACTATATACATCGTTTTTCGTGCATAGAACACAGTGAAGAAGTAGATTATTGAGTAAATTCTCCCAAATTTATCACGCTATTATTCACCCTTTTATCCAATCTTAAAGAAGATACAGAATCAATTTTCTGTTCTTGTTATAAAAACTAAGTTAAATGTTTTACTTTTTTTTGTGGGGTATAGTTGCGTTGGTATCGACAACCAGGATTCGGGATCGAAAATCGCGCATTTACCGCTTTTTCCAAACAAAACAAAACAAACAAAAGCTTCACTGACATGCCATTCTTTCACAAGCCCAACCCATCCTCTGAATGCATGTACAACAACAACAAAAGCCTTTATTTAGGGTCACTGACCCTATACAGGATTCACCAGAGGTATGCATAAGAACAAAGCAGTGAGAAAAAGGAAATCTCTGAATGCATGTAACCAAACGGGGGAGTCTGACATATTTGTAATTTCAAAAATCTAACTTCTTTTCACATGCATAAAATGTGATGCATTTACATAAAAAAAGCAATTGTTAACTACATTCAATAATAATCATGGCCATGTGGATCAATGTTTATTTAAATTTCTGCCAGTGATCCCATTGTACACATCAAGAGTCACTCAAAATATAATAGCAATGATGGGATGGAAGATCTAACATCTCTATAACGATATTCAGCTCATATAACCCCCCTCAGCATGAATACAAATTGGAATAAAGAGTCAAAAGCATACAGTGAAACCTTCCAGAAGCGGGTCATCCCTGAGCGGCCACTTTTGTAAAATCAAAACCGACTTGGACCAATATGACCTAACCATCGATGAGTAATCAGACAGTTTCATGTTTCAGGCGGTCTCTCTTCAACTACAAACCTGTTTTTGGCAGTGGTCATATACATTTTGTTTATAGAATTAATTATTCACTACAACACCTTTAAAAAAAATCTATTTCTGATGTTTAGGTCATCTGCTGTCACCCTTCTCAAGGAAGCCAATCCTATAAGTTATAAAATAAAGGTCACCTCTCCAGTCTAAATAGACGGCAAAACTAGATGCTATCTAGTCAGTCAATAGATGGCGTCTAGTTTTGACGGCTATTTTTGACAGGAGATGCGACCTTTATTGTTAAGGATTATTATCCTCAAGGAAAAATTTCATCTATATTTTGGCCATAGAATTGGCCTAGCCATTTTTCCAACTAAGCACCTCTTTGGCAGATTGTAGAGATATCATTTGGATGTCATTAAACAAAGCCCGCCTTAGACTGACGAGGGCCATTAGCCCGAAATCATGGTCTTCTGGTAAGAGCTTCTCAGTTTGTCAAAGCTGGTGTTGTGGCTTGTCACCGACCTGAGGCCGCTAGTTTGCGGTGACGATCAATAGATGGCGTCTATTTTGAGGGGAGAGGTGACTTTTATTTTATAGATCATTAATCCCCCCTCCCCCGGCTAAATTTCCATCTATATTTCTTACAGCCTGGTATATAAACAGAAAATTTATTGAACGAGCTGGTGTATTTTGAGCTTCGTTTTGTTACTCTTACTCACCTAGACTTTTCAAAAATTAGGAAAGCATTTAAGCAAGTTTGTATTTTAGACTAGACACAAAACTATACTTTTTTCTTTCAATACAATAATTTTAGGTCGTTAATAGAATAGCGATAGATGTTAACAATGAGAAAGAGAGAAAAAAAACGAGAAAAAAAGAACTGTGTACAAAAGAAAGAAGTGTCTGGCAATATGTACAATAAGCATAATATAAATTATCCGTTTCTTAAAGATATTTGTGTTGATATATAATTTAAAATATATCTACAAAAGGTATTGAATTTAATATACATTTCTTTACTGGAAATAAAAATACTTGGATCTGTTATTATTGAATTATTGTCTATTCTGTAGTCTTGAAAAACAGGACAATCTAGTAAAAGATGTATTGAGGTTCTACATGCTTAACCATACTCACGCATATTAGCCCACACCAGAAACCTCTTATTGCAATAAATACACTCTCTACAAAAACAACGCCTAGTTACTAAGCGCCAAAGTGCCCTATAGAGAGAGGTGTCCGTTTATTAAAGAGAAGCTAAGTGAAAATGATCATTTGATTTTGGAAACTCCCCTTTGTATAGATATGTATGCTAGCTGGAGTATCCGCTCAGGGAGTTTATACTGTATTTAAAAATCAGAGAAGGTGGTAAAATAGAATTTAAAAAAAAAAATAGCATAGAGCTATTTGAATTTTAGAATTTTTATACAAATATGGTTAATTCTGTGAATAAGAAAGTTGGTTCTTTTGAATATCATTATTTGATTAATGGAATTAGACGAATTAGGCTTCTTCTGGGTTCGGCCAAAGTCAATTTTCCTCAACCAATATTGTTTTAATAAGATCATAGTATATTATCTAAAGAGACAAGGGTCGCCTCTCCCGTCAAAATAGACGTCTAAAAGCAGACGCCATCTATTGACCGTGGCCGCAACTAGCGGCCTCGGGTTGGTGACAAAGCCACAACACCAGTTTGGCAAACTGAAAAGCGTCCACCTAGAGACCATAGTTTCGGGATAATGGCCCTCGTCAGTTTAGGGCGGACTTTATTCCATGAGATCCACACGGGATCTAATGGAATCTTGACAATTTGCCAAAGAGGTGTTTAGCTGGCAAAATGGCTGGGCCATATCTATGGCTAAAATATAGATGGAAATTTTGCCGGGAGGAAATTGATCTAAAGAGACAAGGGTCGCCTTAAGTTTTGACCAGGAGTGTACATTTTAAAAATTATAAATATTTTTCCTTTCATAAAAAAAAAAAAACTGATGACCAAGTTTATAAACATTCTAAAATACACAAAGAGGAAAATAAAACAGCCTACAGTGATGCAAAAATAAAATCAGGTAAATGATGTCCAATTTCAGTTTGGTACAGATGACTCTATGAAGGAGAGGATTGAATTTACCAAATGCACTGTTTTGTTAAAACAGATATCATGTACAGCCACAAAGTTTGACCTGGAACATTGATTGATAACTCTATGGAGGACCTTTGTCATAACCTTGTCAAGTGTACCTGGTGACTTATTGCATGAATTTCAGTAATCATATTGTTCTTTACCTGTGGGGTGGTTTTTTGGGTTGCTTTATAGACTTTGTCTTTTGAATAGCTCCACCAATCATTCTTGAATATGGTGTTTCCTCTCCCCGGAATGTCTGGATCTCTCTATGTGTCAGCATGATGGAGGAATAATAATAAAAAAATAATAAAAACTATGATTTTTCTATCTTGAATTTTATCCTATTTTACCGCCTTGGATATATCTCAAACTTACTTCACGTTGATTATTATAAACAAAATATTAAAACAAACTATCTATTAAAATAAAGTTAAAAGTATATCTGTATAAGACGGAATCTACTTATATATTTGCCTTATTCTGTCTGTTTGTCTGTATGTCTGAAGCTCACGGATAGAATGCGCGCCCATTGGCTGCCAGCGAACACGTGGCCTCCCTGCCCCCCTCTAGACAACCCTGTTATCAGCTGTGCGATACATACACCTGTCTATAGCGGCCACTCTAGACAACCCTGTTATCAGCAGTGTGCTACATCCACCTGTCTAAACAGACCACTCTGTCTATAGCGGCCACTCTAGACAACCCTGTTATCGCCAGTGTGTTACATTCACCTGTCTATACAGACCACCCTGTCTATAGCGGCCACTCTAGGTAACCCTGTTAACAGCAGTGTGATACATACACCTGTCTATACAGACCACCCTGACTATAGCGACCACTCTAGACAACCCTGTTATCAGCTGCCTGTCTATACAGACCACCCTGTCTATAGCGGTCACCTTAGGCAACCCTGTTATCATCAGTGTGTTACATTCACCTGTCTATACAGACCACCCTGTCTATAGCGGTCACCTTAGGCGACCCTGTTATCAGCAGTGTGATACATCCACCTGTCTATACAGACCACCCTGTCTATAGCGACCACTCTAGACAACCCTGTTATCAGCTGTGTGATACATCCACCTGTCTATACAGACCGCCCTGTCAATAGCGACCACCCAAGACAACGTTTTTAAAATATATTCGCACTCGGGTAAACCCCGGGCGTTGCCCGGGCCATTCGTCTAGTGTCTTAATAAAGGCTTGTGTGGGTAAAGTTTTCAACTAGCAATAATCGCGCCTCGGAAGATCCTCATGGGCTACGATATCGCCTCTGCGCAAAGGCTTGTGTGTGTGGAAGTTAAAAGCATTTTTCAAAATGTATTCTACTCTTCTGTAGTAGTGTTGATAATGGGCCGTCATTAACATGTCATCATCGTTTTCTACTTCAAACTATGCAAATTTGCTTGTTTCCAAGCTAATTCCAACATTAAAATAAAAACATTAGGACTCCAGGGAAAGTTTCTTTTTTACAAATCTTTTATCTCTTTATCTTTCGGGCAAATGAGTCTTTCTACAGGAGAAAATATTTAAATCAAATAAAATTCTTTGGGTGTTTACAGTTGTTTGAATGCAGAATCAACGCGGGCCACTATTGCGCGTGCTTATCGAGTTTGTTATTCAGAGGCGATATCTTCATTTGGAGGTTATGGGGTGGGTTCAGGGAATAGTATATTGTAAATTTCCAGAATGTCTATTCTTCTGTTAATACTATTGTACTTTCTGGATATGATGGATTCAATGATAAGTCTCTGTCGTCTATTGGGTATGTTGGAGTAATGAGTCTTTGGCACGCGCAATGGAGGCTCGCGTTGATTCTGCATTAAAATAACTAAACACCCAAAGAATTTTATTTGATTTCAATTCTTATACTGGCGATTTAGTGCAAACTATTTTCTCCTGTAGAAGGCTTACTTTCCCGAAAGCTAGAGAGATTTGTAAAATAAAGAAACCTTTCCCTGGAGGCCTAATGTTTTTATTTTAATATTGATTCAAGGGATTAATTTCGACATGACCTTCTCTTCAGATGTCCCGCCCACCACCTTCATATTCCAAACAGCCATCCTCCTAGGCATAATCATATTTATCCCTAAAAACCTACAGAACATTCCCAAGTACAGTACATCTGATAAACTGGATGTCCACCATTAGACGTCTTCTTCTTTCTCTTCTTTCTTATCTCCACTCAATCATATTAGGGTATCAAGCTTGTAGAGCTTGAGACTTGACAACCATCATGACTGAGTGAAGTTGAAAACGTCTGCCTTTGTCATTAAAAGACTGAGAGCACTACTCAGTGGCAGGCCGATTTAGCTCTAAAAGAAATGGCCGCCTCTGACATGAGGAACAGACGCCAAGTGCGGCCGATCCTAACATGGAGTACAAACGACGCCCATCCTGTATCCCTGGATTAGGAGCCCATACAGGGTACTATCAACCGGGCCAGCTGAGCCCAGGTTTTTTACCGAGCTTGTTACTGCTCCCCCTCCTCCTTTTTCATCCGGGCTTGGGACCGGCAAAGGCGGAGTTCCATTAGACTTGAAGTCTAAAGACCAACCCGGATAGTTGGCGACTTTAGTACGTGGCTCCAGGAATCCGGCTTATATCAAAAGAGAGCTAATTTCATATTCCCATGTTGACTGTGTGGCTCCGTCTAAACCCAATCTACTCTATCTTATCAAGCTTCCATCCAGACAGGCGGGGAGATATCAAATATTGGGCGCCAGTTCTTGTTTAACTTTCTCCGGGTGATGGGCGACATCTGTACATGGTTTTCCTGGTTACGTACAGTTAGCAGCTTGAATATTGCCATACGATGTGAACGCAGATGAAGGAATCGTGTGGATAGACATTTACTTAATACTGACAAAGAGGGTAGAAGTTGGCAAATGCCAACATGAGAAACTCATGCGGTGTAGCTTCAAGTGTCGTTTTACAATCACAGGCCGCAGTGTATTATATTGTATTATAAGTTACTTTATGTATCATTTACGAACGGAAAAATACGTCCAGGGTAGCCTAGTGGACATGGCATCTGCCCGGTAAGCGGAACATTGTGGGTTCGATTCTCATCCCTGGACACTTTTATTTTTCCGTTCGTCATTACTCTTCATAATTCATCCTTTCATACCTCATCCAAAAAGGTTAGAAATATTCGATATTTCACCTTGAAATAAAATTTTAATTTTCGTTAAAAAGAAACTCATGCGGTGTAGCTTCAAGTGTCGATTTGCACTCATATAAGTGTGCCAGAGCCCCGTTTGATTACTTGCACTCACTAATGGGTTGGACTTCTGAAAAAAATCGAGGGCCATTAAACAAATTTTCTACAGAAAAAAAAAAGGGCCTAATGCAAGATTCGATCCCTGGTCGTGGTAATCGAAAATCGACAGTTTATACCACTCTTCCACCGATCTCTGATAATTATCAGAGATCTCTTATAAGACTAGGAACATCCATGGCCAGGTTCTCTTATGGGAGTTTCTACAGTAATACAGTTCTCAAATGTCCTGGCTCATCCAACAATCATATAAAATTTCCATCTCTTATAAAATTATAAAGTCAAATCGACGCTGTAATTTTTAAAATCAAAACACAAAACGCCTTTAATGGCAGTGAGAAAAAGAACTTGTTATGAGGACCTGACTCATCACTCGTGAACTTGCAGTGATTTTGACGAATTATTCTCTTGTGACCGCTCTCTATTATATTGGACTCTTTGGTTTCTATTGCCTGCCATTTCTGAGGAATACTTGGTATTTATATTTAGGGGGGAACATGTACGTTAGATTATAGGACTGCAGAAATCCCTGTGACATATTCATTAGAATTTAGATTATATAAAGTCAAAGAGTCAAATACAAGTAGAGTGTGTAATCTCTGTAGATTGAGTTAAAAGGATAATAATAATAATAATAATAAGAGAGATATCACTAGATGCCTGTATTCAGTTCTAGAGATTCTTATACAGTATCAGCCCACATGGAACGTTGTCGCGAGAGTGAAATGACATTTCATGAAGGCTGTCCCATGATGGCATTACATGGTAATGATTCAAAGAATGGATGTCATTTAAGCACTAATTCGTAATAAGATACATTAGCGCGCTATATGTTATGAAAATTCGAAACTATTATAGATGCATATGATTCTTTTTAAAAATTAAACAATTTCTACTGCCCTTACTGCAATGAGCCAGACCCTCCCATTAATTTTTCATTGCAGTAAGGGCAGTAGAGAGAGAGAAATTGTTTAATTTTTATAAAGAATCATACACGTCTATAATAGTTTCGAATTTTTATAACAGATGGCGCACTAATGCACCATAATATAATTGTTCTAATAAAAGACTCAATTTGATGTTTGGGGAAGACCAATTGCTTGAAACATATTATATATTTATAATTGTATGTATTTCTACTGTCCTCAAAGCTTATGTTCATAGTTCATTAAAATACCCATTCCAAGAGTCTAGCATCAATATCACTATAAAAGAAAAACTGAGAAATGCAATATAAGGATAAAAGCCAGACGATAAAAGCCAGACCTCTTGAGCTCTGGGTCTTGATCGCCTGATCTCGATCCCTGAAATGATCTCTTAACTATTTTTGAAGCCTGCGGCGCCTTAGTTGTGCTTGGTGCTGCCTTGGTTCCCTCAAAACGGCGCGCACTAGCCCTCCTCTCCCCCGGGGTGCCCACGGCCTCGCCGTCGCCTCTCCTTGGCCCTCCAATGCGGCGGGCGCTTGGAGACTCCTAACTATGAGTTATGCCTTAAAATGCTTATCCTAAGCATGTAGAAGGCACAATAATAGTATATGAGAAATGCAATATAACAGCAATATGGTAGATTAAACTGGCGAAACCGCTTGGAGGGTTCACTACTGGAAGGCTCTACAAGCTTGATACCTTAATATGATTGAGTGGAGATAAGAAAGAAGAAGACTACTGGAAGGGCCTAGTTTATCTCTCGGTGGTGAACCTTCCTAGCAGTTTTGCCAATTTAATCTTCAATATCGCTCCAATATTTTGGCACTAAATGGCACAGTTTCAAGTCCCACAGACTGCCATTTTCTTGATAACTTTTTTTTAGACATTTTTTTTAAATCAATAAATTTTAACACCATCTCAAGAGAGAGAATATTTTTAAGATGGATAGAATTCACCTTCGTAAGGATTGAAAATAAATTTAACATTTTAAATTTCTATATACAGTAGAAACAGGACAGTTTTCATCATAAAATTATCATTTTTACTATTTAGAAATTCTCTGGTAAGAAAACACATATCTCTGAGAGACACTTTGACTCAACACACACATAGCTGTATACTTTAATAATTTAAACTCTCTCTCTCACTCTTTCTTATCTCCACTCAATCATATTAGGGTATCAAGCTTGTAAAGCTTGAGATGTGGCTGGGTGAAGTAGAATGCGTTTGCCTTTGTCATTAAGACTGGGAGCACTACTCAGTGGCAGGCCGACTTAGCTCCGAAAGAAATGGCCGCCTCTGACATGAGGAACAGACACCATGTGCAGCTGCTCCTAACATGGAGTACAAACGCTGCTCATTCTGCATCCCTGGATTAGGAGCCCTTACAGGGTACTATCAGCCGGGCCAGCTAAGCCCAGGTTTTTTAGCGAGCTTGTTACTGCTCCCCCATTTAAACTAAAATGTAATACCTTCTAACATATATTTTCAATCCTGAAGTGAGTGAATGATGTTAAGCATGTAAATAAAGATTTACTTCCAGCAGAGGTGTGTCAATTTATTCAGGAATACCAGAGTCAGGCAATCTTCAATGTAGTTGTGTGGAGAGATTCAAATTTTGGCAATCTACACTTTGGGGGTAGATAATTATTACAATTATTTTATTTCCAAAGCGCTATATCCCGCAAGGGATACTTGCGCCAAACAAGGAGAAAAGTCTATTTACATGAGTTATTTACATTATTCAACGAATAAAAACATTAGAGATCCAGATTTTGTAGAAATTTTAGAATGTATTTACAAAATGAATTGAACTTTAGATATGATTTTTTATTGGAAATCAAATCGTTTAATTCATAAACAACTAGTTCATTCTTCATTCTATAATCTTGAAATGCTGGGCAGTCGATCAGTAGATGTCTTGAGGTTTGTTCCTCCATACCACAAAAGCAACTTGAATCCTCCACTGCCTTTATTCTATTTAAAAAACTTTTGAAATTTCCGTGGTTTGTAACAAATTGAGTATTATAAAAATTTGGACGAAAGTATTTAGGGATTTCTTGGGGAAAAAAGCTTAAGAAAGTATTATTTGCTTCGTTTTTCAGAATATTCATTCTTGATTTGAGAAAGGTATCTATAATTCCTGGAATAATAAATGGGTCATAAATTTGTTGATCATCTGTGGATAAGTTTCTCAGATCAGATATCATGATTCTGGATTCGATAAAGTCTGAGATCAGAGGAATGTTGGCCAAACTATGAACACAGCTATATGATGTGGATTTATAGGCTTGTATACACCATGTCAGTATTTGATATTGGGTTGAATTTAATTTTTGTAAACATTTTTTATTTAAATATTTGAACCAAATTTCGGCTCCATATGTAAGTATTGGTCTAAAAATGGATTTATATAAAGTTAGCCTTTTCTGGGTGCTTAGACCCCAAGATTTCCCGCAAATTGAGAAGAGATAATTTTTAAAACGTTTTGTACGATTTACTATTTCTTCTATGTGGTATGTAAAATTTATTTTGTTTCTTCTTCTGTGATTTGCAATTATTATTCCTAAAATTTTGGTCTTCAGAGTTGGTATGATTATTTCATTATTAAATTTGATTGGGATTTTTTCTTTGTTATGTAAATAGAGTATATTAGTTTTTTCTAGACTTATTTCAAGTTTGTTACTCTTACACCATACATCAATCGTATTTAATGCTTGTTCTATAACTAATTTCAGGTCTTTGCAATTGTTGTGCCAGCATATAATTGAAACATCATCTGCATAACATACCACTTCACTATTAGGAACTTGATATTTGATCAAAAGATCGTTTAGTAATATTATCCATAGTAGTGGAGATAGCGGGCCACCCTGCGGACATCCCTTTGTAATTTGTTTATTTATTGTTAAGTTCTCATATGTAAATTTCGTTTTCCTCGATTTGAAATATGATTGAATAGTCCTTATTAAACTTTCCGGCAAATTATCTTCATCTATTATTTTTAAAATCGCAGGCCACCATGCGTTATCAAAGGCTCCCGCAATATCTATTGTGACCAGAGCTGTCAGTTCATTGGTTTTGTGTTCCATTATTATATCGATTATATTATTTAAGGCTGTAATAGTAGATTTTGACTTGATGAATCCATGCTGTTTGGGACTTAATAAATTGTTTTGCATATAATATTCATAAATTTTCTTTTTAATAACTTTTTCGTAGATCTTAGACAGATTAGATGTTAACGAAATAGGTCGATAGCTTTTTATTGATTCGACGTTAGATTTGTTTGGTTTCATTAGAATTTTTAAAACTGTCGTTTTCCATTCCCTTGGAAAATATCCCATCTGAATACATTTATTTAATAACGAATGTAGCACAGGAAGTATCAGAGTCTTTGAGTATTTTATCATGTTATTACTGATATTATCTTGACCTGGTGACTTTTTAACATTGGTATTGTCAATTAGATATTCTATTTCTTCGGTATCAATATGGATAGCGCTTGAATTCCTTAGAAAAGGTTCGTAACTTCTAACCAATTCTTGTTGTTGGTTGTCTTGATCAATTCTGTCATCTGCAATTAATACATTTATTATGTCTGTAATGCGTTTTTCTTTATCTGATTCTTGATTGTTGTCTATTATGGGAAGTCCTTTTTGCTTGTTTGAGGATTTGAGCTTTTTGAAAGTTTTATATGCGTTACCAAAAGGATCATTTGATTCATTTTCTTCGATGAAAATTTTCAAACTATTTCTCTTTGCTTTCTTTATCATATTATTAAATTTGTTTCTGACTTGTTTAAATCTTGTTGCATCGATAGTCTTACTGTGATAAAATAAGTTTCTTACGTAATGAAAATGTGTTTTCATTAGTTCAAGTTCTTTATTCCACCATTTTATACCTGCATCATATGCGTAGTTGTTTGATTTTACTTTTAATGATATGTAAGCTGCTTCTATTATGTTATCCGTGAGTTTGTTTACAACTTTATCAATATCCGTGCAATTTTCCACCATATCTGCCTCATTCTTTAATTTGATAAATTCTTGATACTTGAGATTTTTGGAGAAATTTGTCCAGTTGGCGTGTTTTTCATTGAATTTCCATGTAGAATTCTGTTTATCTTTTATATAATTAAATTTTGAGTGAATTTCAAATTGAATTGCCAAATGATCAGAAATATTCGTCAGTGATGAGGTGGTCCAATGTCTGATCATATTTATTGAAAGTCTATTCGAGATTGTTAGATCTACTATACTTGCACCTCTACATGTTGGAGTTTTATCGTTGTGAATGTACAAGTGATTTTCATTTATTATTGTTTGCAATTTGTAACCATTTGAATTTGTTATTTTATCGAACCAGATTGGATGACGGGAATTGAAATCTCCGCATAGGACTATAGGGTTATTTGAATAAGTATTAATCAAGTTTCTTATAAAATCTAAGTGAGTATCATTACAGGAATTGGGATGAAAGTAAAAATTTGCGATTACTACAAACGAATTTGAGGTTATGACAGATATTGCAGTACAGAATTGATTCGTAAAATTATCTAATTTTTTGAATTTTATATTTTTATTTACAATGATTGTTGCTGTGTAAATAATTTCTGAAGTCTTTGAATAAATTATTGGTGAGTCTAAATCAAATATAACCTGTTTATTTAAAACATATGGTTCTTGAAGTAATATAATATCGGGTGGATTATTATTCGTTGAAATTGTAAGTTCGTTTAAAGCTGTCATACTTTTTCTAATATTCTGTTGTAAACATTTTATGTTTCCTCTATATGGTAGAGCAGTGATCACCATGACTACAAATAACTAAATTCGTTATTCATTCCTCTTCTGAACCGATGAGATATTGAGTTCTTCTCACTGTTCTATCAACCTGCAATTTATATTGAGGACAGTCAATCGGACTATTCCTAAGTCTTGGATTCTTTGAACAGTTATGACATTTTAGCTCTTTAGTACAGACGTGATTGCCCTGGGTTCCACATATGCAACATATTTGTACATTTGGACATTCTTTTGTTTTATTTGTTGTATTTGGTTTATGGTTAATCGGACTATTCCTAAGTCTTGGATTCTTTGAACAGTTATGACATTTTAGCTCTTTAGTACAGACGTGATTGCCCTGGGTTCCACATATGCAACATATTTGTACATTTGGACATTCTTTTGTTTTATGGTCTGGATTAAACTGAAAACAATTTTGGCATTGTTTTACTAGGATTTTATCTTGTATCTGACAACGTTCTAGGTCTGTATATAATGTATTGTTCATTCTTTTCATAAGTTGATAGGCTTTTGGGGAAACTCTCAGGACTATGTTTTGGGTTGGTGTGTTAGATTTCATTACGAATAATATCTTGATTTCATCTTCCATTCCGTTCAGCTCCTGATTCATATTGCAAATCGTATTTACAAATGTGGCTGTATCAGTTAGTTTGGAAACGTTTTTCACCACCACTGTTGGATCTCTTTGCTTTGGAACAAAAATTTTGCTTATTGTTTTTAATTCCTCAGATTTGTTCAATTCCTCTTGAAGTGAATTCATCTCTGTCATATTAGGCAATTTTATAATTACTGCGCTTCTTGTGTTAAACATTTTGTTGATTTTTATCTTTGTGCCTTTGTCTCTAATTTTCTTTATATCCTTAGAAATAGCCTGTATAATGGTTGAAGTAGGTTCATTGTTGGCTGGTGTTGCCATAAGCGTGAATTCTCTATTTTGAATTTGCTGATGTTTTACGATCAAATCTGATACATTTTCTCTTTTTGCAATTTGTGCATAAGAAGGTCTATAAACTGAAATATCCTTTTCTATTTTATCAATCCTGCTGTCCATTACCTCTTTGATGGCTTCGGTTATTGTTTCTAGTTCAAATTCCTTTTTTATTTCTGTTATGGAGGAAATACCATCTTTTATTTGGTTTATATTTGTGCCAAGAAATGTCAGATCATTTTTGGTTAAATTTTTTTGAGTACTTTTAAATTTATTTGTGAAGTATTCAAGAACTTCATCAAGTTTTAATTTAATTGAATCTACAGCTGATTCCATTTATTTAGTTTCGTATAAGAATCTAAAATAAAGAGCAGTAAATTTGCATATTTTTATAAAATGAAATTTTTGCATAAAGTTTGCAGTAGTGAATTTAATTGTGTTTATTTTTAAAAATCCAATAGATTCAGCAAAGAATAATGTAGTATTACAATAACTATTAATTAACTGAATATATAATATATAATATCTATGATATAAACAATTTTCAAAACAAATATTTACCGGAGCTAAGGCGACACGCAGCCGGTCGGATCAGCCTCCTAGCGGCAAGATGGAGTTTCTCTAAGTAGCAAGTGTGATGACACATATATTTCATATTTGTACTTGATAATACTGAAGTACTCCTTTGAAGAACTGGAGAAATGCCACTGATGAGCCAAGCCCTCCCAATATTTTTTTTTTATTTCAGTAAGGACAGTAGATGCTTGTTTTATGTGTAAAATAAAAATTCATATCTTAATGTTTTCATTTCCCATATATAGATGTGAGTTTTTGCTTTATATTAATTTATACCCAACTATGGCCTTGTCCTTATTGTTTGCAGAAGAGGATTGTTCGATGCAAATATTTATATGTAATTCTACTGTCCTAAAAGCTTATGTCCAGAGTTTGCTTGAATATCATTTTTGAGATTTCACCCTTCACATTGTAGCATATATAAGCAGAATCGTTCAATACAGTATTAGAGCTCTAAGAAGCGGTCTGGTAGATTAGATTGGCAAAACCGCTGGAAGGGTTCACCACTAAGGACAGTAGAAGTTAGTTTTATGTGTAAAAGATACATCTGTGCTCTAATGTTTTCATTTCCTATAGATGGTGTGTTATTGCTTAATATTAATTTATGCCTTATTATAATGTTCCTTTCCCTAGGAAAGGAACACCCCTACCTGGCACCTCCAGTAGGTTGGTCCTGGAAGGCCAGGAGAAGGCTGAGCTGGGATAAGTCTCCAATATGGATGAAACTGAAGTTGGAAACAGCTCCTAAAGGTGGATGACCCTACAGTAGGTATACAACAGCATACAGATGGCAAGGGGAACACAAATCCTCAATGTACAGACCAACCAATCAGATTGTCTTGGAGGAGCCAACTTAGAGAACTGGTTCACCTGAAATAATAATACTTTGCTTGAGAGAGAAGAGCTAAATTATTATTGCTCTCTCTTAATAATTCATTATTCTTATCCTCTAATTTTTAAAATAAAATACACAGAGGTAAAAAAAGAATTATCATATTACAATGGGAAACCTCATTAAAACATCCACCATTATAACATCAATTTGGTCCTCTGAAGTTTAAACTTCCAGTTAGAACAACATTTCCCCTTAATGTTGTTATACTAACTTTCAACTGTTAAAGGGAATTTTAATTATGTAATAAAAAGTTTAATTACAAAACGATTTTCAAAAAATATTTTGAAAAGGTAATAAAAAGCAGCTTTGAGGAACATGGACTCATTAAATTTGTGTAATCTTTGCACAAGTGATAACAAACAACAACAAAAAGTTGTCATAGTACAATTTAGATTAAAAAAATAAATAACACCAACACATTTTATAAAAAAAGAAGTGCCAGAGGCAATTTCTTTATTGTGTTGATTGGAGTATAAACCATGTTTCGGGGTATGTACAGTTGAGAATGAATACAAAAAGTTGAAAGGGTAGAAATATGTACAAAAAATGTAGAAAATATTTCAAGGCAACTGTTGGCTCCACTACATAGTGCAAATTATTGCCTGTTATTGGGACTAAAATTGTTTTTGAGCTTTTTTATAAAAATATTTTCTTACACCATTTTGGCCATCATCTAGTTTTTAAAATAATCTATCTTATATATATATATAGATACAACATATGTAAAGTAAAATAGGACTATGTGTTAAAATGAACAAAATGTTACATATGTACACACATACACACACAGAATAAATAAAAAAATAAAACTATATATATCAACAAATTCTAACGTTACAGCGACACCCAAACTGGAAGAGATGTTACTAAGAGAAGTTAGCACCTATCATGAGGCTATCACTAGGCTTCCACATAGACAAGATACAAAGCTGGCCCCCAGACAGGGGGTCTGTCTCTCTCAGAGAGAAGGAAGGGTGTGTTCTACCTAGCTATAAATGGTATCAAAAATAGATCTCCTGTACAAGCAGCATGTGGGCAGTGAGGATGATATCACAATGTTAAGGCAGAGCAATGAGAGAACATCCAACAGTGAGTGAAAGAAAGGAAAACAAAATAAATCTTTGGTAGAATGATGGAACAGCGAGAGTAAATAATTGGATGATATGGCGGCCGATGTTAGCTGGGTATCCAATCCACGTCTTCTTCTGGGTGCATCCTTTTCAGATGTACCTTCAGGTTACACTTCTGGGTGAAAGCCTGGTTACAGTGGGGGCAGGCGTGAGGCTTCTCACCAGTGTGCCTCTTCATGTGGGTCTGGAGGGAATTCTTCTGGTTGAAGGCTCTGGGGCAGGAGGGACACTGGAATGGTCGCTCCCCGGTGTGGATCCTCAGGTGCCGCTCCAGCTGACTGGGTTTCTCAAAGGACCTGCCGCAGTGAGTGCAGGCATGCAAGAGAGTCCGGGGAGGCTTGCGTAGGGAAGCTAACTCCTGGGGTTCCCCTTCGGTGGCTTTGTGTGTCTTCATGTGGTCCCGCAGGTGGCTGAGCTTCTTGAAGGACTTGCTGCAGAGCTGACAGGGGTGGTTGCGGCCATCCTTCCCTTCCTCCTCCTGCACCGTGGTGACAGTAGGGACAATGGGTGGACATTCCACAGCAATCTCCGTAGGTGCCAGGGCGATGGTGTGGCCATCATCCAGGGCAGCAGACTGCTGGATCACCAGACCTGCATCATATCAGCAACTTAGCATCTTGGAGCAGGATTCACATGGCATCCAATACTTGAATCTGGGACAGCATTGTTACTGGTTTTGTTATTCTTTGGGAGCAAAAATGACCATGTCCCATATTAAACAACTTTTACAAAGCACACCAGCACAATACCAGCTAAATTATTACTATGTACTGTATATGCAAGCATGAGATGTATATGCAAGCATGATAGTCCAGGGGGGAGGGAAGCCAACTCCTGGGTTCTCCCTTGGTGGCCTGTTTCTTATATACACAGAAAAGTTTATTAAACTATTAAAAAGGTTTCCAGAGAGGAATTTCTTCTTATTTTATTAAAACCGTCTCAAGCTTTTCGGGCATTTCTGCCCTTCTACAGGAGAACATATAGAATGAATAAAATACCGCCAAACTAATTGATGAGAAAGGTTTATTCCATATAAATATCATGAAGCAACCACTAATATTTATTTATGCTTATGAGGTGATACAGCAACGTATTTACAATTAGAGAGGAGACAAAATGAATTAAATCTAGAAAAAAGAAGTGAGGACATATGAGTGCATAGTAGCTGCTGTATTGTCCGTGAGGTCAAGAGACGTACGGACCTCTATGGTGTTGATCTCTTGGCGGAACGACTTTACAACCACTAATAATTTGGTTGTACCTGGCAACTAGAGTGGTGTACAAACTAGTGAGTAGTGGACACTCATTCACTGGGTCAATATACATCAGTACAGCCCCCTCTATTCTCTATACTCAAATTTAGCAATTAAAAAAAAAAAAAACCTGACAGATTCCCTTTCAAATTACTTAACCAAAGATTAAATTAAATATGGCGTCTTGGAGGGGAATTGATCTCTCTCAGAATTATGTATATTTTCTAAATGATTTAGAATATAGTTGGCTAAATTAGAAAAAGTTTATACTGTATATATATATCCTAATATATTATAAATTTATTAAACATATTAAAAACAAAAAAGGCATATCTTGACCGCTTACACGAGGCCTTTTAAATAGCAGAGCGCCATCTAGTGGAACAAAATCAATTAAACGTTGATTTAACTTTTGTTCTCAAGATGGCGCTCTGCCATTTAAAATGCTCATATGAGTGGTCAGGAGATGTCTTTTTTGTTTTTAATATGAACATCTGACCATTTTTATATAAATAATATTTTCATATAATCTACAACTTATAAACCCTCCCAAGACCTGTTAACTGCCTCAAAGTGGCGGGGGAGTGACCGTGGATGGGACAGGTGAAGTATGTCTGGAGTTCTGAACTCCTGGTACCCAAGGCATGAAGGTTGTTCCACTATGTCCAGCTAAATGTTAACAGCCGTATTCCTACCTACATCAGATGTCCCATCAACAGGAAACGCATCTAAATACTCCAATGAATTCTGAAAATTGGAGAGGAGTGGACTTCAGGAATTGGTTTAACCATGGAGATAAGCACCACAACTTGTAAAGGATGCTAACCACCAACTTTCAACCAAAAAAAAAAAAAAGTTTGGAAGATTGACAGAAATTAAGATGGTTTTACAGGCAAGAATAGTGGAGAAAAGTAAGTTATTGATCTCAAGATAGGAATAGAGATATTCCAGAAGAAACACCCAACATTGGAACTCCTCTCACAACAGGAGATACCTTCGAATCATGGAATTTTGTCTTATAATTCTCTATTTCTGTAATATTGATGGAGACAACTTTCTTGAAGAGACCCATAAACTGCCAGGTCATTGAATGAGCATCATTAATCCAGAAATAAAGTTTACCACTAGCTTCACTCCAAATAGGCAACTATAGCTTATCACCCAATCCCATTGAAAGTGTTTTTTTTTTTTTCATTATCCCTAGTACACGTGGTATAGGTCATGATAATCATGGTGGGTAGAAGAAGGCGACTGCTTTTACTGTAAGTACACCACATGTCTACCTATGTGAAAATCAGTTTGACTTTTTCACTTATTGCCAGGCCCTCCCATTAATTTTTCCATTGCAGTAAGGGCAGTAGAAATTATTTTATTTTAAAAAGAATTATACGCGTCTATAATAGTTTCGAATTTTGATAAAAGATAGTGCGCTAATGCATCATAAGTTATAAGTTTGCCATATCCCCGATTGATTACTTGCACTCGATGGTGGGGTTAAATTTTTGCAAGAATTGGGAGCCATTGGAGCATTTTTTTTTTTAATTAGAAAAAGTTTCCAGTGCGGGATTTGATCCCGGTTAGTGGTGGTTGATAACCATTGGTTTAAACCACTAGTCTCACCGACCCCCTATTCAAAGTGTAATAAGACCAACCAATAATTAGCTTCCTTTTGCTTATATCCCTACTAAACATAACAGAATATTTTTTTGATAAGGAATGGTGTCAGGGAACACACAAAAATAGGATTTTAAAAAATACAAGAAAATAAGACCTAATCCAAATAATTTAATAGTGTGTGACGTTTCGGCAACAGCATTGTCACCATCATCAGACAAAAGAATAAAAAATGTTTTAAACAGAAGGAAAAAAAAACAAACATTTTTTATTCTTTTGTCTGATGATGGTAACAATGCTGTTGCCGAAACATCACACACTATTAAATTATTTGGATTAGGTCTTATTTTCTTGTATTATAATCTATATTCTAAATTGTGCTTTATCAGAGTTTAAAGAAACTAATGCAGCAGCCCTTTCTCCTTAAAGATTTGTATTGAGCCTGCCACTTTCAACAAGGACAAAGAGAGAGAGAGAGAGAAAAAAAAAGATACTTAAATAAAAATTCTAATGTTTTAGTACTAGTTATTATTTTTTTTCAAATCACAACATTTTCTTACCATTACTAGTAATGGGTGATCCACTCACAACCTGATTCAAATAATTTTCTCAGAAATAACTCCTTTAAAAGAAAAATAAGGTAAAATTTGGATTATAGATTAGAAACAAAAGGTAATAAAAGACCAAATACAGATAAATAAATAATGTGCGACATTTTGGTAACAACGTTGTTATCAAAACATGACACACTATTTATTTGTATTTGGTCTTTTATTATCTTTTGTTTCTTTAAAAATACTAAAAGTTTTGATAGAGCTGTTGAAAAAAACCTCACAATGAGCATCAATCTAAAAACAAAAAACAAAGAGATATCAATTATTTTGTAACGTTACCAACACGCCATAACCACTTGGAAGTATATTGTTATATTTTGCTGTGGAGGTTCTATAATGTGAGTATAATATAATATCAAAACTGGGCAACTCTGTGCTTCATCAATAATTGACAATATGACCCAGAATAAGTATATTGCTACGGCGTTTTATGGTTTCCACAAGTCCATATCTCAGAAGAAGGCCAAGTGACACTCACTCCTCACTTTCTTACTGCTACTCTTTTTGTGTTGTTTTTCTTGCTTCCCTCTTTCCCTTTCTTGTTTTTTTTTCTTTTTCTTCTGTCTATATCGTTGTTTCTTTTGTCTCACTGCTTTGTTCTTATGCATACCTCTGGTGAATCCTGTATAGGGTCAGTGACCCTAAATAAAGGCTTTTTGTTGTTATTGTATAATATAATATATAGAATACAAAGACTATCTCAGATAGAATACTAAAAAATGAGCCAACAAAGATTGTATAGAAATGTGTGAACATCCTAATCAGTATCTAAGTATCTAGAGGGAAATACCTTGGAATGGAGCCTAAGGTTTTGGCCTTAGAGGGTTGGGATAACATCTACAACTGCAGCACACACAAGCTGATGGAGAAACTATAACAACTTGGAATACTCTAGGTCTGAATATAGCAAGCTAAGAAGTGACTATACATGATTTAGTGGGATGCAACTTCCAGTAATTTCTGGCGTGGAAAAAGAAAGGAATTATGATATCCTTCCAATCAGAAACAAAGAGAGGGAGTGGCTGACAAAGTACTTGAGACCCGAAAGATGACATAAATAAGCAAGTACCCCGAGCGGTGTCCATGATGGTGATGTTGAGGTTGCCCTGAGCCTGGAGATGTTCCAGGAGACTTGTATCGATGGTCAGGTTCTGGAGGTCCAGGCCTAGTGGCAGCTGGAGCTGGTAGGTGGTGGTTCCGTCATCAACCACTACGTCCTCCTGCTGTGGCTGCACCTCCTGCAATGGTGGGTCCGGTACAGCAAGGAGCTGTTGCTGACGTTGCTCCTCCTTCAAGTGGGAGGCTGACATGTGGCTCTTGCGGTGGCCTGAGGTGCGGAACTGCATGGCGCAGTGGGGGCACTTGAATGGCTTGGCTCCTAGCATCCAGAGTGAGAAAGCTCAATTGGAGTACAAGAACACAAGTTGACCTACCTGTGTGGAGCCTCATGTGGACTTTGAGGGAGCCCTTGGTGGCAAAAGGGCTGGCACACACGTGGCAGGTGAAGTTCTTGGCTCCTGTGTGAGTGTTGCGGTGGGAGTCCAGAGTGGACTTGACAGTGAAGCTCTTGTGACACATCTCACAGGTGTAGGGCCTCTCTCCCGTGTGGATGCGGGTGTGCCGCACCAGATCATTGGGCTTCTTGAAGGTCTTGGGGCAGTGCATGCAGCGGTTAGGGTAGGAATAGCTTCCATCACTGGGCAGTGCTTCCTTCTCCTAGACACCATGTTTCTGGTGAGGGAAGATGTTAATAAGTGGTAGAATTCTAAGAATGTCTTCCATGATGACTTCAATACCGGTTGGAAAGACCTGCTCAGATAACAGCAGTGCAACAACTCCACCAATTACAACATATTTATCTCTTATATATGGATGAGATGATACTTCAGGAATTTTAAATCTTCTCCCAGACTCAGGATTTTTGTCTCCCCAGTAAACATATTCAGAGACAATATAAACTCACACAGAGCTGGTTATAAGCTATGTTATTGCACCAGCATCGCTAAGTTGGCCCTATATGTTAGGTTACATATCACACATACACAAGAATAGAAGTACTGTCACGTTGAGATGTGAGAGAGAGGTTAATGTTGTTGGTGATCCAGGCTTGAAATAATTTAAACATCTTTGGTTCCTTTATTTTCAGTTTATCTCTGTTGTTGTTTCTTATCCCCCCCAAATTCCACGAGTCTATGCTCTCGAGCTGTTTGATGATAAAGGTCCAAAGGTCCTGTTTAGTGCATCTAATACAATCCAAAATGTGTTCTGGAGCTACATTTTGAGCAAGTAGGGTAGATTTTGTTATTATTTTCTATCTTCAATGGCTTGAGATGGCCTGTTCTAAATCCTGTTAGTTTTGTTTGGTGCTGTCTATTTCTGAGGTTCAGAGCTCCTCCCCCCTGGGTCCACTCCACTGTACCAGCTGTGCTTAAGTGGGATCCTCCAGTTCTTATTTATTTTTTATTTGGCTACGGTCTCTATTTCTTTAAAAGTAAGTTTATTATTACATGGCAAGGGTTCTCATATGAGGGTTTCATGAGATCAGTTTGGCTCTACACACCTTTCATGCCATTGTTAACTGATTTTTAAAAATGATTCCAACTATCAATTCATATATTTTTTTTTACCCCTTTCTCGATGATAAGGTTTAAGCCTAGTCTAATTAAGGCTGCAAGTTCAGCCTTGGTGATTGTGAAATTTCACATCTTCAGAGAGGGAGAATTATAATATGTATGCACATTTTTTATATGGACTAAAACTCTAAACTAAAAATTAAAATATTTTTAAAAATAAAATGTAAAAATCATTTTAAATTTTAAAAATCTTATTAATTTTTTTTTTTTAATATAGCTGAACCTCTCATTATAATAATTTGTGACTATTGTGTGATAATCATGGTGTTGTTATAACCACAGTTGAACAAATTAAAAACTTGAAATTGTTAGGTACTAGCCAGGTTGGTTTTATAAAGGAGGCTGTTATAACAAGGTTACACTCTATATACATATAGCATACATTTTTAGGGAGTATGATATCCATGTGCTGGTTATAACACACAAGGTAATAAATAAATAGTGTGTGACATTTCGGTAACAGCATTGTTACCATCTTCATACAAAAGTACTGAATGATTCAGTGATATGGTATAAATGATTCAGTATAGATTCAGTACGTTTGTCTCAAGATGGTAACAACACTGTTATCAAAACGTCACACACTATTTATTTATTTAGATTTGGTCTTATTACCTTGTATCTATAATCCGAATTGTGCCTTATCACTTCACATGTACTGGTGTACCATAGAGATAGTTTCCATCATTCTTGGTACCAGGCAGAAAACCCCAAAAAACAGACCCTCCAACTAAACAGAAGGGAATCGACACAGTTGGCCAGATGGAAATCTGGTCACCTGCGCCCTCTAGTCTATAAAGAGGGAGCCAAAAGCTTCCCCATGTGCACTAGGTGCAAAACCGAAGAGGCCACTCCCCAACATTTACTAAATTGCATTGGAAAGGACAAAAGATCCCTGTACAGAGAACCAAGAAGAGTTCTTGAGCTTCTTTACGAGCACGACCTTCAAGATCTTGTCTAATTTAGACTAAAAGGATAAGTAAAAAAAAAAAAAATGTACTGGTGTTGTAGCTCATTCTTCATCATCACTAGCAAAGTTTTCACTCGGGTGATCAACAAGTGCATTGTTCTGAGTCATAATTAAAGGGAGAGGTGCTTCTTATGGCACACTCTATATACACCTATCCCCCGATTTACACGGTAGATACGTTCCTGAGAAAAACGTGTAAATCGAGAGATAGGTGTATATTAAACTGTCAAATCTGAATAGGTGTTCGCCCCCTCATGAATCAGAGCCTCCCAATATTCTTTTCAACAAAGGTAGTATAGAGTAGAATATCGCATTTTTGTATAGTGTGATAAAAAAAAAAAAAAAAAAACTTATTTGGAAAATCGTATAAAAGCGAAAATGTGTAAAACAAGTACCGTGTAAATCGGGGGATATGTGTAATTTAAAATTTCTCACTATATATTTTCTTATAAATCAGATATTTCATAATCAGCGTAGTCATATACACTAAGTCATCAGAAATAGATGAAATAGTTATTTCTATACATGCAAGCACAAAGGCCACAAGAAGTCAGTCTTAAAAAGAGAGAGAGAAAGAGAGGGGGTAAGTACAGCAAATAGAATCAAATATATTTTGAGAAATCCCTCACCATATTTACATATGTAGCTAGGTCCAAGTTCATTAAATTTGTTGTTCTCAAAGTAATCATTATTTTGAAAATAGAGCAATCTATAAATAAATCTTTAATTAAAAAGGCATATATTGGATCAAAATAGCATTTATTTTACCAATATTTCAGTTGGTTGAACGCCAACCTTTATCAAGGTGTTATAACATATTAATGATTAATATGTTATAACACCTTGATAAAGGTTGGCGTTCATCCAACTGAAATATTGGTAAAATAAATTATATTTTGATCCAATATATGCCTTTTTAATTAAAGTAATCATTATGGAGTCATCCTATGTCAGTTTTTATGGTCCGGTAGTACCCTTTGATGGATTCCTTCAACCAAATAGACAGTTGTTTCTTATCTCCTTGTACAAAGATTACACAAATTCCATGAGTCCATGCTTCTCACATTGAGTAAAAATCAATGCAGAGGATTTAGAACACCTGATGGTGCCAGATTTGATAAATAACAACCACTCACCCCACCAATGGGAGCAAAGGAAGAAAGAAATGACTCATAGCTGCCCACTTGGGAGGAAAGAAGAAACTATCCACTTTTTCCTGTGACTTTGTCACATTGTACTTTGGTTTGCATTTTGCTGCCTCTCATACAGTTAGTGTATGTGAAACAGATTAATACTCAATCAAATAGAAATTCCATTTCAAATGATATAAATGGCTCAAAATACCAATCTTCCAACTTTATCTATTGACTGGTAGCAGTTTGAAATATATAGAGTTGAAATTTCCAAATAGTAAACCTCAATTAATTGGGAACATGCTCTGGGGTTATGCAAAATTTGGTTCCATTTATCTGAAATACCAATGAATAAAATTTTCTATTAAATAACAATGGTATTGAAATAAGAAAAACTTTGGCCAGTAGTTTTTAATAAAAACTCTACTTGCCAAAGTATCTCTTATTTTAACAACAATGAATGCTGACCAGGCAACCTCTATCTTCAAAATAACAATGGTCATTGAAGTAATGATTTTAAGAACATTAAATTTGCACTATATAGTACTAATATAGTTGAGACCAATATTGGTATCTCCAGAGAATCTAAATCAGTGCAAATTATGCCATACTAGGTATTCTGTATATTGCTGAGGAAATGTGAATACAAAAGTTTGGAGTTTTTGAATGTCTAAGAAGAACACACTGTTGGTGGCGTGCTAGTCTGTGTGTCGGATTAACAGCCAATCAGAGAATATGGATCTGCCTGCTTTTTCAAGCATATTCTGCTTCCTCTAATATTGAATATTATTTATTTTCCCATTTGGAATTGCTTTGGAATATTTATAATATATTGAAACAGATTGTTCCTGCATGCTTTTTACCCATCCTACACTGAAACAACAGAACACTATAGATATGCAAAGCAATACCAATGTAAAGACTGATTAAGCAAGAAATTTGCTGTTTGGCTAAGAGAGTGTGACTTACCTTGAGCTCACTGACCCTATTGATCTCAGCAGCTGAGGCTATGAGCACTCTCATAGACAGGCTGTTTGGGACTTGGTCTGGATCCTTCTGAGCCAGCTCTGCAGCCTCCTCCTCTGACAGCCGGAGCAACGGCCGCTTGGACTTGGGTTCTCCCTCTACACATACGTGCAGTGTTATATGCTAGCTATATCACTGGATGATATTCCTTATCTTGATAACATGTGACATATGAAGCTCCCCATGATAAAGGAACTACCCCTTTCTAGCTCTATGCAGAATAAGTGAGTGTGTGTTTGTTTTTACAACATTGAGGAGCTTTTGCTCATCTTTTCAACATAAAATATATGAGCTTAACAATCCCAGAAACATTGAATATATGAGCTTGAAAATCCCGGAAACATAAAATGAATAAGCTTGATAATCCCAGCAATATAGAATGTATGAGCTTGATAATCCCAGCAACATAGAATGTATGAGCTTGATAATCCCAGCAACATAGAATATATGGGCTTGATAATCCCAGCAATATAGAATGTATGCGCTTGACAATCCCACCAACATAGAATGTATGAGCTTGATAATCCCAGCAATATAGAATGTATGAGCTTGATAATCCCAGGAACATAGAATATATGGGCTTGATAATCCCAGCAACATAGAATGTATGCGCTTGACAATCCCACCAACATAGAATGTATGAGCTTGATAATCCCAGCAATATAGAATGTATGGGCTTGACAATCCCAGCAACATAGAATGTATGAGCTTGACAATCCCAACATAGAATGTACGAGCTTGATAATCCCAGCAACATAGAATGTATAGGCTTGATAATCCCAGCAACATAGAATGTATAGGCTTGATAATCCCAGCAACATAGAATGTATAGGCTTGATAATCCCAGCAATATAGAATGTATAGGCTTGATAATCCGAGCAATATAGAATGTATAGGCTTGATAATCCCAGCAATATAGAATGTATAGGCTTGATAATCCCAGCAATATAGAATGTATAGGCTTGATAATCCCAGCAATATAGAATGTATAGGCTTGATAATCCGAGCAATATAGAATGTATAGGCTTGATAATCCCAGCAATATAGAATGTATAGGCTTGATAATCCCAGCAACATAGAATGTATAGGCTTGATAATCCCAGCAACATAGAATGTATAGGCTTGATAATCCCAGCAACATAGAATGTATAGGCTTGATAATCCCAGCAATATAGAATGTATAGGCTTGATAATCCGAGCAATATAGAATGTATAGGCTTGATAATCCCAGCAATATAGAATGTATAGGCTTGATAATCCCAGCAACATAGAATGTATAGGCTTGATAATCCCAGCAACATAGAATGTATAGGCTTGATATTCCCAGCAACATAGAATGTATAGGCTTGATAATCCCAGCAATATAGAATGTATAGGCTTGATAATCCCAGCAACATAGAATGTATAGGCTTGATAATCCCACCAACATAGAATGTATGAGCTTGATAATCCCAGCAATATAGAATGTATAGGCTTGATAATCCCAGCAACATAGAATGCATAGGCTTGATAATCCCAGCAATATAGAATGTATAGGCTTGATAATCCCAGCAACATAGAATGTATAGGCTTGATAATCCCAGCAACATAGAATGTATAGGCTTGATAATCCCAGCAACATAGAATGTATAAGCTTGATAATCCCAGCAATATAGAATGTATAGGCTTGATAATCCCAGCAATATAGAATGTATAGGCTTGATAATCCCAGCAACATAGAATGTATAGGCTTGATAATCCCAGCAATATAGAATGTATAAGCTTGATAATCCCAGCAATATAGAATGTATAGGCTTGATAATCCCAGCAATATAGAATGTATAGGCTTGATAATCCCAGCAACATAGAATGTATAGGCTTGATAATCCCAGCAATATAGAATGTATGAGCTTGATAATCCCAGCAATATAGAATGTATGAGCTTGACAATCCCAGCAACATAGAATGTACGAGCTTGATAATCCCAGCAACATAGAATGTATAGGCTTGATAATCCCAGCAACATAGAATGTATAGGCTTGATAATCCCAGCAATATAGAATGTATGAGCTTGACAATCCCAGCAACATAGAATGTATGGGCTTGATAATCCCAGCAAATATAGAATGTATAGGCTTGATATTCCCAGCAACATAGAATGTACGAGCTTGATAATCCCAGCAACATAGAATGTATAGGCTTGATAATCCCAGCAACATAGAATGTATAAGCTTGATAATCCCAGCAATATAGAATGTATAGGCTTGATAATCCCAGCAACATAGAATGTATGAGCTTGACAATCCCAGCAACATAGAATGTATGGGCTTGATAATCCCAGCAACATAGAATGTATAGTAATGAGATTGACGAAATTTCTCTTAATGAATTGTAAAAATCTATAAAACGAAGAGAAAAATTATTTTATTAAAATGCATAGGCTACTAGCTTTCGGGCTCCAAGCCCTTCCACAGGTACAACGTGTTGTGAGAAACTAACGCTATATATAGAATCGATATGCGATGAATCTGCATATTTTAACTATGTATGAGGCAACGATATCAAATTAAGATATGGAAAGAAGGCTTTTTAGAAATATTTAACAAATATAGGATATGATAATTGATAAAATTATGAAAGATTTAGCATACTATTAATAGAACTATTGCGAAATAAAATAAACTAAACTAAAAAATAAAAATAATAAGATAACGCGTGATCATCTCTGGTTGCCAAACAACTGAAAAATACCATATACACTGTGACGCTAAAAAGTATAAACAGAGAGGAAAACAGGTTTGACCCGCCATCAGCGTAATCCTCGGACTATGAAAAATAGGGGTCGGGAGGGGGGGGGGGGTTATGCGGGTGGTTATGGCAAGACCAGGGGAGTGAAGTGGCCGGCCTAAAGATTATTACATATGTCTAGGTACTGCATTGGTATATCAATATGTCTGTTAATACTGTTGTTACTGATGGATAAAACTGCTTCGATAATTAACCTTTGATATTTATTGTTGATATTAGAGTATATGGTGGTAGGGGAGGATAGATTGAATGAGTGGCCAGTGGTGTCTATATGGTTGAAAATAAGGGATCTGTTGTCTTTGTTGGTAATGCATCTACCGTGCTCAGTCATCCTGATGGCTACGGACCTACCAGTCTCGCCTATGTAAGACGCGCTGCAATCGTGGCTCGGTCTACTCAGTCTCATGTAACGATTGCAGCGCGTCTTACATAGGCGAGACTGGTAGGTCCGTAGCCATCAGGATGACTGAGCACGGTAGATGCATTACCAACAAAGACAACAGATCCCTTATTTTCAACCATATAGACACCACTGGCCACTCATTCAATCTATCCTCCCCTACCACCATATACTCTAATATCAACAATAAATATCAAAGGTTAATTATCGAAGCAGTTTTATCCATCAGTAACAACAGTATTAACAGACATATTGATATACCAATGCAGTACCTAGACATATGTAATAATCTTTAGGCCGGCCACTTCACTCCCCTGGTCTTGCCATAACCACCCGCATAACCCCCCCCCCCCTCCCGACCCCTATTTTTCATAGTCCGAGGATTACGCTGATGGCGGGTCAAACCTGTTTTCCTCTCTGTTTATACTTTTTAGCGTCACAGTGTATATGGTATTTTTCAGTTGTTTGGCAACCAGAGATGATCACGCGTTATCTTATTATTTTTATTTTTTAGTTTAGTTTATTTTATTTCGCAATAGTTCTATTAATAGTATGCTAAATCTTTCATAATTTTATCAATTATCATATCCTATATTTGTTAAATATTTCTAAAAAGCCTTCTTTCCATATCTTAATTTGATATCGTTGCCTCATACATAGTTAAAATATGCAGATTCATCGCATATCGATTCTATATATAGCGTTAGTTTCTCACAACACGTTGTACCTGTGGAAGGGCTTGGAGCCCGAAAGCTAGTAGCCTATGCATTTTAATAAAATAATTTTTCTCTTCGTTTTATAGATTTTTATAGAATGTATAGGCTTGATAATCCCAGCAACATAGAATGTATAGGCTTGATAATCCCAGCAACATAGAATGTATAGGCTTGATAATCCCAGCAACATAGAATGTATAGGCTTGATAATCCCAGCAATATAGAATGTATGAGCTTGACAATCCCAGCAACATAGAATGTATGGGCTTGATAATCCCAGCAATATAGAATGTATAGGCTTGATAATCCCAGCAACATAGAATGTATAGGCTTGATAATCCCAGCAACATAGAATGTATAGGCTTGATAATCCCAGCAACATAGAATGTATAGGCTTGATAATCCCAGCAACATAGAATGTATAGGCTTGATATTCCCAGCAATATAGAATGTATAGGCTTGATAATCCCAGCAACATAGAATGTATAGGCTTGATAATCCCAGCAATATAGAATGTATAGGCTTGATAATCCCAGCAACATAGAATGTATGGGCTTGATAATACCAGCAATATAGAATGTATGGGCTTGATAATCCCAGAAACATAGAATGTATAGGCTTGATAATCCCAGCAACATAGAATGTATAGGCTTGATAATCCCAGCAAATATAGAATGTATAGGCTTGATAATCCCAGCAATATAGAATGTATGAGCTTGACAATCCCAGCAACATAGAATGTATAGGCTTGATAATCCCAGCAACATAGAATGTATAGGCTTGATAATCCCAGCAATATAGAATGTATAGGCTTGATAATCCCAGCAACATAGAATGTATAGGCTTGATAATCCCAGCAATATAGAATGTATGAGCTTGACAATCCCAGCAACATAGAATGTATAGGCTTGATAATCCCAGCAATATAGAATGTATAGGCTTGATAATCCCAGCAATATAGAATGTATGAGCTTGACAATCCCAGCAACATAGAATGTATAGGCTTGATAATCCCAGCAACATAGAATGTATAGGCTTGATAATCCCAGCAATATAGAATGTATAGGCTTGATAATCCCAGCAACATAGAATGTATAGGCTTGACAATCCCAGCAATATAGAATGTATAGGCTTGATAATCCCAGCAACATAGAATGTATAGGCTTGATAATCCCAGCAATATAGAATGTATAGGCTTGATAATCCCAGCAATATAGAATGTATGAGCTTGACAATCCCAGCAACATAGAATGTATGAGCTTGATAATCCCAGCAACATAGAATGTATGAGCTTGACAATCCCAGCAACATAGAATGTATGAGCTTGATATTCCCAGCAACATAGAATGTATGAGCTTGATAATCCCAGCAACATAGAATGTATGCGCTTGACAATCCAAGCAACATAGAATGTATGCGCTTGACAATCCCAGAAACATATAATAAAAGAGCTTTCTAATTCTTACAACATAGAATAAATGATATTGAATATCCCGGAAACACAAACAAACAGAATAAATTTGATTGTTGGTCTTAATGGTATAAATAATTGAGCTTTCCTATCTTTGCAACTCTAAACATCTGAGCTTGCCTATACAAACAACATATAATAAAAGAGATTTCCTATCTTTGCAACTCTAAACATCTGAGCTTGTCTATACAAACAACATATAATAAAAAAGATTCATTGTTCCAGTAACATCTTTAGTGCTTCTGCCATATATATATATTGTAGCCAGCATTGCTGTCCAAGAGTATATTTACCAGAGCCATCACCTGAGGTGGTCTTATCCTGCAGGTGAGTCTTCTCGTGCTTTTGGAGCTGGGAGGGAGTGCGGAAGGCCTCCTGGCACACTGCGCAAGTGTGGGGGCGGACCTCAGAGTGGACGGCTGCGTGGCGGGTGAGGGAACCCTTGGTAGTGTACTGCGCGCCACAGACTGTGCAGGAGAACTCCCGCACCTTGGTGTGGGTCTTGATGTGGGTGCGCAGAACTCCCTTGCTGACAAACATACGGCCACACTGCTGGCATGGGAATGGCCGCTCCCCAGTGTGCTTACGCAGGTGCTGCTTGAGGTGGCTGGACTTCTTGAATACCTTGGAACAGTATTGACACCTGCGCACATCAGAGGATTGTATAGTGGGCTTTACATTAATTCATAATAATATATACTAATGTCTTTAAATAATATTCTTCTAGACATTTTATTTTTATACATATTCCTGTTGACATTTATTCATTATTGTGTTGTTATTACTTATCCCAGGTACTCATTTGGGAGAGGTCACAGCTTATCATCAAACAGGTCAAGGTGCATGGACTCATGGAATTTGTTTAATCTTTACCCAAGGGGGGATAAGAAACAACAATACATTGTATAGGCAGCCATGAAAATGATTGTGGGTAGATTTGTTTGTCATTGTTTATACTATATGTGCATCACAGGTCTACTACACATATATATAAGGATTTATTGCAACTTTGTGTTGCATATATATAAGAGTTTAACTAAAATTGAAAAGTACACATTTGCATACTACATGAACAAAAAAGTCCATATATAGTCCTTAATGTATCTAGAGGTAAGAAAACTAGATTGAGGAGTAAAAGAGACAAAAAACCTGTTGGGCTCTGAAGGCAATGAATACTCATTGAAAATTACCTCCTATAAAAATGACCCAATTTAGATGGAAGTTGGAAATCAAAAGGTAACAAAACAAAAAAAGTCACTTATTAAAAACAATGTATTGCAGTATTGTTACACTATCATCAGAATGGTTTCAGAAAAAAAAAGTCTAGAAGTGTGTGAATATGTTCTAACATAACTATTTTTTTAGTATTTTTATAAGAGACTAATCTTGTACACCAGTGTGTTAATAAGTCAATGTGCTTCAATTTATAGAGTAATTAGTTGTCAAAGAAAGAAACTCAGAATTGTACTCCAAGGACCAGTGGAAGATGGGCTGGTTACCTTAACCCTTCACTTTGATGTTGAGACAGAATGCCAATTGGCATTAGATAAACCTATTACAAGGTCTCAGTAAAGTTCAGCAATAAAGTTTCTTTGTAGATAACTGTTGTAGATATGAGGAAGAGCTCCTATACTTACAAATTTTTATAATATTATCAATAATAGAGAAACCTTATTGCTGAAAGTGAACTTTGTAACCAAAATTGGAAATTTTCACCAACTATGAATTAAATAAAATATATGGAAATATATAAAACACAAGCAGATCACCTGGTTTCTGGTATTACAAGAAGAAATTCTAAGCTTATTAACCAAGTTGTTGGTGTACAAGCACTTTATATATTAAAAAAATTAGAACAGTTTGGATGATATGTAATTAGTGAAATTCAAAACGTTATAAGATGAAGCAGTAAACTCTTTGGCATAGCAGTGGTGTCCTTCTTGTCATCTGTTGAAAACATTTCTGTCTGGACTAAGCTGCCAGTGGGTCTTGCAGTGAAGAACCACATAGGAGAATGGATCACAGGTTGTTCATTAAAAAAAAGATACCCTTGCTAGTTTAGCTTGAGAGAAAAGCTTGCTCTGAGAATATGTAGAAAAGTGTAAATGAGAATAACTAATCCAAATATAGGAGAGAAGCTTCTTTGTAAAATATATCCAATTTACCTATCTTAGGAGTTTCCAAAAAAAAAAAAAAGCACTGACAAGACAGGTTGACTCCACCAGGTTGAATAAAATGGCTTAAATAAACCTGAAACAATCTCAAAAAAATTCACTGATGCTTTAATACCGGGTATTCAACATATTTAGGGGCTTAACAAACTTAGATGTGAACATGTTAGACAGTCAGTTGCCAAGAAAACTAAATTAATGGACTCCAATGGACTTAACTCCTAAGATAGGAAAAACTCCCTAGATAGGTTTTACAGTTATAATAGAAGGTAACCACTTTCTTCTTCCTACCTATTTACTATTTTCAATGTTTGGAATGCTTTGTTAATCCAAATTCTAATGTTATATCTACATTACGTGTTCCAGCAGGACCAAAACATATTGCAGTAGGTGAGTTGTTGAGAGTGATTCAACAACTCTAGTCCTTTGATAAACTTTATTATTTTTATTGGAAACACTGTCCACAGTTACAACAATAAAACTTAACATCTTCACAGCTAGCACTTTGTACTTTTTCACATACATACACATACACTAGTTGCACACACACACAGAGCAACAATTACTTTAAAAATATTTATAAAATCTAAAAAAATAAATAATAATAACAAAGAGGAGTCTATGTATACAAAATAAAATTATATCACAATGAATGCATAAAAAAACAAACATAACAGTTGGTTCTTACACAAAGCTCTTCTTGGTGGTGTCTTCCTCGGGCGGCAAGTCCTGGTGGAGGATGTTGGAGATGTTGGTGGTGACGATGGCCTCTGGGATGATGAAGGCAGAGTCCAGCCCCTCCCCCTGTGGTGGCAGTCCGGGTTAGACAGCCTGAGTCCGGACAGACAGACATGTAACCTACCTGGAGTGGGAAGTGGGCCTGAGGTCCGGCTGCTGTAGCAAAGTTGGGCTGGAAGTAGGCCTCCTCTCCCTGGGAGATCACTTGGGTCTCGTAGCCCTCCACCTGGGGATCACACTGCCACCCCATCTCTCTTAGCTTCTAGGTGTGATACATACATGTGTGGGAGAATATTCATCATAATAGCCATACACTCTATTAAAAAAACTTTAAAATAAGAGAATAAAATTAATGATAGTAAAAAAACTAAGATATAATACTGGCCAGTATATAGGCTAGATTATCTCTATGATTTCTTCTTACTGCTATATGCTGTTAAACTTTCATTCAGATAGGTCTCAATATTGTGGAGATTTCTATAGGGAAAACAATATATACTTACTATCACATACACTCATGGACAACACTTGAGGAAGTTGTACTCTTCAGCATGTATATCGGGATTCAGACAATAACTGAAAAATATTTGATACACATTGACTTTTAGTGAAGACACACGAGGTAACCAAGGTAAGCACACAGCCAGCGATAGCAAAGATTTTCCTACTTCCTCAAGTTTTGTCACGAGTGTATATAGAGCTAATATTTTATTTAAACCCACAAGATAACATGATCATTTTGAAAATACATAAGAACAATCACTTTATTGGATCCATTTAGATCAACATCACATCCTTGGGAAATGATCATGTGGGAATACAAATCATCTGGGGATATTGTAGATATATTTAAATATAGATTCACAGGAGGGGAGTATTCATCAATAAAACACAACAAGATACTTATCCCTGGTTGATTTGTATTTCCAAATGATCATAGGATACAAGGGATTATCATTTAGAAGCTTAAAGCTTTGGAAAAAGAGCTTCCCAGTGTACCTTAGTTCTGTCCTAATTATGTTTCTTACTTTTACATCATCAATTTCATATTTAGTAAGCAACCAGCTGTATCTATTAGCACATAACCTCACTAAAAAGAGAACACCAAAATGAAGTTTGAGATATTTGCCAAGGAGAGGGCCCATACCTGTATAATGGTGGAGGCCTGGGCAGCAGCGTGGGCATCGAAAGCTCCAAGGACTTCATTGGTCTCCAAGGTGAGGTAGCTCAGAGGCTCCATCTGGGGCTCCTCCCCAGTGGTGATGTTCTCCGTCCCCACTGTGGTCTCCAGGCGATGGGTGCGCATGTGTGACTTGCACGAGTTCTTGGACTTGAAAGTCTTCTGACAGTAAGGGCACATGTATGGACGAAGGTCACTGTGTATGGACTGGTGCCTCTTTAGAGAGCCATTAGTCATGAAGGTAGCATCACATTTCTTGCAGCTGAAGTTACGCACCCCTCTGTGAATGATCTTGTGAGCTTTTAGGATACCATTAGAGCTAAAGGTATGCTCGCACTCATTGCACTTGAAAGGCTTGTCCCCTGAGTGTGACCGCTCATGCTGCTTCAGAAGGTTGGCCTTCTTGAAAGCTCTCTGGCATACATTACATCTGAAGGGCCCTTCCCCAATAACCACTTCTCCTGTCTCACTGAATGAGATTGGCTTGCTGGGCAGGTGGATAATTCCTTCATCAGTTATGTAAATTGGCTCCTGGAATGGGATAGCTAGTGCAGGAGGTGGCGGTGGCTCAATCTTCTTCTCCACCACTGGTGGGGTTTTCTTCTTCTGTGCTGCATCTTTCTGGTGGGTGACCATGTGGCTCTGCCTGTGTCCTGTGGTCCGGAACTTCTTCCCGCACTGGTCACAGCCGAAGGGCTTGGTGTTGGTGTGGATCCTCATGTGGACCTCTCTGCTGCCTTGGGTGGAAAATTTCTTCTGGCAGACTGAGCATTCAAAGTCCCGGAGGCCCTGGTGGGTGCGCAGGTGAGAGGTGAGAGTGCTCTTGACTGCAAAGGAACTGTAGCACTGGTCGCACTTGTACGGCTTCTCATGGGTGTGAGTGCGGATGTGTCTCACCAGGTCACTGGGCTTCTTGAACTCCTTGCTGCAGTAAATGCATTGGTGCCACTTGATTTTGCCTACTTTCCTGGTTATGTAATTGATGATGGTGCCAGTTACATGGTCAGTGACTGGGGACACAAAGGTGGAAGACTTGGTGAGCTCCTTATCTTCATCATCATCATCATCATCGTCCTCCTCCTCGCAGGAGTCTGTGTTGGAATTGTTCTCAGATTCTTCTCCCTCGGTGGTCTGGGCGGTGCTAGGGTCTTCTTGAGCTAGCCTGTTGTTCTCATTCCGAACCACTTCATTTGTAATGGCATCCATAACGGACTGGATCGGATTGCTATTAGTGTCATCACCTGAATGCGGGTTGTCAGGTTCAGCAGCAGTCACAGCAGGTGTTTCTTTGGGAGAGTTTGGGACAAAGGAATTGACAAGAACAAAGTTTTCTTTGTCAGCCACTTGAAATGTCTCCTCATTCATCATCTCCACTTCTTCAGCAATGCCGTCTACCTTGGCAGAGGTCCCGTCCTTGTTGTGAGGAAGGCCGCTGTTCTGCAGGGCCTGCTGCAGAATGTCTGTCTCCCCGGCTGTTTTCTTGAACACCCCCAGGGTCTTCCTGTTGGGCAGCAGGGATGCTGGGACGTCACCGTGCATGCGGCTGATGTGGGAGTTGAGGCTGCCCAGCTTGCGAAAGATACAGGAACAGGAGAAACATTTGAAAACAGGCTGGGTGGAGTCTTCTTCAATGTTGTGTACTCGCTGGATATGGGACCTCAGATTGCCTCGCTGTGAGAAGGCAGCAGGACAGAATTCACAGGGATAAGGTCGCTCCCCGCTGTGCTTCACCAAATGGATCAGTAGAGCTCCCTTCTGGTTAAAGGCTTTGGGACATTTGTCACACTTGTAGGGCCTCTCCCCTGCAACACACAAAACTTGATCATTCTTAATGGTCAAGAGGACATTGGAAGAGCTGACTTCAGCTCTGGGTGGCAGCGAAGTATAATGCACAAGGTGGTGTAGTCCCACCAACAAATTTAGTTTAAATTTTCAATGATATAGGGTGAAAACAGGCGTGCAGAGTGCATATAGAGAAATGAGGCATGCAGCGAAAATACAGTAAAATACCTCTCTGTAAATGGCAATACCCAGTTGCAAAGCCAAAATGTCCTTTAGGGAGAGGTGCCCTCTTACCAGAGAGCTGACAATTATTTTAGTGCTGAAAACTGTCCTTTGCAGACAGGTGTCATCTAGCAAGAGTGTCAGGAGGTTCTACTGATAGGGTGCAGAGATGATGATGATACTTTAGCCAGAAGAATTTTGAGAAGAGACAGCTTCTGATAAACAAAGAGCTCAAAGAGCTCCTGAAAGAGTTAAAACCCAGTAGAGAAATGTGAAAACTACCTGTGTGGATGCGGCTATGTCTGTCCAGCTGGCTAGGTTTCAGGAAGGACTTGTTGCACACATTGCACCTGTACTGGAAGCGGTCCCGGAGCACGTGCCTCCTGTGAGATCTCCGAGATAGGGATGCCCTGCAGCATTGGTTGGTTGAACACTCTCACAAAATAGAAATTGGGAGAGAGAAATAAGATATAATGCAAATCATAACCCCCCTTTTTTTAAAGAAAAAAAAGGAGTATTCAAATCACAATTTTTCAAAAAAAGTTAATAAGGAGCTATCAAATTAAAATGGGCTTTTATAGTGTGGTTCCTCAGGGAACTTGATTAAGGATTTTTACACAGCAGTGAGGTTGGAGGGCGACAAACCTTTTCCCAAGGTGACAACACCAAATAAGTATTCTCTATGTAACATCCTCAGACTTACATATTTGGATTGTTGTTACCTTTATTCTATAATCCAAATTGTGTGTACACTATAACTTTTATAGCTATCTCTTCTTGAATACTTCAGTGCTCTGCATATAATAGGAATCCAATGAATAGGAAATATTTATTGGGGCACAGGAATATATGGTGCTATTTTATTATTTTTTTTAGTGATAAGGTACAACTTGAATTATAGATTAGAAACACAAGGTAAGAAGACCAAATTAATGTGTGACATTTTAGCAACAATGCTTTTGTCTGATAATGGTAACAAGGCTGTTACTGAAATGTCACATACTATTTATTAATTTGGATTTGGTCTTAATACCTTATGTTACCTTTTTTAATATTAAATTTGGATATATTAGAAACACAAGTTAATAAGACCAAATATCCAATAAGATCAAATCCGAATAAATAACAGAGTTGTTACCAAAATGTCACACACTATATATTTAGATTTTGTCTAATTATCTTGTGTTTCTAATCTATAATCCGAATTGTGCCATATCATTTTGGATAGGTTAGGTTTAGTTAGGCAAGGTCGATGCACTAAGTTGAATTCCTGCCCCTACACCTGAAGATTCCTCCTTACTGCCTATAAAAGGTGTTTGTTAAGACCAACACGATCTAGAGACATGTACTGACTTGATCTTGTTGTGGTACTTATGATGCTCTTTCAGCATGGGATAGCTGGTGAACTTCTTGCTGCACTTGGAACACTGGAAGTGGTTGAGGGCCTTCTCCCTAAGCTCTGGGGCCTTGGCATTGGCAGACTCCTGGTGTTCCTTCATGTGGAGATCTAGGTGGAACTGGAACCAAACACCTAGTTGTTTACAGTATTGGCAGTTGTTGGCCCCGTGAACCATATTCAGTATTTTTGTTACTTAACCCAAGTACATATAATAGGACAAACAGTGATAATCATGGTGTTGGGACTACTCAAGTACATCAGTTACAGGTAGAAGCAGCTTTTGCACTTATAAGGTAACAAAACCTTGTTTCTTGTACTAACTGGTTGGACCTGTACAAGAATCAGAAACTATAAAACACTTTTTTTGAAAATCTACTTTGGAATCCTGGTTAGAAAAATTGTATTTCACACCACCATCCCTTTAAAAAAATAAAAAGAGCTATTGTACCCTCAAAGGGAGAGTGATATGTGATGAAGTTATACCCCATTTGAAATTTGATTGAAATACAAAACAGATATTTACTAGAAAAAAAAAGTAATCTCTGCCAGAAAAAAAAAATCAATATTTTCATCATTGTTTCAGTGAATATAATTTACCTTTTTCATCAGGGTTAACATTTTTGCCTTTTAATATTTTATTCTTAATCCTTTTATTTTCATGAAGACCATGTTCTTTCAGTCTAGGAATGCCATGATGGGAGGGATTTCTTGTAAATATCTTGTTTGTTTGCATCACTGCAGGATGTGTTCTGGGGAGGCTTCGACAGTTTGATATTTTGTCAGCAAGTAATCTTGGTTGTCAAAGAAGATCTCTAGGCGGGAGATGAGAGTCATGTCCCTTCTCTAGATTGGTCATTTTCAATCCTGAGGAAGGTGAATAGTATATTAAAAACAAATTAGGCATATATATACAGTTAAACCTGTCTATAGAGCTCCCTCTAAATAGCGCCCAATTTTAAATACGTAGTACGATTTGATTTACATTAAAAGTGACCTGTCTATAGCACCCCCTCTCTATAGCACCCTATAGCCCCCAAGAGGGGGCATTATAGACAGGTTTAACTGTATATATATACTGACCGCTCACATGAGCATTTTAGATGACAGAGCGCCATCTAGTGGAACAAAAATCAATTAAATGTTGATTTAACTCGTTCCATGATATTTGGTCAACCCATTTTCTTGATGATTCAAAAAAAGCCAACCATGTATGCATTTTGGACTGTTGACCCTCGTCAGCATAGTGAAAGCTGTACCTCTATGACCAAAATTTGATCCCAGAGGTTTCCTGAGAAATCAAGAAATGGGTATTTAAGGCCAAGTTTGTGTAAATATGCTGTTCATGTGAAGAGGTGTCCGCTAAAAGGAGGTTCTACTGTATATATTCACAGAAACATTGATGAAAATGAAGCTTTATTTTTGTGTCAATTTACTGATGAAGGTCAACTAAGCAATCTCCCTCCAAACTGTACTCCTAGAAACATTCTAGTTGCTCAATACAACACCAATAAAAATTATTTTTAAATCAGGAAATCTAAAATTTCCTATTTTCATTGTAAATATCATTCACTAGATTTTGTGTACTAGCGTTTTTTTTTTTTTATGTTATACAGTTAAACCTGTAAACCTGGGGGACTCACCAAAATAGGCTGCTATAGAGAGGGGGTGCTATAAACAGGTCACTTTTAATGTAAATCGCATCGTACTACGTATTTAAAATCGGGCGCTATAGAGAGAAAACGCCATTTATAGGGGGCGCTATAGACAGGTTTAACTGTATATCCAAATTTTATAAACAGTAATCGTTGAAATGTGCAATAAATAATATGATTTGTAAAGCATTCCTTTTATATATAAAATTAACTTGTTGCAAAATGTATTATTTACATAATGAAATTATTCTTTAAATTAAAAAAATAATAATTGTCATGATAGAGGTCAGTAAGAACAATTCTCTGGCCTAACCTGGTATTGTTGGCGAATCAATGAGTGACAACACCAAATAACATACAGTAAAACCTCCCTAGTGAACCTTTTGTCCACTATTGCCATGGGTTCACTATAATTCTCTATATGTTATCACTAATATTGGGGATTATTCTTCCTTTACAAATGGAAGGTTCATTATATATCCAGTCCATCTTAGCCAGGTTTTACTGTAGATGGAAATTTTGCTGAGAGGATAGTGTGATCTAAAAAAAAGTAAAGTACTTCTCCCATCAAAATAGATGCCAAAAACTGTGCACCATCCATTACCCAGTGTGAGGTCCAAAAGGGAATTATCAGAATTTGCTAAGATCCTTTTTAAGACCAACTCTGTTTGTCTGCACGGGATAGCAGCCTTGTTGGCATCATTAAGCTTGTAGTCAATGACATTCCAGAATGGTTGCAAGGTTTTCCCACTATGTACTAGGTGCAATTCTCAACCTGCAACCCCAAAACACATGATTGACTGTATTGACTCATCCATTGATGAGCTCTACTCATCCCCAGCAGACAACATCAAAAGTCCCAAGCTTTACAAGCTTGATACCCTAATATAATTGAGTGGAGATAAGAAAGAAAAAGAAGAGCTTGTAGTAGCTGGTTGACCTGCAATGAGTTGGCTAAGAAGGGGTCGAGAAAGCTACCCGAAGGTCACTAACATATTAAATTTGAGAATATGTGCTAGACACTAACAGCATCAAATTAGCTGATATTTCCACATTGAAGTAGGTAGTAATGTTGATGCAATATTTGGTTTATAGATCAAATACCTAAGTTGAACATCCATAGCTGACCATATCAGAGATGAACCAAACCACAGACCAACGTCATTAGGCATGACATGACAAACCCACAGGAGTTTCCACATACCAGCTAGGAGTCATTACTTCCTCTCTCTGTTGTCAGTATTGGGGTGAGTGACATCATTGGGTGTTCACCTTTTGTGTCATATGCTTTATTTATAGAAAATTTCAAATTATTCTGTATATTTCTTATGATAACTATGCTAGTTAAAAGATCTTATATTTAGAAGAAAAATTGGAGAACTTTTATAGTATTTTAAATTTTAAACAATTTTTTTTTTTTTTTAAATCTTTGCTTAGTTCAAAATGTATATTTAAAAGAGAACATAGCCATTTAATTCCAAAAATATGTTTTTGCTATTAATTTTATTTTTCATGATCATCAAGGTTGAATTCTCAGCAATAATGAGTTGCAAGTTTCACAAAAGTTGTGAAAGGGGCTAAATACTTCAATGGATTAGTGACAAATCCATTAATTTATTCCTTAAGTCTAAATGGATTTTTGAATAACCTTAATCTCTCATCTTGTTCAGGTATTTCAACCAGGAGGGGTGTTTTGGTCTTTTTAGATAGCCTTCAGCACTGTGTGGTAAATCTTTGTATTGCAGTAGAACCTGTAACACCTAATTGAAAAGCTAAAGTGCCCTTTAGGGAGAGGTGTCCTCTTATTGCAGAGTTGTTAAATAGTAAAAATGGTAATTTTGGGAATGAAAACTTTCCTTTGTAGAGAGGTGTCCTCTAGCGTGAGTGTCCTCTCATGGAGGTTCTACTGTAATTAATTTTAAAATGAATGTACCATATAATATACACATCTATAAGTTTAGAATACAAAAAGTTATTGTAGTTTGTAAGTTTTCTAACCCCTTGTTATCCCAAATAGACATGATGATACAGGTCATGATAATTTTTTTTTTGCTTATCCCTAGTACACGTGGTACAGGCCATGATAATCATGGTGGGTAGTTAGCGACTGCTTTTACTGTAAGCGCACCACATGTCTACACATGTGAAAAGCAGTTCGACGTTGCACTTACAAATGTGCCAGAGCCCCGTTTGGTTACTTGCACTCGCTGGTGGGGTTGATAATAATGATGGAGAATTTGCAACTGCATTTGCACTGAGTGCATTACATGTCTGGCCATGTGGAAATCAAATTTTTTTCTTATCAGGTGTCAGATTGCCATTTGGTTACTTTCACTTTCTGATAGAAGTGTGCAAGTTGTAAGTCATATTAGAGCAATAAATTAGTTTTAAAAGAAGAGCCCACAATATTGGTTATCAACACAGTCAGTGTTGGCCCGGGATCCCGCATTGGACACTTTCTTCTAATAATGCTCCAATGGTCCCTGATTCTTGCAAAAGTCCAACCCCACCAGCGAGTGCAAGTAACCAAACGGGGCTCTGGTGCATTTGTAAGTGCAAAAGTCAAACTGCTTTTTCACATGTGTAGACATGTGGTGCAATTACAGTAAAATCATTTGGTAACTACCCACCATGATTATCATGGCCTGTACCACGTGGGCTTGGGATAAATTTAAAAAAAAAAAGTGTAGGCCCCCAATAAAACCAAAGAAGGTGGCTTACATGAGTGAGCAGCTCGTCCCCACAGAGGGAACACATCAAGTTCTCTTCCTGCTCATGTAGCATGAGGTGGGCCTTGAGACTGGCCATGCGGGAGAATGTCTTGTGGCACTCCGGACATGTCAGCTCTGTCTCTGAGTGGATGGCCTGATGTAGCCTCAGGTTGGCCTCCACATTGAAGGCTTGCGTGCAGTTCTTGCATTGGTACGGCTTCTCCTCAGCATGCAGCTTCCACTGGTGCTTACGCAGTTGGATGGGGGTTTCAAACTCCACAGAGCACTGCGTGCATTTGTAGGGTGGGCCCTGAAACAAACATGGCAGAATGTGGGGAATGTGAACCAAGGAGATAATTCCTAGCTAAGATAATTACAGCTAACACTGTAAAATTTGTGTTTTCTATGGAAGACATTCATTCTGAAGTAGGTGTAGATGAATAATTAAGGCTTCCACTATTTGTTTTATAAAGTTTTCTCTAGAAAGTTGCAGGATAACAATGATGTTGTGGAACATTTCATTAACATCATTGTTGCTATTATCATATACTTGGTGTAATTAAGAATATGAGATTATCAAGTATTCTGATTTACATGAATCATGTTTGCTAATTAGAAGATATCTATAGAAGTTGCTGATAGCTTGTGGCATCTACCAGAATGGATACCAACTGAAGGTTTAGTTGATTTTATTCATATAGGTGGTGCACAAGCCAACAGTATCTTCCAGTTTCAAGATCAAAAGGTTTTTTTTTTTTATTCATTTTAAACTTTTTTTTTCTTGATCCAGTTTCATTGAATCTCTTTCTTGCTTAAGTTGTAAGTATAAGAATTATAGCCATTAATTTTGTTATCTATTACAATTAATCTTAAGGCAAAAGCAACACGTTGCTTTAAAGATGGTAACAAGGTTGTTAGCAGGTAGATTCCTTATTGAACTCCAGAGAATAAGACCAGGTTGTACCTGCCGTGAAGGTGGGAGGATCTCGGGGGCCTCTGTCAAGGCAGCTGGTGGTGGAGGAGGGGGTAAGGCAGGGGGTGGCTCGGGGATCGGGGTGGGAGCAGTGAGGTTCTCCACCTGGGTGACCAGGATCTCGGTGGGCTCGGGGGCATGGGGAATGGTGAAGTAGTTGCCCCCTCCGCCGTCAAACACCGTGGTACCATCAGGCAGCAGGGCCAGCTGGGTGGGATCCAGGTAAATGATGCCCCCTCCATCTGTGTTGAGCAGGACGGCCTGGGTGAGAACTGTGGACTCGGGGAGGTAGCCTGTCACCAAGGAGGAGTCCGCCGTAGCAAGCAGCTCTCCCCCCGTCAGTATGCTCTCCATCCTGCAGACAATGGTGATGAGTGGATCCATACAGTTGGGGGGATTTAAGCCTTAAATAGAATACATCTTCTCTATAAACTACTGTCTTTATTAAACGACACACACAGCTCACCAAACTATAGCTTCAACATTCAGATATATTTATTTTAAGGTGAGAAATCATCAGGCTTCCAGGGAAAAAGTTTCTTTTTTTAAAATTCTAATTTAGATCTCTAAATTTCAGGCATAAAAGTACTTCTACAGGGGAAATACAATGCAATAAATCACCAATAGGACATGAGTTATAATATAATCAGATACTATTGGACATCATTTTATAAATATGTGAGAGAAAAAATAAATTTTCAAATTTAAGAGAGAAGGCAGGATTCCAGTCATCTGCTTATTGAATGTCCAATCTTCCAGAACTACAGAAAGACATTGAATACAAGGATCTTTTTATGTTTATAAACAGTAAAGACTCATATTTAAAACTTAGGAAATTTTGTAAATATATCTATGATTTTCTCTCTTGGTTAAAAAAACCTTAATTGCTAACTATGTAAATATTTGTTTCATTGTTTTTTTTTATTTCAATTGTTTCTGTGAAATAGTTCTCTGATTGTGGTGTTGTTGCTTGACGCAAGCATCCTTTGTGAGGATATCACGTCTGATTTGATAATAAATAAATAAATTTAAATATTTTCTATATTTACAAATGGAGGGAAAATGTTTTAAAAAAGTATAAACAATATAGACAACTAGGAGGAAGGATTAAGACTGTAGTTATTGACATGAATATGCTTATACTGTACATCTTCAGAAGGGATTTCTCTATTTGGAGGCTTTGGTAAAGGTCCAGGGAAAGGTTTATTGTATAAATATCTGGAAGTCTTCTGTTGATGCTATTGTATTTTCTTGGTATGATTGATTCTATTATAAGTCTCTGTTGTTTAGCTGTGATATTACAGTAATGGATGAATGAGTGGTCGGTTTCCTTTATATGCAGGTACACTCATGATCTTGGCTGTTTATATTTTATTCACGTTCAGTTATTCTAATGTTTAAATGTCTGCCAGTCTCACCTACATATCTGATTTTTCATTCTTTAGATTCTATAGAGTATATGGCATTCTTAATATTAGTAGGGTAATTAATACTATTGTTCTTTGTTATGGGGTTTCTTAGTAATGAGCTTGTATTGGAGAGTTGCTGAAGAACATTTATTCCAAATTTTTTCAGATGCCAGACTATTGAAAGTTATTGGTGAATAGGGAATGCTGCATATTGATTTGTAAATTGGGGTGTTTAAAATTTAATAAGAGGATTGTAGAAATGTCTTAAAATAAATTATATCTGATATTGATTGTTATTGGATTTATTTATAAAAATGCTTATTTTAGATTAATACCTTTTATTTATTTCTCATATATTTTGTGTGGCCAGACTCTCCAAAACTCCTCAGGGAACAAAACTGTTTCATCCGACCCTTAAGTCTTAATCGAAGGATAGGATGGATGAAAGGGTGTTCCCAAGAGCAACCCATCTGATGGGAGAAGACATCCCCATGAATAAAACCACCCCTCTAAAATCAAATATTACTGACCATAATACAACCTCTATATATATATTTTTAAAGCAGTTTCTCTCATGGGGTTTGATAAGAGCCTCCAAAACCAAATACTGGTTTATGACCATTCTCTTGTAGATGTCTCATCTAACCTTATGAAGAACTTTGTTGAGGAGCTTTTAGAGCCGTGGTTTCCACGATGGTTGACCACTGAGATGGGTACTACACAATGACGATAATGAATGTGTTATTTAGACTACAGATCACATATCTTGTCTATTAATTTTTAACAGGATTGTATTAATCTAATAAGAGTGCATTTAAAACATGTCTCTAGTCTAAAGAAGATGGTAGCATGATGTTACTAAAGCATTTCATTTAGAATACTTATTTGGATTGGGTGAAAATGGTAAATAAATAAAGATAGAGGTCATTATTATTTGCTTCAAGGACCTCTAACCCTGGGGAAGAACTGAATCCTACCAGGCAGATGGGGTAACAGACATGGTGGCTAGCTACAGCTATCTAAGCAGTCCCATTGTAGCCTCTGGTGGGGCACTACACCTACAAGAAGACACACACACACAATAAATACTCTGTGACACCAAGAGAATGGAAAATTATTTGCCAACATTAAAAGCATCACTGCTAACCAAGTTAGTAGCCAACAACTGCCTCTGGAAATCCATGTTAGGGTTGGAAGCAAAGTTCTCCATGTCAGAAGCCACCTCATCTGAAGCTAGTGTTGAATTGTACATAGTTCCTTGTTATCAAGTTGTTTGAATCTTTCACGAGGGCCATTGGGATTAGAAAGAGGCTCTTAAACCAGAATCTCTAAGTAAAGCGGAGAAAGAACCTTAATCATTGCTATTTGGGAGATCTGGAGATATATATTTGGACAAAACTCAACCTAACCTGAACTTAACCCAATCTGAAACAAACCTAATATGAATATTTGAACCAAATGTGTTGTTTGTTTAGATTTCACACTCAGAAAAAAATCAAAGACACGGTGCTCCGGATTTGGCTAAATCTCCCCAGGTCAGAGCCTGATCTTCTCTCAAAACTATATTGTAAGCTAAGCCAATGTTTGTTATGGGCCAATTCTTTAAATTGCTAAAATATCCACAATTATCCCACTTTTGACAGAATCTGGGAATTAACAATGGTCACCTTCTTCAACAAAACTTTGAAGAGAGAAAATTAATATAAAAATATTTTTAAATGTCAAATTCTTAAGACACACTAAAGAAGCTGAGCTGCAGCATTTATAATCCCCTCTCCCACCTTTCACCCACCAAAAGGCTGCTAGTATCTAGTTGGCTGATGGAAACATTTGTCAAAATGATATCATGGCTGCTGTTGTTGGAATGGGGTGCAGCTTTCGTTGATGATGACACCATTGTCCAGGTACAATTTGGTTAAAGTCTGACTTTGCCTGTAATTTGAGGCCGTTCCTAACATGGAAGCAGATGCCTTTGTTGCTGACTCTAACATGAATAAAGATGCAGCTCCTCCGTATCCTGGAGAGGGGACACTTGCTGAGGTTTATCAACCTGGTCAGTTGAACTCAGGATTTTTAAAGAAGTCTTTCTCCTCTTCTAACAATGCTGCTGTTGGTCCATGACTGCTTATTCATCAGAGTTATTCTGCTTGTTTCGCAGCTGGCTTTCATTCTGAAGGTGGTTCCCCTATCCGCCACCTGGGGACTGTAGCAGTCTGGTCTGTCAAGGGTATCATATATATGGCTGCTTGTTTTCCTACCTCCCAATTTAACTAAGAGAGTAACTCCGCCTTTGCCAGCCCCAAGCCCGGATGAAAAAGGAGGAGGGGAGCAGTAACAAGCTCGCTAAAAAACCTGGGTTCAGCTGGCCTGGCTGATAGTACCCTGTAAGGGCTCCTAATCCAGGGATACAGGATGAGCGGCGTTTATACTCCATGTTAGGAGCAGCTGCACATGGCATCTGTTCCTCATGTCAGAGACGGCCATTTCTTTTGGAGCTAAGTCGGCCTACCACTGGGTAGTGCTCCCAGTCTTAATGACAAAGGCAGACACATTCTACTTCACCCAGTCATGATGATTGTCAAACAGACACCATCAAGGGTCACAACTTGATACCCTAATATGATTGAGTGGAGATAAGGAAGAAGACTAAGAGAGTTTAAATATGGATGGATCTTCAGTCTACCAATTTCCTCAATCTAACAGATTAAACTCAACATGATATAAAGTAATAAAGATAGGAATAAATAGGCATATCCTGATGGCTTTAATTGAAATTTTGGGTGGAAAAGAGTGCCATCTATTAGAATAAATAAAAACTAAACATTGATTTAGGGTTATTTCAGGATATTGGCCAATTCATTTCTTGCTAAATCCAGAAAAGTCAAAATTGTATGCAGATTCAAGACAATATACACTCATAGATAAAACTTGAGAAAGTAGAAAGTCTTTGATGTCGCCGGCCATCTATATACAGGGTGCTTCAAAAAAATGTATACACACTTTGAACTTCCATAGAAAATTTATTTACCGTTCTACAAAGTTAAATTTCAGGAAAATAGAAAACTGAAAGTCCAATATAAATGAAACATAAATAACAAATGTTAATACTGTTCAAATTGGTGACCTGCAGCATCAATACAATTCTGAGTACGAGTCACCACAGATTCTGTACATCGTATCAAAACGTCCAATGAGATTTCTCTACACACTGCTTGAATCTCATTCCAAAGAATGTCTAGGTTACGTGGTTTACGTTTGTACACCCCATCTTTTACTGTGCCCCACAAGAAGAAATCCAGTGGTGTAAGGTCTGGAGAGCGTGCTGGATCAAAATTTGTCGGGCCAGTGGATAGGACGCAGGGGGCCAATCGAGTTTCCAGCACGCTCTCCAGACCTTACACCACTGGATTTCTTCTTGTGGGGCACAGTAAAAGATGGGGTGTACAAACGTAAACCACGTAACCTAGACATTCTTTGGAATGAGATTCAAGCAGTGTGTAGAGAAATCTCATTGGACGTTTTGATACGATGTACAGAATCTGTGGTGACTCGTACTCAGAATTGTATTGATGCTGCAGGTCACCAATTTGAACAGTATTAACATTTGTTATTTATGTTTCATTTATATTGGACTTTCAGTTTTCTATTTTCCTGAAATTTAACTTTGTAGAACGGTAAATAAATTTTCTATGGAAGTTCAAAGTGTGTATACATTTATTTGAAGCACCCTGTATATATATATATTTTTTTTTTTTTGAAACAGAGGCAATTTTGTTTACACTTGGTTATCTTGTGTCTTCAATAAAGATCACTATAATATCTTTCAGTTATTATTCAAATACAGATACCCATGATAAAAGGTACAACTTCTTTAAGTTTTGTCCATGAGTGTAAATATCCCTGAATCTTAGAGATAAGAAAACAGAGCTCCTTAATCAAAGTTTCATCTAAATATGCGTAAATTATGTGAAAATAAGAGTATATAAGAGCAAATTCAGGTTTGTGATCTATATTGTTTATTTGAGATTTCAGCCAAGAATATAGAGAGCCTTCCTTCCTTGGTTTAAAATCACTTAGGGGGGGACAAAGTCTGACTGTCAGGTGGTGGATAGCCAACCTACGACAGCAGCTCCCCATCATGGATACTTATGGACTAAATATCATCTTTGCTTCTCCATATCAATAATGACACTGCCTGGCATCTCCCAAGACACATATCTATAAGTTTTGAAAATAGAGCAATCCATAAATAAATCTTTAATTAAAAAGGCATATATTGGATCAAAATATCATTTATTTTACCAATATTTCAGTTGGCTGAACGTCAACCTTTATCAAGGTGTTATAACAAATTAAACTTATAAACTTATAATTAAATATGTTATAACACCTTTTGATAAAGGTTGGCGTTCAGCCAACTGAAATATTGGTAAAATAAATGATATTTTGATCCAATATATGCCTTTTTAATTGAATATCTCTAAATACTTCTTTGGCATGGAACTGAGGAGTATTCAAGAAGACCTCTCCTTAAGGTAATAAGACCAAATTCATAATAAATAGTGTGTGACATTTCGATAACAACATTGTTACCATCTTTAGGCAAAAGTACTGAATAATGTCTGAATGATGGTAACATTGCTGTTACCGAAACACATCACACACTATTTATTTGGATTTGTTCTTATTATCTTGTGTTTATAATCTATAATCCAAATTGTGCCCTATCAAGACTCCCTCCTTGTCTGGAGGAGGACTCTCTCAAGGTGGGGAAGCCTTCCTTGCTGAATAAATTTGTACATATACAATTATATGATACATTAGTGCTCCATCTGTTATGAGAATTCAAAACTATTTTAGACATGTATGATTCTTTTATAAATTAAACTATTTTCTTCAACTCCGCCTTTGCCGGTCCCAAGCCCGGATGAAAAAGGAGGAGGGAGAGCAGTATCAAGCTCACTAAAAAACCTGGGTTCTGCTGGCCCGGCTGATAGTACCCTGTAAGGGCTCCTAATCCAGGGATACAGGATGAGCAGTGTTTGTACTCCATGTTAGGAGCGGCTGCACATTGCATCTGTTCCTCATGTCAAAGGCGGCCATTTCTTTTGGAGCTAAGCCACTGAGTAGTGCTCCCAGTCTTAATGACAAAGGCAGACGCATTCTACTTCATCCAGTCATGATGGTTGTCAAACAGACACCATCAAGGGTCACAACTTGATACCCTAATATGATTGAGTGGAGATAAAGAAGAAGAAGAAGACTATTTTCTACTGCCCTTACTGCAATGGAAAATTAATGGGAGGGCCTGGCTCATCAGTGGTGAACCAGAACTGGCGAAACTGCCGGGAGGGTTCACCACTGATGAGCCAGTCCCTCCCATTAATTTTCCATTGCAGTAAGGGCAGTAGAAAAAATTGTTTAATTTTTAAAAGAATCATATGCATCTATAATAGTTTCAAATTCTCATATACAACTTATATATTTCCCTACATTTTTTATTTACCTGTTTATTATATATTACCCTTTTCTTTAACAATGGATTAGAAGAATCAATAAAAGTTCAAGAGAATAAGACCTAATCCAAATAATTTATTAGTGTGTGATGTTTCGGCAACAACATTGTCACCATCATCAGACAAAAGAATAAAAAAATATCAATAAAATAATATTGTCTATCATCATATTTTATTCAATAAAATTGTTTAAATTGTCAATAATGGTTCTTCATGATGATAATAAATCAGCTTTAAAATGAGAGGAATTTGAGCTACTAACTACAGAGTGAATGTGCACAACATGTAAATAAAGTCTTTTTTTAATTTTTATATATATTGAATTTACTTTTTCAAAAATTAACTTTTGAAGCAATGTTATGAAATTTCATTATTGATCTCATTATTTTTGGTTTCAATGACATTTCTTTTTTTACAAGATTATAATTAGAAAATTATTATTAAACATTAAACATCTACATATAAACAAACATAACCTATACACAAATTACAAAGTTCGATATAATTTTCGAAGTCAAAATCCTTATAATTTTGATATATAATGCATTTTTATACACTTAAAACTGCCTAGTTCTCTTTTATTAAAAGTATTTCAGTATTTTTTTATATATAATTGCTGATGTGATGTTGTGTTTACCCTCTTTATATACCAAGTAACATTTGTATCGTCTTAATTCCTGCTATTTATTAACAATACGTGTTGCCAGAAATTAAATTTATTTAAAAAGAGTATATGTGTAATTATTACTAGCATTTTTTAATTCTTGGAGCAGCTCAAATTGTTTTCATGTATTAATGTTTCTAAACAATGTGTCAATCTGCTTCAAATGAAGTAAGATATTTAGTTTGTAATCATTTGAAGAGTAAACAGAATAACAGCTGACCACACACTGGTAAAATTATAGCGCCTGACAATGATGAGGTGAAACTTTTTAGTATTATTGCGCATTGTAAAGTGCCTCGATTCTTCCGCTATTCACCTGGGATACTTGAACAATAAAATTAAGTTGTTAAAATATCTTACTTTTAAGAGTTAATTTAAAAATCCTATAAAATAAAATGTATTTAATTAATGTAATTAATAAGATATTTTAAGTTCAATCACGAACTCTTAGGTTTAGGCAGCCATTTTGGATATTTGGTCAAATATTTTTTATTTATTTTTATTTATTTTTTTTATATAAGAGGCGGTAAAAAAATTATGTGAGCTAGTGTTTATAGTTACTTTTCAAATTTAGAAATAATCGTGATGCAGTTTGTAAGATCGTTAATTTAAGTGATCACTATCAACTTTTGAAATATTTTATTGGCTCAACGTTTCAACTCTTGTCATTACGTTTTAGCAAAAAATGTAAGCAATATGTTCACATTGGAATCTTCTTTCATTATCTTGCTATTATGAAATTATTTACTTATATATAAAAGTTAATGTCTATTGTCTGTTTCGCGATAAACCCAAAAACTACTGAACCAATTGGTACCAAATTTTGCATGTCTCTTTTTATAAACCTAAGGAAAATTTTCGACAAATCTTGATTAGTATTTTTGGCTATTTATTTTTTTTTTTTTAATTTGAAGAACTTTTTTTACGCGAAGTAAATACGAGGCGAAGTAATAACACCAGGCCAATTAAGCGACTAATGAGCGTTGTACTTTTTTTTTCCCCAAGTTGCTTGCGTACTTTTTTTAAAATATCTTTTTATACAAGTGTTATTTTCTTTTACAAAAGTATTGAGTATTGTGAGAGAAATTTATATTACTAAGTTATGGTAAGTATGCAATTAAAAAAAACATTACAAAATTAGCGTTACTGTATGTAAATAATGGATTTCAGTATTTTTAATTTGTTTTTTTATCTCTTTAAAAAAAATCGTTTAAAATGCAGTCGCAGTCATTAGCAAACACATATGCTTACCTAATTTCCATGTACTCTTTCATTTTTTACAGAAAAATATTTGCATGCCAGTATTTTGGATTAATTTTTTTTTTATATAAACCTATTTTTCTTATTCTTACTGAGAAAAGGTGCATCGCAGTCACTCACTCAACTCAAACAATTTCAAGGGTTATTGCGCTGGGGCGGGTACCTGGGGGTAGGGGGAAAAGCTGCCATCTATTTAAACTATATTGAATTTGAAAAACTAAATGGATTGCAAAAATAATTAAATCAAATACTTAAACACTAATACAATTTTTGTCATCACACACACTTTTTGCCTGTGGTTTATGTGTTACTTCTGTATTGCTATTCTATGGCACTTCTGCTATTTATTATTGATGTACTTTCAGTATGAAGGAAATCGCACTGGGGGGAATTTTCAGGCGAAGCCTGGTCATTTGTCTAGTATTGCATAAAAAGGGAAATATCAAAATTGAAATATTCGACTTGGGCTTAGCTAGTCCATGTTAAGGAAATTTTCTTGTCCCTTGCAGAACGCTATCAACTTGGTCCTGGAATTCCCGGCCAGTCCTTCTGGTGGATAGCTATATAGCCTTGTAAATATATTAATTAGGATATTGTCTGAAACCTGTCTCCTCTTGTCACTCCGCAGGCACTCCATCGACTTTTTAGGCTCATATCATCATGGATAAGGGAATGGCATATGCTAAATAACACTCCAGTTTCTTGGGACACTTCTATTATTGTTATTCTCCAATTTTGAATCGCCAGGACTTCGATTTTTTCTAAACTTTCAGGAACACTCACTGTTTTTGGTCTTCCACAGAAGTTAGGTCATTTTTAAACCTTTTGAACCACTCACACACACACAAATGTTATTCTTTTAAAAAAGTCTTCTCCAAATGTTTTTGTAACAAATCTAAATTTCACTAACCAATTTACGATTCAGAAACAGAATTTCAAATAAGCATGTTATTGCTTTTAACGTATATTTCAATTAGCCATGCGCTTTTATATACTGCTGTTGAATATACCAGACCGCTTCTTAGAACTCTAATATTGTATTAGACGATTCTGCTTATATATGCTGCAATGAAGGGTGGAATCTTAGAAATGGTATTCAAGCAATCTATGGACATAAGCTTTTAGGACAGTAGAATTATATATAAATATTTGCATCGAGCAATGCTCTTCCGCAAACAATAAATACAAAGCCAGTTAGGCATAAATAATTATAAGGTGATAACCTGCCATCCATATAAAAGGAATGGAAGCATTTAAGCACAAATGTTTCTTTTAAATATAAAACTAACTTCTACTGTCCTTACTGCAATGAAAAAAATAATGGGAGGGCTTGGCTCATCAGTGGTGAACCCTCCAAGCTGTTTCGCCAATTTAATCTACCAGACCGCTTCTTAGAGCTCTAATATTGTATTAGACGATTCTACGTATATATGCTGCAATGAAGGGCGGAATCTTAAAAATGGTATTCAAGAAAACCATGAACATAAGCTTTTAGGACAGTAGAATTACATATAAATGGTCTGGTATATTAAATTGGCGAAACCGCTGGGAGGGTTCACCACTGATGAGCCAAGCCCTCCCAATATTTTTTTCATTGCAGTAAGGACAGTAGAAGTTTGCTTAAATGCTTCCATTTCTCATAATTGTCTATTATTTTAGAACTTTTTTCGTTTGTTGCTTTCTGAATTTTTTTTCTTATTACTGAAAGTTCCTGTTCAGAATTATCCTGCACGACTTCTATTCCTTTTTTTGTTCTCTCAGCAGCCATATATGGATTGCCTTATCCAAGTTCGTTTCAGGTTCACTTGAAGTTTTCTCTTGTGTAGTCGTTACAAATTCCTACAACAGCTCTGTCGTTAATTAGTTTGTCTTCCAAACTTTGAAACTTGCTCTTAGATGCTTGTAATCTTGTGATAAATCCAGTAATTTATTCTTCTTCGCTTTGTTGCAATTTAAATGCAATAGAAAAAATATATAAATATATAATTTATAAGAAAAATAAAAAAGGTATATCCTGATCAGGAGCACATGTTCTTCTCAGAAGACAGAACGCCATCTGGTGGAACAGAAATCAACTAAACATTGATTTAGCCTGTTCCCTGATATTTGGCCAACTTAATTTCTTGATAAATCAAGAAAAGCCACCCACGAATAATTTATATTTCTAAGATATTCCATAATGTAGTTAGTAAAACGCTTTTTGATTCTTCTGGAATCAGTACGAATTATATAAAAAAAATCAACATCACTTTCTATTATGGTCATAAACGATGCTACTTGAACCAAAAATTCTTTCTCTTTCATCTCCGTAGCTGTTTCATACCACTTTTATTGTTGAATTCAATATTCCCACCTTTCCTTGATTGGCATCAAAATGTTTTGGTACTTTCATATGGGCATGTTTTTATTTAGAGTTAAAGTTTGGAATATTCTATTCCTATTCTTAACTTGTTATTTTCACTTCTGACACCAAATGTAATATTATTTGTTTTCAATAATTAATGTTTATTATTTTATGAACTGATTATTAATTGTGATATTTATATATATTTTTTGATATTCTGTAAACTTCCCTCATTGCCTCTCTGGTATTTATAAAAATATTGATTCGTTTTTTTGACGTGACAACGTCTTAAATTAGGTTGCGGCTGGGAGTCACTTATGAAAAAGTGTAACGCCCGGTAACGTTACGATGAGTCATCGAACGAGAGTGCTGCGCGCGCAGCGCTAGAGAATTAGGCGCATTGAATCGGCGCATGCTTGTCTCTGTCTTTGTCTTTCTCGAACGTTCTTGGCGTTGGAAAAACAAGAAAGCGTCATAATACAAGTTCACACGTGTGGTTAAAGTATCGTCAGCTGTGTCTGTAGTGAAAATGTGGAGTGCTTAGATTCGTCATTTACAACAACTACAACAATAAAGGTAAATAATTGTACACTGATATTTCATTATCGTAAACTATGATTGATTGATTAATTGTTAGATTGACACAAAAGTTGAGAAACTGAGTTTATAGGTTATGTCATACTATTGATAAATGTTGATAGTGTTAAGTAAATTATTAGTTTAAAATTAATTAATTAATTAATTATTATTTCACAAATTTTAAATAGTTTCAAATTTATTTAGCAAAAAATTGAACCTTCGATCTGAATAAATGTTTTGATTTTCGAATTGATTCTTTAAAATTACAAATATTAAGAAAAAGTGGCAGATATAAGAAAACTTTATTTAAACTGTGTTGAGCAAGAATTTTAACATCTAATTTAAGTAAATGTTTTAATTTTCAACTTCATCATTTACAATTACAAATTTTATTTAATTTCAAATTTATTTAGCAAAAATTTGAACCTTCGATCTGAATAAGTGTTTTGATTTTCAAATACCAACGCGGCTGGTGGAGTGGCGATCTATCGTAAATTATCATCGACATCTACGGCGGAAGTGTTCCAAGTTGCGATTACAGACGTAACTCGTGTCATTAAAACCAAGGGTGACATGTGCATGACTGAAGTTACTTGCTTCGCCGCTAATACTAGCTTCAAGTTTATACTCGGTGCTGTATATATTCATCCAGGAGCTAGTATGCAGGATATTGGAATGTTACTATGGCAAGGACTCGGTCCGTACATTCACAACAGCCAGTACGTGCCACCGTTCGTGCAAGTTGATTCTTGTATACCGATTCTTCTGTGTGGTGATTTTAACAAAAACGTAAAGCCTGACAACTCGTTTCTTAAATTCATGAAAAATACGTATAATCTTGATTGCGTATCAAACGTTTCTAAGTCAACTACATTAAAAGGAACAACTATCGACTTGACTTTCGCAAGACACATTACAGCAGAAACACTTCCTTTCATTTCATATTTCTCCTATCATCGTCCTATCCTCAACAAAATCACTCAAATAGGAATTAGTTAAGTTTAAGTTTACATGTACAATGTTTTAGTAAACAAAATATATTTCTATAGTTAAAATTTGTGCAATTCTTATTTTCATTCAATTCCTTGTTCCTATTGTGCAATTTAATTATATTCATATCAATAAATATTCTACCGTTGTCACGTAAAATCTTCGCCCGTAAAACCGACTTTACAGGCAACCATTGTTTTGTCTTAAAAAAATTGCCCTATCACCCTTAAGTTTCTCTTTCCTATTTTTCTACGTGACAATATTATAATTTTGAAAAAAGGCATCTCCTTATCGTGCAACTGAAAGTTGCTGATGGCTTGCGCCATCTATCGGAATAAATATCAACTATTCTCGTTGATTTTTAATTATTCCAGAATTGGCCAATTTTTTTTTTTGGTCGTTGAGGTACATCTTGCACCACGCTGATGAGGGCCAACAGCCCGAAACGCGTCCGTGATTAGCTTGATTAATCAAGAATGGGTATTTGGCCAATTCTGGAATAATTAAAAATCAACGAGAATAGTTGATATTTATTCCGATAGATGGCGCAAGCCATTAGCAACTTTCAGTTGCACGATAAGAAGATGCCTTTTTTCATAATTATGCACCTTATCCCAGTACAATATCACATTTGTACTATTTTTTCACAATATTGTCAAGAAGCTCAGCGGCTCCAATCACAAGAGGCCCCATGGGACGTCTGTCAATCATCCCTGGACACCGGGTGTGAGGGGTTCTGGGGAATCTGGCCGGCGGGGGGAGCTGACGTCCCTCATTAGGATTAACTTTAACTTGGGGTGAGTCGTACTTTCTCTATCTCCCTATAAATACCCCTTATAATAAATTAATTATCCCAAAACTTGCCCTTGCTTTATTTATCTCCGCGACATATTTTATATTTGTTTATTTAAGTTTTTTTGTTATATTTATATACACAGTTGTTGTTTCTCTGAGACGCTTAATTTTGATTATTTACATGTTGTTGACAAATATTTTCTATTATACGAATATATTTTCACATATAGATGAAAAAAGAAACTTAAACGATATCACTACCATTATAAATTTGCTACCTCAGGATTTGCATATCATCCAATGGATCCCTTTGAACATTGGACTACCCAAAGAATGCTGATATCCTAGTAAAAGCATCTGCCCAGTTCAGTAATAATCCATATTTTGACTTCTTCAAGTCAAGCCAGAGAAAGACTGAATGAGTACTTCTTCATTCTCTCTCAAAGGTGATAGCTATCTGATATACCTGGATGGACAATCGATGTCAACCTACCATATAGGGATGCTACCGGTTTATACCACTAAAAATCGGGACACATGAAGCTATTATATTCGATTCCATTTTTGCTTTATATGCATTAGGAAAGGAAGATGTAACCTTTTAACCATCTAATCTCATGCATGAGAGCCACCAGGCATGACTTGTACTAAAAATCCACAACTAATAATAGAGATAATTCATATAAATAATCTCCTGTGTGATAACCCTTTTAGAATATAAATGGATAGAATTTCTATATCATTACATGCTGGATATATGATTAATATTTATGAATATTGTTTTTACCTTTAAATTTCATTCCTCGAGAATGTCGCGGCCATATACTTCTTGGTTGATTTTGACCTCCTGATCCACGAGTCTTGCCACTGGCGCAAATCCCGGCCCATACCATAATCGACTGCGGATTTTGGCGGTGTTCGACGATGGCCGACGTGCCGTGAGCCTCAGCGGATCAGGTTCTGTCGTTTCGGTGGTTGTGCGCCTGCTCGAGGGTGAACAGCTTCTCGTCCGCGAAAAGGATGTGCTCCCATTGCTGACCAGTGGCCCGATGCTTGAGTTGGCGACATCTCTCCAACCGTACGCGCTTGCTCTAATACGTGAGGAGCTGAACTTTATGGAGCTCGTACGCTTTGATGTTGAGTTCCTTTTTCGCTATTCGATGTACCGACGATTAGCTTATGCTGGTCTCACGGGCGAATTTTCTCAAAGACACACTCGAATTTAGTTTAAGTCGCTTTTTTTATGATCTTACAGTTGGCGTAGTGTTGGCGGTGCGCTTTCTTCCTCTTCCGACACTGTCGCCATCATGGCCAAACTCATTGAAGCGATGAATGATGGCCTTGGACACAGTTTGCTGAGGCAGCCAATTTTACATTGACGTTTTCCTTGACGAAACAACTCAATAATTGCACTACGTTTGTTTGACATCCTAAAACACGACAAAATAAGTCAGCACAAAGTCGAAACTTAACATAATGATGCATAAAAACACGGATAATCCGACAAAACATTAATTATTGAGATTGAGGTTTTGATAAGGAATAAAGTAACAAATGTTATATAAAGGACGGAAAGATAATAACTGAAAAAATATTGAATTAGAAAGAACAAGACGCTCAGAATGGGCAAAATCACAAAATGATGAGGAGAAGGATATAATCATAACTACGATATAAAGGCGTTATGGCGGTCGTGATGAAGAGAGAATATCACAATGATAAAATCATAATCTTCCTTAATGACGATATGAAGAATTTCGGGAGGATCCAACTATGACTGGAAGTATCAAAATTTATTATACAAATGAGATCAATAGAGCCATTGATAAAAGAAAATGGAATTAAAAGATGTTGGCTCTTGGCTCCATTTCTGTCTGTTTGGGTGTTGCTCAGGACTAGAGACACAAAACAGAATATTTTAGATAAAAAGGAAATAAGGTTAACAAGAAATATGCAAGCATTTGTTACCCAGAAATTATTCGAAAAAGGCAAACTAGCTTTTGGGCAAAGAGTTTTTTTTCCATATAATAAAGAAACTCTTTGCCCTTTATTCAAACAATGTTTTAAAAAGGCTATAACTTCCACACATTTATTGAACTTATCCGACATTAACGGAACGAAAGACAGACGTATCAAGGCTATTTTAAAAAATATTTTTTTCGGGTGATAAATATAAACCAAACCAGAAAGTGCGGTCTCCCAAAGTGGAGATCCAATTTCTTATTATAGCAGAATACTTATAATCTATGTTGTTGTCGTGTTCAATGAAGAGCCTCAGATGTCTCCATGCATCTCTATTAGAGAAGTTGCAATGCTTCTATATTGGGTGGGTTAAGCTGCTGCTCTGGGTCCATGTCAATTTTCTGTAAGGCTGTGGCCATTGCTGGGCATGAAAATATGTGGGTAGGTGTTAGTTCCATACCAGGACAATTGTTGCATGTCCTGTAGGTTCTTGTGCCATCTGGATGTATTGTCATTACCCCTATAACCTATGTAGGGTATATAATATTGCGGCATTTATACATGATCTGAAGCTCTCCTCTATTTCTCAAGTTGAGAAAACACAGCATTAAAGGGGTAGAAGAGCTTGTGACTCGTGGCTCGTGGAGACCGCGCCACGGGCAGAGAGAGATAATAAACATAACTTCTTTGGAAGTGTTTTAAAACTTAACGTCTAAGTTTATTTTTGGAAAGTTAAATAAGTCAGTGTTACTTTCTACGCGACATCTTTGGTGGAGATTCCGGGTAAATTCAAGACGGCACTTAGAAGGAGCTTCCGACTGCAAGGCCTACAACCCCAGTACTGATTTGAGGATCTGCCAAGCAGTACAAAGATGGTGACAACTGAAGCTTCTGGGACTTCCGAAGTTTTCGGAGCAAATTCTGGACAACAATCTCACACCTGTCATATTCCAAGGAATCCTCCGACATTCTCTGGCGAGAGTGCTCAAGATCCCCAGAAATGGATCAAAATGTTTGAAAGGGTCGCAAAATACAACAAATGGGATGAGACTCAAAGGCTTGCCAATGTTGTATTCTACCTCGAGGGAACAGCCGCCCAGTGGTTCGATAACAACGAGGACATCATTAATTCATGGACTCAATTCAAGACTGATCTTTGTGAAGTGTTTGGGCAAAAAGAAGAGCTTACTCGACGAGCCGAAATGACACTAAAGACCAGAGCTCAAAAGCCTGGAGAGACAACCGAATCTTACATTCAAGAAATCCTATCACTGTGCTCACGAGTTAATCCTGTAATGGAGGAGGAAGAAAAAGTTGGACATTTGATGAAGGGGATTGCCGAAGATTTCTACCAAGCTCTAATTGTCAAAGATCCCACAACTGTTGACGAGCTGGTGAAATTTTGCCGACAGCTAGAGAACATGAAACAACGCCGCATCAAAAGAACACGTTATGAAAGATTACCGAACGTGACTCCGATCTCGTCGGACTTTGAAGAAGATTTGGCCCTAAAGATTCGACGGATTGTCCAGGAGGAGTTGCAAAAGATTATGCCTAAAATGACCGAGGTGGAACCCTTTGGGGCAAGTGACGTGAATTCATTGGAGGCCATAGTTAAAGAGGAGGTGCAACAAGTACTCGCCCCAATTACAAGGCGAAATATTCAATCTCAAAGAAGGAGAACGTTTGTACCAAGATTTCGAAGAGAAGATGACTACACTCCATATGCCCCCAGAACATCTGACCAATGGCGAACGGTTGATAACCAACCTATCTGTTTCCATTGCGGGAAGCCAGGACATGTCTTACGTTACTGTCGAGAAAGAAGACGTACTTTTGAGGAGGCCAGATCAAGAAGAACACTTCCATCAGCCGACAATGCAACCCCACAAAGACCCTACGATTTAAATGACGATTTTCCAACTCTCCCTAGACCCGGAGGTTTTGGCCGCAGCGCATCACCATATCCAGGCAGAGGAAGGATGCCAAGACGAAGAAGCCAATCGCCAGGGGCAAGTCGTTTGTCAAGCCGCTCACCCCGACGCCAAAATGAGGAAAATTAGGATGCGCGACCTATATGGGGGGTGAGGCCGCAGGTTTTGAAAATCCTCCATCATCGACGTCTGCTAAATTAAAACGGAATTGTATAAAAGGGAACATTAATGGACTGGAAACTACAATATTGATAGACTCGGGCGCAGATTATTCCGTGGTTTCAGAAAAGTTTAGAAGACTTCTGAGAATTCCATTTTTTGTTGAATCTGGACCAGTCGTTAAAGTCGCCAATGGAAAGCTTGTTAACACTTTGGGAAAATGTTCACTAAAGGTCCATATCAATGATCTCACCACAACCTTTGAATTCATCGTGATTCCTGATTGCAGCCACGACATAATTTTGGGGTGGGATTTCTTCAAAGCAACGAGAGCGGTTATTGATTGTGGTCATCAAGAATTGTATTTGGAAGAAACACTACCAATAAATGATGACCAAATTAATCTTGATGTATACTCTGCTGATAATTATGTAATTCCACCTAAGTAAAGTTGAAAGATATCAGTAGTGGGTACACCACTTCAGGAAAATAGAGATGTTTTAATCTGCCCAAATTGGGAACTATCAATAAGGAAGGAATTTATGATACATTCCCTTCTTACAACATTTCAGCAAGGGAAAGCAGATTTGTGGATAGCAAACGGAAACTCGAAACCGCTGATGATCCCTTCGCGTATGGCCCTTGGCACCATGAGCGATGTTGATGTTGGCTCCATATGCTCCTTGAAATGCGATGAATTAATTCAAGAAGAAGAGATGTGGACTACCAAATTGGACCAGAAGATAGAAGCAATGATCGACTCGAATCTTACTGAGGATCAGCAAAATAAGATGATGAATGTTCTTAAGAAATTTTCGAATGTCTTTGATTTTTCTGGGAAGTCCCAACCTGCCCGAAGTAAAATAAAGCATAAGATTGACACGGGTGATCACGCTCCAACAAAACAGAGGCCTTACCGAGTGTCTGGAATGGAGAGGAAAATCATTCAGCAGGAAGTTGACAGAATGATGAAACAAGATATAATTCAATTTTCTGAAAGTCCTTGGTCTTCGCCTGTAGTACTTGTGAAGAAAAAAAATGGGTCTTGGAGGTTTTGCGTTGACTATCGACGACTTAATAAGATCACCAAGAAAGATGTTTATCCATTACCATGGGTTGATGATGCTTTGGATAATTTATCGGGAGCCAGATATTACTCAAGTATGGATTTAAGAACTGGCTATTGGCAAATTGAAGTGGATGAGCATGATAGAGAGAAGACGGCATTCATTACACCTGATGGACTATACGAATTTAGGGTAATGCCATTTGGCCTCTGTAACGCCCCAGCTACATTTGAGAGGATGATGGATACCGTTTTGAAAGGACTAAAATGGAACATCTGTATTTGCTATTTGGATGATATAGTGGTTTATGGTCCTTCGTTTAAAGAACATCTAAAAAGGTTAGAAGTTGTTCTGGAATGCCTTCAACAATCTGGATTGAATGTGAACCATGAAAAATGTTTATTTGGCTCAAGACAATTAAAAATACTAGGACACGTTGTCAATGAAAATGGAATACATCCAGATCCCGAAAAGGTTGAAGCCATTTTAAAATTTCCATCTCCTAAAAGTATACCTGATATTAGAAGTTTCTTAGGACTGTGCTCCTATTATAGACGATTTGTGGAAAACTTTTCCCACAAAGCTAAACCTCTGAATGACCTTTTGAAAAACAATGTCCAATTCTGTTGGAATAAAGAAAAAGAAAATGCCTTCGAGATCCTTAAAGAAGCTTTAACCTCTGAACCTGTTCTTGGGCACTTTATTGAAGACGCCTAGACCCATATACACACCGACGCCAGTGGATATGGCATTGGAGCAGTGTTGATCCAAATACAAGGAGGTGCTGAAAGACCAATAGCTTATGCATCCAGGACCCTAACAAAGGCTGAAAAGAATTATTCTACGACTGAAAAAGAACTGCTTGCGGTTGTTTGGGCCACATCCAAATTTAGACCCTACCTTTTTGGCCGAAATTTCACAGTTGTTACAGATCATCATTCACTGTGCTGGCTTGCAGGACTTAAAGATCCTTCCGGACGACTCGCTAGATGGGCGCTCAGACTGCAAGAATTTGACATCACCGTAGTCTATAAAAGTGGGCGCAAACATAAAGACGCCGACTGTTTATCAAGGAACCCTGTACCAGAAGAGCAAGAAGACTTCCCAAATATAATATCGATCATCGATATTCGTGCAGAACAAAGTCGAGATCCCAATTTAGCAAAGATCATAGACAAAATCGAACAAACTGGACCTTTTAAAGGCTTCGAAGTTATGGACGGAGTATTTATAAAAGAAACTACGAGCCATATGGAAGGCAACGGCTTCTTGTACTTCCAAAGCAAATGCGGCTGGAAATCCTCAAAAATCTTCACGATGCACCTACTGCTGGTCACTTGGGTTTTGCCAAGACTTATGATCGGGCACGTAAAAGATTCTTTTGGGGAGGAATGTATAAGACCATTCGTCAGTATATAGCGCATTGCAGAGAGTGCCAGCGCAGGAAAAGTGTTCCACAACGACCGCCTGGACAACTTATGCCTATCCCACCGGCAAATTTTCCTTTTCAAAAGATAGGAATGGATTTATTAGGGAGATTTCCTGTTACGAATCAGGGCAACAAATGGATTATTGTATGCACTGAATATATGACGCGATTTGCAACTACAAAGGCGATTCCAGACGCAGGAGCCATGGAAATTGCTAAGTTTATTGTCGAAGAAATTATTCTCCGACACGGAGCTCCTCAGCAGATCATCACCGACCGTGGCACGAACTTTATGTCCCAAATAATTAAGGAAATAAACAATTTAAGTGGAATAAGTCACTTCAAGACTACAGCCTATCATCCGCAGACTAACGGTTTAACTGAAAGATTAAACAAAACATTGACCGACATGTTGTCCATGTACGTTGACGTGGAACAGAAAAACTGGGACGAAGTTCTGCCATTTGTAACATTTGCTTATAACACCGCTAAGCAAGAAACTACAGGCTTCAGTCCCTTCTTTCTAGTTCATGGCCGCGAGGCCGAAACCACTTTAGATTCACTCCTTCCATATCACGACAATGATAATGTTGGTGATTATGTTCAACACCTCATTACCACAGCTGAAGAAGCCCGACACCTTGCACAACTACATCTCTATCGAGGTCAAGAAAAAGACAGAGTATACTACGATAGGAAACATCGACCTGTGGATTATAATGTGGGAGATCTAGTGTGGCTCTTCATTCCAGTGAGAAAAGTTGGACTCTCAGAAAAACTGATTAAGAAATACTTCGGTCCCTACCGTATTACAAGAAAATTGTCCCCCGTCAATTACGAAATTGAGGCCATTTCTGACTCTCCAAAACATCGTAAAATAAGAGATACAGTACATGTACTTAGAATGAAGCCATATTTGGATCCACTACTTCAAGAAGAAATATCTGACTCAACTCCAAACGAGGAACTTGTTCTGAAACAAAGATTCTCCGACCCAGAACCGATATCAGGCCCTGTGACAAGATCAAGAGCTGGACGGACGCAAATTGGTCAATAGCCTTCAATTGAACAACGGGACGCTGTTTCTTTTCAAAGGAGGGAAAAGTGCGGCATTTATACATGATCTGAAGCTCTCCTCTATTTCTCAAGTTGAGAAAACACAGCATTAAAGGGGTAGAAGAGCTTGTGACTCAGGCTCGTGGAGACCGCGCCACGGGCAGAGAGAGATAATAAACATAACTTCTTTGGAAGTGTTTTAAAACTTAACGTCTAAGTTTATTTTTGGAAAGTTAAATAAGTCAGTGTTACTTTCTACGCGACAATATTATACCGATATACTTATGGGGATGTGCATAATTATCATATAACTTTGTAAATTCAAATTTCAATATTCCTCTTTTTACCGTTTCTTTTCTATATTTCTCAGGAGGATTTTATATAAGACTAAAGGTCTTAATAGAGATATTGGTTGATTGTGGTGCTCCTATTAAAACAGTAGCTGATAAAGTTTAGGGCTTTCCATATAAATATAGAGGGTCATTCAAGTTGAATGTTGACAAAATGTTCTTTCCTTGTACACGTTTATTACACACACCCCACTATTTCTGAGAACCATTGATGATGCATTATTGGTAAAGAAGGAAGGATTCGCGAGTTGAAGATATTTTCTTTAATTTTCTTAGCAGAACAAATAATAACAAAGAAAGTTATAGAAAACGACGAAGGGGGAGGGGCGCGCGATAAAGTTATATAAAATATAAAAGAGTTATGGCATATATATATTTAGGGAAGAGGCGTGGAGGATATTGTCTGAACGGATTGATTTCACGACATGCGAGGCGGGGTGCTGGCCCCACCCAGGTCGGGGGATATAAGCAGCGGCGGCACCGGGGTCTGTCAGTCAGCCATGTTCCTCGCCGCCCTCTGCTGCCTCGTCCTGGCCGTCCAGGCCCACCAGCCACACTCGCCCAAGCCTTACAAGTTCGGCTATGAGGTCGACGACGGCTACTACAACCGCCATCACCACAAGGAAGAATCTGATGCCTATGGGGAGAAGACAGGATCCTATGGGTACACTGACGCCAATGGCCTCTTCAGACACGTATCTTACATTGCTGATCATCATGGATTCAGGGCGTATGTGTCGACTAACGAGCCTGGGACTGCTCCTCAGGATCCTGCTGATGTCAAACTGTATGCCAAGCCAGTGATGGTCTATCACAAGCCCGCTTACTACAAGCCTGAGCCCGCCCACTACAAGCCTGAGCCTGCCCAATACAAGCCTGAGCCTGCCCACTACAAGCCTGAGCCTGCCCACTACAAGCCTGAGCCTGCCCACTACAAGCCTGAGCCCGCATACCATAAGCCAGAACTTATTCACTACAAGCCAAAAACCGCCCATTACAAGCCAGAGCCCGCTTACCATAAGCCAGAACCCCTCCACTACAACCTAAAGATTGCTCACTACAAGCTTGAGCCCGCCCACTACAAGCCAGAGCCCGCTTACTACAAGCACGAGCCTGTCCACTACAAACCAGAGCCTGCACACTACAAGCCAGAGCCCGCCCACTACAAGCTAAAGTTCGCCCATTACAAGCATGAGCCCGCCTACTAGAAACCAAAACTAAACTATGAACCTTTATCTCCTTGTATTTAAGAACATATGTAAATAGTTACAAATTCGATTTATTTACGATGACTTAAGATGACATTTGTTAATAAATAAAGTTTTATTTTTATTTAGAATTATCCATTTTATAATCACACAAATCATAATAACGTCAATGCCTGCAGCAAATTCTGTCTTAAGCGGTTACTCAAGGAACTGTGACAAAATGGTTGTCTGCAACTTAGGGTAGGTTTTAATGTGCACATAAAACTTACAAATAGGTGGCAACACAACTGAATGCTTCAATAATTAAGATATGAGTTTTTGTGTGCTTGCAATAAGTTCTTTTATTAAATCAATAAGCGGGCGAGATTTCTAACCAAGGATTCTTCAACGGGCTACCAAATAACATGGGACAATGCGATGGTAGAGTTATATATACACAACTCGTATATTAATGTGGTATTTTACTAGCCCATCCAATATTGTCATTTAATATAGAATTATAAAATACAGAATAAGGATCTACATGGAGGGTCAGGCAGAACATATTACCTATTCTTCAATCAGGTGAAGCAAGGAGTAGCATCCTGATTCCCAGACAATTTGTATAACCTTCTTAATACGCCCGTGGAAGAGTTATAGAACTGGAAAGATTGTGTTTTATTAACTGTTTCAAGAAATGTAAACAAAAAAAGTTTTTGCAGGAAATCGGGAAGTATTTTAATATAAAAAGTCTGTAAGTTCTCACGATATCTTTTATATACCAACCCCAAATTTTAAATTAATTTGATACTCTACGTTCCTCTGCCACCTTTATCAGAAGGAAAGTTTAGTTTGTGGCCTCTATTATAAGAACCTCAATTAGAGAAGTCTTCTATTAAAAGTCATCTATCAGAATTCCTCTATTTGAAGTTCTTTATTAGAAGTAAGTCCTTTATTAGAACTCCTCTATTAGAGAGTGAGAGAGAGGGAAAATTTCACTTTAGAAGTTCTATATTAGAACTAAGTCTTCTATTAGAACGCCTCTATTAGATGTTCACTATCAGAAGTTCTTTATTAGAACTATAAGTCCTCTATTAGAAGTTCAAACTATCCTTGATAAAAGAGGACAGAGAAACGTGTATTGTTTAAAATTAAATTGAAGCTAATTGATGTGTGTCGCAATCCTCGACAACAACTGTATATAAGCTTCCTGAAACATATGCCATCATTTAGTACATTTTTTTGCACATATACAAAAACTGATTTACAACAGGCATTGTGTGGATGAAGGGATTGGATTGAAAAGTTGTGTTGATTGGATCGTATTAAAGAAACTCTTCGCATTTGTTTTATAGAAACCTTAATACGCTTAACCAACAAACAACCTCGGGATTACCTTACATTAAAATATTGGGTTTATAAAGAAATTCTATAGAAAAATCCTACCGATAACTATATATACTATTATTGTTTCACATTACCGATGAAGGAAATATCGTAAAAAATTTCAAAAATATTTAATTAATAAGGCATATATTGGATCAAAAAATGATTTATTTTACCAATATTTCAGTTTTCTTTAAAAAAAAATAGACACTTCGGCCAGTTAAAGTTTTATTTTCTCAAAGTTTCAACAAAAATCTTTTGTCTTCGTCAGGAGAAATAAATAAAAATACAGCATTTGGCAAGGCGTTATGAGAACAATTTTTAACACCTTTCCAAATTCTGTATTTTTATTTATTTTCCTGACGAAGACAAACGATTTTTGTTGAAACGTTGAGGAATTGGACGTAGTATATATATATTTTTAAAGAAATATGAATGTCGGCCAGGCAGCCTCTATCTTCATGATAATATTTCAGTTGGCTGAACGCCAACCTTTTTCAAGGTATTACAACAATTTGTGTTAACAAGAAACTCAGCGCCACATAACATCAATAGAATTAATTTTTCAATTAAAAATATATATTTGGTTGAATAATGAACAATTATAAAAAAGTCTGAGAGATGCAGAGTAAGCATGGTCAGCAAGATGACGCGGTGAAGTTGCAGTTTGGAGCGGTGTAGAAGTTCAGTTATCAGGCAGCCAGCACTCGGTAAAATGGCCGTACTTAGAGCAATGTTTGGGAGACATCCGATATTTTTAATCATTTGGGCCCTGTGCACTCTCAGCTTCATCGTCCTCTGCTCCATCCGTCTTCTTTCACCCTATCACGGTGGTGAGTACCAACTTTCCTGCAACCTACATATCTCTCTTCTATATCTTGTTAAATATAGAGCAATCCATTTATGATATTTAAAATAGAAGCATATTTTGGATCAATAAATTTATTAAAATTCAATATTTCAACGAGGCTGTTCGCCTATCTTCTTCTCAGAAAAATTCAAAAACCTTCTAAGCTTGTAATCGCATCACGCGGATAATAAGCTTACAAGGTTTTTGAATTTTTCCGAGAAGAAGATAGGCGAACAGCCTCGTCGAAAAATCTCTCTATATGTACGAAAATATACATTTCATATTATAATTCCTGAAAGATTTCAATAAAAGAATAGAACAAAAAACGTAACGATTCTTTGAATACAGGATTTATTTTAAGAGAAATCTCTCTCTTCAGACATGGTTAAATTCCAGAGAATGAGTTGATGATCCTTCTATCTGTTTCTCCTTAACCATCCAATGGTTTGTGCCTGGTAGTATTCCTATCCTCTTAGAACTTCCATTCTATGGATAGTCTTTTGTCGAAATTGTCCATGGATTCCATTCTCGGCCTTTTGCCAAATTTTCCTTCCATACATCCATACATTTATGAAGTCAAGACGTTCTCAATAACGCCTTTTCCTCATAATTCTTCCGTGATGCCATCCATCAAGGCAGGCGCCTCCAAGATCCTGGATATTGTTCTTTTGCTAGAACCCTTGCTGGTGTTTCACAAGCTACCCTCAGGTTTCATGTCCTTCCCTTTATTTATGCAACGACAACATCGACTCAACTACTGACTCACGCCCACCATGATAAGTAAGAAGATGATGTGTGTGTGTCGGCAGAAAGTTCTATATTTTGCTAAATTCACATTTTTTAACGCAACTCATCAAATGTTGTAGAATTCTGCTACATAAATGTAAAATAGCATTATCTGATTCATATACAATTTAATTCTGTGTGCTTTGAAAATATATTTCTTTCTCTTAAACATGTATGTGTAGTTAAAAACTATACTGGAAAATTCCCCCATTTTTTGTGTAAATTAGATAGTATTTTTGAAATAACCAAGCCTTTCTGGAATTTATGATGTTTACTAAAATCTTGTCGGATTGACGATCCCGTAAATTTGGTGAAAATGAAATAATGAATTGTTGTGCGAGAGTGTGAATAGATTTTTTAATTTTGATGTTTGCATGGAGAAACAAACGACGTCATATAGACTATGAAAAAATAATCGGCAGAGAGTAAACATACTAAGAGAAATTTGCATTTCCTGATTTTGCAAATAAAAGTTGCTGATGGCTTGTATGAATATCAATGATTAGTTGATATTTATTCCGACAGAAGGCGCAAGTCATCAGCAACTTTTAGTTGAACGATCAGGAAATGCCTTTTTCTTAATTCATCCATCTGATCCCTGTACAATTTCACTTTTGTATTATTTTTCAGAGAGCAAATATAGGTTGAAGATATATTTATTTATTTATTTCATCTCAATTTGCAGGTGTTACATTCGAGCACAGCTCGCGAGTCACCTTGTCCAGATTATTTACACATGGAGAGTTGTAATGCTGGAGTGGCCCCCCGAACCTTACAGGAGGGCAGTTGTTGGGTGTTTGGCTGTCAGCTAGCCATTGGGTCCAGGTCGTCGGATTCGGTGGCTGAGGTCACCTTGATTTTGAACAATTTCTTGTATAGTTGGATTTGATGATTTTTGAAATTGCGAGAATAGTCTTGTCGCAGAGTCTTGATAAATCTCTTCTATATTAGGCTGGTTGAGATCTTCTTTGAGAATTTTGTTTGAAAGATTGAATGGGGCTCCTATAGTGGTTCGTAAGCAAATCCTCATGAAGGCATCTATTCTTTTTTTATCCGTAGGTGTGATATATTTGCCCCAGAGTGGTAGTGCGTACGTGATGATGGGTAGAATACAGGTTGAAGATAGAGGCTGCCTGGCTGGCATTAATAGCTCTTCATAATAATGAATACATCGGCCAAAAACTAAAAAAAAAAAAAAAAGGTTTTTCACTGACCGAAGTGCTCATTATTATAAACAACTATACCAAACAAAGTTATTAATTTGTAAACATAAGTATTTGCAATAATAAAGCTCCAGACTCTTGTTTGGTCATTCTAAAAGGGTTGTCAAGTGTTATTTGGACCATGGTGGAATTTTTTTAAAAACAACAATAAATAAATATGGCTATAAATAAATAAATAAATAAAAACATTTCATTAGAAATATCAATAATAAAAAATAAATTTATGGTAATTGGGGGTCAAATAATCTTCTATTCTGAAATATTTGCTTGAAATTCTCAGAGAGAGAAAAAAAAAAACAGTTTTGGCCAATTTTTAAATATCTAGAGTTTGTTTCACTCTCATTGGATCATTGGGAGACATCATTTGGTAGCAACCGATGCAATTTTTAAATTTCAATTCATGATAAATGTACTTGGTATTTTTATACCCCTAATTAAATATTCGCCATAGATTCAGGTATTGTAAACTGAGACAGCTAAACAGCGGAGTGGAGTGTCCAATTTGCATATGTCACTAGATGTCGTCATCAGTTTTGTACATGTCCACAACGATTGCCGAGTCTTACTAGCGTTGCCAAACTCACTGATTTCTTAATAAAACTTGCTGATTCCTTTTATAACGTTTCGCTTTTTTTTTAAATAAAAAACTCGTCGAAATATGGAATAGAATGAAAATATCTAAAACGTATTTGAGGGAACCGGAGAAATTATTTCTATATATATCTGATAAATTAAAATAGATAAATTTCAAGAAAATAGATCAACTCTATGGAATTCCTTTTTTTAACAATAAAATGCTTATTACTATAGCTTTAACACCACGTGAAAAGTATACAATGGCTAATTTGCATGAAACTATTATCCGAATATGACCCGCGGGCATATAGAGAGAGAGAGAGAGATATGCAACAATAGTTTAAAAAACCGAATATCATTTGCATATGTACATTTAATATAACTTTAAATCCCACACTATGTACTTCTAATATGTGTAAGATAAAAAATAAATTCAATGGTTAATATGCTAATCTTAAATAAATCGTTTTTTTCCCTAATAATCCATCAGGCTTTACAACAATAATAAAAAATCCCAATGCCAATCGTCACTAAGCCCCGCCGTACATAATATTAAAAAAAACTTATTTACAAATATAAAAATTAAATTTTATTGCCCTCTATCGTTAAAATTTTACACAAATAAATTTACTGGCAATGCGTTTCTTTTTTAAATCTCTACAGACCTTACTGCAATGATATGATTTAATGAATGAGAGGGCTTGGCTCATCAGTAGTGAACCCTCTCAGCGGTTTCGCCAAATTAATCTCTAGACCGCTCTACTATTGTATTGGTGGTGTATTGTTTAGTGAACTATGGACATAGGCTTATAGGTCTGTAGAGGTACATACATATAAATTTCAAGGTATTGCATCGAGCAAAGCTCTTCCGCGCAAAACATGTTTTCATAACCATTATATATTAGTAAATTAAATTTTATTGCCCTCTATCGTTAAAATTTTACACAGATAAATTTACTGGCAATGCGTTTCTTTTTTAAATCTCTACAGACCTTACTGCAATGATATGATTTAATGAATGAGAGGGCTTGGCTCATCAGTAGTGAACCCTCTCAGCGGTTTCGCCAAATTAATCTCTAGACCGCTCTACTATTGTATTGGACTGGTTTTGTTATATACCCTGCATTTTCTATGGAAGGCAGCTAAATGGTGTTTAGTGAACTATGGACATAGGCTTATAGGTCTGTAGAGGTACATACATATAAATTTCAAGGTATTGCATCGAGCAAAGCTCTTCCGCGCAAAACATGTTTTCATAACCATTATATATTAGTAAATTAAATTTTATTGCCCTCTATCGTTAAAATTTTACACAAATAAATTTACTGGCAATGCGTTTCTTTTTTAAATCTCTACAGACCTTACTGCAATGATATGATTTAATGAATGAGAGGGCTTGGCTCATCAGTAGTGAACCCTCTCAGCGGTTTCGCCAAATTAATCTCTAGACCGCTCTCTCTCATATCATTGCAGTAAGGTCTGTAGAGATTTAAAAAAGAAACGCATTGCCAGTAAATTTATTTGTGTAAAATTTTAACGATAGAGGGCAATAAAATTTAATTTACTAATATATAATGGTTATGAAAACATGTTTTGCGCGGAAGAGCTTTGCTCGATGCAATACCTTGAAATTTATATGTATGTACCTCTACAGACCTATAAGCCTATGTCCATAGTTCACTAAACACCATTTAGCTGCCTTCCATAGAAAATGCAGGGTATATAACAAAACCAGTCCAATACAATAGTAGAGCGGTCTAGAGATTAATTTGGCGAAACCGCTGAGAGGGTTCACTACTGATGAGCCAAGCCCTCTCATTCATTAAATCATATCATTGTAGTAAGGTCTGTAGAGATTTAAAAAAGAAACGCATTGCCAGTAAATTTATTTGTGTAAAATTTTAACGATAGAGGGCAATAAAATTTAATTTACTAATATATAATGGTTATGAAAACATGTTTTGCGCGGAAGAGCTTTGCTCGATGCAATACCTTGAAATTTATATGTATGTACCTCTACAGACCTATAAGCCTATGTCCATAGTTCACTAAACACCATTTAGCTGCCTTCCATAGAAAATGCAGGGTATATAACAAAACCAGTCCAATACAATAGTAGAGCGGTCTAGAGATTAATTTGGCGAAACCGCTGAGAGGGTTCACTACTGATGAGCCAAGCCCTCTCATTCATTAAATCATATCTGCAGTAAGGTCTGTAGAGATTTAAAAAAGAAACGCATTGCCAGTAAATTTATTTGTGTAAAATTTTAAATATAAAAATGTTTAAACTTCCTTATAACAAAATGACCAACGTGCGAGTCAATAAAGAATGACAGAAGTCAAGTAGCTGACAAAGGAACAATTGGAGACTTAACGCCTTAATTCAGTGGATTACTCAGCCCCGATATTCCAGAAACATCTCATTGGTTACGGGACTGGGTCATTAACTATGACGCTCATCTTAGGGGAGACACAGTTTTTATAGGTCCGGGGATCCGAACGAGTGTCGAAAATAAGCCAGCCCAAGTCACGCTTCTTTCCTTTGTCAGCTTTGGCATCTGTCTTTGCTATGGGGTTTGGAGTGTCTCCTATTTCCTATAAGCTGTAAAATTTTGGTGACTTACGACTGCCCCCTTTATCACACATATAAATACACTCATGGACAAAACTTTAGTAAGTTTTGTACATTTTAGCATATATATATTGGGATTCAAGCAATAACTCTGAAAGATATCTAATAGAAGTGACTTTTATTAAAAGACACACGAGATAACCAAGTGTGAACAAAATTGTCTCAGTCTCCTCCAAAAAAAAAAAAAAAAAAAAAACAGATGACCGGCGATATTAAAGATTTTCTTCTTCCTTAAATTTTGTCCATGAGTGTGGTGTCACCATCTCCTGCAAGGTTCTGAGGTGGTGAAATGGTGCGCTATATATTTAATATTGTGTCAATAAAATTCTTTGGTCTTTGTGTTTTTTTAATGTTGTTTTTTAAAAACACGATCAAAGTTAAAAAAAATTGAATTTGGGTTTTTAAAAGTATGTTTCAAAACCGATTTTTGGTCTTAAATGCGATTGATATTAATTCAAATTAGTTTTGAAAAATTAAAATTGTATTTGGGATTTAGAACAAGAAAATATTAGTTATCCTAACTACGGTAGGTCTTAAAAATAGAGAATATACAAAAATGTTTATGTTAGTGTAAGGCTAAAGAGATTGAGATGTATTGAGAGAAGGGGATCCATCTATAATAGGATGTGTGAAACAGAAGTTCTGACCTGAGAGGAGGTGGTGGTTTAGCAAGCCATTCTGGAGTTGGGAGAATGCTGCTGATCTCCGAATGATAATCGTCTGGAAGGGAAGTTCACGAACAGAATAGGAGGCGGTTCCTTTATGTCCAGTGAACTTCTTATTCTATCCCCTATTATACAATGCACTAAGGAAAGAATATGGCCATCTCCGGTAACTATTCAAACAGATATACCTCGGAAAATAGTATAAAAGTGGATTTTTACTTAGAATAGGCATGGTTGGCTTCTCTTGAGTTCTCAAGAAAGGGTATTTTAGGCCAATATTCTGGAATAATAAATAAAAAAAATCAACGATTAGTCGATATTTATTCCGACACACGGCACAAACCATTATCAACTTTTAGTCTCACGATCAGGAAATGATTTTGTTCTTCATTTATTTTTTGGAATTTGAGACTTTAAGTTTCAATTTGATATGAAGACTGCATTATGTGACCGTTGTATGTTTAAGTAGGAGTTATATCTCACCTGAGTCTGCTATATTGAAGCTCATTAGATGTCGCATAGTTTTTGCGTCTATTTTTATTGAAGAGGTGAACTTTCTTTTATATATGTGTGTGTGTAGCCAAAATTACTATTATTGTTACTATACTCTGTTTTTTTTCTCTATTTCTATAAATGTTAAAATATATTTCAATCGAATTGAGTAGCAACTCTGGTTTCCGCCGTAGAACATGTTGTCCTGACGCAGAATACCCCGTCAACCCTGTGATCCACTACAAGCCGGGGGAGGCCACGCTTAAGATCCACCGTGTCCTTCCCTCCATCGTACTGAAGGAAGGCGCTGCGGATGTGGATAAATTCTGCACGAGACTGGAAAATAGCGTAAGTCCTTACCTTTGTCTCAACTGCTGGAGGGTAGGGTGGTGCAACATTTGTCATTTAGGTTCCTTTATAGACACAAACAGCCAATTTCCCCAAAAATCTGATGATACAGATGAATAAATGTCATTTCCTCTATACCAATCTCAAATCTGACGGTATAGTTGACTTAATGTCATTTTCCCACAGCCAAACTCACCACGTGTGTATCGAGACGGTCTATTAAGTATTTATTTATCTATGTGACACATAAACGAATAAATAAGATCTAGAATACACGGCATTTATCCGAAGTGTTTACCCTTGGGTTTTCAAGCACGAATCTGTGTGATGTCTAGGGCAGCCTGATCCCCGGGGTATGTGACTTAAGAGTGTACCGTGACGAGATTACCAATTCCTCCATCGTATTCAAGGACTACCAGGCGGTAAGTAGAGCCGGCCGATGCCGTAGTGTGGGACCTGATGTGAGCTGGGCGGCAGTACGGATTCCTCAACGGCAGCAACTTCATCCGTCCCGAGGGCGACTCCAGGGAGGGCATCAACGTCGATCACCGCATTTTCTATGCCAATCACCCTTCCAACCTCCCCAACAACTCGCTTGGTGAGTGAGGTCTTACCTTCGTGAGCATTCAGCACTAACGCTATATCGCAGAGGCCGTCCCCAAGCTGCCCCGTACTATCAAGAAGACGCTAAAAGTGGTGATGCTATCCGAATGGAAGGTAGCGGACCAAGTGATGGAAGGTCCCGAGGTGGCATACCTGGCCGCCACGCTGATCAGTCAGGTACGCTGGCTTCACGCTGGAATCCCGCAGCACTGCCATAACGTGGGATGGTCCAGGTCAACAAGATCTTCAAGGCCACGCCCAACCCTAGCATTGAGCTGAAGTTGATGAAGTTCTCCCCAGAGATTATTGTGAGTACAGCTGATTGGCATAATTTAGAGAATCTATCGCACATAATTATCTCCTTACAGATGCTGCAAGATCAGATTCAACTAATAAAACTACATTTTGCAAAATTCCTCAAGATGAAATCAATGATTCCTGCCACTAAATAAACTAATAGGAGGAAAATCAAGAAACTTGGCATCATGTACAGGCTACTACACATAGGCTAAATTATTAAAAATGAAAATAATTTAAATTGAACTATTTTAAAAGACGTTTCTTTTGCATATCCAAAATTTAATAACTCATTACACACCACAAAAAGTCAATTTAAGCCAAGTTCCATATTTTCCCTTCAACTCCTCTTCTGGGGGTAACACTTTCTACTTCCACAAGTATAGAAGGCGTGTGGGAATTCTGTGGAAAATATGCAGATTTGGCGTATATATTTAATTTTAATGGCTTTACACATTATTTCAAAGTTGTCTACTATATTTTATTGATGACAATGTAACCTCCAGTTCCTGTCAAAGAGTGTCAGAATACCGATATTTAAATAAGTTGAGTGCACACTGCTGTATTCAAAGTTTGCTGATCACTGAATGCTGCGGTGGTGTCAGGGTTCCACAATGGGGATCCGTCACGCCATGCTGAACAAACTCAACGACACCGAAACGATCGAGGATTACCTGGGCGGGGCGAATCCGGACCTGGTGGTCGACCTGCACGGGTAGGTGTCCCGTATACATGTATTGAATGCATCAAAACAGTGTATTTATTAAAAATAGAACAATTTAAACAATTTTATTGATTCTTCTAATCAATTGTTACAGAAGTGGAATAATATATAATAAAATAGCAAATAAAGGGTAGATAAAATGTAGGGGAATATGCATAGTTGTGTATATATACAAATTTCTTCAGCAAGGAAGGCTTCCCCACCTTGAGAGAGTTCTCCTCCAGACAAGGAGGGGTCTTCTTGAACACTCCTCAGTTCCACGCCGAGGAAGTACTTATAGATGCACGTCGATGCACCCATATAGGGTCGTCGTCCTCTCGAACACTGTGGGATGGAGTCTCTAAAGATTCAGTTTTAAATTATTACCCCAGAGTATTATGAGAATAGGTCAGGGAACAATCGGCATGTACTTACTGTACAATGAGTTATGGGGGATTGTACAAATCTTGTTTGCTGACTTCCCTACATGAGAGGTGGTCTAAAGTTTTCTTTCCCATATTATAACGATTAATATCAAAAATCAAGTTTAATTTGGGATCTTAAAATACTGGTCTTAAATCCGTTTCGGTCTTAAATACAATATATTCTGTCATCATACTAGAGATGTATTTAGACTGAACAGGCTAATCCTGGCTTTCAATCCAATTTTGTCTTCAATCTAGAATCGAACGTAGACAATGAGTCTGAAAGATTTTCCAACATTTGCAATAATAATATAATTTCTCACATATAACTTATAAATTTATATGTGGGTGTCTAATATCCTACCAAGAAGTGCTAATTTCGGAAGAATATGACAAGTGATAGGCTTAAGATTTTTTTATGCTCCCTTTAAGTTGTTAAACGTTTTTATTTAATTAAACAGTTGACGAAATTTTTCCTGTAAAAATTCTTGTTGTGAAACACACTGCTCTAAAATCTAACGCCTCGACTCTGTGTGCAGGGAAGACGCCCAGAACAACGAACATTTCCTGGAAGAAGTCAAGAGTAAGTCTTTATTGTCTATAATCAAAGATTCAGTTGGACTTCAGTCCGAACAAGTAATGCCTGTTCTATAATGTTCTCTAAACTAGTGCAATCAGCACATATATAGTTAGTTGATACAATTTGGCTATCTATATAAATTTGGAAAATTAGTACAAATGTGATATTGTACTGGGATAAGGTGCATAAATTAAGAAAAAGGCATCTCCTTATCGTGCAACTGAAAGTTGCTGATGGCTTGCGCCATCTATCGGAATAAATATCAACTATTCTCGTTGATTTTTAATTATTCTAGAATTAGCCAAATACCCATCAGCGTGGTTAGCTTTTCTTGATTAATCAAGAATGGCTATTTGGCCAATTCTGGAATAATTAAAAATCAACGAGAATAGTTGATATTTATTCCGATAGATGGCGCAAGCCATCAGCAACTTTCAGTTGCACGATAAGGAGATGCCTTTTTCTTAATTTATCTATATAAATGTTGTCCCAAATGCGATTCTCAACCAGCCAGTCCTGAACATCTATTGAATTGTATCAAATCCCCCAAAAAAGACCTCTGGATAAACCCCAGGACTATAATAAAAAAGCTGAGACAATGGGACCTAATGGAGATCGTTTAAATGACTTGAGGAATAAGCAACAGCAACCAGGAGAATGATAGAGAGTCTAATATAAATGTTGTGTGAACAATTTATATTTTGATATCAGGAAAATTTATGTTTGTATAAATGACTGCACAATTTATCTATCTGCAATTGTTTCCTGCTCAACATAATTATCTGTGCAATTGCTATCGAAATAATTTAGAACAATATAACTGGCATGTATGAAGATGAGGGGCATCAATGTGGACAAGCGTTGCATGTGATATTTCTGTCAGGATAGCTGTAATGCTTGAAAATATGTTGCGTGGACAAATGCTGTCTGCACAACTTCTGTCAGGATATCCGTGATGTCTGAATACATAGTTACTCAATGTTAATATGGGATAGTATCCCTGTGCAGTAGGTTTAGTGACTGGCCATATACTTGGATTAATGCGTTTTCGAGCAGAATTGGAAAAATAGATGATCCAGCAGGCCCTTTCTGTGAATCAGTGATGAAGAATTCGACTACATTATTTTTGACTGCGAAGATCCGAGTGAACTCAGAAACATCCTTTTCTAGAAAATTATCCAAGCATTCTCCTGTAAATTTAACATACTTTTTTTAAACTCTAGAATAATCAGGGCTACCCTCGATTTCTTGGAGTCTTCAAACATGCTGAATCCTAGCTTCAGAATACAAAAGTATATATAGCGCTCATTTTATAAAGACGAAAAAAAAAACCTAGTTAAGCTATCAATCTTGTTACAGTTATAGAGTAGGATCCTATTTTATGCCAGAAATTATTGAATAGTGCTGCATACACCATTTCTGTTAGGATAACTGTAACATCTGAACATGTGGTACAAGGAAAATGTCATATTGACAAGTGCTGCATACACCATTTCTGTTAGGATAACTGTAACATCTGAACATGTGTGGTACAAGGAAAATGTCATATTGACAAGTGCTGCATACACCATTTCTGTTAGGATAACTGTGACATCTGAACATGTGGTACAAGGAAAATGTCATATTGACAAGTGCTGCATACACCATTTCTGTTAGGATAACTGTGACATCTGAACATGTGGTACAAGGAAAATGTCATATTGACAAGTGCTGCATACACCATTTCTGTTAGGATAACTGTGACATCTGAACATGTGGTACATGGAAAATGTCATATTGACAAGTGCTGCATACACCATTTCTGTTAGGATAACTGTGACATCTGAACATGTGGTACAAGGAAAATGTCATATTGACAAGTGCTGCATACACCATTTCTGTTAGGATAACTATGACATCTGAACATGTGGTACATGGAAAATGTCATATTGACAAGTGCTGCATACACCATTTCTGTTAGGATAACTGAAACATCTGAACATGTGGTACATGGAAAATGTCATATTGACAAGTGCTGCATACACCATTTCTGTTAGGATAACTGTGACATCTGAACATGTGGTACATGGAATATGTCATATTGACAAGTGCTGCATACACCATTTCTGTTAGGATAACTGTGACATCTGAACATGTGGTACATGGAATATGTCATATTGACAAGTGCTGCATACACCATTCATGTTAGGATAACTGTGACATCTGAACATGTGGTACATGGAATATGTCATATTGACAATGTTATATGCGACAGATCAACGGTGCGCCGACATTCCTCTTATCAACATCCGTACGTCGATGAAGAACGGAGACAATCCGGTGTACACCCTGGCTGCTAGTGTCGTCAGACTGTAAGTTCTTTGCTATATCTTTCCCCGACACAGCGGTCACATGCTGACATCTGACAGAAGTTGATCACATTGCATTTGACGGTATGTTGGATTGAATGCTCTCTCGTTCTTTATAGCCAAGTTGAATTTTGTTTCAGTACACATACAACTTCCTATATGTGACGACAACCACCAAAATGGGGTTTTCCAAGAATTTCAATCTCGAAAAAGAGGAACTAGTTACTTGTTTCCACGGGAAAATATCAAATTTGTAGTTACAGTAGAACTACCTTTCTGGAAAGAACAACACCTAGTTACAGAGCCAAAGTGTCCTTTAGTGTCATCATACCGGAAAGTTGCTAAATTTTAAAAATATAATTTTAGCAATGAAAAAAAAACTGTCCTTTATAGAGAGGTCCTCTAGCGCAAGTATCCTCTTATGAAGGTTCTACTGAATTTTCTAATAAGAAGCGGGAAAATGTACTTTACCAGACAAATAGGTATTTTAATACTATATTACTCTAACTAAGAAATCTAGTACACGTGATATAGATAAAAGTTATTCGGAAAGCCATTTAAAATTAAATTATTGCGCTGTGAAGTTTCATTTCTTACCTGCAGATGGCGTGTTATGTTTGTTTTTAAGGTCAATTATTCTCTCACTAATATATATAAATATATTGATTAAATATTCTAGAATAATTGCAAAAGTATAAACACAATTTATCAATCAGGAGAATTGAAATATGTTTCTTTATTAGTTTAAAATGACAAGTTTTCAAGCGTTAGTTCATCATCAGGCCTGATTGATAAATTGTATACTTATTTGTATATGTGTACTTATATGTATATACTTATCTAGTACTTATGGAACACATATCTTGCAATCTTTTACTAAATTATGACCAAGATAAGTTATTAGCATTAACCATCAACTCAGTCTCTCTCTCTTATCTTTGTAGACAATACCCAAAAGTCATTCCACACCCGCCTATCAAAAAGGGGAAAAGAGAACAGCATGAGTTTCGTGTTACTTGTCATACCAGATTTAAGAGCCTGCTGTGGATGTGCCACGTCTGTGAATGATGACAAAACCTGTTGTCCTAACCTGAGCCGAGCATGCAGGTTGGGGGCAAGTGAATCCGCCCCTCTGCACTGGCCCAGCGGACGCCTCACGGAGAAAGCAGTCAATGAGATTTACGCGAGCTCGGTGCTCTCCAATAGTCGGTGCGCCCTGGAAAAGAACATGAAGAAGATCAACGAGAAGTACGTCGAGTCTCTCAAGACCTCCAAACCACATATTCTGAGCTCCCTGGAGAACAAGGAATACGAGGATGCCAAGAAATGCCTGTATATCTACGAGAAAACTAAGCAGATTTCGCAAGGGGAGATCAAAGCGATCAAGAGGGTAAGTTTCCTGTGTCCAAATGTCCGGAGTTAATGAGTGAAAATCATATTTTCTGAGATTGTTTTTATACTCTCAAGATCCCATTACAATAAAATTTCCCACAGCGTTATCAGGAGGGCCTGGCTACTAAGGTACTTGGGCGGTTACAGGGCAGGAAGACGGAGGCTTGTGGAGACGGTATTCGCTGAAACCACGTTAGTTGCTCTGGGGGTAGAGATATATGGGTACAACCAGTGCCGAAGTGGAAAATGTGGCGTCACACAAGAAAATATCGTTATATATTTCTTCATTTATGTGACTCCTTCCCTATTTTATTAGATACACAGGGTACACTATTATATAATCAAATCCACTTACATAGGCACTACATTTCTTGGTTTTTCAGGAAGCCATTGGGACCAAAAAATATTTTTTGGTCGCAGTGGTTCAGCCTACTCCACGCTGACGAGCGCCAAAAGCGCGAAACGCGTTCGTGGATGGATTTTCTTGATTTATCAAGAAATTGGGTTGGCCAAATATCAGGGAACAAGCTAAATCAATGTTTAGTTGATTTCTGTTCCACCAGATGGCGCTCTGCCTTCTGTAAAGCACATGTGCTCCTGGTCAGGATATGCCATTTTTAATATTGATTTCAACACCTGATCTTTTTATCTTTATTTTTTTTATTTCGTTTTTTAATAGGCACTATTATTTATTTGGTTACCCCAGGTTCTTGGCGTGACCTAGGCACTAGCTAACCAAACCAACTGACCTAGGCACTATATAATCAAACAAACATACCTAGGCACTAGTGACATATAGGTAACCCAGGCTCCTCGAGCGTATCCATAGATCGCCAACTATCCGGTATGTCCTGCGGTTTAGGAATCTGTCTTGGTAGCCTTAGTGAACCAGTTCACCAAGTGTTTCCAGGCCGGTTTGTTTCTTGGTAGATTTAACAGGACAGTGTCATTGGATGAGGGCAGTCAAAGAAGTCTAGCCGTCTGGAATCGCTGTAGTTGAAATGCTCCTAGGCACAATATGATCAAACCAACGTACCTAGACACTATCTAATCAAACCAAATTACCTAGGCTCTATTATTTATTTGGTTAACCCAGTTTCCTGGCGTGACCCAAGCACTAGCTAACTAAACCAACTTACCTGGGCACTATCTAATAAAACCAATTTACCTGAGCACTATCTAACCAGAATAATTTACCCGGGCACTAGATAATCACACTAACAGTGTGGTAAAGAAACACTATAATCATGGAAGGGTCTGTGTGCGCAGACGGTGGACTACCAAAAGTGCGAGATGATATGCAGATTCTACTTCCAGAAAGGCTCCATGACCATGCTGAGTCAGGTGTTGGAGTCCTGTGACCCCGCCCAGATGTACCTCAAGGATCACGGCCTGGACGACATCGCCGTTCTGGACGAGGACCACATCCTCTTGAAGGCGGTGAAAAATTAGAGAAGACAGAGTTCTTCCCTCCGCAATAAATATGTTTGTTGATTAACTCCAGGGGCTCTCCTACTTTCTCTGTAACGGATGGCAACAGATCGGTGGAGGTTGGTAACATTCCACACCGTCTTGCAACTGTCTCTCAGGGTCACGCACTGAGTGGATGTTAATCTGCCTCACACATACATTTGCCTATCGCCTAATGCTTATAGGAATATTTATATACCTGTTTTACTCGCGCGCTAATTGGCTATTCACTGTCAGGTGTATTTAATTAGCCAATTAGCATGCAGTGTTTCTTTATTCCAGAGGTATTAATAATCAAAATTCTATATAAGATTGCGGATTCAATTCTAGGAATTTCCTTTTTTTTCATTCTATCTGTACTTAAAAAATGATTTCACAGAGAGTTGTATTTATGAATTTTATTTTGATTTAAAGCTTAATTTATTCTTAGTGTAATACAGACAGCTGACGATATTCTTTAAAGAGAAATTAAGCGACTTGATGACAATAGTTTCGACATATTTTAGGTTTAATTACTATTGAAATGTGTCCCTGGTGTGGCAGGCTAATGATCTAGAGACGAAACATGTGCATTGAAATCAGTCTTAAGGAAAAACCAGTTGTACGTGGCTAAGAACAGGTGGTTATCTAGCTCTCTTATACTACCTCTCGGCCGTGCGAGCTCCGCACATTTCGCTAAAAGGAATGATTGAAATGGAGGTATAAAACTCCTATCAAGTACTCACTCGCGGAGAGTCAAGAGGATGAGAAAGAATATGGTGAAACTCCCATACAGGAACCAACTACCAACTTCTAACTTCTCTACAGCCAGGAGAACAAAGAGTAGGGACTTCACGTCGGGGTCAGCCCAAGGTCAACCACGTGCGACCGGTGCGTCGTCTGCAGCGGGCGCCGCCGTTGTGACATCTGACTCGCCAGTAAATGGGGCCAAAAACTGGGCTGATATTATTGAATCGAGTGAAGCCCACGAGGACAGATTTATTCAACCTAAACGCAAAAGAAAGAGGAGCGGTGACTCCTCCCTTCCCGCCTACTCCGAGCGACCAACAAAATTAAGGTTCGTTTTTCCGACAAAGCCTCGCGAAACACTGGAGAAGCGACTTCGTCAACCAAGACGACTCCAGCAAGTCAAGGCGACGAGACAACGGGTTGCCGAGACCAGGGCAACAATCGACTTCTCGATAACGGCGTCTACGTGGAATTTTGCCCTGACTTTACTCAACTGCAGTACCTTCAGCGCTGGACAATCTGGGAATAATGAGACCATCCTACAGGCCTGAATGGTCACACCCTCGACGGCCTGTTAACCCCCACCCTCGCGGAGTGCCTGATCGACGAGGGGTCTGACAATCGAGGACACCCTCAGCACCCACAGCATTCCCATACCGGAAGAAATGAGAAGATAATAATCAGCAGCCTGCCCTTCTGCACCCAAGATAGCGACGTGATCGCGGCCCTGCGACTTTACGGGCAGGTGACGTCCATCGCCCCGCATATACATCACCAACGGGGGCTATACAGTCAGTCTTCAAAAGTAGTCGGAAGGCTTTCATGATGCTAAACGATGGTCTGAAGATCCATCAGATCTCTACGCTTCTCGACATCAAGTTTGGAGAATAGCATTTCTTTCCTACGGGTTAAAGTGCAACAAATGCCACAAATTGTGCCACCGCCATGTTAACTGCCCATAGAATACCGGGGCGGCAGAGGAACCCCGAATATATTCCCCGCAGATGTCGACTAGAAGTGTAGACAGCATGCGCATGCCCACCGTCGCTTCTCCTGCCGCGAGGTTACCAGCTCCTGCTCCTATGGCGCCCGCTCACGCCACGACTGCATCAGATTTTACCCCGGTTGCACGCACTTCGGTGCTTCCTGCCCAAGTAGCCCCTGCAACAATCATCACGGACAAAGTGATAACCGAGAAAAACATCTCCCCAAATAAGCATGAAACTCTCGATGTGAAGATCGACCCACCACCTCAAGCTTCACCACAGGACAAAGAACAACCGGCAAAATTCAAAGCACGACAATAAATGAATATTCTAATTGAGAACCACACGGCATTGATGATCTCCAATCACTGGGGCTGGAGGGAGAAACACTTCTCACAGCATTGAACGGAAAGCTCGATTCTCTCCTGGAAACATCGAACTCGGAGCAAAAGTAGGCCATCGACATCTTGGCTACTAGGCTCATGGCTCTGTTGTGTGGGAGATACTTAGAATACCCTGTACAAGAAACTGTCAAGAGCCAGAATCTCTACTATAAAACAGCAATGAATTTCTGCATTGCGACGCTAAACGTGCGCGGCCTCGCCGCTCGCCATAGGGAACTCTGCTGCTTCCTCCAGCAGCATGCCATCGCATTTGTGCAGGAGGCCAACGTTACGGCCCTGGACAATGAACAAGATCTATTTTTTGGTTACAAAGCAACCATCGCGCCATCGACGTCTACCATTGGATCTGGGCTTGCCTGTTCGCCGCTTATGGCGTCACCATCCTGTGGTAGCAGGAAAGATCGCCGTGGTCTGCGCCAACGTCGGGGGTCACCAAATGGCTTTCGTCAACTGTCACCTTTCTCATGCTTTAGGCGAGCGTCCCATACAGCTGCAGACCATTCGCGGCTGAAGCCATCAGAGAAGATGCCTGGGTCCTCGGTGACCTGAATATCTCCGAGTAGTTCACAAGTGACATCATCTCCGGTTCAGTAGAAGCCTGCACAGAACTCCTGCACCAAGTTGACCTCGTGGACGCTACGTACATCTTCGAGGACATGCGCCTACCAACTAGGGTCATTACACTCGCTTACGACTCGTTACAAGCCGGATCGACGCAAGTCGTCTTTATCAAGTCCTACCAACTGGGCTCTCTGACCATGTCTCACCCATTACTGGACAACTTATTACAGGATGTCAGACCACCGTGGTGTGATTCTTCAGCTGGGCCAACCACCTCCTCCACACCCGACATGCATTGCTGCCATGTTTCACTCGAGGATCGTTATTGCCCGAGTGACGACGCTCTGAGGCTATCACGGACTTATCCAACAGTAAATTCTGGAGAAATTGGACTTCCATCAAAGCAAATATAGTCTCACAGATTAAGTGCCTTGATGTCCCCCGCGTCGCTGAAAATGATTACGTCTCCGTGCCAGAGCTGGTTCCTGCAAGCTAGGCTCGAAGCAGCGTCCATGGACGCAGACTACCTACACTACCAGACCTTAGCCGAGCGCTCCGTGTGCGTCGCTCGGGACTGAACAACGTCTACGAAGAGAATGGGTGTCTCATGAAAGGTCAGGAGGCGCATCGCAAGATCTTCACAACCTTCCACGAACGCTTCTCCTGTCCATCCTGCGACCCTCACATTGCATGAGGTAACGACCTAGAAAGTAGTGAATCCTACACAGATATGAGATTTCTTCAGAGGAAATTACCACAGCCATCCGCCGCTCAAAAGAGCACCTAGAAGAATGAAATACCCGGCGTACTGATGATGACCTTCGAAAAGCTTTTCATTGATGCGCTCTAGCGAGTTGTATCGGATTTGAGGAGCATTACCTTCTTCATCACGATGGAACTCCATATGTCTCATGCCCAAGTCGTACGGTGGTCAGGGCCTCAGCGGCTACAGACCCATTTCCATGAAAGGTATTTTCATGGAAATGGGTCTGTAGCCGTTGAGGCCCAAGATGCGCTTCGTGGGAGTCTCAACGCTTATTCTTGGCTCACTGAGAGTGGGGCCTGGTTAAACTCCCTTCCATCCGGGACATGGCTCCCACCTAAATGTCGCAGACTCCTGACGATATGGAAAAATTTGGTTTATCAGTGGTGAACCCTCCCAGCATTTATCTACCAGACTGTTCTAACATTATAGTGAAGTGGAACACATTTGGGAAAAGGTTTTTAAATGTGAACTATTGAAATAAGTTTCAAAGACAGTAGAAATACTTATAATTACATACTCTGTGCATGGGTCTTCCACAAATAATTCATAAAGAGGCATTTTAGATATAATTTAAAAATGATGTATTATAAACATAAGACTTTTAAATCTAGAATAATACTTTGTCTAAAAAATAAGGTCCTTTCCATTTATACCTGTTTAGAAGTGATTGAAATGCATCATCATGTGCTTTCAGGTCAATGGTTAACAATTTGGGATTCCATCATGTGTAAAAGTTTTTCAAAATGATGTTCCCTTATTGGATAATAACACTTTGGTACTTATTCTTCAATTTCACATTTGTACTATTTTTCACATTGTTTGGCATTCTCACTCACTTCTGGCCTTAAATACCCATTTCATGATTTTTAAGAATACCTGAAAGACTAGTTTTTTTTTTTTGGTCATTGAGGTACAGCTTGCACCATGATAATGAGGGCCAACAGCCCAAAACACATACGCGGTTAGTTTTTCTTGATTAATCAAGAATGGGTATTTTTTAGCTAATTCTGGGATAATTAAAATTCAAAGATTAGGTGATATTTATTCTGAAAAATGGCACAAGCCAACAGCAACTTTTAGTTGCATGATTAGGAGATGCCTTTTTTTCCCCCTATTCATCTAGTTTCAAAAATTAATGACTCAATCGCATTTTAATATGAATGGTGCTTACCATTGTAGGAGTCCAAGAGCTGGAGAATATTTTAGAAGTTTGACCCTACTATTTCAAGATTCTTTTAATCCTTTTATAAACACAATGTTAAGACATTCAATATTGACCATCAGTCAGTGGAAGGATGGTCTAAACCGTTGGTTTTCGACCGCTATGACCCGGGTTTGATTCCCACATTGGGCGCTTTTTTCTGATAAAAAAGAAAATGCTCCAATGGCCCCCGATTCTTGCAAAAGTTCAACCCCACCAGCGAGTGCAAAGTAATCAAACGGGGCTCTGGCACATTTGTAGGTGCAAAAGTCGAACTGCTTTTCACATGTGTAGACATGTGGTGTACTTACAGTAAAAGCAGTCGCCTACCTCTACCCATGATTATCATGGCCTGTACCATGTGTACTAGGGATAAGCAAAAAATATATATATATTTATCACCACTCTGGTATAATAAACCCTTCTGCTAGAAGAAATCTAACAGCTGATCACATTTCAGAATAAGTACACCTATCCCCCGATTTACACGGTAGATACGTTCCTGAGAAAAACATGTAAATCGGGGGATAGGTGTACACAGAAATAAAAATAAAATGCATTGACAGGTTAAAATATGTAGTCAGCACATAAGCTCGGGATTCCTCGTGAGATGTGTACACAGCGCATGTGTTCAATTACAGTAGCATTTAGTATAGTGCGATAAAAAAAAAAAAAAAAAAAAAACTTATTTGGAAAACCGTGTAAAAGTGAAAACGTGTAAAAAAAGTACCGTGTAAATCGGGGGATAGGTGTATATCGATTTATTTTGGTTGTCATTTTGAATTCAAATGAGAGATATTGTCAAATACTTTTTCCAAAGAGCTTTATTTTCTTCTTGTCCAGATTCATTAAAATTGTTATTTATTGAATGAGCACCACACATGTACCATTTATATAATCTCTTAAGAAAAAAAAACCACCAGGTCAGCAATCCCTCATCATATAGAGGAAGTTGGTGGTAACTACTCCACTTGCCCAAAATGTAGCTTGGCTTCTGCAGCTCCAGAACACATTTTGGCTTGTATTAGATGAACTAAACAGCACCTTTGGGAGAGGCCGCTTCTTATCATAAAACAGATCGAAGAGCATTAATATATACAGTTATCAGCGCCATGCGTTCTTAATTCTGTCACCGTTTGCTTTTGGTTCAGTGGTAGAATGCTCGCCTGCCACGCGGGCGCCCCGGGTTCGATTCCCGGCCGATGCATTTTTTTTTTTTTTTTACAATTTTTAAAACTCATTTATATATTATACAAGAATGACATCCACGGCGCCAATTTATAATTGTAATGAATAGTATTTGAATAAAAGCATTTAATCGGGTAAACCCCGGGCGTTGCCCGGGTCATTCGGCTAGTGGACTTATAAGGGAATAAGAAACAACAACAACATTGATTTCCATAACCATGACCTGGGATTGAATCCTGCATTGAGACTTTTTTACTGCTTCAATGGCTGTGGATTCTTGCACAGTCCAGCTCCACCAGTAAGTTATCAATCAGGAGAATTTTTTCTTTATTTCCAGTAAGGAATTAGTGGAGATGAAATCTTATTCTTTCTTATCTCCACTCAATCACACTAAGGTATCAAGCTTGTAAAGCTTGAGAATTTTGATGGTGTCTGCCGGGGAAGAGTAGAGCTCATCAATGGATGAGTTAATACAGTCAATAATATGTCTTGGGGTTGCAGGCTGAGAATTGCACTTAGTACATAGTGGGAAAACCTTGCAACCATTCTGGAAAGTCATTGTCCGTAGATGACCAGAGTAGAGATCAAATGATTGCCATCAAACTGAAGGAAAATACAAATCTGGTTATTACTAAATCTGACAAAGGAACCAACCACCACTGTTATCATGAGCAAATCTGACTATTTTAAGATTCATAATCCTCCTGATGGATAAATTGTGTTTCTACTTGTGTGTCATTATTCTAAGAATCTTTATTCAGCAAGTACAAGTAATCAAACTGGGATATTACACCTTGTATGTGTAACTGTTTTCTACATGGCATGTGTACTTACATGTAAAAACAAATACCTAAAGAAAGAGCCTCAAGGTTTATAAAATTCAACTTCATTTATTTATGCTTTCATAATGTAACAAAAATGAATTTATAAAACTGATCAAACTTGGCCCTAGAGAGAAACTACAACTCAATGTACAGGGGAACTAGGAGAGAACAATTTTTACAAAAGAAGAAGTCCCGGTGGTGTTGAGAGCTTAGGAGAAGATGTGCTGGGTGGCCCGCTCCAGGTCCCACTGGCATGTGGAGAGCGAGAGTCTGGCCGAGTGCTGAACACAACGTGGTTCCTCTATGGGGCAAACATTGGAAAATAAAGAAATATTTTGTTGAAAAATAAAGAAGGCATTTCCTGACCATGAGCAGATGTGCTTTTTAGATGGCAAAGTGCCATCTAGTGGAACAAAAATAAACTAAACGTTTATTTAGTTAAACGATTATATATATATACATACAGTTAAACCTGTCTATAGCGCCTCCCTCTCTATAGCGCCCGATTTTAAATACGTAGTACGATGTGGTTTACATTAAAAGTGACCCGTCTATAGTACCTTTGGTGAGTCCCAAGAGGAGGCGCTATAGACAGGTTTAACTGTATATATATATTTATTTTGCAAATTTATCAAATCAATATCAATTTACCTCAAGAGTTAGTATAATCAGTATAAAATATATTTATTTATAACTAGACGATAATAAGACCAAATCCACAAATGAATAGTGGGTGACATTTCAGTAACAGCATTGTTATCATCATCAGACAAAAGACTGAATGAGGTATAAATAGGATTATAGATAGAACTACAAGATAATAAATAGTGTGGGATATTTCAGTAACATTTTGTCTTTTGTTAAAATTTTACACAAATAAATTTACTGGCTACATTACTTTGTGTAAAATTTTAACAATAGAGGGCAATAAAATTTAATTTTGTCTTTTGTCTGATGATGGATGTTACCACACTTTGTTGGAATTTGACCATAGCTGCCCTATCCAGAACCTCCCCATCAATAGGTAGGTGTACCCAGCCTTGCAAGTACAGCACTAGCATTCCATCTGCATTTTTCAACTGAGACAATTAACCCAATAAAACTGGTCTTAACCCTTTTCAACCAAACTACGACAGTATTGGAAGTGCCACAGACAAAAAATATGGGCAACATCAGCCGTGATAAAACCATGATGAAGAAGTAGATAGTTCCCACATCTCAACTTCAAATCACATCGTTTTTTTTTTTTTTTTTTTTTTTTTTTTATTTTTAAGTTTTAAATACAACTATATTATGGTCCTTTTTATTACCTTTTTTTGCTATTTCTTACATATCAGATTGAAAATTAATTTTCAAAAAATTTTGAAAACCACATATATTAAGGCTCTTTCCCCCCAATCCCTATATATATAAAAGTGTTTTAACAGAACATAGAGAAAAATGTGAAAAACACACAAAGTTTGGAGCAGGACGTTTCACAAGGGTGACATCCACGGTGCCAATTTATAATTGTTACGAATAGTATTTGAAAAAAAGCATTTAATCAGGTAAAACGGCTAGTTTGCCTCTCAGACTTCATAAGTTTGTAATTTGTTTTGAACACAATTACCTTGTTTGTCTTTCCTCATTTTTCCCTGTGACATTTTGGTGGATATGTGGGTAGACTGGTGATCTGAGATAGCCAAAGCAGACCTTGAGGCCATCAGTGCTGTGGTCTACATTTCTCTACATCTAGTTATTTTAAGTTTTTATCTCTTACAGCCTTACAATAACTAAAAAAAAGGTGTGTACGTTTATATTTTCAATATGGCTTGTATGAAAAAACACACAAAAAAAAGGCAAAGTAGAAATAGGCAATAGAATAATATTTAAGTAGCGTAGTCCAACGATGTACATTATAGTACTGCTTAAAAATAAAAACAAAGAAATATCACATGGAATATGACCTGAAGAAGGTACCATTACATGTCTAGGGTTTCAAACAAAGGATGGCCACTTTATTTATAGACCTTTGGAGGTTCTATACAAACAATTAAAATGTCAGTGTGGCTTTTTTTGGAGGGTCTAAACTAGAGGAGTGATAAAGCTGTACTGTCCACAATTTTTGGGAAAAAAAAAGTATACAGGGAATGCTGGGGAACTTTTTGGGGATCTCTTAAGAGACTAGAATCCAATGGCTAGATGTGCCTTGTAGATGAGCATGGTAAGACAAAGGTCTAAAAAAAATGAAGTGAACAAAATTTCAGAGCCTATACAATAGAACTTATATTGAGAAACCTTGGTCCAAAAACACTTCTGGTCTATCCCGGAGGTGATCTCTCATTGGGGACTGGATTAGATCAGGACAAATCAGCTTTGATTTTAAGGGAGGTTGCTTCTTATGAGAAAATTCCCAATGTTTTATTTAAGATTGTGTGACATTTCCTCAAGTGTAATAGCTCATGGTATCAATTTTTATAGAAGATCTCCACATTTCATACACAGGAGAGAATATATTCCAATGTTTTCCCATTACAATTCCTCACAGGGGAGTTAACTTACCTCATCCACTCCCATTTCTACCATCCTCCTGACCTTGGCATCCATGTCTGGGAGTCTGTAGGGAGCTGTACACAAACAATCCATCTCAGATTTCTATAGACAACAGCAGCCACTTGTTGGTGATCATGTTACAGTGGCAATTCTGATCACATTAACAATACTGTTACACACAGTTGGTCTTTAATTCATAATCTTGATACAATGTTTAGGAAATTCTCTATAGCCTTATGAGTTCAAACCTATCCAAGGCAACCATTAGTCCAAGTCAAAATGGTAAATAGCCACTTTAGAAACTTGGTCTGCTTTAGAAAGATGTGTAGGGATGAAAAAAAAAAAAACATAATTTGTTACTCAGCATCTTCATATCTCATTGCCTCTCAGATTTCATAAGTTTGTAATTTGTTTTGAACAGAATTACCTTGTTTGTCTTCCCTCATTTTTCCCTGTGACATTATGGTGGAGATGTGGGTAGACAGGTGATCTGAGATAGCCAAAGCAGACCTTGAGGCCATGGGTGCTGTGCTCTACATTTCTCTACATCTAACTCCAGGATTCCATTGCCATGTCAAGACTTCTCTCCAAGAATACGACATCAACATAGATGCTATGACCACAAAGCCACTCCACGCTGCAAGAAAAAGGAGATAAAAGCTACTAGAGGCCATTTTCAAGACTTGATACCTTGACTGAAATAAGCAAGATATATCCACATTAGTAGCAACAGAATTCAAGAGCTGTGGGTCACACAACTCCCACAAAGAAGAAGCTATGTAGAAGAATATTTTGAAATTTATCTACAGATTATTATTTTGTTACTCCTCATTGCCTCCCTGTTCTTTCATGTATAAATAAGTTAGCAATTTTTCCCCTGATTAGAATAAATTGCTTTGTTATCCCTTGTTTGTTTTCCCTAATTTTCTACATTACAATATGTTTGAGTGTATAAAATACAGGTGCATGCTCTTGCTTCATATCACCTGGACTTCTACAAGGTAGGGTTATTAAGTAGGGAGACATGTGTGTGTGTGGTTATTAAAATGTTATATTATAGTAGATACAAATATCAACTAATATTCTTAGTTCTAAAAACAACTAATATTTTTCAAAGTATGATCCTTGCGCTAAACAACAACGTTCCCCATCTTTTTTTCAGCTGCTCAAAACATAGAGAATTTTTTTTTTTTGGAATTGTTCCTAAAATTTTCTTCAAATTTTCTATAATTGCCCTTACATAATTGCGCTTACCTTTTAAGAAAGATTTAATCTTATGGAAGAGAAAAATGTAAGGTGAAGGGAAAGTTTAGGAGAATAGGGAGGGTGAAGAAGTTCGGGGGTTCCATTCTTCGCCAAATATTGAGAAAATGAAATGTCCTTGAGAGGTTGAGCTTTATTTGTGTATAGAGTTTACACATGGAGGGGAATAAATGGTTAAAAAGGATCAACATGCTTATTACCGAAATGCCCATTTTGGTGTGTGAGAGACTATAAATTAAAGACAAACAAATAAGAATGAACATAAAGAGGAGGTATAAAAGTTCTAACCGCCGGCGTAGACATTTGACCAATGGCGCGCTGTGAGCTGGAACAAGGCAGGGTCATCTTTAAATTGGCGGGCCACCACGGCGTCCTGTGGATCATCTGGCTCGGCACTGGCCAGCAGAGCCTGTAGGGAGAGGAGCACTGTGCGCAGGGTCATAGCCGCCGCCCTGCCCACACCTCGGTGTAAATGGAAAGTTAAATACACTTTCTCACAATGTATCTATATTTGGAACCTAGCTATATAAAAAAAGGAACAAAATGTGTGAAGAACAAAGCTTACTGTTTTTTTGGATAATACTGAAAGTAGAATGAACAAAAATAAAAAAATAGGCAGAATGAAAATACAAAAGTGGTTTGGTAGCTCTAACAGAATAATTGGGGAAGTTCATCCCATCCATTTGGTAATTGTAAAAACTCATCTCATATGACATAATGGGCAAAGATAATTATTCTTTAATAATGAAGTTGATTCTGCCATGGGGACGGTTGTTTACATTCATCATCCAGACAGATGCTATATATATGTGTTGCGACTTTCTCCTATCATGCCGGGTAAATTAGACAATTGTATTTAGGATATACCTTAATTAAGAAAACAACATGATTACCTTAAAGTTGGTATAAAACTGAGATAAAACTATTCACACAATTTACAAATATTGGTGTCGAACTGCTTTTCACATGTGTAGACATGTGGTGCACTTACAGTAAAAGCAGTCACCTACTTCTACCCACCATGATTATCATGGCCTGTACCACGTGTACTAGGGATAAGAAAAAAAAATTGGTTAATATTATTTTGATATAATAGTTTTTTATATCACAAGCTGCTTTTGCAGATTTTCTTATCCTAACAGATTTATCCTGGTTTCTATAATTGAGCTATTCCCTCACATACCTATCTTCCCTACATGTGCACACACATACCTCTCCTCTCATGTACTCTTTTTATTACCCTCAGTGATGTGACATTATGTATCAGCACACGTACATCCCAGCAAGGCCTTTCACAATTATTCTGACTCTACTTGCAACACAACAAAACTTGGTAGATTGAGAAGTTACTTTTTGAAATGTGTTTGTCACCTGGGTGTTAAACAGGAGTGAGTTAAAACTCTGGAATCAGTAAGAGCTGTGGTAAAATTACATTTGCTGGGTAAAAGAGACAATTACTCCACAACGGCGGAGGCTGTCACAATTATGCTGAAGAGATAATTCAACCTCATCAAAAGTGAACATGGAGCATAACATGGTAGAAAACATAGGATTCAGGTTTCACTCAAAAGAAAACCAAGTTGCAAAGCAGGTCTAATTGACTTGTCCTATGACATACACCAAATAATGGACTGTAAACAGCCAAGAATAAAACACATAATGGCATTAAAAGTATGAAGGGAGTGTGCATGTCAACTAGAATGTGAAAGGAAGGCATTATGGCTAGTTCTATATCTGGCTTTATTTCAGACAAAACAAGAAGGGGAGGAGTGAAAGTTATTATTCCCCCAGAGCTATATATAGATTGGAGAAACTCTGGAGGGGGTTGATTGTAGCATTTAAATAGGAACATAGAAATACGCAAATACTTTGTTGCAGAGGCTGCTCCCCCAACTTTAAGAACTTGTCCCAAACTTACCATTGGTCCTTGAGAATGTCAAGGCAGATGGCTCCAGTAACTGAGCTGATATTGGGATGCCAGATCTTGGTGAGGAACCGCACCTGCACCCAGCATTCCTTATGGCTTCTACAATAACATAGATACAAAGGGATCTCACAGGGAAGAGTCCCGATTATTTCAAGTCTCTCCCAAATAACAAAAGCTTATAATATCTTGTAAGATTATAGGTCTTTTCGATTTTGTTTGATAAAGGGGATTCCCAAAAGCTTGTAAAAAAAAAGGTTAAATTTTTGTTATAAAAAAGGGTTTAATGCAACTTGAATCTGTAAGAACACTAACCATATGTTTTACCATATTTACATAGGTATAAATGTATATATAATCAAAATATATCTAAAAATATATCAGTGATAAATATTATTTAAGGCAGATTTAAGTCCCTGATCCAACCTGTCCACATTGCCAAGACCGTAAAGCATGTCCTTTTCAGCTGCCCAGCATTCCAACTACAGCAATTCCAAACACTTCTTGGACTGTTCTCATTCAAAGACACTTGCCTTGTTAAATCTATTAAGAAACAAACCGGCCTGTAAACACTTGGTGAACTGGTTCACTAAAGCTACCAAGACTGACTCCTAAACCGCAGGACAGCCCAGGTAGCTGGCGAACTATGGATACGCTCCAGGAACCTGGGTTACCTATATGTTAATAATTTTACAAGGTCATGGAGACTGAATTCATGGATTGAATATTTGCAATCTTGGATAGGTCCCCAAGTCTCCATGATGGGTAAAAAGAGCTGTTGTCCTTGGTTGGCTATCCAGGGAGCGAGCATCACATGGAAGTGACAGTCGGACTTTCCCCTCCAGCAACATTGTTAAAGATCATCATTAGTTTCAATATAAAGTTTTGATGTAAAAAGTGATTGTAAATTAAAAACCAGATTTTACAAAATTATATTTCATGTGGAGTGTTGATGCACCCAATGGAGTAATGTCCACCTTACAACACCAACCTTAGGAGGATTGAAGGGATAGGTTTCTGGCACTTTGATCTCGAGCAGGTAGACCCCGCCTTCATAGGGAGTGTCTGGAGGTCCAGCAATCTCTCCTTTCAGCTCGTAGCAATTGTCATTCACCAGCTCCACCCGGATGGCACACTTGGCGATCTGAAACATCCATTCTTAGCAACCTAAACATGGTGCAGAGCTTATATATTCAAAAGTAGAATTGGCTTAGAGAGATGAGAGCATATATATTGTTTTGATGCAATCTATCCCCTCCCTATATAAGCTGTCACAGGAAGCGCATGCCATGTTATATTTGACCAGAGACTGATATCGAATGGAAGACTGGCCATTGGAGACTCTCAGATAACATTTTAAAAAAAGTGAAGTAACCTCACAAACATGTGACTTATTATCTTAAAGATAGAGGCTGCCTGGCAGGAGGCATTCATAGTTCTTCAAATTAAAGATACTTCGGCCAGTAAATCTTTTTTTATTCTGTGAATAATTTTTAACGCTTTGCCAAATGTTTTGATTTTTGTTCGCTCCTGATGAGGACAAATGATTTTTGTCAAAACGTCGAGACAATATAAAGATTTACTGGCCTAAGTATCTTTAATTTGAAGAACTATGTAAGTTATTGAACAAATTCCATAAGATTGCCTCCAAAGCTGGATCAGAACCCTTCCCCATATTTTTATTGACATTTCCTCCCCAACAATACAACCACCAGAGTAGGTCAGTAGCATTCATTGGTTGATTAGGTTTCAGATTTTACAAAGATGGTTCCTCTCATGAGAGAATCACAGAGTGGCAATTGGACTTCAAAATATTCTGCACAAACCCTTCCTTACACTTCTATATCTGCTTCACCTCATTGCACCACAGCCTACTAGTTTTGTATAGCAAGCCGCTTGGCCATTTCAAAACTTTGTTTTTAGAAGAAAATAGGTTTATTGTTTTAAAAATCATGATGACACCCCCCCCCCCCCCCCCAAAAAAAAAAAATACAGAACAATTGATAAGGTACAATTTAGATTATAAATTAGAAACATAAGGTAACATGACTAAATACAAATTAATGAAATGTCTGTGACATTTCGCTTACAGAATTGTTAGCATCATCAGACAAAAGTACTGGAATTTTATTCAGTTGTTACCTAAATATTTCATGACTTTGTATTTGGTGTTGTTACCACAAGCCAAAGTTTTGGTAAAGAGAGTATGGGGGTAAGAGAAGCCAAGGGTTTAAAAATGACACCACCACCACCACCAAGAAGTTGACAAAACCTGGCAGCCAACTGTGAGGGGGTTACTCAATAAGAGGGTCAGCCACATCAATGACTAGGCAACACTTATTTTTATCTCCTGGTGGAACAACATTGATTACTACAACTTGGGTACACTCTGCCTAGGGACAGCCCTCTCAAATAAATGGAACCAACTTTTTCAACACACATTCATAGAGAACATTACCACCAAAAAAAAAAAGAGAAATGAATATGTGACATTTTATATATAGTAGCAACATTATTACCATCACACCAGACCATAATACATATATATATTAATTAAAAGGCATATTTTGGATCTAAAATAAAATATTTTATTACAAAATGTCAATATTTCACTAGGCTGTATGCATAACTTCATCAGGGCATTTTTTATTTTTAAATTGTTTTGATGGATCATGCAATGCCTTCAAGCGACAATATATAAAATATTTACAAAACACACTATGTGGCTAAAATATATACACCAGACTATAATGACAGTACCAATGCTGTTGAATATATAGCAATTTTATTGAAAACCTAAACCACACAGTTTTAGATAATATTTTACAAAATAACCACACATACTTTCAATAGCTCTCTCTATTCAATGTTTTGAAGTGTGGTCACAATCCCCCACCACTCCAGGTGGTGTGTACACACAGTGGTGTAATTAGATACTAACAGGAAAGTAGCTGACCAAGGAGCTGCAATCTTTCCTTTAACATTTTCCCTGTTTCTTTTACCAACTGTCTGATGATAGTAGATTTCCCATGCTGGTGGTGTATTACATTTCTCCGAGGGAGACCGAACAAGCTGAGATTCAACAAAAGAATGGAATGGCAGTCAAGTTGAATCAATCCTCAATTTGTCCTCCATATTGGAGGGAATATCAGGTGGAGTGAAGTACCTCAATTCTTCAAACAGTTAACCCAATTCACAAGAGATGTGAGAGCGGAGAAGACAAATAGTAGAATCTATTTGACTGGAAGAGAAATGACTAACATTGAGCAAGGCAGGGATTGGGTGGGATACTGATTCCTTGCCATAAAACACTGAAAACCTTCTACAGTGGAACCTTGTTATAACAGAAACTTGGTTATAAAATGCCATAAATCTAAAGTCCAAACATTTTATCAGTAGTTAAAACAACCTAAGGTCCAAAGTGTAATTGTTACGAAAAGAGACTTTATAAATTCTTTATTTCCCCCCCCCCTCTTTTTTAAATAACTATAATGAAAATCTCTATTTATTAATAAATTGTGTGTTGTCTCAGAAATCTATACCAGCCATTCAAGTGAGGGAGGGAACAAAGAAACAAGTTTGGAGGAAAGTGATTGGCTCACTGAGATGGCCTCAATAGCTCTTCTTGTTTCCTCCAGAAGAGTTAAATGATCTCTTCAGACGGCCTCAATGTGCAGGTTTATTTTGACAACTGTTCCATTTCTCAATGGTGGTCCGGAGACCAGTTGGCTTGTTCAACCACTGAATTCACCCAACAAGCAGGGAAATACTTTTACCAGAATTGGGGAGCATAAAAGTCTTGTATCCCCACTGACATTGATGCTACATTTAAAATATCATAGCACATTCTGATAGTTGAAAATTTAAACAATTTTTTTAAAACTTACTTCTTAAAAACTTATTGCAATACAATGGAATTTCATCATAAAAGCCTTCTTTATAACAGTAACTTGGCCCTAACATCATAATTCTCCCAATTGTTTTAACTGTGATTATAACAACATGAAATCTTGGTTCAAAGTGATATTATAATGAAGTTTGCAATATTTTCTCATTGCAGTTATAAAATCAACAGAAATAAGATATTAACTACAAAAAGAGAAGTGTGGTAAAAACATTGTTACAACTTTAATGATGATATAACAGTTGAGAAGAGAGATAGAGTAAAACTAAATCCTTGAACAATCATCACCTTTGTGAAATAAAAAATGACCTGACATAGCCCAACCTCCAATGAAAGACCACCTCCAGAAGAGACCAAGAGTAGCCATATAGTTTTATGGGGAGTCTCTCAAGGGAAATTGAACAGAATCCTAGTTCTTTTGGAGGTGGGGTCTTTTAGTTAAGGTTAAAAAAATTAAGTCTAGTATTCAATTTTACAGAAGTGGCCATTTGTTCATTTATTTATTTATGCTTATGAGGTGATACAGCAGCGTATTTACAATTAGAGAGGAGACAAAATGAATTAAATCTAGAAAAAAGAAGTGAGGACATATCGGTCATTAAAGTCTGAGAGGCAAGGCCTTCAGCCAGTTCAGGGCTTCCGGGGTGACAGAATGGAGATTGGAGATTCCTCCATTGAATTTGTACAGCGGGCAGTCTGCATAATGTAGCTGCTGTATTGTCCGTGAGGTCAAGAGACGTACAGACCTCTGTGGTGTTGAAATGTTGAAATTTGTTCATGAAAAGTTTGATTGTACCCTTTAAACGAAGGGTGGATATACTAAAAAAGAAGAACAATCCTCAAAATTAAAAAGAACTGAGAAACAAAATGTTGTTCTCCTTTAGTTTACAATAGGTATTCAGAGAGAAGTTGATGATCTGGAAACAATAGGCTGACCTCAATATTAGAAGTGTTCGAATGAAGTATAATTTGGATTAGAGATAAGAAACACAGAGTAACAAGATCAAATCTAAATAGGTAAAATTTTTACTTTATGTTTCAGTAACTGCTGTAAACATGAAAAGTATTGAATGAGGAAAATATTAATGGAATTTTTTTTCATGCGATATTTTCTCATTCAATACTTTTGAAAACAGTGACATTACTAAAACATCTATAGTTACTTTTTAGCCTGAAGGACATAAATTTGTGTCCTTGATGTTAAAATTGTCGGTGGCTGATGCAAATTTGTGTCCACTGGGATCTTGACCCATACCTTCTATCTATCAGTGGGTTGGGAGGAAGTCAGCTGACCTAATGTACTTGTTCTTCTTTCTTATCTCCACTCAATCACACTAAGGTATCAAGCTTGTAAAGCTTGAGATTTTTTATGGTGTCTGCCGGGGAAGAGTAGAGCTCATCAATGGATGAGTCAATACAGTCAATAATATGTCTTGGGGTTGCAGGCTGAGAATTGCACTTAGTACATAGTGGGAAAACCCTGCAACCATTCTGGAAAGTCATTGTCCATAGATGACCAGACTTAAGTCTGAAAATCAAAGACTGTTGTTCTCTTGGGAGGACAGAACTGGTGCTTGTCCCTCCTGCTCTGTACCAGTCATGTGCAGCATCAGACAACTTGTAAAACATCAAGTGCGACCGCCTTTCTTCTGTATTTATTCATTTTTCTTTGTTCGCATGCTTTAAAAAAAAATACTTTCCAATACTAAGGCACAATTTGGATTATAGATTATAAACACAAGGTAATAAGACCAAATCCAAATAAATAGTGTGTGATGTTTCGGTAACAGCATTGTTACCATCTTCAGACAAAAGTACTGAATGAGAAATTTTACCACTGCTGTTACCGAAACGTCACACACTACTTATTTATTTGGATTTGGTCTTATTACCTAGTGTTTACTTTCCTATGCTTTTTTAAAATGAAACCTATACATAGTACATTTACCACTCAATATTACTTAAAATCTTAAGTTTTTTTAGATATCAAGTATATAATTGATGTCAAGTGCCTCTGTGTGTGCAGATTGCTTCATAGTTTATCATGCTAAGATAAGCTATTGGTAGTAACTTTTATCTTCAATATAGAAATGTGTGTAAATCTGATAATATTTACCTTTTACTCTTAGCTCACATATGGAGTAAGTGGAGTGAATTTGTATTTTGTACAATCTCAATAAAAAATTGAGGAATATTAAAAATAATAAAACTCCCTATTTTTATATTGTTATTATTTCAAACTCTCTCTCAATTATATTAAAATAAAAATTGCATTTGTGAAACAATTTTTTTGATAAGGCACAATTTGGATTATAGATTATAAACGGATTCAGTACTTTTGTCTGAAGATGGTAACAACGCTGTTATTGAAATGTCACACACTATTTATTTGGATTTGGTCTTATTACCTTGTGGAAACAGTTTTTTATTTATTTAAAGTTTTGTATAAATGAACAACTTAATTTTTAATCTGGCCTAGTGGACTCGACAGTTCTCAAAGTGTTAAAATAAGGTTTCACTGACACTTTAATAAACTTTCAGTTGAATTACCATATTACGTCTTTCCATCCTACATTCATTAGAATATGTCATAGATTTAACTCTTCCCCGGCAGACACCATCAAAAATCTTAAGCTTTACAAGCTTGATACCTTAGTGTGATTGAGTGGAGATAAGAAAGAAGATAGATTTAACCATTTGTAAATATATTTATGATTATCTTTCTAACCTGGAAGGATCAAGTTTCTAATATATATTATTGTTTCTCTCTTTTTTTTTAAATTTTATTTATTTTCTTGTATGTTTATAACTTGAGTCAAAAGGCGATCCATTAAATAAGTTTATATAAAAAGGTCGTACCTGGATCTGTAAAGAAAGAAACATTTTTTTTCTCAAAATATTTCGAGAGATTGCTCCCTCACTGTGCAATAAATTGATAAAGTGGGAGAAATCTCTTGAAATATTTTGAGAAAAAATTGTTTTTTTTTTTCTTTCTTTACAGATCCAGGTACGACCTTTTATATAATGTTTTATAACTGTTTCTTACGCCTTTAAAATAGTTTTGAATTTTGATAACAGATGGCGCGCTAGTGCATCATATTATAACTGTTTCTGTTTAAAAATGTAAATCTATGCAATTAATTCCTAGTTGGGATATTGCATTTTGTGTGTTGAAATAAATAAAAATTGGAATGTGGAAATGTTTCCCCACAGATTGTAAAGTGGGGAGATACTCATTTTAACAGCCAGGGTGCTGAGTGAATCAATCTACAAGGTAGGTTAGTTTAGGTTGTTGAAGAAAATGGTGAGTAGTGAGGAGTACAATAGGCGGAACACTTTCACCATAGTTACTAAAATTCTCATTCAAAAAGCTTGTTCCCTGATGTCATGACAATCATGATCATTTCCTAAAAGAAAATAAGACCTAATCCAAATAATTTATTAGTGTGTGACGTTTCGGCAACAACATTGTCACCATCATCAGACAAAAGAATAAATGAGAAAAAAATGTTGCTGAAATGTCACACACTAATAAATTATTTGAATTAGGTCTTATTTTCTTTTATTATAATCTATAATCCAAATTGTGCTTTATCATTTTTGATAGACTTCAATGGGCCTAAGAAGTTATTTTGGATTAGGTCTTATTTTCTTGTATTAGGATCATTTCCTCTTACTTAATATAGATTGTATTTTTGTATTGTATTTATTGAATTAGCATTAACCTTAGAAAACTGTCAGCTAGGTATTAAAAAGTTACAAGATAAAATAAGAATGTTTTGACCATAGTAAAGAAGTAAAAGGAACAAATACAGAATCTGGAGCTGTAAATACAGCAAGAACTTCATTGATACATAATACACCTATCCCGCGTTATATAACTCCGCGTTTGCCAGTCCCAAGCCCGGATGAAAAAGGAGGAGGGGGAGCAGTAACAAGCTCACTAAAAAACCTGGGCTCAGCTGGCCCGGCTGATAGTACCCTGTAAGGGCTCCTAATCCAAGGATACAGGATGAGCAGCGTTTGTACTCCATGTTAGGAGCAGCTGCACATGGCGTCTGTTCCTCATGTCAGAGGCGGCCATTTCTTTTGGAGCTAAGTCAGCCTGCCACTGAGTAGTGCTCCCAGTCTTAATGACAAAGGCAGACGCATTCTACTTCACCCAGTCATGATGGTTGTCAAACAGACACAATCAAGGGTCACAACTTGATACCCTAATATGATTGAGTGGAGATAAGGAAGAAGAAGACACCTATCCCCCGATTTACACGGTAGATACGTTCCTGAGAAAAACATGTAAATCGAGGGATAGGTGTATATTAAACTGTCAAATCTGAATAGGTGTTCGCCCCCTCATGAATCAGAGCCTCCCAATATTCTTTTCAACATAGGTAGTATAGAGTAGAATATCGCATTTTAGTATAGTGCGATAAAAATAAAACAAAAAAAAAAAACTTATTTGGAAAACCATGTAAAAGTGAAAACGTGTAAAACAAGTACAGTGTAAATCGGGGGATAGGTGTACAAGATAATAAGACCTAATCCTAATAAAATTAATAGTGTGTGACAATGCTGTTGCTGAAACGTCACACACTAATTATTTGAATTAGGTCTTATTACCTTGTATTATAATCTATAATCCAAATTGTGCTTTATCACTTCATTGATACATATTACAGTAAAGGACAGTAGAAGTTTGTTTTATGTGTAAGAGAAATATTGATGCTTTAATTTTTTACATATTATTTTCTTGAGAGAATGACTTATATTTAATTTTACATATTGGATTTTAGAGAGGTCTCTGGACTAGATCCCTGTTTAACTAACCTTTATCTCTGTCTCTCTCATAGATTGTAAACACTTAAGTCAGATAGGTAAGCAAACCAAGGAGCTAGCCTCAAAACCTTTTTTTTTTTTGTTTTTTCACACACAATAAGAAAAAAAATTAGATGTGACATACTAAAAAAAAATTCAATAAAAATGATTTTTTTACATATATTAAAGAACCTTTTATTATATTATTAGACAACATAATAAAGGGAGAGAGAATGTTGAGAATATTATAAGGAAAATAATATCTGAATAAATTTCAAGTGAGTTTTGATTACAAACAAAGCCTGGGTTTATAAACAAAATGCTGAACAGCATCACAGTACATCCATTACAGTTTGGAAACATTTGCATTTTTTAAGACATTACTTTTAACTTACAGAGGCTCCCAAAATATAAAAATAATTTTCTTATATCTTTCAATTACGTTGACAATAGCGCTTTAAAATGTCATTTTTAAGACAAATGCAATTATTTATAAATTTTCTTTTGTTTATTAAATCCGATATTTTTAAAAATTTTATATCAATTATAATAACACGCTGTCAATATATTTTGAATAGTATGAATTACACTTTTATTGGGGTTATAATAGTTTTTTAAATCGATCGACCCAGGGTTTACGACTTTTTAGACTATGGGAAAGCATGCTTAAATTTTTAAAATAAATATTAAAGTCTACTTACATCTTCACTTTTAACTACTTCTTTAAATTCGCGACGAATTCTTTGAGCAGCAATATTTGCCATTTTCTTAGGATCGTATATACATAGCCTGACTAAAACGAGAACGAGGTTCTAACTATTGCAAAACATAAATAGATGACGCTGAATTTTTTTTTTTTTTTCAGTGAAAAACACTAAACTGATGTTTTCACAGAAAATACTCAATAATTTTACTAAATAACATTTGAATTATTGTAAAATAAAGCATTATGCTTATTTTTTTAAAGTTTGTATATTTTAATTTAACAAAAGAAAGGTTTTAAATTTAAAACATCGCGTGAAAACGCGCAACAAACCCCAAATACAATTTTTTAAAGTATTGCTATATAAATATATAGATGTATGAATGCCTGACAAGCGCGCAAAATCTCCATTAAATATATATATATATATATATATATATATATATATATATATTGATGGTTAGAGTTGAATTATCTAGAAATAATTACTTCAAGATTTTCTGTGCACCTCAACCACTTTGGGACCAACCAAAAGATACTTTTCTAAGGTCAAAGGTGTTTGCTAAGGTTTACAAATGATAGGTATGTTTATTCATTATCTTTTAGTAATATCTAACAAGATATATCCATAATATTTACAATTTTAAAATTCTATGTGAAACCAGTTAGAGCAAAAAGAAAAGAACTGTAAAGGAAAAAACATTTTTCTGAGCGTAAGTTCTTAAACTAAACAGAAAATATTTTGCCAATATCTACGTTGTGGGAGGGTGGGAAGAAAGATTCTAACAGGAGAGACGAGACAGTTTGGTTTCAGATGTGATGGGGTAAAAGACAGGAGCGCTAGCTCGTGGCTCCTGCCAAATATTGCGGCCAAGACTCTTCAATTTGGTGAAAGGAAGGTCTTGCGACTAGCTAAAACCTAGAATATTTTGAGAAACAAGCCAATCTATAGACCACTGCGATTTGAGATGTAGGATGCTTATTTTGTCTAACATTCTACAAGTTCTGTTTTACCAATCCCCTGTCCTTCAAATAACTTTGACACAGAACTCATCTTTAAAGGACATGGTGATGTACAGAACTGGGGCCTCACTATCTCTGTGGGGAACTGACAATCTGGGCCTTGACCTATGGTCCTAAGAGAGGTGGACGAGGACAGAAAACAACAATGGTGGCATATATGTCATAATTTGTACATAACTGGATGTAACCCCACCACAATATGTGTGCAATGTAGGGTTTAAAAGATTTTAATAAAAACAAGGCTTAGAAATCTGGGAGAAAGATTTAGAGAAAGGCCATCAAAGAGGAAGCAATCATTAGCAGGTTTTATTATCCAGGAACTCATAAAACTGGGTTCAAGAACCTAGTATTTCCTGGATCAGGTCAGAACAAGACCAGAACAAAAGGGATAGCAAAGACCCAATCAGAGAATAGGAATTAGCTAGGAACCAATAGAAAGCTTACACGTCTCAAACACTAGCCAATCAAAACCCTGAATAGCTTTCGTGTTAAATCGGGAACGGAGTTTAGTCAGTTAGGAACGTGGCACCATAGAGGCGAGTTGGGACCTGGACAGCAAGGAATTAGCACCTGGACCGCCGTTGAGACCAGTTTGGAGCCAATCCCATCTCCTCAACCAATCAGATAAGTCCCATCTTCAATAATGTGAACAGCCATAGTTAAAGTATAACAAATCTAAAGTTTTTGCGGAGGAGCCTCTTTATTATACATTTGCAAGCTTTCGAACCTTTCGGTTCTTCCACAGGCGTGGCTAGTATGACTACACTAACAGGGTATAAGCGCGCTTGAGCCATTATATACAATATATAAATTTACATGCGGAGTGATTATCCCACCCCTATACACCCATTTCTCCTCCAATAGCCCGGTAGCCTATAAAGTAAAAACAGTCAGGACTTTAACCAAAAGAATACATACGCATTGCTCATTACCTATATTCAAAGCCATAGAAAAAACAGAATTACCACCCTTCTAACCACTGCAGGATACCCAAGAAAAATTCATAGATAGACGCACGTTTGATCCCACTGCTCCGAGGACCTCCACGACTTATAGAGCAGTCTGCTATCTTCCGTATTCCTCCTTCTCTGTTGCCATTTCCAGAATCCTTCGCCCATATGGAATTCAGGTTTATTTTAACAGCCCTCCCAATCTTGCTGCCCTCCTCAGGAATCCTATCACCAAAGCAGACGCACCCAACAATCCCATCCACTCCACCGGAGCAGTATACGCGGTTTCTTGCCAGGATTGCCCAGCCTCCTACGTGGGGGAGACTGGCAGAACCGCGTATATCAGAATCACCGAACACAAACGAAACATAAACAATAGAGACCCGAAATCACTTATATACCAACATATTTCAAACACAGGCCATAACTTCAACTTAGATCAACCAAAAATCCTATATCAGCACATAAACAATAAGCAGCACAGATTGGTACTGGAATCTATCATATCAACACAAACAAACAGCATTAATAGGAAAATAGATCTTCCGGAAATATACCATATAATATCTCAATAGTTATATACTCGGGTGTGTGGTCGGGAGGAGTGGACCCCAGCTTGGTTTTCTGTGTTTAGATGTTTTGGAATTTTACTGGTTTTAAACGTTACGAAATTTTAAAGTGTCACACGGCTTACATACAGTGAATATCATTATTTTACTTAACTTTTATCGCATTTAAAAGTTTTTGCCATAATTTCATCTAAATTTTAAAAATCTATAAGTTCATTTACATAGTTTTATTTTTATAGTCATAGTTCCTATTTCTATTTTATTACGTTTGAAATATCACTCCGCATGTAAATTTATATATTGTATATAATGGCTCAAGCGCGCTTATACCCTGTTAGTGTAGTCATACTAGCCACGCCTGTGGAAGAACCGAAAGGTTCGAAAGCTTGCAAATGTATAATAAAGAGGCTCCTCCGCAAAACTTTAGATTTGTTATACTTTTATACTAATTTATACGGAGTTTACCTGTAGAGCCATAGTTAATAGCAACTCAGTCAAATAGCTTCAACCCCTTTTCTCCCTAGATCGCTAGCCTTTTCAACTCAACTCTGTGTCCTCGTTATTTTCCCTTGTGAATACCTTACCAACTCAGCAAACGACTGCGCCCACCACAATTCAATCAATCAATCAACAACTCAACCCATCTCCGAAAAGGTAATCGTCCCAACGTTACAGTGAGTCGATAGGATTCTACAGTGTAATACATCAATTACTACAGTGAATAACTATCGAATATTACTGAGAGTCGACAGGATAAAATGGAAAACAAACGAGACCAACGGAGCGGCGACGAAATAGCGGAGAAAAGGACGACACGACGCACCTTAACGGCGATTCTGGTACAGTTGACGGCGATCCTCCAGGGAGTAAAGATGACCCGACCCACCGCCGGCGGGACATACGCCGCCCACAGCCTCCGCCGACCGACAGGCAGGAAGACGAACGGAGCCGCCGCCGACACGTGGCCGGGCGATCTGACGCGCCACCCCAAGGAACCATCACCCACCATGCCGGATCCCTACACCAGTTTCCAGAAAAAACCAAGTAGGTGGACTGAACCATCCCAACAAGCTCGACACGCGAACGCACGGGCAGTGCAAATGGCCCGAAATCTACCCACGAGTGCACGGGCAGTGCAAACGGCCCCAACACAGCAGCACGCCAGGCGTCCCACGCCGCCACCCCATGCCGGAGACGCCCAAGCCGCGGAGGCCTTTCGGAACTGAAGTAGGAAGGCAACCTCAACTCTTTGGCGTCAAGAAATTGACGCTGAAACTGTTTCTGACCCCTGATCTACCATTCCCATTTTTAATTGACACAGGCGCGAGTTTGAATATAGTGCCATATAATCTGTACAAAATGTTAAAAACTCACCTTCCTAATTTAAAATTAAAAGAACAGTCTATAGATCTACAGACCCTAAATGGTCTTGCAACAACAATAGGTAAAATAGCACTCCCCCTAACAATAGGTAAAATAACTAGAAAAGAGTTTCCACGTGGTGGAAGCACCTCTACCATTTGGACTTATCAGCATAAATACCCTCCATCATTTTAAAATAACAATAGATTTCAACCAAAGCACTATATTCCAACTTGGCGCCCCATTGTCTACCCCTACCTACCATTTTTACCATGTACCCAATGAATGCACATATTGGGAGTGCCAAGCGATGTCACAAAAGACCAACAATACATCCAAACCTTCCGCACATGGCACCCAATGCGCGCATCCATTGGTCAAAACCCAATCACCCACCTGCCAATCTAGTCACGCGCCCGCAAAACACAACTTTTTCACTAAGGCCAATTGCCTTTACTATATGCCCTCAACTCACAAGGCCACAACGGCTTCAAATCACAACGACAATGCACAAATTGCGTCCCCCCAACAGGACAACATTAAACACACGCGTGACCACACGTCACCACACGACCCTCACGCCCGTGTACATCGCAACAAACACGATACTCACAACAACAATACACAGACAGTATCCATCCATCAGGACGGCTTTCACCACACTAAACACACACGTGTCCATACGTCGTCACACAACAGTAACACGCACAACCAGCGCAACAAGCGCGACACTCATGCCAACAGGCGACAACGATACCACGCAAACACATGCACAATCGCTGCCAACACAATCACCCCATCTACACGAAACATAGAAACAATCCACGCCACCCAACAACCACACAATCGCAAAACATTGCGATCTTTCTTAAGCGCTGTGAACGCTTACAAAAAGTTCTTTCCGGACCACGCCCGCTTGCGGACGCCACTTGTCAACCTTCTAAAAAGGGATGTCATGTGGGTCTGGGATGACGAATGCCAGAAAGCGTTCACTAGCCTAAAAGAAAGCCTTACAACCTACCCCACGTTACACTTTTACCAGGAAGGTCTGCCATGCCAGGTGTACTGTAACGCCTCAACTTCGGCATCGCAGGCGTCCTCAAACAGGTCTACCCTGATGGGAAGATTTACACAGTCCAAAATTTCAGTCGCGCTCTGCGGGCACACGAACGAAGTTATTCCATATCTGAACTACAATGCCTAGCAATTGTGGAGAGTGTGGATAATTTCCGTGTCAGTTTGATGGACAGAAAATTTACAATATTTTCTGACCATCACGCATTGCAGTGGCTGAAGGAGATCAAACCCGTCAGGCAGACTATTTCGATGGAGATTAAGGCTATCGAGATAAGAATATGAGGTCCGTAGCATAAATGGAGTACAACAATATGAAACGGTCGCCATACTTCGTGTTGTGTCTCTACACTACACCAGGTCACCGAGATCCACTAGGTCTGAGATAAAATCTTTATTCGCTCATAACACTAATCTGACTGACTATTTACAATTTAATGATACATATATATACATAAAAATAATTAACATAATAACAACAAACAAACACTATGCAAAACCTTATTTGCATATCTCGACAATTTATCTAAAACATAACTATTGTTATGCAAAACACCACATCTTCTCACCCCCAATTTGTTACACGATCTTTTAAGTATTCGGGGAGTCTCCGGTTTCTTATTGGTCTACTTGGCCCAGGTGTTTCCTCCAGCCTTGGTGGGTCCCTCCTGATCGGCATAGTATCCAGGAAGCTCCTGTTGTCCGCATTGGAAGCTGGTCTCGGGGCACCCAGGCGAAAAGTGGGAAGTCCACGCCGGGGTTGCCGTACACGCTCAGCCCGTCACCCTCACTGTACATGCCCTCCCCACCGTTCATGTAACCCGCGCCCATTCCATTAGCTCCGCTCATCATTCCATTGGCGTTACCGTACTTAGCTCCATTGCCATTGCCGTTCATCGCAGCGGCCATATCATTTCCATTCATTACCTCATTGATTTGACATACACTGTCGCCATAACTTATCCATTCAAGACCAATTCCAATCTGGTCAAACGCCTCGCTTCCAATCAGATTTGGGCCCGGACCTTCGATCACAAGAAATTCCATTGTGATACTTCTTTTGTTCACTTTTACGTCGGCTTTTTTTTACCCAGAATGGATAACCTCTGTCTGTTCCATTGCACCAACTTGGTAGAATCCTTCTCTATTCTAGGCCTTTCTGACTTCACCCAAGTTCTTATATACGTCTTCTCAGAAATAATATTTTTTCTTGTTCCTGAGTCAATGAGCATATTCATATCTCGACCGCTAGTCCGTACTTTTACCATATAATTCCGCATGTTACTGGTGTCCTTCACTTGATTTATATTAAAAAGGCCATTAGTTGCCTCTGCCTCCTCGTCTATCGAGCAATTATTACGATCGCTCCTCCAGTTCCCGTTCTTACAGACCCTAGATATATGCCCTAACTTCTGGCATTTAAAACATCTTTTCTCTTTAAAGAAACATTGCTCTTCTCTGTGGTTTGTGTATCCACAGCGGAAACATTTAAAAATCTTCTCATTCCTCCGTCTCACCTTAACAGCTCTTCCCATTACATTAACTTCTTCCTGAGGTTTTCCGTCTTTAATTTCTGCAACGTTCTTTACCGCAGCCTCATGTGCCAATGCCATCTCTTGAGCCACTTTAAATGTTAGCATACTGTTCATTAACAGCATTGATTGTATTTCCCCGTTTAGAATACCGCATACCAGGGCATCACGCAACCTTTCCTCCAAATCAGGGAATTCACACTTCTCGGCAATTTTCTTTAGAGCTGTTATAAATTCAGATATTGTTTCATTTGGCATTTGAAGCTTTTTCGCAAATTTAAAACGCTGCACTATTATATTTGGCGTTGGATAAAAATATTTTTTAATCCCTGCGCTACTATCTCCTCCCATTCTGTTTCCAATGGATTCTTGGGAGAGGTCAACGTCCGTATTATATTATACGTTTCTCTTCCGCATAGCGAGAAAAATGTTGCCTTCTTTTTAACGATCTTTACTATATCATTCGCTATGAAATAGGATTCAAAGCGTTCTAAATAACTTGATATTTCATTTCCATTGTTTGGGTTGAACTGTTCAATATTCATCATTGTTCGCTTACTTTTCCTTCGTCGCCACTGTTGTGTCTACGTCCTTTATACTCGTCGCCACTGTTGTGTCTCTACACTACACCAGGTCACCGAGATCCACTAGGTCTGAGATAAAATTTTTATTCGCTCATAACACTAATCTGACTGACTATTTACAATTTAATGATACATATATATACATAAAAATAATTAACATAATAACAACAAACAAACACTATGCAAAACCTTATTTGCATATCTCGACAATTTATCTAAAACATAACTATTGTTATGCAAAACACCACACTTCGTAACCCGCTCTGTGGCTTCTTAGACGCCTCCCTCATTAAGAGCCATCAGCCTTCCCCATCGGGAAAGTCTAGCTTGACCATGGATCACAATGGACTGCATACCGTTTCCCGAAAAGGTGTAACTAAAATTATAGTTCCAAAATCACTCACAAACAAACTACTTAAATCCGTCCACACACAATACAACCATCCAGACATCTCAAAGATGACGAGACTCATCTCTGCTCAATATTACTGGCAGGGCATGTCAAAAGACATTACACAAAAGGTTAAAACCTGCCCAACCTGCCAGTTAACAAAACGTCCATTGGGACCCACTTACGGGGAGTTAAGTCAGCCGCCGGAAGCCAAAGGACCCTTTGACCTACTATCCCTCGACACCATAGCAGGATTTGCCAAATATGGCAACACCAAAATATACCTCCATGTTGTAGTCGACCATTTTTCGCGCTACACATGGACGTTCCCATCCAAATTCACCAGCATTACCACCTATCAACAGGTACTCAAACGGGTATTACAGGATGGCTCTCCGAAACGCCTTTTTACGGATAGAGCCCCTGCATTCACTTCGCCAAAATTTAAGAGCTTCCTGCTTAACAGGAGTATCCACCCGTTACTCACAACTAGCAATAATCCACAAGTCAACGGTCTATGTGAACGCCTAAACGCCACCTTCACAGGAAAACTCAGGCTATTGCATTTGGAGAATCCTAAGATCGCATGGACCAAGTTGGTCAAACGAGTTACAACTATATATAACAGTACCCCACACTCTATCACCGGTTTTCCGCTCATCTACCTGATGTTTGGCGTCCTACCCTCAGAACTCTCTGACCACACCACACCTTATCCAGACATCGACAGAGCTAGGAAGATCGCACACACACACGAACCCAGAACAAACACATACAAGATAAAAACACTTATGACCAACGACACAAACAACCACACTTCGAAATAGGTGACCTGGTATTAGTTAAATTATATCATCACCCCAACACAGGAAAACTCGCCCCATATTTCACAGGACCATACACCATATTAGAGATCATATCACCAAATGTGGTCCGTATCGATAGACCCAACCAACCTCTCCAAAGAGATACTGATACGATCCACGTCAACAAACTTAAACTATACACAGAAAACATCCAATATACAGGGTGTACCAGGTAAATTGGGACTAACTTTGACAGTCCATAAAACAAAAACTACTTAAGATTAAAAACTTGTTTTTTTTTTCATTACGTAGCCATATTCATGTAAAATGCAACAGTACATGTGTGCGCAGTGTAGTGATGAAGAGTAACCGAGAATTTGAAAATCGAGCTGCCATCATCGTTGCTCTGCGCGCCGGAAGGAGCCCCAAAGAGATAGTGGATTTTCTTAAGTTGCCCAAAACCACTATTTATCGTGTCAAGAAGCAGTTTGATGAGGCCGACAGTAACAAAGAGGGGATAGCTACAAGGAAAAAGCACTCGCGTCGATCGGACAGGGTAAGAGGCGAAGAATTTGTCAAAAATGTCAAGGAGAAGATTGATGGAAACCCTGGGAAGAGCATGAGGGCCATAGCCAAGGAAATGGACGTTGGCTCTATGACAATTGTCAGAACTATCCATGAGGACCTTGGTCTCAAGTCTTATGCCCTTTGGAAAGGTCAGTTGCTGACTGAGAATATGAAGAATAACAGAAAAGGAAAGGCTGCTGCCCTCCTCAACAACCTGAAACACGACTCTTTTGGCATGCTAAGGTTCTTCTCTGACGAAAAGAACTTTGACGTGGACCAAAAGGTAAATCCCAGGAATGATCGCTGGATCTGTAAAGACCCCTCAGAGATACCTGTCGTGATGCACACGAAATTTCCTGCCTCCGTAATGGTCCTTGGCGTTATCAGCAGTGAAGGTGATGTCATGCCTCCCCATTTCTTTGAGAAGGGCCTTAGGATGAACGCTGACACCTACATCAATGTTCTGGAGACCGTTGTGAAGCCTTGGATGGACATGGTGGCCGCAGGAAGGAAGTATGTCTTCCAACAGGACTCAGCTCCAGCCCATAAGGCAAAAAAGACACAATCGTGGCTGACACTTAACGTCCCTAGTCACTGGGGTCCTGATATTTGGCCCCCTAATTCTCCAGATTGCAATCCCCTCGACTACTATGTATGGGGCGTTGTTGAGAGAGATGTCAACAAAGCTCCTCATACCACCATCCAGTCTGTCAAGAAAGCAGTTCACACGGTGATGACCCAAACGGACAAGGTCATCGTCGCCAAGGCCTGTGCTTCATTCCGCACTCGCCTCGAGACTGTTGTAGCTAATAATGGAAACTACATTGAATAAATAAAAACTATATCCTTTTATCTACTACTGTGTCAAATTTCATTCGGATATTTTAATTTTTACTTGCAAAAAATTTCAGTTAAAATACCATTGTTGAAATTCCCAATTTACCTGGTACACCCTGTATATCACCACCCGCCATTAGAATACACCATGTACGACACAAGCACAATTACACGTTCCCGTTTAAACACCTCACACCCGAATTGTTTCCATCAGAGCCGTTGAAATTCAAACCAACAAACAGCGAGCCTTTCAAGCATTTAGATCCTACCATTTTTCCAAAAAAAACGATTTACGCAATTCACCCACGGTAACAAGAAATGCGACATAGGCCAACCACAAAAACACCCCGTTCCAAACCCACCACAACCAATAAAAGTCCAACCAGATATTCCAGAGCCACATTTCATGGCAAAAACATGGAAGAAGATGTGCCAATACCCCATTTTTCACCTAATCTCTGTTATATGTCTTCTTATTATACCATACAAAATCGCTCCCTATACAATTATAATTCACATACTAACATATATCCTGCCAACCAGACGATTGTTCCAGCTGCAAGAAGCAGTCTTCCATATAGGGAATTCCGTCTTAAAAGCAATCTGCCATATAGGAAATTCCGTCTTTAAAGCAATCTGCCATATAGGAAATTCCGTCTTAAAAGCCATCTTCCATATAGGCCAAGCATAGGCCTCGAACCAACTCATAAAAACGGCGTGCAAATTCAATTAGAAGGACAATTAGGGCACCGTGAAAAAATCAATTAGGAGGACAATTAGCAGCCGGAAATGAAATGGAAACCATTTGCTCGCGACATAAAGACACCCGCCATTTTATAGAGCAAATTACAGCTTCGCTCCAGAGTAACACAATCTAAATCAATTACACGAGGGGAGGAAGACGGTTTCAGAAAACCTGCCCCCACACATCCGGACATGGGTCATATTCCCACCCAGCGGGCCCCTCTTGGCCGGAAATAAATTGAGGTCACCAGCGCGCTGCCGGACAATGACAATTTAGCGTCACCCATTATTGGATCCCAACCCAGTTCGAGCCTACCTATCGACTTTTACAAAAAACACAATTCAATTACATTTCTCACAAAGACTTAATACGTTACCGACACTCCCAATGAGTTTTTACATTTCTATTATTTTTATTCTTCCAAGACTTCAAAAAAAAAAAAAAAAACTCTACATTTTTCCACAACTAGACACCACAGACCTTAGACTTTTAACAACACGCGGGTCTCAAGGTTAAATATGAACAAAAGCATCCATATTACCACTTAAATGATAGAAAAAATTAGGTAGCTAAGCTTTCGAGCTTGCGTTTCTTCCGAAGGGAATAAACGACCATTTTAGAAGGATCGAGGGACTCTCCTCGGACCCTGTATTCAAAGTTTTGACTCCGGTCTGGACACCCGATATAAAAGTGGGTATCGGGCGAGCATAACTTAAGTGCCCTAGGGAAATGCATAAAAATCCTTAGAACGCATTAAGGCTCGGGACATATTAACATGCTACAATCGGCCTTGAGATCTCGAAAAACAACACAAACACAAAGACAAAATACACACGTAAGGTTAATTAGATTCCCATGTCTCCTGTATACATAATATAAAGCACAATTGGGAAAGATCATGTTTCTACCCATGAGTCGCACGGGAAAGACAAAAAAATCTACAAGGCATATAAAGAATTAATGGCGGCGTGATATAGATTTTGGCATATAATTTTGATTATAAAAGGCGAGTTTGCGAACCTCGCTATACATTTTTTTATATATCATTCAATTACATTATTTTCTTATTTTAAAATCAATACTTAATCAAATTTACCATTTTTCCCTAATTCAAATTGTGCTGAGAAGATGTAAGAAAACATCTACCTATGTTTCCCCACGTGACGCAGCGGAGCGTGACCTCGGCTGCACGGGTGAGTCAGTTGTTGTTTGCTCTCTGTATGGATGGACATTAAAACATGGTGGCAGCGATAACTGGATAAAATACGAACCCGAATATTGCAAAATATCGATTTTTGCGTACCTTGGAAGATAATTCAACATGGCTCAGATTCAACCTCCAGAAACTTTCGACTTCTCGACTCCCAACGAATGGCCCAAATGGAGGAAAAGATTCGAACGATACCTCGTGGTCAGTGGAATGAAGAAGAAAGAGGAGGCGGACAAGATCGATTTGTTCATGTACTTGATGGGCGACCGCGCGGATGATATATTCAGGACCTTCAAGTTCGAAAAGGAGGAAGAGGCAACGAAAATTGATTCCGTCCTCAAGGCGTTCGACAGCCACTTCTGTGTCAGAAAGAATATTATCTACGAACGTGCGAAATTTAATTCAAGAATCCAAGAGGATCGGGAGCCAGTGGACGAATTCATCACTTCATTGTACAAATTGGCTGATAGTTGCGAATTTGAGGGTCTTCATGAGCAGTTGATCCGTGACCGAATAGTGGTTGGAGTGAGGGACAAAGCTTTGTCTGAAAGAATGCAGTTGGACAGCGAACTGACTTTGGAAAAGGCGGTGAAATTGGTTCGACAGCAGGAAGCCGTTCGACAGCAGCAAGTCGACCTGCAGCGTCCCTCATCAAGCCAAAAGGTCAATCAGGTGAAGTTCAACTCGAAGAATTTGTCACCGAAACAACAACTGCAGCCTTCGAGGAAGAAGGAGAAGTCAGCCAAAACAAGATCACGATGTCCAAAATGCGGAGGTTTCACCCACAGGGAAGGACAGGCTTGCCGTGCTGAAGGACAAAGATGTAACCTATGTTCAAAGACTGGCCATTTTGCAAATTGCTGCCCAGATAAGCAGGCGAAGACTGCGGAAGTCAAAGCTGTTTCTGAACTTGATGAAGAAATTGGTTTTCTCCTGGAGGTCTCAGCTGTGGAGGATTCATCTAATCTCGATGATGATGAAGGCGAGTGCAGGAGGCGATGGACAGCAGAAATCCAAGTGAACGGGAAAAAGGTGAAGTTCAAGCTCGACTCCCAGGCGGATGTTACATGTGTTCCTCTGTGTCTCTTCAAGAAGATAATGGGACAACAACGACTAGTGGAAAGTGATATCAACATTAGAGCTGCTGAATTCTCCGAACTTCAGACTGTGGGTATGTTTTTATCAACGCTGCGAAATGGCAGTTATGAAATCAAGGAGAAGATATATGTCATTCGTCGTTTGAGTGAACCTCTTCTGAGTCGCCGGGCATGTGAGCTCTTGAACCTGGCGAGGCGAATTGAAGTGGTTGCGACGAGAATTAACCCGATCAAGGAATTCCCTGAAGTATTTGAAGGACTGGGACAGATCGGAAACCCTTACGAAATCAAATTGAAACCTGGAGCAAAACCATATGCTGTGCATACTCCTCGACGGGTACCAATACCTTTGATGGAAAAGCTCAAAACAAGATTGGAAGAGCTCGAGAAGGCGGGAATCATAGCACAAGTTAACGTTGCGACTGAATGGTGTGCACCGACTGTGATTGCTGGTAAACCGAATGGTGACATACGACTCTGTGTGGATCTCTCAAGGCTGAACGAACATGTACAGCGCGAAGTGCATCCCATGCCAGTGGTGGAGCACATGCTGGGGCAACTGGGGGAAGCAAGATTCTTTTCGAAACTGGACGCGAACAGTGGCTTTCACCAGATTCCGTTGAGCCCGGACTGCCAGCATTTAACGACCTTCATCACTCCTTTTGGGAGATATAAATACTGCAGGATGCCATTTGGAATATCACTCGCCCCAGAGTATTTTCAGAAAGTTATGTCAATAATCTTGCAAGGCATGGACGGTGTAATGTGTTACCTGGACGATATCCTGATATTTGCCTCCGACTCCAAGACTCACGATCGAATTCTTCGTTTAGTGCTCCGAAAACTGAAAGAGGCGAAAGTTACACTAAACAAGGCCAAGTGTGTCTTCGGCGTGCCAAGAATTAATTTTCTTGGGCACATACTGGATGAAGACGGTATCCGACCAGATCCAGCGAAAATCGAAGCAGTGGCGAAGATGCCTGCTCCGACCGATGTTCATGGCGTAAGAAGATTTCTTGGCATGGTGAACCATCTGGGACGTAAACTCCGAACGACCTTGCCAATTGCACCAGAGAATCTTAATCCAAAGTTGGTGGACTCTCAGGCCCTGAAAAGAAAGGAGGGGAAAAGGAGAAAGGATATGAAATCCAGATATGATCGACGCTGCGGAGCTACGGACATGGAGGAGCTATCCGAAGGTGACACGGTTTGGATTACAGATATGCGAACCTGGGGGATTGTAAAGAAGAAAGCATCGACACCAAGGTCGTATATGGTTGATACTCCAGTTGGGACTTTACGTCGAAACAGGTTCCATCTACGAAAAGGATATGCAGTGCAATATCCAGCCGACCCATCGAACACGACCTTTTCGGGGGAGGAACTGGTTGAAAATAAAAAGACCCCAGTTGTGGATCATCCCTCTAACGACTCAGAAGACGGCCAGATAAGAACCCGGAGTGGACGAATTGTTAAACCTGTGGATCGCCTTCATTATTAATTATATTATGCATTTAAAGTTTGTAATGTATATATATATTTCAAGTCTTAAAAAGGGGGATGTGCTGAGAAGATGTAAGAAAACATCTACCTATGTTTCCCCACGTGACGCAGCGGAGCGTGACCTCGGCTGCACGGGTGAGTCAGTTGTTGTTTGCTCTCTGTATGGATGGACATTAAAACACAAATATTTATCATTTATTTTAATCAATTATTTACCATTTATATAACCCCTTCTTTTATTTTGTTCATAGTTCAATAACTAAACAAATTTTTATCAACGAAAACTCACTGGTTTTCTTTTAAAATTAGATATTATATTTTATTTTGATTTACAAAAAGCCTTTTTCTTTTCTTTTTTTTTCTCACCATGCATCAAGCATTCACTTTGATTTCTTCCAACTTTTTTTTTATTTTTGATTTCTCAAAAGACCTAATAGAACTCCCTCGATTTCATTCCCAATCTCGAGTAGAATATGGTTAGGCATTTTTATTTTTTTTCTCACCATGCATCAAGCATTCACTTTGATTTCTTCCAGCTTTTAATTTTATTTTTGATTTCTCAAAAGCCCTAATAGAACTCCCTCGATTTCATTCCCAATCTCGAGTAGAATATCGTTTAGGCGCATTTTCTTTTCTTTTATCCCACTATGTACCATAGCATTCATTTTGATTTCTTACAATTAAAATTTTTTTGATTTCTATTAATTATACTCAACCTATATCATCAACACCAATCTCTTTTACCTCTTATATCACCACCAATGCTTGTATATAACCTCTCAATAACCACAACTAATTTTCCCACAAAATTATTTTTCCCTTTACAGAATTCTCTCAGGCTAACCCCTTCTTAAATTCTTCACATGTAGGGGGCGCATCTGTCATAATTTGTACATAACTGGATGTAACCCCACCACAATATGTATGCAATGTATGTTTTAAAAGATTTTAATAAAAACAAGGCTTAGAAATCTGGGAGAAAGATTTAGAGAAAGGCCATCAAAGAGGAAGCAACCATTAGCAGGTTTTATTATCCAGGAACTCATAAAACTGGGTTCAAGAACCTAGTATTTCCTGGATCAGGTCAGAACAAGACCAGAACAAAAGGGATAGCAAAGACCCAATCAGAGAATAGGAATTAGCTAGGGACCAATAGAAAGCTTACACGTCTCAAACACCAGCCAATCAAAACCCTGAATAGCTTTCGTGTTAAATCGGGAACGGAGTTTAGTCAGTTAGGAACGTGGCACCATAGAGGCGAGTTGGGCCCTGGACAGCAAGGAGTTAGCACCTGGACCGCCGTTGAGACCAGTTTGGAGCCAATCCCATCTCCTCAACCAATCAGATAAGTCCCATCTTCAATAATGTGAACAGCCATAGTTAATAGCAACTCAGTCAAATAGCTTCAACCCCTTTTCTCCCTAGATCGCTAGCCTTTTCAACTCAACTCTGTGTCCTCGTTATTTTCCCTTGTGAATACCTTACCAACTCAGCAAACGACTGCGCCCACCACAATTCAATCAATCAATCAACAACTCAACCCATCTCCAAAAAGGTAATCGTCCCAACGTTACAGTGAGTCGATAGGATTCTACAGTGTAATACATCAATTACTACAAGTCGTTCCTTAAATAAATATATATTTTGGTTCGTAATGACTAATAAAATATATTAGTTTATAATAAATGTGATGTCGTCATAAGTATTAATAAGGGAGTACAAAACAATTTGGAATTTATTAATAGAAGCATCGTATTTTTGCTAAACCTATCATCTTCTCCATGCCATATTTATCTAGTATATATAAATGTATTAAAAAAAGGCATATCCTGACCTGCCCACATGAGCTTTTTAGATGGAAGAGCGCCATCTAGTGGAATAAAAATAAAATACATATTGATTTCACTTATTCCCTGATATTTTGCCAACCCATTTTATCGATAAATCAAGAACAACCAACCATGAACGCGTTTCGGGCAGTTGGCCCTCGTCAGCGTGGTGCAGGCTGTACCACTATGACCAAAGATTTGGTTCTAGAAGCTTTCTTTCGTGGTTTCTTTCCGTTCATGGTTGGTTTTTCTGGCTGATGTCTGGGCAGAATTCAAGGTAAACACATTGGTCTACCTTCTCCACCGCCGACCTGGCACTGAACGTCGTACACTCCTGTATCTTATACTTGGGCATGGGGCGTTGGTTGAGGTTTGGCTTCGCAGCCGCTGCCTGGACGCAGCCCTCTTGGCTTTCTGGCCTGCCGCCTCGGAGTCCAACGGCCTCTTTCTCCTGAGTTCAACTTTGGTGAAGCCGAGGTTGTCCCCCGGAGCGTCCTCCTAAAGATGACAAAAGGGTCTCTGATAACACGACTGAGCTGCATTACACCTGTGCTAATTCCCGAAGACATGGAAACATGCCATTATCATAGCCATCCCGAAAAAATCACCTGTCAAATCACCTGAAGATCTCAGACCAATCAGCCTTCTCTCTACCATCGGTAAGGCATACGAGAGGATTGTTCTTCGCAGATTGCAGACATACGTGGATTTTATTAACTTTATCACTCCTCAACAATTTGGATTCAGAAAAGGACACTCTACAACCCACCAGTTAATCACAGTAATAGACTGCATCCAAATAAGAAAGTCCCACAATAAGGCAGTAGGTGCTGTTTTTTTAGACCTTACCAAAGCCTTTGATAGAGTATGGCATGATGGCTTGATAACAAAAATAACAAAAAATATATTTCAAGGGATTTTATCAAATTCTTGAAAAACTATCTCCAGGACAGAACCTTTTCAATTAAGCAAGGGAATTATATAACCACGGCAAAACCAACCCAGATTGGAGTCCCTAAAAAAATTCAAGCCACAATCCATCCTAAAGGTAAACCAGAGCCCTATTAACTGGACTGACAGCGTTAAATATCTTGGAGTTACCTTAGACTCCAAGTTGAAATTCAACATGCATGTCAAAAATATAAAGAAAGCAAAAATTGCAAAAATAACATTATCAAGTCTGTTCAACTATAGAAGCAAATTGTCGCCAAAACAAAAGTTTATTCTATACAGAAGTTGTATCCTCCCGATAGTAACATACGCTCTCCCAGTTTGGTGCAAATATATTACAACCACAGACAAAAATAGGATAAACGCATTCATGAGAATCTACCTTCGGACAAGTATAGGAGCTCCATTCAACCTATCAAACAAGATACTGAAGGAGGACTTGAACCAACCCGATCTAGAAGATATGTACCAAACTTCCGTTAAAAGAAATTATACCTTCAATACAAAATTCAAACAATCAATTCAAACTTATATACATTGGTTTTAGGCTATGAATTATAGGAGCTTCATCTATGCTTCCTTTCTTCCTGTTGTGAATCTATATAAGACTGGTGGTCTTAATAAAGCTGTATGTGTGGTTTCAGGCTATGGCTCTAATACAAGTTGGAAGGTGATAGATTAGGTTGATAGACACGATGCACCGTTCTGGTGCATATTTAAAGGGAGATATGCCTTTTTTAGGTACATGAATATCATCCATGGATGAGAGGGTAACACGCTCGATTCCCATCAATAAGTCGGTGGATGAGAGGGTAACACGCTCGATTCCCAACAATAAGTCGGTGAATGAGAGGGTAATACGCTCGATTCCCAACAATAAAGTCGGTGGATGAGAGGGTAACACGCTCGATTCCCAACAATAAGTCGGTGGATGAGAGGGTAACACGCTCGATTCCCAACAATAAATCGGTGGATGAAAGGGTAACACGCTCGATTCCCAACAATAAGTCGGTGGATGAGAGGGTAACACGCTCGATTCCCGACAGTCATGAACCGGGATTGAATCCCGCGTTAAAATTTGTTTAATATGTGAATAACCTTCACATATTATCCACTGTTTCAATTATCATGAACTAGGTTGCTCTTGCTGAGCAGTACCTATTAATGTGAATTTGAAATGAATATCGTCCTCCCGCAACTTTATGCTTTATTATAGCTTTAAAATGGCCATTGCCACTTATCCAACTTAAACAACTCTTTAGTAAATTCGACCGATTTCATAATATCTCTCTCGTAGAATGCTATGAAATCAAAGCCGCCCCTGTACTGATGAGCGTCATAGCCCGAAACCATGGTATACAGGTTGGTTTTTTGTCTAAATTTTCCAAAACTGGTGATGGTTCATTCTTTATTATCACAAGCGAAGTTTTTTACTAAGAAGATAAATATAATGTATCGTTTGAGTCAAAAGGCGATCCATTAATTAAGATTATATAAAAGAGCGTACCTGGATCTGTAAAAAAAAAAAAAAAACAATTTTTTTCTCAAAATATTTCGAGATATTGCTCCCTCCAGTGTTGGGCAAATATTAATTAAAATGATTTATTAAAGATTAACAATTGTTTAATTGTTAATTGTAATTTTCACAATTAACAATTAATCAATTGTTAATTGTATTTTTACAATTAACAATTAATTAATTGTTAATTGTATTCATACAATTAACAATTAATTAATTGTTGATTGCACTTTTCTAATTAACAATTAATTAATTGTTAATTGCACTTTTCTAATTAACAATTAATTAATTGTTAATTGCACTTCAATTTAATTGAAAAATAATTTTTTAATGCCCAACACTGCATTTCAGTACCACTCTCTTCTCGAACATGCTGTCCGACAATTTGTGACTCTTTGGCAGATTTGTCATTGTCGCAAAAGAAAAAAGGCGTTCAACTGCAGCTGACGATGGTAAAGGTGTGTTGTATTTAATAAAAACACTTTTTATCTCAGGCAGTGTTGGGCAAATATTAATTAAAATGATTTATTAAAGATTAACAATTGATTAATTGTTAATTGTAATTTTCACAATTAACAATTAATTAATTGTTAATTACACTTTTCTAATTAACAATTAATTAATTGTTAATTGCACTTCAATTTATTATGCATAAATTGATGAAGAGGGAGCAATCTCTCGAAATATTTTGAGAAAAAAAATATTTTTTTTCTTTACAGATTCAGGTACGCCCTTTTATATAATCATAATGTATCGTGTTCTGATAGATAATTAAAGAGAGAGGTGCATGTTTAGGTACATGAATATCATCTTCCCGAAATTTTATGTATAAAACAGAATTGGCATTTCCTGACCACTCACATGAGCATTTTAGATGGCAGAGCGCCATTTAATGAAACAAAGATATTTGACCAACCCAATTTCTTGATAAATCAAGAAAAGTCAAGGCCCTCGTCAGCGTAGTGCAGACTATACCATTACGACCAAAAATTTGATCCTAGAGGCTTCCTGAGAAATCAAGAAATGAGTATTTAAGGCCAAATTTGCGTTAAAATGCTTTTCATGTGAAAAAAAAAAGAAAGATAGAAAAATGGCCAGGTGTTGATTTTTAACACAAACTTTACCTTAAATACCTATATAAAAATTGAGCTGGTAAGATTTTTACTTAGAGAAGATCGAAGAATTACGTACCATCAGTTAGAGAAATGTGTGGGCATTGGATCGGCAGCAATCGAAACCATCATTAATGATAATTTAAAATGCAGAAAACTTGTTAGTAGATGGGTACCTCACAGCTTGACGGAAGACCAAAAACTTGGTTGCGTTAAATGGTGTCATTTCATGTTGAAAAAATTTGATGAAGGCAAATCAAAGGCTGTTTTTAATATTATTACAGGTGACGAAACTTGGATTTACAATTTTGGATAAATTGGATAAAATTTGACATTGATGATGAAGCACTACAAGCCTTTACCAATGCCGTAAATTCCATCCCCGAAGATGACAGGTGTAAGTGCTTCGATAATTGGTTTTCACGGATAAAATCTTGCATAGGCGCTAAAAAATGCATGTAGAATTTAATGGTATAATTTATTTTTTTAATATTTTAATTATTTAATATTGATTGCAAAACCTTTGGAGTGACCCTTCTATTACAGTACTTACAGGATATTCCTGTCCATCTTGTTCATATAAATACAAGGTTTTAATAGCGTACGAATTCTATAATTAGGAATCAAAATTATTCAACGATGCGTTTTCAAAAGCAGAACAGCCAAATATAATAATAGAGCGGTATCTGGTTGATTAAACTGACAAAACCACCGGGAGAGTTCCCAATATTTTTCCCATCACGGAAGGGGAAGGTGATGAGCTACCTAGAACAGGAGTCGGCTCGTGAGCCACATGCGGCTCTTTGGATGTGAAGTTGCGGCTCTTTATATAGTTCCACACACAAATATTATTTATGCGAGTACTATTTATTTTTGGCAAGAAAATTTTTTTGTGGCTCTTAAAAAACTTTGAAATTTTGTGATTTGTAATTTTTGACTCTTCCGACTCAAAAGATTGCAGACCCCTGACCTATACCGAAGTCTGTACTGTGGTTAGCATCAGTAGGTGCATCGATGGCTTCCTGAACTGAAAACCTGCCTAGTAGGTGCAATAGCAAATCACTTTAATTAAAAAAAAATGTAATTAAAAAAATCAATTCTTAACATGTTCATGCACACAATATGATTTGAAATATATGCATAATAGTTTGAAATGACTTTTAGCACTATTTAATTAAAAAATTATAAGTCATATCCTAATGCATGCATTAAGAAAAATACTGGAAAGACCTGATTCATCAGAGGTGAACCCTCTCAGAGATTTCGACAGTGTAATTTTGCCAGATCATTGCATGACTATTATTATATTTGGCGGATCATCATAAGGATGACAATTTAGAGAAATTCCTGGTGAAGATATTCAAGGAAAATATATATACAGTCGACACTCGATAATTTGAAACTCAAGGGACCAGAGAAAAATTTCAATTTATCAAGAGTTCAAAATAACAGACGTTTAAACAATCAAGAGGGAGAGAGAAACAAAATCAAGTAAATAAGAGGTTGATCCAAAAAATCGTGATTTATTATTTTAGACATTTGTACAGTTATTCACAAATGTTCATTTGTGGCAAGATACTATTCCTTCAACTTCAAATTACTGAGGAGACTAATTAATATTGAATTTATTCAACTTATCGAGTATTTTTCAAGGGACCGGGAAAAATTTTAAATTATCGAGAGATTTAAATTAACGAATTTCAAATTATAGAGAGTCGACTGTATAAGCAAAACAATACATTGATATCTGACCCGGAATAACCCGCAAAATGGCTGGGAGATTAACCAGTTCCTCCCAATGTTTTCTCATCGAGTTAAGGAGAATGTAGGAAATTTGTCTTAAAAGAAGAAAATATATGTGAAATAGGGGTTTTCAATTCTTACCTGATAATTTGTATATGCTGATATAACCAATCGTCATCTTCTCAGAGATCAGAATTAACAGCACCGGTTGATCAATATAAGACATGGGAATGGCCACTCAGTGATGGCAAAACCAATTGGTCAACCCATTGCATAGGATAATGGCCTACCCAGTAGAAACATAAGTTTAGATTGTACACTACATGTTTATTTGAAGGGTACGACGTGTTATGTAAGATATGTGTAAGAATAAAAACAACACAAGTATGATATAACTAGATTTATTAGAAGAGTTTTTTTATAGATAGTATTGCATTTTTAATACGCACTAGACCGAATGGATCTTCCACAAATATATTTCCCCTAATATTAAAATTTTATATTTCCAAAATGATGGTCCGTTTTGAGAGAAGATAATATGGAAAATATAGATATTTAGTTTGGCAGGTGAACACACATTCCTTGTAGGATAACTGCACTGCGATTTCTTTTAGAGAATACGCTGAGTCCTTCAGAGAAGAAGAAGATGTAGAAAAATAGATCTTGGACCTACAAAAATAGACCACGCTACTGCCGCAGGCGGCCTTTTCTTATATAAATCATTGGACCTGAAGAGAGCAAAACTACTAAACAAACTAAGACTCAAATGTTAGAAAAACAAGATCATCAAATGCCAACATGGATTTGATTGAACTTGTATAAGGTCTAGACTAAGTAGTATTGTATCAGCATATTGTCGAAGGAATATTTCAAACACTTTTCAAATTATATTAAAAATTTTGGTAATAACTTTCTGTGGATCCACGCTAAATGCTTTCTGCAGTTTTCTAAGTTATAAGAAGAGGTGAGGCGTCACAAAGTATATTCAGAAAGTGGATAGGCATTAAATACGATAGAACATATGTCTTAAACTCAAGGAATAGTGTACAAATGGCTTAATAGTACAGGTTGTCCGTTAACACAGGTTCAAGTATGGGTACAAGATAACCACGGTAACAAGTGGTCTTTGCTATAACAGGTTTTCACATAAACAACGTGTATTTTACTATAGGTAGAAAGATTTTGAAGTCGTGTGGAAAAGTTTCCTGAAGAAGAATAAATAAAGATCTGTGATGTATGAATCAATTCGTCTTCTTTTTTGTTCTCACCGAGATTGTGTTGCTGCTGTTTTATGATGAGACGAATAATGAATTATCACAGAAAATTGATTTTCAGCGCCAAAAGATGATTATTTCATTCTTTCCAGAATTGAATTATTCTCAGTCGATCATTCCTTAGCAGAAACAGGATAACTTCTAGACTCAAATGTACCATCAGAACGTGAATAGATTAATAATTATCCTTAAATTTGGCAACGAAAATATAAATATGTATATTTGTCTATTTTCATTCAATATTTCAGTGTTCTTTGTTTGGTTAATCCAGGTTCCTGGAGCGTAATTCATTCTAAAAATAAAAGAAGACCTAAAAAAGTCCGTTATCAGAAAAATATAAATGGAACATCAATAAAAGAAAGTGTATAAAGATTTTCTGTTTCGTTAATTTCTCAGAAATTTGTCGAGTACAGAGAGATTTCCCTATTCATCCGTACTTGTCAAGATCTGGATTTAACAGAAAAAACAAGCCTTATTCATTATAATTTATATTTAAACAATATTCATCTATTTAATTAATTAATTTATTTTGCACCTTATCAATAAATGATTTTATTTTCAAATAAAGAGGTGTTTGTATTTTGCCAAATTGATCGCCTTCATTTTAATATCAGCCACATTCGGCGGTTAGGCTTAAAAAAAAAAAAGCCAAAGTACAAGAATTGTACTTCCTTTTTTTGTGAAAAAATTTCCGACATTTAAAATAAATGCATATATTCAATTATATATTTAAATGGGTTGGGGCCAAATTATGGAATGGAACAAGTTAAATCAACGTTTAGTTGATTTTTGTTCCACTAGATGGCGCTCTGCCATCGAAAAATGATCATGTGTGCTGTCAGAATATACCTATTTTGTTTTTAATATTTAATTATGTCTTTTATTTTTATTGTATCACCAAATATTTTTAAAGAACTCATATGAATTTTTTCAAGTTAGCCATACACATATCTATACTAATTCAACTTAAAAAAAAGTGCAGAATGTGCACTTTTGCATGTATTGACAAGATGTCAGTAAAATTATTTTAATTGTCAATTGTCTATACTAATTCAGAGATCTGGTTGTATTTTGTCTGTTATCACAATCGAAAGACCTTTAAAGAATAACAATCGAGAACACGAGTGTATTTTTTTATGTCTCATATTGTAGAAAAAGGATGAATATTATCGGAGCACTTGAAAAAATCATTGAAAAATACTGCAATATTGAAATTATCCAAATCACAATATGCAACACCAACCAAGAATAATTTCTATACCCTAATTCAGCACAATTTTACTTCAAAGTAGAGTCCTAAGTAGGCAGTTAAAGATGGAACTAGATTTTAGAACTGTATATTTCCATTGAAAAATAATATATGCTGATAAGACACAGGAATAATAATAATTTATATTCCACATTTTGAACAGATTCGATCAGATTTAAAAAAAAAATTGGAAATAAAAATTTATTCGCTTTGAATATTTTGATAACTTGTGTGTCGAGAAATCTTGAGGGAACTATTGAAATATGTATTTTCATAGTATTTCGAATCATTTAAAATTAGCAAAAACTTTCGAAAAGACACAATAAGCAAATATATAAAATATTCAAAGAGAATCAGGATATAATTTCTGAGGAGAGGACATTATAAAATTCTGAAACGTCGGGAGTTGAACTATAGGTTGATGTGGCTGTGTTTTTCTCTGAATTAACTTCTAACCAACAAATGAACTTCAGAATTATAATTATCAGTTTCAGGAAAACTTTGGTATTTCTTGTATTAAAGAAAAACGTAGCTAGGCTTATTATATTAATAGTACAGCAGTGTGTTCTCTGTGATTCGTGTAGGAGAGGTCAATTACCTACAGAGATAAACCGTTTATCTATGATCGACTTACAGTATTCCTGATAAATCCCTAGATAATCCTGGATCTGAAGAAATCTAGATAAAACTCTAAATAAACCAAATATATTCCTGATTCTAAATTTCAGCACAACTCTTAATTACAGTCCAGGAAATGGGAAAACTTTTTTTTGGAGAGATTTGAAGTCTAACAGGGTTTCATAGGTCACGGAAGAAACAAGCTATCCTTACACTTTTAGAGTCGTCCAGTAGAACTCTTAATACAGTCCGAGGATTATTCTATGGATAGGAAGTCTATCTGGACTTTTGGTAACGAGAGTCTGCGAAGTAATATATTTATTCTTGAAGGATTTTGTATATCTACAGGACTCGGTGCAATCCAAAAGAGTTGATTTATTCCTGAATTTGAAGTTCAGAAGAACACTTCAAGAAAATTTGAGGCAATTTTTCAATATGCTTGGTTTTAGGTTCTAAAGAAACCTTAGTAGGCTAGTGCTTCAAATCCAAATTATTCCCTCCTCAACAAATACCTCACGATATTTTTTTAGAAAAACGACAATTCCTGTTGTTAAGTTCCTTATAACTTTGACAAATTCGTGAATTGACTTTTAAATAAACAACCAGCAGGCAGTTGGCGTTTGCGGTGTAAATCAAAAGTTATAAAACCGGGTTTATAAATACTTAAACAATCTGAGATTTCACGGTGTAAGTATAAGAGAAGAAGTCGAACGAAGCAGAGGGCACGACGTGTTTCATCTATGGAATGCATTTCTTGGTAAACGTAGAGTTACGAACTGTTCCCTGAACCTTTCTATGTAACAAGTTTCGAAAAGATAGCCTATCAATTTTATTGAAAGAAGATATATAGAGAAATAGAAGGTTATCTATAGTATAAGGTGATTTTGGAGATAATGGGAAAGTAAAAATTTGCAGTCAATCGTACTTGAAACAGAATTCAGGAGATTTGAGGAAGGATAGAGAAAATAAAACTGGAAGTTAGTTAGAGGACATAACGTGCGTGTATGTTATCAGGAGGAAGTGAAAGACAAATAGGATATAGGTTGGAGAGAGATAGTGAGTCAGTTAAAGGCAAGACTAAAAAGGAAAGGATGCAACTGAAGTCAAGATTAGACAAGAAGGAAAATGCCCCTACTAGGATATAGAATATTTCAGATCTATAATCAGATCATCATTCAGGAAAATGTGTACAGTACAGGCTGATCTAGGAAAGAGTAAAGACTACGTGTAGTGAAAAAGAACGATTGCTGACCTGCCATTTTGGACGCAAAGTTTTCTGGAGAAATTTCAAGTTGATTACAAACCACAAGGATCACAAGACTTGGCCGTAAATGCACTACATTAACTTCAAAGAGAACAGCAATTATTTAAAATTTGCAAAGAAAGACTAAAAGAAATAGGTATAGTATATGTCAGAAAATTTGATGCGTGTTGTTAGTATGAAAACAGAACATTAAAGTCTGAGTTGGTAACATTGAAAGATGTACACTTCTTGCGCATGTGCACACACATAAAAAATAGTATTCTGATTTCAAATTTTGAGTAAAATACTATAATATGAATTTTAATAAGTTTATATGTAAGTAAGTATATGTGGATGTCGTTTATTCGCCCACTGATTGGTTCTCTACTGTCACATGGGCTTAACCAGCCAATAAGGGTTGAGATTTGTGAAGCGAGAATGAAACCTAGGCTAAAGTGTGTTTCCACACATTGAGGCAACGAATAAATTCCTGGAGATTGGTGACTCGGAGTTTTTCTTTAGTTTCTGTTATCTCACACATGTTTTTATCTTTGTCATTTCATTCGTACTTTGCGAAAACAAAATGTGTTTTAAAATTGTACTTATATGAATAATATTGGCATTAAACTTTTAAAAATATTATAGCAAGATGTTTTTTTAGTTATTCAAAAGATTTTTACTTTCAATAATTTGTTGTTCAGTAAATTTTTCTCATTGCCTATCTATTCTTTTATGTAAACAAGGTTGAATTGGTTTGCCTTAAATAAACTGCCGTGCCATTCTGAGGTTTGTCTTTCCTAATTTCAACATGAGCATTGTTTTATCGGCGTAAGAAGAGATCAATTTTATTCTACCGAGATAAACACACACACACAATTTTAGGTTTAATTATTCTTTAAAAGTTTCGGTTGAACGTGCGACGGACTAATGTTTTGGTGAAGTCAGTACCATCTGGAAGGCTGTATCTGCTCGTGGCAAGATTTCTTGAGGACCCCTATCCCAACCACGCCACCCCTACATATTCTCTTCCAAATCTTTCAACTAATTATAAAAAAGATATCGGTTTTGGTATAATTATGTTCCACTTCTTGTAGCGCCTCTTTTGATTGAGCGCCCGGGACGAAAGATCCACTCGCCCAGTCCTTAGGGTGGTCCTTAATGAAGGCCTAAAGACCTTTTGTGATGCATCAAAGAATGACAGTTCAAAAAAGTGCTACAAGTTCCCTTCTCACGACAATAAACTAAAATATCATTATTTTATATAAATATCAACGAATTTTATTTATTCTTTTCTCACAATCGAATAAAAGAGGACTGCTCTTCTTTAATACATAGGAAACTAAAACGTCCAATTATTAACATGCAGCAATACTTCTGACCATTTTTATTACTACATCTTTTATAATGATCTCAATAGTTTCCTTTTGCTTTCACACAGAATTTTAAAGATGGGTTATTCTTTATACTTATATAGCTCTAAATATTACAGCATTATAGTTTTGTTGATTTATTTTTAAATCTAGTTCGAGAAAACTAAGTTGTTGATATCTACAAACTGATGATTTTGTCTCACTCATCACACAAAATTCCAGAGCTCTTCAACATAGAAAGAATCTCGTAGTTAAAATGGTCCTTCACAATTAATATGATCTAAAGGACTTCTTAAAGCTAAAGCTGATGTCTTTGGGATGTTATTCCAACAAGTCATTATGCAGAAATGTCTTGGATGCTTTGGAAACATTACTTCATAGTGACACCTTTCATAAACATTAGGTATTTCACATTGTTTAAATTTTAGAGTGAAATGTTGCGAGTTATGAGCAAGTGTGTCTATACATTCATCAACGATGGATGGGAGAACGTCAATGATATAATAGGCTGAGATCGTTAAATTTATCTCAAAGGATTCCTAAATAAGAAATATCTGACTTTAATTGTGGCGTTCAATAAGTCTGATTCTGGAACAATTAATGCTAGCAATTTTAGCAGAATGTAAGAGTATTGATAGCAAGTCGTTCAGGCCAAATGAATCGATTTAGCAAGAGGCCAGCAAGATAAATTTGGTGTCTGCCAGACGGCCCAAGTCTTATACAAAGTTGGAAAACCGAGAGAGAAAGGTTAGCTGTGAGGAGGTCAGAGCTGGGTATAGAGATGGGTGTGGTACATGGGTCCACGTGGACCCCCCACAGCGGCACGGATCTCCTCCCGGACACAGGCTAGAAGCTCCTGCTTGAAGGCCAGCAGGTCCTGGGAGTTAAGGGATCTGAGGCGGGACAGGTCCTCGAAGGTATTCCCGTCAGGGGGTATCTTCCGGTCTTCCCGCAGTTCGTACCTGCGTACACATTTAGATGTTTTTTTTATCGACCAGGATGGTTTTGGAGAGAACCAAAGTAGACACTTTATGTTAAAATATCTGGATTATATTCCATGTTGGAAATAATGCATAATTTGAACTAAACTGTCTTATTTAACACCCAGGATAGAGTAATAATGGATGGGACTTAGACCTTAGAATAGAGAGATATCGGGTCCAATTTGGTACCTAAATTTACCTCAGACTAGAGAAACCGTGTCCAAATTGGTACCTACATTACCTTAGACTAGAGATACCATGTCCAAGATATATGACATCAAGACCTACCTTAGACTAGAGATATCTTGTTTTATCTCCAGGATATCGTCTTCATTGACTCCTCCTTGCCGATGTTGCTTCTTGGCCTGGTGGATGTACCGGCTCACCAGCCGTCGCATCACCTCCTGAACCACAGGGCGGTGCTTAGCTACATGATTTATTTAATTAGACACTTCTATGATCCTTCATATTTTATATATACACGCAATAATAGTAATATTTTAAAAGACAATAAAGTTATATCTCAGTCATTTTTTTTGTTTGTGAAATCTGCCAAAAACTCGCTTCTCTTTTAGCCCAGGTTGGGATGGTAAAGTTGAGCCTTTTTATTGAGAAATCGCCTAAACATGGATAATCATGACCTTTATTCGAGATGGTTTATCATTTGAGGTTAAGTTATAGAGATCAAATTATTTTCAAAATGTATTACACACACACACGAGTATATAAAAGGAGTCACGGAGGTAGTCACCATTAGATTGGTTTCTCTTGAGAGGTTTTACAACATTGGAATTCTCGTCCATCTTCTCAGAATAGAGATATAGCCATGTGACAGGGGATGATAATACCCTTACATTCCAAGAAGTGAGATCACAACCAAGTTATGAGTTCTATACTATGGTATGGGACAAACCCATTACGATATAAAATTCTCCAATCTTGTTTCATATGATACAGGCATATTCTGAAAAACGCGGTATAAATAGTGCAAAAGGGGTATTAATGTATATATATGTATTGTGTGATGCAGCTGTTATACTCCCAGACAGCTACATCGGTTGTCAATTCTCCTAGGTAGCACGGGACTTTTGTTAGTAGACGTTGTGTTTCACAGTCCCGACAGACTGAAGCAATCGTTTATAAATTACCCACACAGACAAAACAGAGAGGAAATATTGGCTTTTGGGGGAGAGGAGGATGGCGTCCGCGGGTACATTGCAAAGGGGGGAGGAGCAGTCGTATGGAACACTAGCACCACTGTGTACAGTACCGGATTCAGTGTCCGGAACAGCGTGTACTGAACATACTAAAGATTTACCATTCATACTCTTGGCTGAGCTTCAGCTATCAGACGTCCCATGGTGACGTACTAGGTGGGCGGAGCGTAGGTCCAACATTTTCACTAACTTCGTGGATTCACTTTGTTCTTAAAAATCCGGTTTTGAAGGTATCGGGAAAAAGGCCATCTATGACGTCATCATTTTCTTCCCAAAACTTCCACGCTGTTCATTGAATTCTCTTGTAGATTTTAGCGGGATTTGATGCAATATCTATATGATCATTAATGGTGTTATATGGGAATTGTTATGGTACAGAATGTATTTTAGCATTGTACCTGAAGTTATAATTCAATTAACTTTATTGTGTGTTTATGTATATTTAATACAAAAAGTAGGTATATAAAGTAGAGGTAAATATAATTGTGGTTCGGAGGTAATTAATTTAGTGACAATAGCAGTTACAAATTAACATTATAATAATAGTGATGTAATTATATAATGTTAATGAGATAAAAAGCCTATGGAGATTATGGTGGAAATAAGATGAATAACAATGTTAAATAGGGAGATTTCAGTCGCTATTTTTAAATACAGGACAAATTTATACCATCAAGCCATTAAGCCTTAAACTGCAGACTATATAAGCAGAATAAACATACAACAGTTGTAACGATCTGGTGGATGTAATTAGAGAAATCGCTGGGAAGGTTCACTCCACCGATGAGTCAATTATTCCCAATTCTATTTCATCATTAGTTCGTCAAAATTGTAGAAATTCGTTCTTTTTATTAAAAATACTAGCAATGAAAAATTCCATTCCCAACATTCAAAGTGTAGTAAGAACACCATTGGATAGTGGGCTACCTAGACCGAAGTCTGTACGCCTGAGTATAGTAAGAACAGAAAAGAGATTCGGCCTGCAAAAAGCAGAGCCAGGGAAGATATAGACTCCAAGGTCCTTGCATCCCGGTAACTCCCCTCGATCGTCCAGCCAAAGGAATGATGCATTCTCCATGCACCGAGCGGTCAATTGAATTGCCCCTCGCGCCCGCCTTTATGGTTCAGCTCAGTGGAGTTGACCAGCCACCCACAGGCGTCTTTGAGAGTTCCATAGCCAGGTTGCCGTCCGGGCCCTCTCGTTCGGACTTGGAAAAAACCGTCCTACGCCCCAATAGGACTACCCCACCCCCCTTTGGCCCTCGTACCCTTAGTTCCCAGTCCTCCCTTAAAGTATAGTAAGAACAGAATAGAAATTCGGCACAATCAAAGACTGAGCCAGGGACGATATAGGCATCAAAGGCCCTTGCATCCCTTGCTTTCGCCGTAATCCAGGTCACACAGCCAAAAGGGAATGATGCATTCTCCATGCACCGAGCGGCCATAGTAAGAACACACCGATGCTATTCCCAACTCACTAAACCAACTGACCTGGTAGTTCTTCGCCACTGGAGAAACTTCTTCAGGAGATGGCTTCCCGCCGCCGTTGAAGTTGAGCTGAAGTCATCAATCAGTCCAGGCTGACCATGGGATCAAATACCACTTATCTTACCTTTTCTTCATGTTTGTTGGCCATGTAGGCGGAGTACACGCGCTCTTTGGGCTGAGCAACAAAACATCCGTCTCTTTTATTACATTCAGGAATCCAAAGTACATTTAGTAAATTTATAGTGTCAATGATGCATGGTGTTTGATACTGTGCAGTAACTAGTTTTATAGTTACAAATGAAATACTTCATTCACCAGTTGTATATCTCTCTCATGTACATAGGGACCATGCTTGCCAAGCCAAGGCTTACCATATACAGTATTAAAGAGTATAAATGACTTGAAGTACAAAGGAATGGGTATCATTATCATTAAAGATGTTTTAAAATCATTTATCACACACATACAATTAGTATTTTGTTAATAGTTTCTTCATAATACTTAACTTTGATAACATCCTAAAACAGATGTTATGAAATCGGTCGAATTTGCCAAAAAGATATTTAAACTGGTGAAGTGGCAGTGTCGATTTTCAGAATATAATTTTGAAGAAGAGGTGACTCTTTTTGGTACCTGAATACTATCCTCCTGCAACTTCATATGGTATGTATATATGGAACGCTTCCCGATTTTGCGTGTCATCCTTGCGCAGGGGCCATGCTAATCTTCTCTGTATCGTTCCAATTTTTGCATATATACCACCGAACAAGCGTGTATATACTGTATAAGGTTTATTTTTCCTTGACCTTTCTTTAAAAAATTAACAGGTCCTACAAAAAATGCTACTATTAATTTTACAAATATTTAGCGTGTGGGTGAGTTAAAATACAACGATAATATCATTTTCATTTTTGAGTTACAAAATTTTGGGATATTTCCTTTATCAAAAAGAGTGAACATTGTAACTCGTGTTCTACTAGGCGCAAGTGTGTCTTGCGGGAAATAACGATTTTATATTCAAATAAATAAGTGGATATGTAAATTTATACGTTTTTCATCTCCACTTGATAAAGAGGATCTCCGAAAGCTTGTAGCAAGGAAGAAAATAAAAAGCATCAAGATATTAATGGGATTGAATAACTTCTCTTTTTTTTACCTTATGATCTCAATTGTTTTAATTAGATTTTTCTTGTACAGTAGAACCTCCCTTTAGCGGAAACCTCTCTACAAAGGACGGTTTTCATTTGCAAAATTACCATTTTTACAATTTAGCAACTCTCCGGTAAGAGGACACCTCTCCCTAAAAGGACAGTTTGGCTCTGCAATTAGGTGTTGTCCTTTTACAGGGAGGTTCTACTGTATATATAAACGTTACTATTAATATTAAATATATGATTAACTTTAACTTTTTTTATTCGCCTTGCAGAGACTCTGGGGTAAATCCAAATGTTTATGTTTATGCCAATAATATTTTATAAGTCAGCGTTATTCAACCTTTTTTTTTTTTATCACGGACCGATAAAATTTGTAAACAATATTTTGCGCAACACAGGCGTAATAATAATTTAAAAAACTTTTTTAAATAACTTGTAATAAAGAAATACTACATACGTGTTATATATAGCTTTTATTTTAAAATATAAATATTAAAATTGAGGCGGTGATGTAAAATATTTTACAGGAATTCATTTATTTTTTAATATGAGTATTTTTTTAAAATAAAATCAGATAGGTAAAGATATATACGAGAGCGGTTCAAATTATCCGAGGAGGAGTGTGGGTCCATCGGATCAGTGGTTGGAAAATCACTGAACTGATCCATATAAAGAGAGGGACGATAAATTGTAATAAGAAAACGTAATTAAAAGATGTCCATATCTATTTATAATATCTATATGTCTCATAATTCACTTATGTATACATATATTCCTGTAGAAGGGCAGCTTGCGCCCGAAAGCTCGAATTGATTTTTCAAATAAAGAAACTTATCCTTTTTGAATCTATTCGTTTTATTACATATATCTTATATTTAAATAAATATAATCGGTGTGTGGAAGTGTAAGGAGAGGGGAAGTTGGCTAGTAAGAGCAGTCCTAGTCGACCACATGTCTACATGCCTTCTAAAAATGAACCTGGGTCACAGCCCCGTCCCCCATCAGCGGTCACTGTTTCAGCCTACTCAGAATAATATGAAATCCCCTAAATTTGATGATCAGTGGGCAGTTCTCTGTGAGGCCGGTTGTTCCCAGGGTGGTCCTCGGACATTCTTTTTCCTCTCTGACCTAATTTTTACAGGTTCTTGTTGGAGATAACTGCTCATGTCTATGTGTCATACGGGATACGCTGTTTCTTATGCTACAAAAAAAGTCCACAAAAGAATCAACTACCCTCGAAGGACTTGAATACAGGAGGAAAATTTGGTTATTTCAGAGAAACGACCTGTTGAGCACCCAAGTGCTTGAAGAAAGCCTGTTTTCCCAAGTTATGCCTACGGCGACAGACAGCTCTTTCTCTTCTCATTTCTATGGTCGCTACACCTCCTTCTAGCGGAATTAAGAAGAACTAAGAGTCGGAAGTTTCTATTCTTCCCCCATCTGTAGAGCCTATTGTGTCCCAGAAGTCTCCTCCATCCCAGGAAACGCGCAATAATATGGCACAGATACAGATGGACGTACTCATGCAAAATGAGAAGGCATCAGAGGCGTTGCCCAAAGTAGAACCTTTGGGTCTGGAGAAATATGAGCTCCTTCAGGTATTTACTCACAATGACAAAATGAATAAGCCTCTTTCCAAATATAATAATGGGCAGAAGAAAGCCATCGACACCCTGGCTAGCGCGCCCATGGCTCTTACAAGGGCGACAAGCAGCACCCTGTATAAGAAGATATTGCGTGTCAGAAATCCTACTATTCAACTAAATAAGCTTCCGAATTGCGACCCTGAATGTGCTCATTCGACGCGCGGCTATAGCGCTGTCGTTGTGCCCGCAACGACCACCGTGGGATCAGGCCTTGCCTGCGTATTCGCCCCTGGGGTCGTTGTTCACCGGCAGAAGAGCCTATGGCCTGGAAAGTTTGCTGTCGTCGACCTGACAGTCCGGGGAGTCTCAATGACGTGTGTCAACGCCCACATCATTCATGCTCCTGAAGAGTGATGCCACCAGCTGCTGACCATCGCCGCAATGACGTGCGAAGTATGTGCGTAAATCCTCTGTGACTTGAGCATCTCCGAGGAGTCGCTTAAGGACCTAGCATCGGATTCAATAGAAGCCCTCGCGGAGCTAATGGACCAAGCCGACCTGGGTCGACGCTGCTATCTTCGATGCTACGCTGGAAAACACCAGGTTCGCCCCCATCGGAAGCCGGGTCGACGCGCGTCGTCTGGACAGAATTCTACTTCCAACAGGCTTCTGCGACTGCGTCGCCCAATACCAAACTATTGACTATGCCTACTCGGACTACCGTGCCGTCTTGGTTCTAGTGGGAGAACCAACTCTAACAAGACTTCTCTGCATCGGCAACTATTACTGTCAGACCTGCTCGTCTATCGAATGGAAACGTTCATGTCGAAAGTCATGGAAAATCTTTCACCTCCCGATGCTATGTAATTATTGGACCGGGATAAAGGCAGATCTGGTAGCCGAGACACGATTAATCGGGCCTGTCGTCGTCGAGTTCAGCGGTGGATACATCAAGAGAGCAATTCACTTTCTGAGACGGAGACTGGAGAAGGACACTGCACGCTCCGACTATCCTTCCTTTTCGGACCTCGGGCGTTCCCTCCGAGCCAGATGTTGTTCTTCACCCACTTTCACCGATGATGACGGCAACACCATCTCCGGGGGCCAGCTAAGACGTTTCATTCCAGAACGTTAGAGCCGTCGCTTCAACCAGGCTCTAAGCTCGGCTGAAGCCTTCACCGACTTCCTAGCTGAAGTAACCCCCATGGAGTTCGACGAATTAGACCAGATCTTTCTCGCCGGCATCTCCCGCGACCAGATAGCGGTCGCTATCTGCGGCCGTGCCTCGGGATGGGATGAATTACCCTGCGAGTTTGTCAAGGCCGTTTGAAGATTTCTTCGCTAAAATTCGAGGCTTCTCCTCTCCGCGGGGTCTTACCCTCATGTTCGAGACGCAGCAAAGTCATCCTGCTAACGAAGTCGTATGATGGTCTGGGTCTCAGGCATTCTGGCCAATCAGCCTACAAACGACTGACTACAGGGTTCTCAGAGGCATGCTCATGAGTCGTCTGAGACGTAATCTACCAGACCTCGTACCCAAATGTCAGATTTACGCTGTTCCAGGACGGTCATCCTCCTGGAATAATGCGAAGCCACCGGGCATCTAGACATGACACGTCGCTGTCTATAATCTCTTTGGACTTCAAGTCTGCGTTCGACAGTCTCAAAATGAGCTACCTGTTCGCCCTGTTGGAGAATATCGGCCAATCATCTGCCTTCCTCGGGTAAATTACTGCCCTTTACAGAGAAGCAGACGCCGCCATCCTAGTCGGAGATGTGCACAACAGGGCCTCTCTGCTTCTTAACGGGGTGAGGCAGGACTGCGGCATCAGCGCCGTCTTCTTTAGCATCGGAGTTTAGCCTCTGCTACGTCGTCTCAAGAGTATCTTTGGCCGCGATAGACACCGTTTTGTTAATAAGGGACGACGCTCAGTCTGAGCTTGTGCCCCTGATATTTGAAGAGTTCCGCATGGCCTCCGGGGTGACTGTCAATTTCGGCAAGAGCTGCAGGTTTTGGTGTGGTTCCTGGAAGCACCGGGTGGATTCTCTTCTGGGTATCTCCTGGTCGTCCAAGTTTCTGACTTTCCTGGGCTGCACGATCTCTACATGAAATTCCGTCGCCTCCCCGGCATCCTACCTGATGGGGCTGCTGGAGTGAGCAATCGCCAGGTTGTCTTCATTTATTCGTGGCCTGTCGCTAGTGGTTCGTGCCAGGGCGGCCAACAACTTGGTCCTAGGATCCATCTTTCACCATCTCCACGGCTACATTCCACCTGGAACCACCATTAGCCGGATGCAGGCGTGGCTGGTGCTCTTCGTGTAAGGTAGGAGCCGAGTCTCGCGGCTTGCCGGAGACATACTGGCTTGTACAGTCTACGAGGGTGGCGTTGGCCTGCTAGACATCACAGGTAAGTTTCGGCTCTTCTGCTTGAAGGGGTCCAGGCCTCACTAAGCAGCGCCAACGACTACTCTTGGCTGGTCTTCAGCCGGGCGTGGCTGACCCTTGCCGGCTTTTGACGTTTGGTTCTCACCGAAGAGAAGACTTCTGAGCCTCTGGCGTCCTTGAACTGAACCACCGGGTTCTGTACCATGTCAACCCGAGATCCCTACTTCTTTGAGGCGAAAACATATTCTTAATGCCGCCATACCTTTAGGATTCTAAGCGCTGGCTACAGGCGACTGTCAGAGATTTCTCCAATGGTGCCCTTGTCCTAACGCGCCCTTGGCCTTCTTCCAGCGACTACTCCAGCTATCATGCGCAGTACGAGGAGGAGACCATTGTTCTTCGGGGCTCAACAACGCCCATTACCCGCCTCACCAGCCAGAGAGCGCGCCGGGCTCTGGACTCAGCACACCCTGTGGAAATCTTGTAGCACACTGTGCTACCATCTGGACGTGCTCGTTCCATCTCCTGGGCTGACCAATGTCACAACTTCTTCTCGGGGGCACTACGCATATGTCGCCCTCCAAGCTGCCTCGAGGCGTGCCACCCATACCTCCTGGTCGCGGACCCACAGATATTGGAGTTGCCGATCCGTGCGACCCCTGTTCTGGGAAGTGTTCGTCTCTTTCTACCTGCCAAAAAATTTGAAGGCCTGGCTCTTCGGCGTCGACTTCCATTCCGAAGCAATGTAGACAACAGCAGTGGCGAAGGCTACCATCTACAGGTACCATCTTGGTCTTGAGTTGGGTAATGCCAGCTACCATATTGACTTGCCCGCTCTGTGGGAAAGAACTCTCACAGTTCATCTGTGTCGGAGTCTTTCCCACAGTGGACACCACCAATGAAGACATTGCATATATTTAAATATATGCATTTTATTTATTTATATTTATTCATATATGCAAATATATACATTTCATTATTAAACCTTTTTATTCATATAAATTTTTATCTTGTATTTATATTCTTATATATATAATTATATATAGACGATGAAATATAATAGTTTCAATTTCAATCTCTCCATTATCATCCAACTGATTTCCCTAAACATACATCATGGCTATATGTGTGTGTGTGTGTGTAAATACATGTTCAGTTTTAAAAAGATTTGGAGAGAAAAAACGGGAGAATAAAGTTAATATTTTTAACGTTATTGATATAAAAAGAAGTTATTTATAAAGAATATGTTAATTATACAAGAGGGAGAGTTTTCTTGAGTGTTATCTTTCACCTAGGCCATGAAAGGTCAGATGAGAAGGGAGGACGTGCCCGCCATCTTGCACAATAAGGAAATTCATTGCAAGCTGCTTCCCTTAAATCATTGACGCACATTACAATTATTTCTGAAATATGTATCGCCGTATGTTGTAACGTCAGAGACAGGTCGAATATATAATGGTATTGAGATTATATATTCTCTTCAAGTTAGTTCCCACACACACGGCATGTATTTAACAATAGAGATGTTTTAAAGTCTTAAGAACCTAAAAAGAGAGAGAGAGAAGAAGGTAGAAGGACAGTCACCTGGACGGTTCGAAGGCCCTGGAAGCTCCAGCACAGCTCCACCAATCCTCTGAAGAAGTAGTAGATGGACTTGGGGCTGATGATGAGGTTGAGCGGAGGCGGCAGCGTGGAGCCTTCGTCGAAGTAGCCCATCCAGAGCTTGGAGCGGGCGAACTTCCACTCGCGATCCGCATGGTCCTGTACTCACCGGCCACATGAGTCCAGTTGATAGAAATGGCCTACCTGTTTACATACCTCGATGTCCTGGAAGGAGCGGCTCATCATGGCGATGAGCATGTTGATCATCACAGTCATGGCCATGATCATGTAGGCCCCCAGCAGAGCGTGGCCGACCCACTTGGTGAAGGGCTGGTCCCGCCGCTGACTGATCTCCTTGATGGGGATGACACCGAAGAGCGACCAGAGCAGAGCGGTGTAGCTGGAGTCGACCCTGTAGCACGACCCTGTCAGTGTCCCGCAGTTACACAGTTGACAGGATACTCACGTCATGAAGGGCTCCGAGGAATGACAGGTGTCCGTTTCCTCGCAGCTCTACACACGGGAGCACACACGTCACGCACGTTGAGATTCCAAAGAGCAATTATCCCAGTTTTACTAGCGGGTAGCCCTTACTCAAATAATATGAAAAAAGCACAAAAGTGAAAAATTGTACTGCGATTAGGAGAAAGCCCTCTCCTAATGATGCAAATAAAAGTTGATGATGGCTGCGCCATCTGTCGGAATAGATATAAACTAATAGTTGATTTTGAATTATTCTGGAATTGACCATATACTTTTTCTTGATTAATCAAGAAAAGCTAGGCACGTACGCGTTTCAGGTTGTTGGCTCTTTGAGCGTGTAACGACCATAAAAAGCTGGTCTTTGAGGCTTCATGAAAAATCTAGGGATGAATATTAAAGGCCGTAAGGGCATGAGAACGCCAAACATTATGAAAAACTAGTATAAAGGTGAAATTGTACTTGGATCAGGTTGATAAAGTAAGAGAAAGGAATCTCCTATAATCGTGCAACTAAAGGTTGATGATGGCTTGCGCTATCTTTTGGCTTTTATCGTATTTGGCCAATCCTAAAATCGACGATTAGTTGATAATTATTCAGACGGATGGCGCAAGCCATTAGCAACTATTAGTTGCACGATCAGAATATACCTTTCCTTTAATTTACTCAAATAAGTTAGCATTTTATGTTTATGGTTTGTATCTATCTATATATACAATATTGACGACTTCTATTTGGTGAAGTCAGACTTATCGGTCTCAACTTGAGATAGACAATTTGATCAACAAGGTAAGTAACTATAGCTATCATGATAATAATGTATATAGCATGTGCACTTGGTTTTTATAGGGGAAAATTTGTATATATAGGAATGAAGTCAATTTTCCGCTATCACATAATCTCTAAAATAGTGACGCCCACCAAAGTAGCGGTCGTACCTCGGGGTGGTCGTAGTACCAGTAGAGCTGGTTGAGGCCGCAGGCAAAGGACGTCAGCACGAGGAAGAAGAGGAAGAGGAACTTGGCAATGTCGATGATCATGCATCCCAGGGAGATCTGCAGAGGTCCTAAGTGGGGGTTGGTCTGGAACAAGAAGATGATGCGGGCAAAGCTGAAGACGTTGGCCACGGCGAAGACGCCCTCTGAGATAAGTGTGGGGTCGTTCTGAGGCCATCTACCGCGCTCCACGATCCTGGGGCCGTACCTATCACTCTGCACCTGCACGGACACCGAGTCCAGCAGTCCAGTAGACAGGGGGCGAGGACTTACCTGGAAATAGGCGACGGCCTTCAGCGAGAAGGTGGCTAGGTAGAGGGAGAGCATGATGAAGTCCAGCCAGTTCCACCATTGCCGCACGTAGGCTTTGAGACCTTCCTCCCAGAGTTGTTTGCACTCCGACCACACCATCCCTGAAACATGCCTTCAGTACAGTACAGTCCTGGGGCTACATTCCCAGTGTATATAGCATTGGAATGTGGTTAGACCTATTTAGGTTAGGTTTGAGTAAATTAAGGGAAAGACAACTTCTGATCTTGTAACTAATAGATATCAACGGAATAAATATCAACTAATCGTCGATTTTTAATCATTTTAGGATTGGTCAAATACCATAAATCAATTGATTTTAATATCCTGGATATTAATTAAACAAATGCCACAGGTTTCTGGAGATGAGTTTCTCTATCTTTAGGTTAGGCATTAAAATACGCGCAACAGGAAATTCAAATTAGGATTTCCCATAGTTGTTTTCATTGTCCACGGCTTTAAAGGGGAAGACAAAACTGATAGTTTCTTATAACTATCAATAGTTCTGCTACAATTCCGCAGAAAAGTTGAGAATATCGTTAAAAAAGTAAGAGTGTGTGTTTAGCTGATTATTATCATTTTTTATAACCCTTATCATTGTTTGAATTTTTCTACTAAGACGAGATGTCTCAATAAAAGGCTTTTTAAATGCACAAATCAAATTTGTATTGAATAAGAAGATCGTTCTAATAAAATCAATAATGGATCACCACATTTCCATAGTTACAATAAATCAGAAATTTATGCTATCCAGAATGAAATACGCTTCTTGACGTGGCAGTTTGAAGGGGAGGATACAGTTTCTAAAGAGTCCTCGGGAATAATCCGGGAAATGAAGAGAGGAAACAAAGAGAAAACCACTTTGAATAAATGGCTTCGGGCAGAGAACGGCTCATAAAATTAATCTGCTTTAGAGAGAACGAGCGGTAGAGACAATTTGAAGCCATTCACGACAGGAAATGGTCGCAAGGGTCGAAAGGGCGCCAGTAATGAATCTCAATGGAATCTTTGGAAAAGTTTTTATTGCCGGCACATTTGTCAGGGTCAGCCACTTCATTATGACAAATGGAGAGCTTTTGTGAGAGGCAGATTTAAAGAAAAGTTCAACTTGGATGATATATAAGTCTTGGGCCGTCGAAAGGTGGCGGGCGCCGAGATAAATTCAGCTTTCCCTCGATGATTTTCAATTTGTTTCCATGATGATACGAAAGGACTTTGCTGGGCGATATTTATAAAAACCGCGTAGAAATGTCCGAATGTGTATTTATTAAAGGAACGAAGCTGAATGATGTCAGTTCCTTTCACCAGCGGGAAGGGGAAAGTTTGATTCCATAATATTCTAAAGGCATAAACATTCTTTTTTTTTTCGATGGCAAATGCCTTTTCCGCCGGAATGTGGAACGAATTATCTCATATCCAATTCTTTACATCATACGTTAAGGCCAGGGTTGGCGTACAGCCTTTCCTGGCTAATGGAGGTGTCATCAAAATAACCTTGACGCTCGAAAAGATATCCCAGTTTGAACCAAAGGAATAAGGAATGGGATTGTCCCTGCGTCAGGACATTTTAGGGAAGAAAGAACGCTTAGCGTTTTAAAGACTTTATAAGATTTAAAATTTAAAAAACTCTAATAGTAAATATATATATATGTCATAATTTGTATATAATTAAATGCAACCCCGACCCACTATGTATATATCATGTATGATTTTCAAAGACTTAATAAAGAACAAGGTAACTGGAGAAAAGAAAGTAACAAAAGATATAGGAAGTAAGACTAAAGCTGGCACGACTATTTTGGCACCCCTGTGTCAACATTGCAGGGGCAGGGACCGGACGTCTCTAGTGACCGCAGAAGTTATTTTAGCCAAGATGCACTCAATACTTCCGGCAAAAACAGGACGTATCTAATATCCGTCGAAGCTATAAGCGTCAAGCCACCCAACACTTCCTGGCGAAATCGGATATATCAAGCAGGCCACATCTTTCATCAAGGAGAGCCGCGGGCCAATCAAAAGACCGCACCTTAAGTAGGTCAACCAATAGGACAAGATCATGTGACATCTCTCGACCAATCAGAGAGACACTGAGGCTTGGTGTTAAATCGAAAAGCAAGAATGGTCAGTTAGGTTTTCGCTCTCATAGGAACAACACCTGCAGTAGCGACTTGGCTCCCACCGAGTTCGGATCAGCCTTCGACTTGCTCCCACCAAGGTAACATCTGTTCTAGAGATCTCTCTCTCAGCTCAGCTCATAGCTATGTCAATCACCGCCATGTGATCAGATAAGGAACAATCAAACCCGCTCCTTCTCAAACCTTCTTCCCTCCAATCCAGTTGCCTTTTATTTTCAAACAATCACGTGTCCTGATTATTCCTAACTGTGTGCTTCACTTACCACTCAACGACTGCGCTTCAACCAATCCTCACCATTCAAATCGAACAACAAGAAATTCCCCACAACGATATTGCCACAGAACGGTTAAGTCGACAGGATAAAGATTATGGAACTTAATCAGGATAAAGATTATAGAGCTTAATCAGGATAAAGATTATGGAAATTAACCCAGACACCAGCAAACCAAAAGGCAATGACAAACCAAGAGAGAAGAAACTGGCAACGAGCGGAAAGAGACTGACAACGAACGAAGCGACAAGACACCCCCTTGCGACGGTAATTTTAGAACTGACCGCCGCGCTACAAGGGCCAAGATCCACGCAACTGGAAGCGGTCTTCCGGAGCGCCACCCTCGGGACAGCCGACGCCCGCACCGCCGGTACGTGTCCGAACAACCTGACGCCCACCGAGGAATCGCCACCCGCCATGCCGTACCAGTACACACGGAAGCAACCCACGCGACACGGACCCAGTGTACCGACAACGCGATCCACTCGAATGGAAGCAGTACAAATGACTAGATTTCCCTTTCAATCGCGCGGACAGTGCAAAAAGTCCCGACCCGGTCCAACAGATATTCCAAGCCAGCCATCCCAAGCCGAAGACGCCACAGTGGAGACTTTTCGAGACTAAGGTAGGCAATCCACCCAATGACACCATCAAATTGACTTTGGACTTGTATCTGACCCAGGACCTACCATGTACCTTTCTAATTGAACCAGACGCAGGTTCGAACATATTGCCGTATCATTTATACAATAGATTAAAAGCACAACTTCCCAACTTAAGTATTAAAAAACCTTCCCTTGATCTATCCACCCTAAATAGTTTTTCGAAAATAATAGGACATTTAACTTTCCCTCTGACAATAGGCCAAATAACCCGTAGAGAGAACTTCCACGTGGTAAATGCATCCTTGCCATTTGGAGTCCTTACCTTAAGAGCCCTTTATCAATATAAATTAAAACTAAATTATAATCGCGGCACTATTTTCCAACTTGGCGTCCCATTGTCTAATACTATCTACCACTTTAAACATGTGTCAAATGAATGCAAGCACGGGCTAGGCCAAAACCTGTCCCAAAGGACTCGCACAGCACCCAAAGCTTTCACACATGGAAACCCTTGCCTGCATTCATTACCCAAACCCCAAATATTTACATGCCACCATTCTAATCTCACACCACACAACTTTTCGCTCAACCCAATTGCCAATACTTTATGCCCACCACATATAAAGCCACCACGACTTCAATCTACAACTCCAATAATGCCCAAACAAGTGTCCGTACACCGACACAGCTCACCCACTTACCACACAAAATTCACACATGACACTTCGCCACACCATAATTACGCAAATGTACCTCACAACATACACGCACCCATACGTCACCACGCGACAAACACGCACAACCCGCACAACAAACACAACACGCACGTCAAAAGACAACAACAACAAACAAGCGCATGCACAATCGTTAAGAATAATACAATCATCCCGTCTACACAAAACATAGAAAAAATTCACGCCACCAAACAACCACACAATCGAAAAACATTACGATCTTTCCTAAAAGCTGTGAACGTCTTTAAAGAGTTCATTCCGGACCACGCCCGCTTGCGGACACCACTTGTCAACCTTCTAAAAAAGGATGTCGTGTGGGTCTGGGATGACAAATGCCAGAAAGCGTTCACTAACCTGAAAGAAAACCTTACCACACACCCCACATTACACCTTTACCAGGAAGGTCTGCCATGCCAGGTGTACTGTAACACCTCAACATTCAGCATTACAGGCGTTCTTAAACAAGTCTACCCTGATGGGAAGACATACACCGTTCAACATTTCAGCCGATCTCTGCGTAGTCACGAGCGAAATTATTCAGACTTGGAACTACAATGCCTAGCCATTGTGGAAAGTGTGGATAATTTCCGCACCTGTCTAATGGACAGAAAGTTTACAATATTTTCTGACCATCCCGCATTGCAGTGGTTGAAAGAGATCAAAGCTCCGTCAGGCAGATTGTTTCGATGGAGGTTAAGATTGTCAAGATACGAATATGAGGTCCGTAGCATAAATGGAGTACAACAATATGAAACGGGCATTGGAACTCGTATCCCATTTTGTGGCTTTCTAGATGCGCCACTCATACAGAGCCAACAGTCTTCTCCACCGGGAAAATCTCGCGTGACTATAGATCACAATAAACTGCGCATCGTCTCCCGAAAAGGAGTACTTAAAACTATAGTCCCAAGTTCACTTACAACCAGACTCCTTAAGTCCGTACACACTCAACACCACCATCCAAACATCTCCAAGATGACGAGGCTCATCTCAGCACAATATTATTGGCAGAACATGACACAAGACATCGCAAAACAGGTAAAAACCTGCCCCACCTGCCGATTCGCTAGAAGAATCGATGAATACAAACAACCTGCACGTAAAAATACCGACACAGGTACCCAAACAAAACAAAATTCGTACATAAAGCACAGCGTATACACAACACAAATAATGCCAAAATTACCCCATCCACGTCAGAGAAAAGATCACACATCTCAACCTAAACCAATTACCGCCGACATATCTCTAATAAAACCATTGACGATCAAACAGGAGAACTATAAACCGGACAAACAGTTCAATCATACCACATCACTCCCTAAAGATATCAAACAGGAGAACTGCGAACCTACCAATCATTCAAATTCTACAATTCATAAGGTTCAAGCAAATATTTCAGAGTCCCCAGTTACAAAAATATGGACGAACATGGGGCAATATCCTATATTTCATCTGATTCTTATCCTTTGTTTATTACTTCTGCCATACAACTGTATTCCAATTTTATTCATTAATTACTTGTTTATCTATGCCATGCCCGATCAAAAAATCTTCGAACTACAAGAGGTAGTTTTTAATTTAGGACAAGCATTTTTTAATTTTGGACAAACAGTTTTTCATTGTGGACAAGCAATTCTTCATTGTGGACAAGCAATTCTTCATTGTGGACAAGTATTTATAAAACTTCTCATAATTTTAGGAACCATCTTCGCAGAAAATCTAAATAAACTCCGAAAAGATAGCAGTAACTGAAAGGTAACCAACTAGTGTCGGAGAAATCACGCTCCAAAAACAAGATCTGAGCCGCACCAAAAATAAATAGACGGCAGGAAACGAGAATTTGAGACACCACGACGGAAGTGTAGTCCGCAGCGATAAATTCGGCCTCTGTAAACAAAGCGGAACGCCTTCGTCCGATCTCCAATTTCATTCCCTCTCTTTTGCCCGACACACCCCACTTCCGTATCTCTAATTACAATGAGAAGATCCCCTATTGAGGTCAACTGGGAACCTCACTATGCCACCGGTTTTGATTCCAGTTCGAGTCTACATATCGATTTTTACCAACCAATTGCACATCCACGAAACAACACCTAGAACTAGCTCACACATCTCTTACACAACCGACTTCTAACATTTTTCACAACACACACACAAAGACAAAAAATTACACATAAAGGTTATATAGATTTCCATGTCTCCTGTACACACAGCATAAACGCACTTGAGGGCTAGAATCACGTTTTTCACCTAAGTGTCACTACAGATGAGACAAAAAATTTATAGGGCATAATTGAGCAAGTAAAACATTTATAGGGCAAAATGGAGCAACCAATACATGTAGATCAGGGCATGAAGATACCAAAGGGTTCCAACCAATACACCTTATTTTTCATATCAATCATTTTCATTATTTTCTCTCAATTAAAATTTAAATATTTAATCAATTTAGCAATTTATTCAACTTATTATCAATTTTAATCATTAACTATCATTTTATTTACCAATTAGTTTATATTATCATTTTCATTTATCAATTATCATTCTATTTACCACTTGACTTATATTGCCACAACTCAATTATCAACGAAAACTCACTGACTTTCGATTAAACTAAAAACATTAAATCACCCTTTGTTGTTGAAATCTTTTTATTTTTCATTTTTCTTTTTTCCAAGCACTCTACTTTGATTTCGCTCAAAAAACTTTTATTTTATTTTTATTTTTGATTTCTCAAAAGACCTAATAGAATTCCCTCGGTCTCCATTCCCAATTCCGAGCTAGAATATAATTAGGCATTTTTCCTTTTTTTTCTCACCACGCACCAAGCATTCACTTTGATTTCTTCCAACTTTTTATTTTTATTTTACTTTGATTTCTCAAAAGACCTTATGAAATTTCCTCGAATTCCTTTCCAAAATTCAAGCAAAAAAGTAATTAGGCATTTTTCCTTTTTTTCTCACCACGCACCAAGCATTCACTTTGATTTCTTCCAACTTTTTATTTTTTTATTTTTGATTTCTCAAAAGACCTAATAGAATTCCTTCGATTTCATTCCCAATTTCGAGCTAGAATATGGTTAGGCATTTTTCTTTTTTTTTTCTCACCATTCAACCAAACACATTCAATTTTGATTTCATTCAACTATTTTTATATTATTTTTATTTTGATTTCAAAGCCTAAATAGAACCCCCTCGAATTCATTTCTTAACTCGAGTAGAATTCGTTTAGGCGCATTTTCTTTTCTTTTAATCCACTATGTACCATAACATTCCTTGATTTCTTACAATTAAAAATTTTTGATTTCTATTAATTATACTCAACCTATATCATCAACACCATTCTATTTTACTTTTATATTACCAGCAATGTTTGTATATAGCCCCTCCATACCCACAACTAATTTTCCCACAAAATTATTTTTTACTTTACAGAATTCTCTCAGGCTAACCCCTTCTTGAATTCTTCACATGTAGGGGGCGCATCTGTCATAATTTGTATATAATTAAATGCAACCCCGACCCACTATGTATATATCATGTATGATTTTCAAAGACTTAATAAAGAACAAGGTAACTGGAGAAAAGAAAGTAACAAAAGATATAGGAAGTAAGACTAAAGCTGGCACGACTATTTTGGCACCCCTGTGTCAACATTGCAGGGGCAGGGACCGGACGTCTCTAGTGACCGCAGAAGTTATTTTAGCCAAGATGCACTCAATACTTCCGGCAAAAACAGGACGTATCTAATATCCGTCGAAGCTATAAGCGTCAAGCCACCCAACACTTCCTGGCGAAATCGGATATATCAAGCAGGCCACATCTTTCATCAAGGAGAGCCGCGGGCCAATCAAAAGACCGCACCTTAAGTAGGTCAACCAATAGGACAAGATCATGTGACATCTCTCGACCAATCAGAGAGACACTGAGGCTTGGTGTTAAATCGAAAAGCAAGAATGGTCAGTTAGGTTTTCGCTCTCATAGGAACAACACCTGCAGTAGCGACTTGGCTCCCACCGAGTTCGGATCAGCCTTCGACTTGCTCCCACCAAGGTAACATCTGTTCTAGAGATCTCTCTCTCAGCTCAGCTCATAGCTATGTCAATCACCGCCATGTGATCAGATAAGGAACAATCAAACCCGCTCCTTCTCAAACCTTCTTCCCTCCAATCCAGTTGCCTTTTATTTTCAAACAATCACGTGTCCTGATTATTCCTAACTGTGTGCTTCACTTACCACTCAACGACTGCGCTTCAACCAATCCTCACCATTCAAATCGAACAACAAGAAATTCCCCACAACGATATTGCCACATATATATTTATTTGATTTTTTTACAATGAGAGAAAACGAGTTTATTGCGTGAAAATTTGAGAAAATGTTTTTGAATTTTATTGACATGGAAATTAAAGAGTAAACTCTGTATATATTCTAAACTAGAGGAAATAAGGAAATTGGTATTTCTAGAATATATTTTGAATGTACCGTGGATTTTTCTCTAATGAAGGGTGTGTGTGAATGGAGATGAATATGCGATTAACCGGGGTACACTAGGTCGTGAAACTATGCTAGGTGACCGGTGAGAATCCTCTAACTTCAGGGAATGACCAATACACTGCACTATCCGCCCGAATTCACACTGCTCGCACCAACCAACACGCTCTTCAAGGTGTACAAGGACACCTTACTCCCCGGATCTCTCACCAAGTGAGCACCTCTAGGACGTGATTGGAGGATAGTGCACACACTACCGCAGCCGCGTTCAGGAGACGATCTGTGACAAATGGTTGAGAGGTGATGGAGAGTCATCCCTCAGGAAGATCTCAACATTCTCATTGACTCTCTGTCCATAGACGTGTTGCTTCATGTATCGCCGTCCGCTCTAATCCTATAATCAAGTGACGTTTTTCTCGCTCTGTGCTATCTTCATCATTTATTATATGCCGTGCTTTATCACATTCTGGCCACTACTTCTTGGCGTTGCATTTTCAACGTCATGCAGTGTATTTATCCAAGTGTGTTTCTGAGTTGTAAGCTAGATGTAAGTGTATCGTAGGCATATAAAAATTGCTGAACGCTGGACTAGGGAAACTAGGAAATGGAGAGGCACTCATATATTGAATATTATATTTTAAAATTTTCACATTGATTTGCAGTTATTAAGAGATAAATTGTCGGGCTGCCTGGCCTGGTGCAAACTCGAGAGTCTATTGACATATTTACCGAAAGCTTCTTCGTTTTTGAATGAGCAGATGATATAAAACAGCACTCGATTTATACTACACTGGCAGAAATAATGACATATCATATGAATGAATGAAATCCGCTAACAGACATTTCGACTTTATTTCTTAGGGAAACACGATTGAGATATGTCGATTGATTAAGCTGTGTATTCATGAGCCAGAGGTTCTGCTAGCACATGCAGAAAACCATATACAGGAATGAAGCTACATGTGACCCTGTACTAAAAGCCACACATGGGAAGAAAGGTACCAGTACAAAAGGCCACACATGAGAAAAATGGTACCTGTGACCCAGAAGAAGATGAACCACTCCACCGAAGAGAGCGCAGGGCCCCGGATGTTCTGACGAAGGCGCTCCCCGCCTCCCGTGCGAGTCGAGGCCAGGATGAGGAGCAGGAGGAAACATCCGAAGGAAGAGCTGAGATCACCATGGCATACATCACTGAGTGAGGAATTTACCTGAGCATTAATGTCACTGATCTGTGCAGCACTCCGAGATATTTCCTCCACAACTTTGCTTCGATTAATGCTCATTTATAACTACAACAGAGGAAGTTTTACTGTTAAATTTTATGTTTATAACATTCTACATTTATAGATAATATTTTTTGATAATTCCCAATATTAAAATTTAGACAAGTGTGAATTCTACATGTCGTATATTACGAAATTTGTATATCGAATAAATAATACTTGGCATATCTATAATTTTATTGATATAATATACATCAGTATATATTTTGGTCTAAGATCGGTCCTCCCACCTCATCAGATTAAACACCTTTTGGCCAGTTTCTGCCGATTCCATAACCTCTCTTGTAGGATGTAACGAAATCGAAGCCGCTCCTGTACTGATGAGGGACATAGCCTGAAGTAATATTATAGAGGTTTGCTTTTGTCTGGAAACCAAAGCTGGTGTTGTGGCTTAGTTTTACATCTTCACTTTTGCGTTATGAACAGGGGTGATAAACAAAATGCATTTATTTGAAGCATTATTAAACGAGATTAGTGCTCTCTTTGCACATAATATATGACATATACACATACATATAGTATAACCTTGCATGAGGGACCACTTTCCCTGAAAACTAATCAAAATGTTATGCCTTATTTAATCTAGCCTCCAATGAAAGATCACCTTCAGGAGAGATCAGAAGTATCCATGTTTTATGAGGAGTCTCTCTAAAGGCGCTACTGCATTTCTTTCAAATTTCCTGAAACTAATTTATTCAAAAGTTTTCTACCAGGACTAGAAGATTATAAATTATTGCAAAATATAAAAGAAAAGTTTTTGACTAATATAAACATTTCTCCTAATTCGTGGTTATAAAAATAACTCCATGAATTACGTTGGCCAAATATGCCCCAGTGGAATTATTTGTTATAAATTTGTAGCAGAAACTTTGGAGCAACAGCCGGTGATGATGATCCAATGTTAGACAAAATATACGTAGCTCCTCGAGTTATATTTAGTATTTGCTTTGTCTCCACATATCTGACGTCTAGCATGGAATATCTATTCCACGACGACGAACATGCTTTCTAATGCCTCCAAGTTCTTGATCTCGACTTCTTATTCAAAATACAATGAATAAATATTCCATGATTTAAAGTACAATAATATATAATTTTTCAAATTTAGTGTTTTATGTCTTTTTTTATTATTTAGTATTCAAATATGAAAAAGTAATTGTGAAATATGTAGTGCTAGAAACGTATGTCGAAAATACCGTGACTGCACAAGTCACAAAATACGAAGTGTTAGGACTAGCGAGAAAGAACAGATGCTTAATTAAAATGTTAAAAGCGAAGATTGAAGAACGAATTGGAAGCAACGGTCAAGAAGACGCACTCAAGAGAGAAACTAAGATGGCGTCTTATCATATTTGAAAACTATAGATAGACCGTTTTGAGCTAATCTAATTTGGCAGGGACTTTTGGTTCTGATTCAACTAGGAATTAAAAAAGAAAATGAGATATCAATTATATTTATAAAATCCTGTCGTGATGTGCGTGACCTGGCAATATTTTGGCAATCTGATTTATTGGTTAAGTGGTATATTTATATACAAAGACATTAACAATCTCTTAGTGGTTATTATCTGGGGAATATATGTTGTATATTTATATTCATAAGACATCAACAGTGCCTTAGCGTATTACCTGTGGTAGATAAAAGGTATATTTATATGCTTAAGACATCAACAGTCCCTTATCGGTCATTGGCTGTGGTAGATAATTAGTATATTTATCTACAAAGACATCACCAATTCCTTAGCGGTCATTACCTGTGGTAGATATTGTGGTATATTTATATGTTTAAGACATCAACAATCCCCTATCCGTCAATGCCTGTGGTAGATGTGTGGTACCTGTGGTACATGAACTTCATGAAGGGCGAGCGCACCACCCGCGCCAGCTTGGAGCGCGGGAAGAGCAGGTAGTAAAGAGCCAGCAGCGGCAGACACACGATCAGCCCCAGGCAGATGAAGAGCTTGGCCACTGCGTTCCTGCGGCGCCAGACGGGCAAACCCTCGTACCACAGCGACGTCAGCAGCTGCTGGCAGTTGGGGTGAGCCACGAACTGGGGACACACCATGGAGACATTCTAATTATTGAAATTACAAATATATTCTCAAAATGAGTATTTTTTTTATTTAAAAAAAAAACTCTAGCTTTCAAGCGTTAATCGCTCTTCAACGGGCTTACTATAATATCGACTTTATCCCACCAGAAAGTAAGTAAATATTTCTGGTAGGATAAAGTCGATATTATATTAAGCCCATTGAAGAGCGATTAACGCTTGAAAGCTAGCGTTTTTTAAATAAAAAAAGATACTCATTGTGAGAATATATTAGTAATTTTAATACTTTTTTCACAATTTTATCATGAATAGACATTCTAATATTTGCATGGAAGCTTAAACACTCAGTTACAGTCTTGTTTCAAGTTCTCCGTAACATCGAACTCCAACCAGCATGGTAGTTCAAACACCATACTGGCCATAACTCTGTAGTCGCATTCTGAAATTTTTAGAGTTCAGTCTTCATATAAATACGTTCTGACTACCGATGAACTATGTTAACCATCTTTCACTACCACATTTTTATGTCTCTACTGGAGTTAAATTCCAGGGTTTGCACTTTGTTCTATCACTGCCGTCAATATTTTCTGTATTCTAATAGTAAATCTAGTGAGGACCAGTAACTAATAATTGACATAGTCGAATTTAGACATGTCCAATCTTTTTGGCAGTTACCAATGATATTTTCGCAGCGCAGTGCTGTGTCATTTAACCTTTTTTATAACACCTTATCTTGATTTTTTCATAATAACACCTATTTAACATTTCTTAGAACTTCTCTAGATGTCTAAGAATTTGTCAATGTTCCCTTAGCTGGAAAGAATATTTTTTTTCTACCAATTCATTTGGTATTTTACCAAAGAAATTCAGACATTCAATCAACTTGTGGGACCATAATCTCACAAATATTTTTTAAATATTCAAACCATACACCTTTCTAGCCTCAAATATATTCAAAATATCATTATTGAGTTCTCTATACGTTGAAAATGAAGACATTTCAACGATATAAATTTTTCGTTTTAAAATGTAGGAATATCTACAGAACTTATGCTACGATGGGAAAAAATTGTAATGTGATGGATTGAATCATCAGCAGCGAACTCTCCTAGCGGTTTACCCAGTTTAGATATGTCTTCTTTTAGGCTTATTTTGAAGTTTATTTGAGGAATGATCGATGCATTTACTTGTTCATTTATGTATAAATAGATCAACATATATATACGACACTTCATATTATAGAATTAAAGACAAAGTTTCGATTGCGTTATTTTTATTTCTTTAAAAACGACAAAAAAAAAAAAAAAAAGACGAGCTTTCAAAGAATCTTCTTATCGACCTATCCCTCATTACAAGATATTTAGTTATTTGAACTATTTTATATATGGTATATATACTCTCTCTCTCTCTCTCTCTCTCTCTACTGGGGCCATTTACATTATTAAACCAAGTAGGCGATACGCTAGAGACGTAAAATTTACACGATAAAAGAATATGGTGTGAAATACAAATTGTCTTTAACACATTTATGTAATAAGCGCCAGTAGCGATTTTAACAATGAGTTGAAGAGATGGTACTGCATGTTTCTAGTACATAAATTGTCTTTTAAACGTTGCTTCATTGTAAATAGTGTCGTATTGCTTCTTGCAAGAAAGAGAAATGCCTACGATCATGTTTCTGTGTTTGATAGAGGTAGAATTGTAGCTTATCCGGATTGTGGCTTTAGTACCGCAGTATTGCTGCTCGCGTCGGTCGAGATTCCATGGCTGTTAGCAGAATATGAAATCGATGGGTTCAGGACGGCCATACGTAACGACGTATTGGCTATCAGCGGCCTGCTATCACTAACAACTGAGAAGACATGTTATCCGCATGGCCTTAATGGATCGTACAGCCACCAAGAGAGTTAAGTTCAAGTAAAAAAAGTGTCTGCACGGACAGTTCGACGAAGTTTGCCTCAGCATGGACTGTCAGCTCGGCGATCATGATTTCGGCTAACTTTGACGTTACGCCACTGACAGGAGCGCTATAAATGGTATGATTAACAACGAAACTGGACGCAGGAATGGCGTGACGTCGTACTTTCAGGCAAATCCAGGTTCTGTTTGAAGGAACATGATGACTGAATTCGTTGCCATCGTGGAGAAGGCACATTGTCAGCGTGTATTCTACATATACTGGTCCATCACCTGGAGTGATGGAATGTGGTGACATATAAATATATGCACCTCTTGCTCGCATTACCGGCACTTTAAACAGTTCCCGTTACATTTCTGATGTGTTAAGGCCCGTGGAAGAACTCTTTATTTAAGGCCTTGGAAACGCTACGTTTCAGCATGATATTGCACGAGCGTATGTTGGCAGTATAGTACGGCCTTTCTACACATAAAGAAAATGTTCGATGCTGCCCTTGCCAACACTTTATTCTGAGTTTTCACCAATAGAAAACGTTTGGTTAATGGTTGCCGAGCGACTGGCTCGTCACCACACTCCAGCCACTATTGTCGATGAACTGTGACATTGTGTTGAAGCTGCATTGGAAGTTGTATTTGCACATGCCTTCCAATCTGACTCGATACCCAGGCGTTTAGTGCTGTTATTGCTGCCAGAGGTAATTATTCTGGGTACTGATTTCTCAGGATCCATATCTCCAAATTTCTAGAAAAATTAATCCTTTGTTATTCCTAGTATAATATATTTGTCCACTAATTATTTGTAATTCTTCGTGGTGTAACAATTTTAATGGCTAGTAGAGAATATATATTATACAAATTTCTCTATATATAAATATTATTAAATATACACAAATATATATAACTTAGTATTTATAACTATTATTAAATATTTATAAGAGATAAATAGTTTGAAGTAAAGAATAATTTGTAAATAGAGTGAATGTGAAAAACTAAATTATTATTCTATATTGATTGGGTTTTCTATATGTCTATTGAGCAAGGATAGATGATTGATGGATACTAGGGTAAGTCTTTTGCTATTGATTTTTGGATGTGGAATGGTCGCTGATTTAAAAACCGGAAGATGGTCAGTAGATTCATAATGTGTGTCTTTTATGGTTCTGAAATATCTGTTCTTTTATTTTGGTTGAAATATATTTAAATGTTTATCCTATGTACGAGCATTTGCAGCTCTTACACGGGATGTTGTAAATAGGATTGATTTGGTTCCCCATTGTCAGTTTAGTTATACTATTGCGTAATTCGGCTGATAGGTTTAGTGGAAAGGCGAAGAGCGTTCGAATTCCATATTTCTTTAGGGTCCGGGCGACTGGTTTATTGTAAGAGGTATTAGCTGTGAAACGATTGACATTATGATTTATTTTTGGTGTTATATATATATATATATATATATATGTGACAATATCGTTGCGGAATTTCTTGTTGTTTGATTTGAATGGTGAGGATTGGTTGAAACGCAGTCGTTTGAGTGGAAGTTGAAGCATACAGTTAGGAATAATCAGGACACGTGATGGGGTTTGAAAATAAAAGGCAACTGGGTTGGAGGAAAGAAAGCTTGAGAAGAGCGGAGCGGGTTTTGATTGTTAATTATCTGATCACATGGCGGTGATTGAACTTAGCTGTGGGATGAGCAGAGGGAGAGAGGTCTAGAGCAGATGTCACCTTGTTGGAAGCGAAATCACTACTCGATCTGAACTCCGTGGGAGCCAAGTCACTACTCGATCTGAACTCCGTGGGAGCCAAGTCACTACTGACAATTCTTGCTTTTCGATTTAACACCACGAGTTGTCTTCCTTCCCATTGGTCGAAGGATGGAACGTGTCCGTTTTTCTATTGGTTGACCTATTTAGGGGAGGCTTTCTAATTGGACCGGCGGCTTTCTTTGGTGTTAGTTACGCCCGGCCTGGTCAGGAAGTATCGGGTGTGTTCGACTCTATTTACTTCCGCGTTATCAAATACGTCCGGTCCTGTCCGGAAATATTGGGCGTCTCTCTACTAATATAACTTCTGCGGATACCAGATACGTCCTGGCTTGCCAGGAAGTATTGACTGTACAAGTTATTTATACTTGTGCCCGCTTTTAGCCTGCTTCCTATGTCTTGTTGCCACTTCCTTTCCTCCAGTTACCTTATTCTTTATTAAATCTTTGAAAATCATACATTGTACATGCATAGTGGGTCGGGGGTGCATACAATTATATACAAATTATGACAGATGCGCCCCCTACATGTGAAGAATTCAAGAAGGGGTTAGCCTGAGAGAATTCTGTAAAGTGAAAAATAATTTTGTGGGAAAATTAGTTGTGGGTATTGAGTCTATATACAAGCATTGGTGGTGATATAAGAAGTAAAATAGAATGGTGTTGATGATATAGGTTGAGTATAATTAATAGAAATCAAAAAATTTTTAATTGTAAGAAATCAAAATGAATGCTATGGTACATAGTGGATTAAAAAGAAAAGAAAATGCGCCTAACTAATTTCTACTCGAAATTGGAAAAAAATCGAGGGAGTTCTATTAGGGCTTTTGAGAAATCAAAAATAATATAAAAATAAAAATAAAAAGTTGGAAGAAATCAAAGTGAATGCTTGATTGCATGGTGGGAAAAAAAATGCCTTGTTACATGGTGAAAAAAAAAAAGAAAAATGCCTAACTAATTTTTGCTCGAATTTTGGGAAAAGAAATCGAGGAAATTTCATAAGGTCTTTTGAGAAATCAAAAATAAAAATAAAAATAAAAGTTGGAAGAAATCAAAGTGAATGCTTGATGCATGGTGAAAAAAAAAAGGAAAAATGCCTAACTATATTCTTGCTCGAAATTGGAAATGGAAATCGAGGGAATTTTATTAGGTCTTTTGAGAAATTAAAAAATAAAAATAAAAATAAAAATTCGGAAGAAATCAAAGTGAATGCTTGGTTGCATGGTGGGAAAAAAAAAATGTTTTGTTGCATGGTGGAAAAAAAAGAAATAGAAAAAAAAAAGAATGTTTTTGTAAATCAAAATAAAATATAATATCCAATTTTAAAAGAAAACCAATGAGTTCTCGTTGATTTGAAATTATGATAATATAAACTAATTGGTAAAAAAAATGATAATTAATGATTAAAAGTGATAATAAGTTGAATGAATTGATAAATTGATTATATATTTAAATTTTAATTGAGAGAAAATAATGAAAATGATTAATATGAAAAATAAGGTGTATTGGTTTGAACCCTTTTGTATATCTACATGCCCTATAAATGTTTTAATTGCTCAATTATGCCCTATAAATTTTTTAATTGCTCAATTATGCCCTATAAATTTTTTAATTGCTCAATTATGCCCTATAAATTTTTTGTCTTTGTGTGTGTTGTGGAAAATGTTAGAAGTCTGTTGTGTAAGAAATGTGTGTGCGTGTACCTTGTTTGATTTTCGAATGACAGTCGATTTGATTGACATTGTAAAAGTCGATGCGCAGGCTTGAATTGGAATCCAAAATCGGTGGCATAGAGAGGTTCCCAGTTGACCTCAATTTAGCTGCTGGTCGAGGGATGGTAATTAGAAACCGGACATGGAACGTGGGGGCAGCAAGACTTCCTCTCTATTTGCACGTAATTGGATCCGGAAGTGGGGGAACTACGTTTCCTGTCCGCCTAATTGATTTTGTGTGCTATTGGCATCTTGTTTTTGGAGTGTGACTTCTCCGACATTGGTTGGTCATCTTTCAGTTACTTCTATCTCTTCGGAGTTTATTTAGATTTTCTGCAAAAATGGTTCCTAAAATTATGAGAAGTTTTATAAATGTTTGTCCACAATGAAAAACTGCTTGTCCAAAATTAAAAACTGCCTCTTGTAGTTCGAAAATTTTATGAGCGGGCATGGTATAGATAAACAAATAATTAATGAATAAAATTGGGATACATTTGTATGGTAGAACTAACAAACAAAGGATAAAAATCAGGTGAAAGATAGGGTATTGCCCCATGTTCTTCCATATTTTTGTAAATGGGGACTCTGAAATATTTGTTCGAATCTTATATATTGTTGGTCGTTCAATTTCGCACTGGTTGATATCTTTAGGGAGTGGTGTGATATGATTGAACTGGTTGTCAGGTTTGCAGTTTTTAACATCGGGGAAGAGTGATGCAAATCGCCTTGTTGCAAAAATGGCAGGGTCTAAATGCCTGAAAGGTTCGCTGCTGGTGGGTTTGAACCTTAATGACTCTGTTGGGAATAATTCGGGTGTTAAATGTTTGAAAGGGAACGTGTAATTGGGGTTGTGCTTTATGTGATATGTGCTAACGGCGGGTGGTGATATATAACGGATTTTTTCTGTATACAGCTTAAGTTTGTTGACGTGAATCGTGTCAGTGTCTCTTTGAAGTGGTTGGTTTGGTCGATCTATACGGACCACATTTGGTGAAATAATTTCTAATATTGTTTGAGGTCCTGTGAAGTATGGTGCAAGTTTCCCTGTATTTGGGTGGTGATATAATTTTACTAACACTAGATCACCTACTTCAAAAATGTGGTTGTTTGTGTCGTTGATCATAAATGTTTTTGTCTTGTAAATGCTTGTTTTGTGTGCGTGTGTGTGCAATTTTTCTAGCTTTGTCGATATCTGGGTAAGGTGTGCTATGGTCAGAGAGTTCGGGGGGTAGGATACCAAACATTAAGTAGATGGGTGGAAAACCTGTGGTAGAGTGTGGGGTTTTGTTATATATAATTGTAACTCTTTTGACCAACTTGGTCCATGCGATCTTAGGATTTTCTAGATGCAATAGCCTAAGTTTTCCCGTGAGGGTGGCGTTCAGGCGTTCACATAGACCGTTGGCCTGTGGATTGTTGCTGGTTGTGAGTAATGGGTGAATATTTCTATTAAGTAGGAAACTACGAAATTTTGGCGAAGTGAAAGCAGGAGCTCTATCCGTAAGAAGGCGTTTTGGAGAGCCATCCTGTAATACTCGCTTAAGTACCTGTTGGTAGGTGATGATGCTGGTGGATTTAGATGGAAAAGTCCACGCGTAGCGTGAAAAATGATCGACTACCACATGGAGGTATATTTTGGTGTTGCCATATTTGGCAAATCCTGCTATGGTGTCAAGGGATAATAGGTCAAAGGGTTCTTTGGCTTCCGGAGGTTGACTTAATTCCCCGTAAGTGGGTCCCAATGGCCGTTTTGTTAACTGGCAGGTGGGGCAGGTCTTAACCTTTTATTTAATATCCTTTGACATACCTTGCCAGTAATATTGTGTGGAGATGATTCGTGACATTTGTGAAATACCGGGGTGATTGTATTGTGTGTGTACTGTTTGTAAGAGTTGTTGTATGAGTGGTTTTGGAATTATAATCTTGGTTACACCTTTTCGGGAAACTGTATGTAATCCATTATGATCAATGGTTAAACTAGACTCTTTCGATGGAGGAAGTTGGTGTGTCTTGATAAGGGTGGTGTCCAAGAATCCTCAAAACGGGTTACGGGATAAGAGATCTGCTTCATATTGTAGTTTTCCCTTTATGTAGCGGACCTCATATTCGTAACTCGATAGTCGTAAACTCCATCGAAACAGTCTGCCGGACGGGTTTTTGATGGTTTTCAACCACTGTAATGCGTGATGGTCAGAAAATATAGTGAATTTTCTGCCCATAAGATAGATGCGAAACTTCTCCACACTCTCAACGATTGCTAAGCACTCAAGTTCAGAGATGGAGTAGTTTTTCTCGTGTGGGCGCAATGTTCGGCTGAAATATTGAACTGGATATACGTTCCCGTCAGGGTGAACTTGTTTGAGAATGCCTGCTATACCGAGGGTGGATGCATCGCAATACACTTGGCATGGCAGACCTTCTTTGTAAAGGTGTAAGATGGGGTGTTGTGTGAGTTTTCCTTTCAGGTCAATGAACGCCTTTTGACAAACTTCATTCCAGTTCCACACGACATCCTTTTTGAGGAGGTTATTGAGTGGTGCTCGCAAGCGAGCGTATTCCGGAATGAATTTGTTATAGACGTTCACAGCGCCTAAAAAGGATTGTAGTGTTTTTCGGTTGTGTGGCTGTTTGATGGCGTGGATAATGTCGGTGTTGCGTGTGAGTGGTGTAATTGTACCAGCTGTAATGGTGTAACCTAGAAAATCTATGGACTGCTTAAAAAATTCGCATTTCACGAAGTTAAGTTGTAGCTTCTCCGCTTCGCAAAAGGCGAAAAATTGTCGCAGGTGGTTTTGATGCTCCTCCAATGTGTTGGAGTAGATGATGAAATCATCAAAGTAATGTGCCACACAGTCAAGTCCGTGTCTCTGTAGGACCTGACTTATGGCTCGTTCGTAAATTTGAGGGCTGGTTTTTAATCCGAAAGGTAGTCGAGTGGGTTGGTATAACCCTTCGAGGGTGGCAAATGCTAACAGTGGTCGAGAATCGGGGTGTATCGGGACTTGCCAATACGCGGAGGATATGTCTGCCGTGGAGAAATATTTGGCCTGCGCGAGGCGGTCTAGGATATCCTCGATTCTCGGGAGGGGATGGACATCAGAGCTGATTAGCTCGTTCACCTTTCTGTAATCGATACAAAACCGTTTGGTCTTGTCGCGCTTAGTGACGAGGGTGACAGGGCTCGAGAAAGGTGAAAAAGATTGCTCTATGATGCCGTTCTCCAGCATTTGTTGGATTTGATGACGGATTTCTTGTTGGTCACATATCGGAACACGATATGGACGTATGGTAATTATTTTCTCGGAATTCGTGGGTATTTTTACTGGTGGAATCCGTAAGCATGGTACATTGAATTTGTTCTGTGTGAAAATGTGAGTGTATCTTTGTAGAAGTGTTGTGAACTGCGGTGTATAGTGAGTGTTAGATGTTGTGTTGTAGCATGCATGTGGCAGAGGATTTTGTTGTGTATCAATGGGAGTGTCGAGTTCGTTGTGTGGTTTTGTCATGTGGTAGTTGTGTGACGGTGTGTGATCACCTATGTGCTTGGTGTGCGAGTTGTCCCGCTGTGTGGGTGCGTTTTGGGCATGTTTACAAGTTGAAGTCGTTGTGACTTGGTTATTTGAGGGCATGTAAAAAGGGCAATTGGCCTTAGTGAAAAAGGGCATGTAGGTAAGGGGGTGTTTTTCAATGAATGCACGCAATGGTTGTCATAGGCGGAAGATTTGGTTGTATGGTGAGATCTTTGTGACATCGCCTGACACTGCCAGTACGTGCATACATTTGGTACATTGTTAAAATGGTAGGATGGGGTAGACAATGGGGCGCCCAGCTGGAATATAGTGCATTTATTAAAATCTATGGTTAATCTGAATTTATGGAGGCTATTGATACTAAGAATTCCAAATGGTAACGGTGCATTCACTACATGGAAATTCTCTCTTCGGGATATTTGTCCTATTGTCAGTGGGATAGACAGTTTACCCATGGTTTTTGCAAAACCGTTTAGGGTTTGGAGGTTCAGTGAATGTCCCTCAAGGGTTAAATTAGGCAGATGGGTTTTTAACATATGATAAAGATTATATGGCACTATATTCAGGCTGGCGCCTGTATCAATTAAAAAGGGGCATGGTATATTAGGGGCTAGAAAAAGTTTGATAGTCAGTTGGTTTAGGGATCCTACCTCAGTCTCGAAAGGGCTGCTCGGTTGGGGTGTCTCTGGCTTGACTTGGTTGTTGTGGAATCGGGACTGGTGATTTTGGGACCGTTTGCACTGTCCGAACCTTTTCGTGGGTCGCCGGGACTGGTCGATGTCGGCATTCGCTGTGCCAGTGCCTCGCGCCGCAGAACTTGCAGTTGGACGGCGGAAGAGGTGCATTCCATGCACCTGGGCGTCGGGGTGTGTTGTGATACGGACCCGACATTGTGGGTGGTTGATCTTCTCTGGGTCGCGTTGTCGGTACACTGGGTCCGTGGATCCGCTGTACCAGTCGGAACCACTCTCCTAGGTTCTCGGGAGGCACTACGCGGACTAGGCGCTGGTCGTTGAATGGCAGTCCTTCTGTCAGCGTCTCGAGAATCACCTCCTGTGGAAGTCCTAGTTGCAATCCCATGGCGGTTTTCTCCCGGTAGTAGGTCTCTAGGTTGGCTTGCCCAGTAAGCTTCATGGCGAAATATTTCGCAAAGGACGCTTCGCTTGACTCAGGATAGAGATCTAGGAGGATTTGCCTCACCTGGAAATAGCTCCGGTCGGCCAGCCGAAGTTTCCTGAAGAGCTCCAGGGGTTGTCGCACCAGGTAGTTTGGTAGGCGGAGTAATTTTTCTTGTTCTCCCATGGAGGCGTCTTCCATTTTTCGGTCGAACGCTTGGAAAAACTGTATCGCGCTATATGTTCCATCGAAAAGCGCGATTGTCGACTCAGCTCCATCAGAAATCTTTACTCGGGTCAGGAGCGCCGACAGCTGGGTGACGAAGTCCGCTAGGGGCGCAGTTGTCTCGCGGCCGGTCATTTCCTGCCTTTCTCCTGCCTGTTCGTTCTCTCTCAATTGGCTGCCGTCTTCTCCTCTTTCTTTCGTAGGGTTGTCCGTTTTTACGCCTATGGGATCCTGATTAAATTCCATCTCTTTATCCTGTCGACTTAACCGTTCTGTGACAATATCGTTGCGGAATTTCTTGTTGTTTGATTTGAATGGTGAGGATTGGTTGAAACGCAGTCGTTTGAGTGGAAGTTGAAGCATACAGTTAGGAATAATCAGGACACGTGATGGGGTTTGAAAAATAAAAGGCAACTGGGTTGGAGGAAAGAAAGCTTGAGAAGAGCGGAGCGGGTTTTGATTGTTAATTATCTGATCACATGGCGGTGATTGAACTTAGCTGTGGGATGAGCAGAGGGAGAGAGGTCTAGAGCAGATGTCACCTTGTTGGAAGCGAAATCACTACTCGATCTGAACTCCGTGGGAGCCAAGTCACTACTCGATCTGAACTCCGTGGGAGCCAAGTCACTACTGATAATTCTTGCTTTTCGATTTAACACCACGAGTTGTCTTCCTTCCCATTGGTCGAAGGATGGAACGTGTCCGTTTTTCTATTGGTTGACCTATTTAGGGGAGGCTTTCTAATTGGACCGGCGGCTTTCTTTGGTGTTAGTTACGCCCGGCCTGGTCAGGAAGTATCGGGTGTGTTCGACTCTATTTACTTCCGCGTTATCAAATACGTCCGGTCCTGTCCGGAAATATTGGGCGTCTCTCTACTAATATAACTTCTGCGGATACCAGATACGTCCGGGCTTGCCAGGAAGTATTGACTGTACAAGTTATTTATACTTGTGCCCGCTTTTAGCCTGCTTCCTATGTCTTGTTGCCACTTCCTTTCCTCCAGTTACCTTATTCTTTATTAAATCTTTGAAAATCATACATTGTACATGCATAGTGGGTCGGGGGTGCATACAATTATATACAAATTATGACATATATATATATATATATATATATAGAGAGAGAGAGAGTTATGATAGTATATTGATATGAAATTATTCGGGTAGACTTTTTTGAAAAGGATTTCATAAACTGTTTTCAACTCATTATTTCTATATTTTATTGTAGATGAATGGGTCATGCTTTTTTGTTAATGTTTTCGCCACTGTGTGTGTTTGTGTTATTTTATTAGATATAGGACTGAAAGAGGTAAAGCACAAATAAAACTGCCTATTTTGAAATTTATGGTGAATAGCTCTGTCTCCAAAGAATGATGTTTTCTGCATATGTAAGTATTCAGGAAGGGTAGATGAGAAACTTATTCTTTTTATATGAATTCAGACCTTATCAAAGATACTTTCTTCTGTGCCTTTCTTTGTTTTATTTTTGCTTATCCCTAGTACACGTGGTACAAGCCATGATAATCATGGTGGATAGAAGTAGGCGACTGCTTTTGCACCACATGTCTACACATATGAAAAGCAGTTCGACTTTGCACTTACAAGTGTGCCAGAGCCTCGTTTGGTTACTTGCATTCGCTGGTGGGGTTGGACCTTTGCAAGAATCGGGGCCATTGGAGCATTTTTTTTAAATCAGAAAAAAGTGTCCAATGCGGGAATCGAACCCGGGTCGTAGCGATCGAAAACCAACGGTTTAGACCATAAACATGTTATCAATATACCTTATCAACCACTTGATATCTTTGTGCCTGATTTTATTTAACGATGAATTTATTATCTGTAAGACTTTTTCAGCGAATGGTGTAGAGGCCGGGTTCATTTGTGTATCTCATCCATCCTATATGCTTAGATATGTACATAGTTTCCCCTTAAATACACTGTGTGACTCCGTTTTTTAAAATAATTATAAACTATATAATACAATCAGAGCGTCTAAGAGTATAACGGTCTAAAGATTAAATATGATTGGTAGGTTTAACCACTGATGAGCCATGCCCTCCCAGTATATATATATTTCTCATTGCAATATAAAATCTGTAGATATAGTTTAGAATTTGTTTCAATTTTCAATATATCCAAATCTTTCCATGTACTTATTTATATGAAACTCTTGCCACACACTTTAGACATCACATTTCTAATGTCAATATAATTACATTTTGATAAATAGAAATCTATCCCTTCAAAACATTCCATCATAATTTAAAAAATTGAGTGGAGAGCTATGATGATACCCACTATAATTGTTTCAATATAACTTTTATCATAAACCTTTTTTCTTCATAAAAGTCTCATATTTTGAATTTAACACAACATTGTAATATTCAGCTTCTATATATATCTTCGTGTGGAAATTCGTAAAACCAAGAATCTCTAGTTACCCTATTATATCGTAATATAGAGGTTTCAACAAAGGGTTTCATGTGGAAATTGTCCATTTAGCGCGGGATAAAGAAGAATAAAGTGTGCTGTTCTAGAGTGTCAATGTTTGGAACAAATAACTCGGGACCATGAGATGTACGTCGTAGGGGCAGCGAGAGTTCTTCACGTCTTGGTCCCCATAATCCTCAGGCATCAGAGACAAGGCTATGTTTTATTAGGAGGAGCGGGTGAGATTTCTATGAAACAAAATAATAGAATTCATATTTCGCTTCGTTTCAGAGAATTCTCTCTAATGATATAAAAACTTTCAACAATTTGACAAATCATATGTATTGTATTCTTCTTGATTAATTATTGTTTTGCTAAATTCATTCTAAAGGTTTGAATTTCATATTGAGGTTAAATGATTTACCGTTAGGCTCTTGAAATAGAACGGAGTTTCGTTTCAAAATGTTTGGTTAATCCGTTCTGAATGTATGCATTCAATTTTGAGGTTACATGATTTACCGCAAGTCTCTTAAAATAGAGCGGAGTTTCGTTTTGGAATGTTTAGTAAACATATAGGTAACCCAGATTTCTCTGGAAGATAGCCATAGATCAATAAATATTCCCGTCCAGATGTTTAGGTTGGATCATCATTGAAAAAAAAAAAGAACTGGATTTTAAAGATTGCGCAAGGATTATTTTGGTAGGACTCCATCAGAGTGTTGAGCATTTTGAGGAAGTATGGGAAAATTCACCCTTGCCGATGGTAAGAGATCCGCTGATAAACAGACTTTATGATTAGGTTCTATAATCAGGATGATATATCTTCGTTACTTGGTGGGCATACAAGAATTATCACAGTCTTCAATCATCACCATGGAGATTGAATTGACTGACCACGAGAGAAGATAAAACAATAATAAAGATCAGTTTACTGGTTGAACAAGTTTGTTTCTTGCCAGAAAGTTTTCCACAGCTTTGAAAACTTGTTGCGGGTAATTTTCCTGAATGGCATGGTCATTTATAGCAAGAAATTTCATCTGGAACTTCCCTTGCATCTGGGCAATACTCATTTCGATGTCAAAACGATCAACACAAGCAACAAAGAATAACTTGGATACCTTGCAGGAAAACAACTTCTTTGATATTCCTTTAAACTATCCATCCACGAGAGTAAACATATGACCAAATATTTGATAGCTTTTTGGACTAATATTTCCAGCATGGGAGACTTTTTGATGAGCCAGTTACTGCACAAAAATGATTATTAGCTCATTTACTTGTTGAATGACTTGAGTTTCTTTTGAAATATGATTGAGGTATTCGATCGTTCGAAGATGGAGATGAAGCCAATAGAATTTATGCCTACCTTAAGCAAGGGGTGAAAACATGCATAGACACAACATACTTTAAAAAATAAAATATAAGAAGCTTTATTTATTTATTAATTTCATTGTTAATTGTCTATTTTATCTCGAGTTAGCACGTTGAGAATTCCAGGTGTAAGAACCGATTATGTACTTTAGCATGTTATTGGGAAAATGCCTAAAAAATGTAGGAATATTTTTAAATCCAGAAGTACAAAATAGCATAGATAAAATATAGCATTATAAATATAACTTAAATATATTGGATTGAAATCATTACTACTTGGAGGCAACGTGTTTCTTGAGTTGAAATCAAATCGTGTTACCTGTGAAATATTGACCATCAGTGCGAAATCTGCTACAGTAGCGAATGCTAGAATTACATCGGAGATTTCAACTTGAAGTTGAGAGCATTTGGTTTTGGTGGAATTTAATAGTTTGGATAACTTTCAATAAGCTAAAATTCGATTTTTTTAAAATTCTCTTCAGTCAACGTTTTTTTTCCCGTTGTGGATCCAAAAATTGATAAAAAAATCCAATTTTATGTTTCTAAATATGGTTTAAAAATTTGAAAATTTTCATCACACAAATTCATATATTGTCGAAGTCTTTTATTAGATAAGGCTAAGACATTGAATCGTTGAATTTTCAGGTCATTCGAATATTTTCTAAATAAAAGTTTTGAAATACCCAGGTTCCTACCGCCTCTCAAGTGATCCACAGACCAATCCTAGTCATGATTTCATGTCACAAATTCAAAGGAGCCTTGGATTATAATTGATTTAGGCCACTCTTAAACTTTGGTATGAGACTTTAACTTCTTCTAGCTGTGCTTTAGCTCTAATTGCTTCTAGGCGTCAGATCAAAAGCTATCTTTGAAAGCTAGCAGAACTTTTTTTCTGGTTATATTAACATTTAATCACCTTTAGTTATGGAATTATATAGGTTCTAATAGCTGACCTTGAATAGAGGATAAAACCTCACTCCCCATCTTTATAGACGTGCTAGAATGTCAGATAAGATCATAGTCAAGTCTACTCCAGCCGAAATTGAAGGCCAACCTCAACTGCATTCAAGAAAGGTTGACGTAGTTTCAGTGTCTGGCTTCAGATTATCCATGATCGCTAGCAGAATTATATCTGATTCTCTGCCAACTTGAGTCCAACATAAACTCGAGCTGTTTCTAGTCAAAATTGGGTTTAAGTTCAGTATCTGGGTCAGTTTGTCTTTAAGCGCTAGTAGAACCTTATCTGATTCTCTGCCAACTTGAGTGGCAACATAAACTATAGGTGTTTATAGTCAAAGTTAAGTTCAGTGTCTCGCCTGTTTAAAATTATCTTTAAGCGCCAGCTGAACCATACCTGTTTCTGGTCGTACTTGAGCGCCAGCCTGAGTCGCGCTAACGTGAACCGTTTCCTCGGCCGGTCGTCGTCCGAGCGGTCCAGCACGGCGATAACTTCCTCGGAGGATCGGCATAAGTCCAGCAGGTCGCAGGCGTACTTCTTGCACTGTCGGCTGAGCTCGAGGTAAGTGGCCTGGAACTCGTTCTCCCGCTTGGCTAGCTGCTCCAGCTCCCACGACAGCTGCACAAATCCTCGCTTGTCAACCTGACACAGCTTCAACATGGAAACAGTTTTCGATCTAAATAAAATACATTATACAAATACGGAATAGTGAAAATCGTTAGCGAAAAAGGACCTCTTCCCCTTTAATAAAAAAGCATCAAGACAATGTATTCAGTTCATATTCTTTGCCCAGAACGCGCAAGTTCATAATATATTTTTGTCGAATTTGTCGAAGCTGGTGTTTTGACCTATTCGTTGATATGATTTTGCGCGTTTTTTTCTGCTCAACGAATAACAAGAAAGACGCTTTATTTGGATGCAATTTCATAAAAGGGAGATTTTTTTCGCTAAAGATAGAAATATGCAACACGCGAGAGAATAAAATGCATATGATTTCTATAAGTAAAATAGAAACATTCGACTTACTTAAAAATGGAAAACATTCTGTTAAACGAGAAAGAATCAGAAGGGCCTGACTCATCAGATAGTTACGCCTGTTTGGGCTAATCAGACCATTGTATTAGGCTACTTGTGACTGATATAGGTGAGGGTATTTAAGAAAATAAAGGTTTCGGAAGAGAGAGGGAAACAGTAGATGTATATATAAACATTTTTAAATACCGACCATTGTTCGAGAAAGTATTAGCATTATCTCCCGAAAAGAATGAAACCAAATTGAAAGGAGTCTTGAATTATAATTGATTTTTAAGCCACAATCAAACGTTGGTTTGAGGCTTTAACTTCTTCTAGCTGTGCTTTAGCTGTAATTGCTTCTAGGCGTCAGATCAAACTTGTCTGAATCTGGTTATCTTTGAAATGTAGCAGAACTTAGAGAGAATTTCTGGATATCAGTTAAGCGGCATATTCTAGTGTGCCAGACTTAAGCTAAAATATTTGTGCAGACATACAATGGATAGGAAGGATCCTGTCTCCCGCACTCTTACAAGAGAACACATATATTATTTTTTTATTTAATTATATCTATAATATTATAATATACACAAACATTTTAAACTATATATATTATTATTTTAAAAGAGAAAGGATACCTATATACCATCAAAACAGACGCAGAAATCATATGCGCCATAATCTCTGTACTCTAGCAGACTTGAGTCGGTGACAAGGCCACAACGACATTATTGAGGGTAAGGTGAGATATGGCACTGGGAAGAAAGAAATTGGCCGAAAATGATATTTGTATCAAGTACCGTGCTGTCTGTGAAAAGGCTTGTGCCCCAGATTTACCTTAAAATGTTCTACAACACCTGCTTTGGGAAATTTGGAATGCTCACCAGGAGACCCTGGTTTCAGACACACAATGACTCTTGTCAGTCCAAGGCGGATTTGGATTTCACGAGATCGACAACAAATTCATGAAATATTCCCAATTTGTCAAGTGGTGGCTAGTGGCTAGGCCATTTCTATCCCCAAAATTTAGGTGAAGATTTTGTTGGTAGGATATTGATCTAAAAATAAATGGTAACCTCTCTCCTGTCATAATAGATCTAAAAACTATGCGCCATCTATTGACCGTCTCTGCAATCTATAAGATTCAAGTCGGTGCTAAAAGCCACAACACCAACTTAGGAAAATTCAGATCGCCCACATAGGGACCAAACCCAGATACAGCCATTAGAAGACGCATGCTTTTTGTGTCATTCTGATGGGAGAGTTAGCCTTTTCTTTTTAAAAGTTTCCTCCCATAAAAAATCTATCCATATTCTTATTTATTCATATTCTCTCTCAAAAAGAAATCAAATTTGGAATAAGTCAGCTTCAATCTCATTCTCTCTCAAGATCATTCTTTACTGCCTTTCATAAGTTATAGCTTTCATTTCAATCAAACCTTTATATAAAACTATATTTTTTAATTAAAAAGGCATATATTGGGTCAAAATATTATTTATTTTACCAATATTTCAGTTGGCTGAACGCCAACCTTTATCAAGGTATTATAACATGTAACATATAAAGGTTGGCGTTCAGCCAACTGGAATATTGATAAAATAAATAATATTTTGATCCAATATATGCCTTTTTAATTAAAGATTTATTCATGGATTGCTCTATTTTCAAAATAGAACTATATAGAAATAATTATAAAAGTGAAATTTTACTGGGATCAGGTTGAGATAAATTAACGAGAAAGGCATCCAAGGAGATGTCTTTCTTGTAATTATATCCAACTATTTGGACAATTAGCTCAAAAGGCTTTCAGTTTTACCTTATTCAAAGTTATTCTATATTATATCCAAAGTGTTATTATATTAATATAATAATATTATAACAAATAATTATTCACATCTAAGCACAACTTTAATTATTTCTAGGAATAACTATCACCGGAGATTAAAATTTATATGTTAAGCTGTGTGTGTCGCGAAACTAATTTCCATAACTATTACTTATTTAATTATACACCAACTGTATGAATATTCTACGGCAGTCTTTATTAAGTGAATGTGTAAATACGGTAAATTGGAATAAGTTAATGAGTTCAGATATATGTAATAATGGAGAATGTGGTAAATACACAGAAAAAATAAAACTAGAATTACAATAAAAATGCAATTTTTAATAAAAGAAGAGAGATATTGAAAAGATGGGGCTGAAAAGCAAGTATTAAAAAAGGAGACTGATGAATACTATTGCTTGTAGTGTTGAATAGGTCGAAGAGAGACAGGTTCAATGGGAAAGACTGAAGAAAGAAAATTGGAAGAATTTGAAATGTAGATATCCTCCTCCATATACAACATCTCCAAATAAAAACCCTTACAAGAAACTCTACGCCTCACGATTTTGTACTTCTAATAATTTTCTACTCTCAAGCCGATTATCCTACTTAAAATATTAGAGATTGGTTGATAAGATAAGGATTGAAGAAATCTAGCTAGAGAAGTTCAAGCTAGAGAAGCATGATATCATTATCAGGACTTGCTCAAGTGCAGAGATACTGAGGGCGATATGAACATAGGATAACACATAGGCGACACTTGTGTAATCTCAGACCTAGAGAATCTAGTGAACACTGAAGTGTTTTTGAAAAAAAAATATTTTTTCTATATTCCCTAATATCTAGACGATATTCCTGGCGTGTATATTCTAGAGTGAAGAATAAATTCTTTCGCCGCACTTGGACGACAAGGGAATTCGAGAATATCCAAACCGGGAAATGCTCCCTTTGGATTAGTCTCTAACGTTTAGCCGATAAATGAATGAATGAATGATAAATAAATTTTGATCACTAGAAAAATAATTTTTTACTATCGTTACATCACAAAAACAATCAAACAAAGCATAATCTAAGCCTACTATCTAAAAAGTAATTTTTATAGCACAAGGTGCGTACTTTTGTTGTAATGGGCAATACGAATTACGTTCATACATAGGCCATTTCGTTATGTGTATTTTCGTTTGTTAAAGAAAGTTCACCTGTTTAGATTCATCCCGATAAGAGGGATACCTAACCTTCTAAAAATTCATTTAACCCATAATAAAATACATAATGAATATACACTTATGGACAAAACTAATGGAAGTGGAAATTCTTTGATATCTCCAGTCTTCTGTTTTTTTTTTAAAGGAGACAGAGGCAAATTTGTTCACACTTTATTTTCCCGTGTGTTTTCAATAGGGGTCACTGTTATAAATATCTTTCAGAGTTATTGTCTAACTCCCGATGTCTGAATTCTGCGTGTATATATATATATATATGAAATACCATTTCTAAGATTCTACCTTTCAGTGTAGCATATAAAAGTAGAATGATCTAATACAGTATTAGAGCTCTAAAGAAGCTGTCTGGTAGATTAAATTGGCGAAACTACTGGGAGGGTTCACCACTGATGAGCCAAGCCCTCCCAATATATTTTTTCTTCGCAGTAAGGACAGTTGAAGTGTGATTTATTTGTGAAAATAAACATTCGCGTCTTAATGTTTTCATCTGTTGTGTATAGATAGCGCGTTATTGTTTTGCATAAATATATATGTATTGCATTAATATATATACATAATGTAAGGATACATATATTTGTGATTTTCTTCACTTAAAGCGTGCAATGACAGATCTGTGAATACGTCCCAACCCGGCTTATTTCATGAAACTTTTCTCATAGAATGTAGTGAAGTCCTTAGCCTCCCCATTACTGTTGAGAACCAAAGCTCGACTCCAAGGTATACAAGTTGGAATTTGTCCGAATTTGCCAAAGCTGGTGTCATAACACATTTAGTGATCCAAGACGTAACGACTTGCGAAGAAAATTTCAACAAAAAGCACTGTTTTAACGCATTTTAAAGGAAGAACATGAATGAAATCCTTATATATATGCAAGATATTGCAATTATGCTCTTTATAAATTAAGACCATGATCGCCAAAAATTATCAAATAAAAAATAAATATAAACAATATCCCCAACAGAGATGATGTATCAGTTTCCATTCTAACAGAGTTATAATGTCCCTCCCTATAAATATTGGCGACACTACTATAGTCAAACCACATCTGGATAGGCTAAGTAGATCTTGTTCCAAATTAACTTTACTAGGTACCGCTCAAAAAGAGCAACCTAGCTTATGATGTTTACAACAATGATTAATGTTATTCACATATTAAAACAAAATGTCCAACGCGGGATTAGATCCCGGTTCATGGCTGTCGGAAATCGAGGGTTTTACCCACTCGTCCACCGACTTCTTGCTAAGTAGATCTGGGGTTATATTCGAGATAATTTATCATTATAATCATTATTATATAAGTTGGTCAGTATTATATAAGTTGGAGGGTTTTACTCCACATGAACAAACTGAATAAAAAGCTAATATAGAATTTACATTTTTTAAAACTTCTCGAGTAAATATATAAAATAAAGTTCCCATATCTCGTCAAACTAGAATCGAAAACTAAGCCTACGAGGCCACGAAAGCATGGCCACGTGCGTTCTCAATTCATCAAAGCTGGTATTGTGGCTTTGTCACCGACCCGAGTCGGTTAGTTTGCCAAAACACTCAATAAATGGCGTTAAGTTTTAAGATATATTTTGACGGAAGAGACGACTTCATATATAGATCAATATCCTTCAGACAAAATGTTTGTTTTGAAGTAAAATTACCGCAGACAATGTGTCATTTGGTGAACTAAAGAAATCTTGGAGAGAACCAATTATTTCCCAGCAGAAATGTTTTCCAAGGGCGGAGCTAATTATGCAAATTGGTTTTAAAGAGAGGTCAGTATATTTTAAGACCAAAAGAAATTCATTTTGCCTAATTAAATATTTTAATTGGAATTCTGTGAGGTAAAAAAAAGCAGAACACAGTGAATAAGGGAAGAACAAAAATGTTTAGCAGTTTTCTTAATTGGTATTACACATCTTATTTCCATTTAGCACCTTTTTGCCAAACCATTATAATGAAGATAATTATCAATTTAAACATAAAAAGTTTCATAATGCGATTTTTAAATGCGCAAATAATTGTATCATCTCAATATTTAGAAATATTTATTTGAAATTATTATAGACGCGTATGATTCTTTTTAAAAAATAAACAATTTCTACTGCTCTTACCGCAATGGAAAAATTTATGGGAGAGCCTGGCTCATCAGTGGTGAACCCTACCAACGGTTTCGCCAATTTAATCTACCAGACAGCTTCTTTAGAGCTCTAATACTTTATTGGATCATTCTACTTTTATATGCTACACTGAAAGGTAGAATCTTAGAAATCGTATTTCATATATATATATACACTCATGGACAAAACTTATGGAAGTTGTGCCATTTAGCATGTATATCAGGATTTAGACAATAACTCTGAAAGCTATTTATAACAGTGACCCCTATTGAAGACACACGGGAAAATCAAGTGCGAACAAAATTGCCTCTGTTTCCTAAAAAAAAAAAAAAAAAAAATCGCCAGCGGCTTCGCCAGTTTAACAGATGGCGCGCTAATGCATCATAATATAAATGTTGGTTTATAGATGAAATTAGAAAGTTATTGAGGGGATCAACATGTTGTACCTGGATAAATGGACGGCTGGTATAAGCCATCAGCTTGTGGATAGCCACGACCAGGGATCGGATCTCGCATTGGGAACTTTTTTTCTAAATAAAAATTGTTCAAATGATCCCCGATTATTACAAAAGTACAAACCCACCAGTGACTGCACGTATCCAAAAGGGCTCCGGCACATTTCAAGTACAAAAGTCGAAAAATATTGTCGTGATTAAAAATAATTAAATAGGCTTCGGAATTACTACAAATATTTATTAAATTATTTATATTAAAGATGTAAAATCTATATATATATATATATATAAATGAATGTCTGTGTGTGTGTGTGTGTGACAATGGCTATTGAAAAATATTTATTGTCATCTAGACGATTTTACAATTCAGCGAGAGAGAATAAGAGAAATATATACAAGAATGAAAAATATAATACATAATTTTTACAAAGTGATGATGGAGGATGAAGGAAGGCATCCCCTGCGCACAAGGGTCCTCGTCCAGGCGATGAGCGGGTCCTCCACTCCACCGAGCCCAACCTGGACAAAGTGGCGATAGACGCGCAGCTTTGCCGACGCCAGGATGGTCAGGGCGTCGTCCTCAAGGCCGGACCCGCCGAAGATCCAAGCCTGCAGGTCAGGGGGCCGCCCGATGATGTTGAAGGCCTCTCTGATGAGGGGCCTGATGGAAGAGCAGCTCCAGTAGCGGTGGCCGAGGGAGCGGTCGACGGACCCGCAGGCAGGACACGAGGGGACGGCCGAGGGAGCGGTCGACGGACCCGCAGGCAGGACACGAGGGGACGGCCGAGGCAGGATGGGCCGGATGGGGTAGTGCGTGGAGGGCCAATTTGAAGGCGGCATCGGCCTCATGCCCCGAGAAGGCGCAGCGCTGGAGCGAGGCCCAGTCGATCCTGGATGGTGGGCTGATGGTGGGTGCCCATCTCGACAGGAATCGGGAGATCGGCGTGGCCGCGAGGCGTGGACGATCCAGGGCCCGTCGGGCCGAGCGCGTCGTGAGGCCGTTGAGGAACGGCGTGGCCGTCCCGCGCAGCACCACAGCCGCAGCTAATGAAGATGATGAAGATGGAGACTCCCCCCCGAAGCCCACGGCGTTCTCGGAGGTCAGCCTCCGACAGAAGGCGCCCAGGGTCGCGGCGTCAGCCAGGGCGGAGCGTGTAGGGCGGGCGATGTGACGGTCCTCGGCCAGAAAGTCCCGGACTCGGACTCCGAGCCAGCGCGCTGGGACCAGGAGGTCGGGAAGGCGAAGGAACCGGCAGCCGCCGATGATTGGAATGTCCAGCAGCTGAGATATGGGGACCGCCCTGTGATTGAGGCTCAGGATCTTGGAGGCCTCCTCCCACAGCTTCAGCAACCGGAGACGGCGGGGCTGGAGACGCGTGCCGTCTGGTGGAGGGCGGATCCAGGCCTCGCTGCTGCTGGCGACCAGCCAGTCGAAGCCGTTCCTGCCTCCGCGGAGCGCGACCTGCACACCCTTGAGGCAGGCGAGCTGGAGTTGGGTTGCCAGGTCGAGGAGGCCGAGGCCTCCGATGGCAACGGGCCTCGCCATGACGGCGGCGGGAAGCCACGCCGTGTGCTCGGGCCCCCAGACGAACCTCGCTAGTCTGGCCTGCAGTTTGGCGATGGTCGGGGGTGATGGCAGGTACCCGTGCAGGTGATGCTGGATGGTGGAGCCCACCAGCGAGTTCGCCGCTCTAGCTCGTCCGACGAGGGATAGGCCGCGGGTGAAGGGCGTCCATCTGCGGCAGGCGGACTCCAGGAGGGCGAGAAGATGCTGCTCCTGATGGGCTACGGATCTTCTGGGGGCGATGTCGAGCCCGAGGACCCTGATGGAGGTGGTCGACTAGGAGGCGCCGAGAGGGGAGTCGCCGCGGTTGCGCCAGGCTCCGCACCAAAGGCCCGCGCTCTTCCCGAGGTTGACGGCGGTACCGGATGCCCGCTTGAAGTCTTCGAGGACGGTCGCCACCCGCTCGAATTCTTCGTCGCGATGGAAAAGGAGGACGATGTCGTCGGCGTAGGCGATGACGTTGCCTACGCCGAGGGTCAACTCCAGGCGACGTAGCAGCGGCCCCGTAGCGATGCTAAAAAGGGCGGCACTCACGGCGCAGCCCTGCCTTAGGCCGTTGAGGAGGGGGAAGGCGGTGGTGTGAAAGCCTCCAGCCCGGATCGTTGCGTCCGCCCCGGCGTACAAGATGTTAATCCAGCCCATGAAGGCCGGCGGGAGGCGGAGGGACGTCATCAGGGACTCCAGGAAGCCGCGGTCCAGGGAATCGAAGGCGGACTCCAAGTCGATGCCCATGACGGCCAGCGGCGAGCCCATGGCGGTTGCCTCCTCAACAGCATCCGTCACCTTGGCGATGTTCCAGGACGGGGACCTCCCGGGGACGGCGTACGTCTGGCAGTCTGGTACCAGGGCTCGTAGGTGGGGCTTGAGGCGCCGGTGGAGAATGGCAGCCAGCACCCTGTAGTCGGCCGAGGGCAGTGCGATGGGCCTGTATCCCTCAAGGCCGCGACCGCCGCGGGCCTTGGGCACCAGGCAGATGGAGCTGCGCCGCGTCGACGGAGGCAGGGCTCCGCGGAGCCGTGAAGCCGCGAAGACTCGGGCCAGAGCTTCGGCGAAGAAGTCCTCGAAGACGGCGAGGAGTTCGCATGGTAAGCCGTCCCAGCCGGGGGCCTTTCCGCGAGGGAGGTGGCGGATGGCGGCGGCAATCTCGCTGGGGCAGATTTCGGGCCGGTGGAGAGGGTCCTCCTCGCCCAGCTCGCTGATGGGGGTGATCATGCTGTTGCCGATGAAGGCGGCTCCCGCAGCTGGGTCGCTGGTGGGACGGGCGAAGCGGGGCTGGAAGATCGCGTACGCCTTCCTCCGAAGCTCGGGGCCCTCGATGACGTTGTCGTCGTCGTCCCTGATGACGCTGACCGGGCGTCGAAAATGGATCGCGCGCGCCAGGTCCGGCAGCGACGGGTAGTCGGCCCGGATGGAAGAGGCCTCGAGCTGCGCCACGATGTATCTTCTTGCTCTGACGACGTAGCCGTCGCTGGCAGCGTGGCGCGGGTCGTGAAGGGATCCGGCCTCCGCTAACAGCCCCGCCTTGATGGTGGTCCACCTGTCCCACCACAGGATCCCGTCATCGTCGTCGTGCGCAAAGTCTTCCTCCAACTCCCGGATGTAGCCAGCCAGGTGTTCTAGGGCAAGGCCCGAGCGGAGCATCGCGGCCAAGCGAGGCTGGTGAGGGGAGACGGCGGGCGGGCCCACCTGGAGCAGCACGAGGCGGTGGTCAGAGAGGTGGTAGTGGCTGGTCGCGTAGGCGGTGACGCGATCCAGGACTCCAGCAGGGACGAGGATCCGGTCCAGGCGGCTGCTCTCAATTTGGTCGCCGCGGCTAGCGACTCTGGTGGGCAGGTGGGCGGCGTCAAACTGGGTGGCTACGTCCACCAGCGCAGCCAGGTCCAGAAGAGCGGCGAGGGCATCCGCGGAGGACGACGAAGGCTCCCTGATGTTGAGATCCCCGAGGACCCAGGCCCTCTCCCGGATCACTGTTGCCGCCAGGAGCTCCAATTGCTCTAGCCGCTCGCGGGGGTCGTGTGCCAGATGGGCGTTGATGATGGTCATCTCCTCGCCGTGGACATCGATGACGGCCAAGGCAATGTGGCCCGGCCACAGGACACGCTGTCGTAGCACGGCGACGCCTGGTCCGAAGACGCAGGCGAGTCCGGATCCCGAGATGGCTACGGGATGGGCCAATATAACAGCGTTGTAGCCGAGGAAGAGGTCTTGGCCGCTGCCGAGATGAAATGCGTTTGTTTCCTGGACAAACGCGATGTCCACGTGATGTTGCCTGAGGAGATGACAAAGTGCAAGGCTCCTCCCCCGAGTGGCGAGCCCTCGCGCGTTGATGCTGGCGAGACGGTAGCTCATTGTTGCCGTCCCTTAAGCACCCCCTTGGTCTTCTGGAGGGTCTTGCGGATGGTGTGGTTGGAGTCTGGGATCGAGGCCTTGATGGTTTCGGCCACCTGGTCGAGGGCGGCGACCTGTGCTTTTGTCAGCGAGGGCACTCGCTTCTCCATTTTTCTTTTAGAGGTGAGTAGCTGCTGTGCGTCCTCGCGGTCTATTCCGGGCAGCTTGTCCCAGTCGATGGAGAGGTTGGGGGACTGCTTGAGGTGCTCCTGCAGCTGGAAGAGTGCGGGTTTTCCCCGGGGAGACGCGGAGGGAGTTGTGGTCAGCTCCTCCTCCGACATCTCAATGTCGAGCGGAAAGGTCTCGGGCTCGAGGGGCCGCGGGGTAGCTAGAGGAACAGGGAGGGCGACAGGGGCGGGCTGGCCAAGATCCCTAGGTTCGGCAGGATGGGGCGCCGAGGGGGTCACTGGAGCCTCAGTTGATGTCTTCGCCGGTTGGACAGGGGACGCCGGTGTTGCGGGCGCAGGTGCCGGCTTCCTTGGCTGTTGAGGAGGAGGAGGGGGAGGCCTTGCGTCGGTGGGAGACGCTGCTTGCCTGGGGTTGCCGTTCCCTTGCCTGGCGAGCGCTGGGCAGTTGGCTCTGCGGTGGCCCTGTTTACCGCATTTGGAACACTTGATTCCAAAGGAGAGGAAGGCCGACAGGGTGTCTCCCTTGGAGTGGATGGTCAGTCGGGTGGGCAGCGTCTCCAGCCTTACGCCCTCGCGGAGCAGGATGAACGCCTCCCGGCGGCCGTCGGTGAAGGTGAACTCCCCCATTTTGACCAGGATAGGGGCGATGGAGGTGACCCTCCCAAATTGGCCCAGGGCGGTCGCGATGGTGCTGTCCTCCACAAAGCCGGGCAGGTTGGCCACGACTATGCACTCCGCCCTCTTGCGGAAGGGGAAGACCTTGAGGGTCGTTCCCTCGATTTCCAGGCCGTTCGCGACCAGACGGTTCGCGAGGTCCTTGTTCGCGAGGCCCACGATGTAGTGGCCGTTCATTCGACTGAATTGCGTAATGTTTTTTGGCCCCCCGAGTAGCGCGCTCATTGCCTTGAGGTAAGAGTAGTCCGGGATTTCTGGGCACAGCTCCACAAAGACGTAGTTCTCGTGGTTGGTAGTGGCCTGCCTCGCCCTGGCGTCGGCGATGTTGGCGCGTGTCGCCTTGATCTCCTGAGGCGGCACTGCTCTCGGCCCTGTTGGCCGCTTCCGTTGCTGGGGGCTGGGCTTCTCAGCAGGCCTGCCAGGCTGCCTAGCGGCGTGCTCCGGCGTTGAAGTGAGGCGCCTTTTCTTGCTCTTCACAACGGTGTAGCCGTCGTTGGAGTCCACCTCCGCCATCTCGCTGTCGGCCCAGTTGAGCGAGGCCGGGCTAGCTGGAGTTGCGCTGGTCGTAGCAGCAGTCTTCGGCGCCGTGACGTCACCACGCTCGACGGCCAGATTTGCATGCCTGCCGGCGAATTTGCATTTTCTTCATTTTCAGAGTTTTCTTTAGAATTTATTCTCTGAATTTCGTTTTTCGGCGAATTCTTTTCACCAGCTTGAGATAGGATGCTGGGCCTTTCAGGCACTTGTTCAGCAGGTCCTGGGCTACCTCTCGGTACCGATTTTGGCATGTCTAGCGACATCGACACGCACTGCAGAGGCGAAAACGGCGGAGCTCGCGAAAGCGTGGCCGCACGCCCGAGTGTGTGTGTGTTCTCTATAGATTCAAAAACCATACATCCAATCGCCGTGAAATTTTGGGATATTATTAGGTATATCCCCGGAAAGGTTTTCGAAAAATAATTTCTTGAATATCCTTAGAGTTATTTGCAGATTTGTAGATTTAACTCGCAAGCAGCGCCGCCTTGCGACGGAGATAGGCTTAGGTCTGCCGGATGGAAAGTCCAAGTACCCACCGACCAATCAGAGGGGTCAAGATGTCCTGGCGCGCGGGGGCAGAGTTGGTGACACAGCTGTGCCAAGTAGACAAGAAAAAAAGGCTCGGCGGGAACTTCGTCCATCTTCCATAAACGACCATGATTTTATTCAACTTATCGAGTATTTTTCAAGGGACCGGGAAAAAATGTTCACTAGATAAAACGATGATTTTGTAATGTAGAAAATTAGGAAAGCCAAAATTCAGAATGACACGGCACACAGGGACCGGGAAAAAATGATCACTTTATCGAGAGATTCAAATATACGAGTTTCAAATTATCAAAATATATCTATTATTTTCGAGTATTTTTCAAGGGACCGGGAAAAAATGTTCACTAGATAAAACGCTGATTTTGTAATGTAGAAAATTAGGAAAGCCAAAATTCAGAATGACACGGCACACAGGGACCGGGAAAAAATGATCACTTTATCGAGAGATTCAAATTTACGAGTTTCAAATTATCAAAATATATATATTATTCTTTTTATAAGTTTATAGAGAATTGTTTTAACAAATGTTCGTTAGACAAACCTTTACTCGGGTAAAACCCGGGCAAAGCCGGGTACATCCGCTAGTATAAAATAAAGGTTACTATATATGAGCTAAATCTACCCAGCAGTTAGAGCGAGAGAGGAGAACTGAGTTTTTTCCCTTCCACGTGGCGCCACTGTTTTCCCCGTCCAGTCGAGTTAAGAGGAATTACCAGGAAACTCTGTTCTCCTGACAATATGAGAAGAGTGACAGCGAGTTACTGAAATGTCAGGAACTAAATATAAAATTGGTTGATGTAGCCACGTATAGTTTGTGCCTAAACTAAACTTTACAACTTAAAAATCTACGAAGGTACTATACGTAGCTACATACACCAATTTTGTATTTAGTGTCAGACGTTTCAGTGACTGGCTTTCACTCTCCTCAGGGGAACACCCTAGAGAGGTGTCCTCTAGCGAGAGTGTCCTTTCATATAGAGAGGTTCCCCACTGTATATATAAATATACTAGCGGATGTGTGTGTACCCGGCTTCGCCCGGGTTTTATCCGAGTGAAAGTTTGCCTAACGAATATTATTGATAATAATATTCCGGAACACACAGAATATTATGATAATAATGCTAATAATATTCGTTACATTATATATTTATATAATATATAAAATATATTTTTCGAGCAAACATATCCACTCTCTCTACTGAATAGATTTTAAAAAAGATATATATAAATAAAAATATCTAGAGATATACTACATGATCTTAGCCAAAAGGCCGAGAAACGATATTTTATATATAGAGATGACCTGGCTTCGTGTGTCTTCTGCTCGAGTGAATGTTTCGCTGGTAGAATTTTGTTTCTGCCTACTAAAAATTATTATCTGGCTTCGCCCGTGGTCTGCTTTAGTGAATATTCCCCTGAAGAATTTTGTTTATGTCAAACAAGCATGAAACAGCAATATTGTCATCATCATTTCTGACTAAAAAATATTGTTGCTCAGTACTTGGTTAATTATGATTTTTCTTGGTTAAAAGTGCGACAAAAAACTTTTCCAGATTTAACTCTCTGTCCTGTTCAAATTTCAGCGAGATTACTTACATATTGAGGGCGTGCATAGCCGACAAACATATATATATAATGAAAAAAGGCATCTCTCTATCGTGCAACTGAAAGTTGCTGATGGCTTGCGCCATCTATCGGAATAAATATCAACTATTCTCGTTGATTTTTCTCGGGCTGTTGGCCCGAAACGCGTCCGTGGTTAGCTTTTCTTGATTAATCAAGAATGGGTATTTGGCCCATTCTGGAATAATTAAAAATCAACGAGAATAGTTGATATTTATTCCGATAGATGGCGCAAGCCATCAGCAACTTTCAGTTGCACGATAAGGAGATGCCTTTTTTCATAATTATGCACCTTATCCCAGTACAATATGACATTTGTACTATTTTTCACATATATATATATATAAGTTCACGCCTTCGCCCGATTTTTACCCGAGTAAAAGTTTGCCTAACGAACATTTGTTAAAACGATTCTAGAAAACATCCAATCCCTACTGAATCTATACTTGTCTATACTCTCGATAAACCACTTATTTAGAGCTAATACTGTATAGAATCATTCTGCTTATATATATGCTACATATCAGCTCTGCGTTAGAATGAAGGGTAAAATAAGAATTTCCTTTTAACATAGATAGCTATTTTGAAAATAGAGAAATCCATAAATAAATCTTTAATTAAAAAGGCATATATTGGATAAAAATATTATTTATTTTACCAATATTTCAGTCGGCTGAACGCCAACCTTTATCAAGGTATTATAGCATTTTAAAGTGTGTCAACACTGTTTGTTGTTGACACACTTTAAAATGTTATAACACCTTGATAAAGGTTGGCGTTCAGCCAACTGAAATATTGGTAAAATAAATAATATTTTGATCCAATATATGCCTTTTTAATTATAGATAGCTATAGATGGGAATTTTGCCGGCAGGGTATTAATATATACAGTTATCAGCGTCATAATCAAGCAACAATTCTTAATTCTGTCACTGTTTGCTTTTGTGAATGGAATAAATACCCAAATATGGCCATTTCTCATAACCATCGGTGGTGCAGTGGTAGAATTCTCGCCTGTCAAGCGGGCGGTCCGGGTTCGATTCCCGGCCAATGCATTTTTTTTTACAATTTTTAAAACTCATTTATATATTATACAAGAATGACATCCACGACGCCAATTTATAATTGTAACGAATAGTATTTGAATAAAAGCATTTAATCGGGTAAAACCCGGGCGTTGCCCGGGTCATTCGGTTAGTTAATCTATAAGAATAAAGGTCTTTTCTCCCCAATAGACGCTTGAGCTAAGCACCATCTCTTGAACATCTCTGCAAACTAGCGGACTCGGGTCGGTAACAAAGCCACAAAACTATTAGCACTGAGAAGCGTCCACCTGGAGATAAAAAAAAAATTCCACCAATATTCTTTACATAGAATTGGCCTAGATACTCAACCAACTAAACACCTCTTTGGCAGATTATGAAGATTTCATTTAATCTCTTGTGGATCTCATGAAATAAAGCCCACCCTAGGCTGACGAGTGCTATTAACCCGAAACCATGGTCTCCGGGTGGGTGATTCTCAGTTTTCCAAAGCTGGTGTTGTGGCTATTATTGTAATTTAAGTTTGAAATATTTATAGATGGCATATACTAGACTAGGGGTCAGCAAAATTTTGAGTCGAAAGAGCCAAAAATTACAATTTACAAACTTTCAAAATTTTTAAAGAGCCACAATATTTTTTTTTGGAAACAATAAATAGTACTCGCATAAATAATATTTGCGTATGGAACAATATAAAGAGCCGCAGCTTCACATTCAAAGAGCCGCATGTGGCTCACCAGCCGCAGTTTGCCAACCCCTGTACTAGACGGTATATAATTTGTACTCGAATATCTACAAAATATGTGCTTCGCTTTCACAGAACTAATTTGGAAATTATTCAAGCTATAATATATAGAGAAATTTATCAACTGAAGCAAATCAAAAGACGGAATCTTCTATCAATTCTCTTTAATAAAATTGGCAAGTTTTCAGGGAAAAACTCCTATCTTTGGGCCAAAAATGAAATCAGGATAAAACCTAATAAATAGAAAGAGAGAATATAAAATAAAGATAACAAACTGTAATTTTATTATTTATATATTTGGTTAACCATGCTGTCTGGAGCGAACAAAAACTATAAGTAAAACGTGAAGTTTGGCAATTATAGTTTGTATAAAACATTAACACAATTTAACTTAGCTCTTAAATATTTATTTTATATACTTTTATTTCGGTTTGATTTTTGGTCCAAAAAAAGGGTTTTCTCTGAAAGCATGCCAAGTTTAATAAAGAAAATTGTAATGAGATATCATCTACTGCTGTGGTTATTATCGTTTTCCAACTCAATTATTGAAGATTTAAAGAATGACTGAGTTAGCAGGTGAAAATAAATATCCTTATTGTTGAGTGTATACCTTTTGGGACAAATACTTCGATATAAGTAATTCTACACTACAGAGGAAATGTTACACCCAGAAGGAGTTGTAAAAAATACACAAAATAAATTTGGCACAAACTAATTTTTTTATGGCGAAAAATAATGATTATATTTTGGATGTAAAAAAACGTCTAAAAACAATTGTAATTATATATTCCTTTCATTAAAAAATACAAGATTGTTCCAAAAGTTCGTAAACACTTGCAAAAATTGAAATACCAATAATATTCGTCGTTATGTATAATATCTTTGTATTATGTATAAAGTAATTATATTATGTACTATATATTATGTATTCGCTGTAATAATATCATTCGCCAAGTAATAATAAAAACACGAACTTTTGGGACAACCTTATATTAAGGCTATGTAATAACCTGTATACTCATGGCCAAGTTTCACGATATTCTATCAGTTTCTTCTAAGTGTAGCACTTGCAGCAAGTGGAGTTAGGAGCTAAGTTAGATGAAAGAATAGGACTTCAATCTATCTAGAAGGTAGACCGTTTCATAACAAGGGATTTTTAAAAGTTTCAGGACTCTCTTTCCAAGTTGACGTTACCGGACTGAAGCTACCTGAGTCAATTAGTCCTCTGTAGTAAGGTGCTTAATCCTTGGCACAAACTTCTTATAGCCTACAGGTCAGCCCTTTTGTTGGTGATAGAAAGTCTCATGAGAGACTATAGCCTAAAAACATGGTTAAATCCGGTTTGTCTTGGAGGTAGTCTTTCATCAGAGACTCTGATTCCGTTGAAAGACTCCTCTTGGCTTGGAATGATATAACAGGTTTCTAATAAGAGACCACCTCCAGAAGCAACCGGGTTTAACCATATATTTAGGATTTTTGTCCCTCCTAGGAGTCTCTACTGTGGCGATATGATGTCTACTGTATGTTCTCCAGGAGAACCCAAGTTAAATTCTCTCCATTCAAAAATTCAAACGGGTGTTTTACTATATCCTAAAACTATCAGTATAGCTGCCTCTATATATTGTCGCGAGGAAAAATAATTAACTAGGCCTTCGAATTACCTTAAATATTTATTTAATGAGTTATATGAGATATTTCAAATATAAAATAAGAGTTACTATTTACATGAGCCAAATCGACCCAGCCGTTAGAGCAAGAGGGGAGAACTGAGATCTTTTCCTCCTTTTCCGTGGCGCCACTGTTTACCCCGTTCGGTCCGTCCAGTCCAGATAAGAGGGAATACCAGGAAACTCTGCTCTCCTGACAATATGTTCAGTAGTAGAATTAAACATTTTAATTTTAAATATAAGGCGGTAGAGATCCATCTCTCTGTAGGTACGAATATAAACATTTAAGCGCCAATTTCATATTTTTAACAGAAATAATTTTCTATTGTATCCTTACTGCGATAAAATATCGTCATTGGCGAACCCTCCCAGCGTCACTTCAATCTATCCTACCATTTAATATTGTCAGGGGGAAAATTAGGAAAGACAAACTTCATAGACATTATGGTTTTACAGGCTACTAACCAAAGTGTAAAACACAAGCTTCAGGATAAAAAAGAAATTTATTTAGGGCAAATACAAATAATATATGAGAGAGATATTGCCACACACACACGTGGAAAATTAGGAAAGACAAACTCCAGTATGGCACAGCAATTTATTTAAGGCAAGAACAAACTATGAATGATAAGCAAAATATAAGGAATGAGGGAAATTTACAGAGAGAGTAGCAAAATATAAACATAAAAAATGATACTCTGTCAATACTAGTGCAAAATAATAAATTAGACATAATATAGCCACGCTCAATAAATTAAAACAGCAAGTAGGTAAACAGCGTGGTAAGTTTCTTTATTGGGAACTACGAGCTTTCGGACATCAGCTGCCCTTCATCAGGTACAATGGGTGGTTGGAAAAAGTGAACCAATATATATATGCAGTAAATTAGCATAAGAGAAAGCTAACTAACATCTATTTAAAATAATTAAGAAATTTACATAGGAACTAAAGATAAAAGTACGAAATTTCTAAAAAAAAAAAAAATTCCAAAATACTAAAAAATAGACTAAAAATCTGTATATGACGGATAAAAGGTAAAACACGAGAAAAAAGGATGGGAAGACAAGAAAAGCGTAGGCATCTAGGCACAATGAAGGAAGGAAGCGAAATAAGATGTCAGTGGCCAAGTTTAGAAAAAGCAGTATATTGAGGGGGGAGATCTATTTTTCTATTAAAACTAGGGATGGAGTTGGACACGAGAGCCTCCAGGATCAAACGTTGATATTTATTCTTAACTTCACTGTATACCGGAATCGTGTTGCGTAGATTAAAAGAGTGGTTAAATTCGTGGCTGTGTTGATATAGTAGTGACTTACGATCATGGGAACGGATGTTACGTTCGTGTTCTAGGACGCGAGTGGCAATGGTGCGGCCAGTTTCTCCGACGTATGATTGTGGACAGTCGTTGCACGGTATTCTGTAGATGGCATTGGAGGAAGATTGGGGGCTGGGCCTGACGGAGCTTTTTGTGAGGGGATGGCGTAACGATGTGCCTAGGGAAGGTGATTTTTTAAAAAACGTGCGGATGCCAAATTTACGCAGATAAAAACCGATGTCGGAATTCGTAGTAGAAAACGGAAGAACGCAAACATCTTTAAACGGGGGAGGAATAGAACTGTCGTGGTTTGGTGAATAAAAATGTCGATCGATAAAGTTACGTGGGTAACCCGCGGATAAAAGGTGTAGGTAAACGATCCGTTTTTCGATTCTACTGAATAAAGGAAGGGAGCAATGAGTAAAACGCGCTTAGAAAGAGTTTTTACGGTGGTAATTTTATGGGAGACGGGAGCATGTGATGAAAAATGCAAGTAAGAAGGGGTAAAACCAGCTTTACGAAAAACAGTTGTATGGAAACGACCCTGGAGGTTAACCACTAAAACGTCTAAGAACGGGATACAATTAAAACGGGAAGAATTGTGGGTAAAACGTAAATCGGAATGATAGGAGTTTAAAACAGTCAGGATAGGGGAGTGGTCAGTGCTCTGATGCAGACAAAAAATGTCATCAACATATCTCGCCCACATTACTACTCCTAGGTGGATCTGGGAAACTAACCATCGGTCCAAATATGACATTACGATCTCAGCTGCGGTTGTAGAGAGAGGGCTGCCCATGGGGGAGCCTCTTATCTGCAAGAAAAAGCGGCCATTAAACTCTAGGGTGTTCATGCCCAAGCAGATGTTGAACAGCTCGAAAACTACTTTTTGATCTTTGTTAGAGACAGAAGGAGAGTTGAGGAGTGAGCCTAACCCATCAAAAATCAAAGAATGTGGGAGGCTTAGGAAGAGAGATGTGACGTCAAAAGTGGACATAGTGGGGCTGCCAGACTGGGAAAAGTTTTTTAGTTTGGCGATAAAATCAGAGGAGTCCTGAATGGAATAAATATTGTGGGCTTTGACAAGGGGCTTAAGGAAGTTTGAAAGATATCTAGCCAAATGCAAAGCGGGCGAAAGATTACAGTAAGAAAATGCTCAACATTCTCTCTGATCCTAATACATTTCAAGAAATTTCCGCTGACCGAGTCAAGGCCATTTCAGGCAATTACAGGGCATCACTCAGGTCCCTCCTTAAGAAGGGCTGCATCACCCCTGAACAATTCAAGCTTTTCACCTCCAACATCTCCAGCATTCCTTATATTTATGGGCTCCCTAAGACTCATAAGCCCGATATCCCTCTCAGGCCCATCGTCGCATATCATCTTTCGCCCGCTTTGCATTTGGCTAGATATCTTTCAAACTTCCTTAAGCCCCTTGTCAAAGCCCACAATATTTATTCCATTCAGGACTCCTCTGATTTTATCGCCAAACTAAAAAACTTTTCCCAGTCTGGCAGCCCCACTATGTCCACTTTTGACGTCACATCTCTCTTCCTAAGCCTCCCACATTCTTTGATTTTTGATGGGTTAGGCTCACTCCTCAACTCTCCTTCTGTCTCTAACAAAGATCAAAAAGTAGTTTTCGAGCTGTTCAACATCTGCTTGGGCATGAACACCCTAGAGTTTAATGGCCGGTTTTTCTTGCAGATAAGAGGCTCCCCCATGGGCAGCCCTCTCTCTACAACCGCAGCTGAGATTGTAATGTCATATTTGGACCGATGGTTAGTTTCCCAGATCCACCTAGGAGTAGTAATGTGGGCGAGATATATTGATGACATTTTTTGTCTGCATCAGAGCACTGACCACTCCCCTATCCTGACTGTTTTAAACTCCTATCATTCCGATTTACGTTTTACCCACAATTCTTCCCGTTTTAATTGTATCCCGTTCTTAGACGTTTTAGTGGTTAACCTCCAGGGTCGTTTCCATACAACTGTTTTTCGTAAAGCTGGTTTTACCCCTTCTTACTTGCATTTTTCATCACATGCTCCCGTCTCCCATAAAATTACCACCGTAAAAACTCTTTCTAAGCGCGTTTTTACTCATTGCTCCCTTCCTTTATTCAGTAGAATCGAAAAACGGATCGTTTACCTACACCTTTTATTCGCGGGTTACCCACGTAACTTTATCGATCGACATTTTTATTCACCAAACCACGACAGTTCTATTCCTCCCCCGTTTAAGGATGTTTGCGTTCTTCCGTTTTCTACTACGAATTCCGACATCGGTTTTTATCTGCGTAAATTTGGCATCCGCACGTTTTTTAAAAAATCACCTTCCCTAGGCACATCGTTACGCCATCCCCTCACAAAAAGCTCCGTCAGGCCCAGCCCCCAATCTTCCTCCAATGCCATCTACAGAATACCGTGCAACGACTGTCCACAATCATACGTCGGAGAAACTGGCCGCACCATTGCCACTCGCGTCCTAGAACACGAACGTAACATCCGTTCCCATGATCGTAAGTCACTACTATATCAACACAGCCACGAATTTAACCACTCTTTTAATCTACGCAACACGATTCCGGTATACAGTGAAGTTAAGAATAAATATCAACGTTTGGTCCTGGGGGCTCTCGTGTCCAACTCCATCCCTAGTTTTAATAGAAAAATAGATCTCCCCCCTCAATATACTGCTTTTTCTAAACTTGGCCACTGACATCTTATTTCGCTTCCTTCCTTCATTGTGCCTAGATGCCTACGCTTTTCTTGTCTTCCCATCCTTTTTTCTCGTGTTTTACCTTTTATCCGTCATATACAGATTTTTAGTCTATTTTTTAGAAATTTCGTATTTTTTTTTTTTTTAGAAATTTCGTACTTTTATCTTTAGTTCCTATGTAAATTTCTTAATTATTTTAAATAGATGTTAGTTAGCTTTCTCTTATGCTAATTTACTGCATATATATATTGGTTCACTTTTTCCAACCACCCATTGTACCTGATGAAGGGCAGCTGATGTCCGAAAGCTCGTAGTTCCCAATAAAGAAACTTACCACGCTGTTTACCTACTTGCTGTTTTAAAATAATAAATTCTTCGCTACAATATATTTATAACCCAGGTTCCTGGAGCGCAGAGCGCCGACTACCCGGGGAGATATGATAAAACACAAGATAAGCAATGAGGGAAGTTTATGGAATAGCAATATATAAGAGAGTATTAAAAAAAATTGAGATAATCTTTAATAAAATAATCAATACATTGCTACAATATTGTATTAGGCTGTTCTGCTAATATAGCCAACAAAAAGATTGCAGTAAATATTGGTAAAGACATTTTATGAAACTATTGACAATGATAACTTGTTTTATTTGAAAAAAAGGCGCAAAATGATTTATATTCTTATATTTAGTTTCTTAATTCGAAATATTAATATAAACCGGGATTTCAAAATAGTTGTAACTTGTTTTCCAAAAATATTGATATATAGAAAAAACGATTCCTGGTCAAATATCATTAAATATATCAAAGAAGGCTGTATACAACAAAAAGCTTCATATGAGTATTTTGAATAATTTATAAAAAAATTAGGGCTCTCTCTCTACATTGGAAAAACCATCACATTCTCACGTTCTTTACAGCCTTTATGTGTTACAAAACTGAAAACTATGTATAATTAAAAATCAAATATTTATGAGTGAAGACATAAAACGTGACTAGAAAAAGAAATCAGACGATTCAGGCTTTGATGAAGCTGGTCGATTCTGCCATTAATTGAAGTTACTTGGGCGCCATCTTGTCAATATTTAATTCTACACCTATCGTCTGAATCCACATAGTACATCGGCTGCTTCCACATACTGGTAGAAGTCCATTAAGTCTTATTTGGATTTTACCATTGCCGTTTGAATTTAGATTGGGGTCAGCGTGGGAAATGTCGCGTGTTAAAGAAATCCTCCGTGTAATACGCACACGTACAAGCGTACAATGTACAAGTTTGTCCCAAAAGTTCGTGAACACTTGCAAAAAATTGAAATACCAATATTATTCGCCGTTAAGTATAATGTCTTTGTATTATGTATAAAGTAATTGTATTATGTATTATATTATGTTTTGAAAATAGAGCAATCCATAAATAAATCTTTAATTAAAAAGGCATATATTGGATCAAAAAATCATTTATTTTACCAATATTTCAGTTGGCTGAACGCCAACCTTTATCAAGGTGTTATAACATATTTTGATCCAATATATGCCTTTTTAATTAAAGTATTATTATGTATTCGCCGTAATAATATTGTGGCGAAATATTATTCATATTTTATTAATCAATTTAATTATTCATTGAAAACATTCAACACAGATTATCACTATGAATTTGTGAAATAATCATAATTGGTACTTAGCTTACTTATTCAATATTCTCTAGGTGTATATAGTTGTTCTGGGGCTTGTTTGATAATTGTCGACTAGTGGTACTGACATCAATAAATACTTACACATCTTCAGATATACAAATACTTGATTTCTACGATACAATATTATTAGCTAAGTAATAAGATTTGGAAATTTTTGAAGGTGTTTAGGAACTTTTGGGACAACCTTATACATTGTTTAAATCATTTTAAAAGGAAGAGGTGTCCCATTTGGTACATGACTACCATCCTCCCGCAAGCTTGTATTGTATTTTGGCCTGAAAATAGGCCATACTATTTTGTCAGTTCAAACATCCTTTTGGCCAATTCGAACGATTTCATAAATTCTTTCGTAGGATGCTATGAAATTGAAGCCGCTCCTATACTGATGAGAGCCATAGCTCCAAACCATGGTATACAGTTTGGTTTTGTCTGAATTTGCCAAAACTGGTGTTGTAGCGGTTTCATTTATCATAACCTATGCGCTAGATAGGTCTTCCAAGAATGTCTACTACTAACAGAAATTGGTTATATGTACTGAAGATTGAGGGTTCTCTCATGGAATAAAATTATAGGAACAATGAAAATCTCACTTAAATTTCAACCTCAAATGAAAAAGTGCAAAATTAATATCTTAAACATTAGGAATTAGAAACTCTTTCTGAATCGAATCATCCGAAAAAAATAATCCAATCTATAGAGGCTTTCACACATTCCATATTTAACTTCTATAAACACCCATGATTTTGTCCTGGTACTTCCATATAATGTCTTGCATTAGAAAACCATCTGGACTGCCAGCAACCTGGGCAAGGTCCGGGACAGATTAGGCAGCCGCCCGGAGCGACATCCACATCAATCTGGACTTTATGGACCGGCAGGAAATACGGAGGTCCCATTGGTAGCTTCGTCCTCACACGGCCTGGAGTGATTGGATTTGTTTAATACGGCGAGAAAACCTGAGCTTGTAACTTTCTGCCGATGTTACCCCTATTATAATTTATATTAAAAGTTACTTTGTGATGCGGTCTCTTAATTTTCCTCAGGCTATGACTTTTGACCACGGACCATATATCAGAAATACTTTATATGCATGAAGTGAATCGCAGGAAAAGATTTGTAATTAGAAGCGGTAGACTCATATTCCTGCTTATTTACGATCTACAAAGTTAATTCGAACTAAACAACACCAAAGTAGACCCAGAATTCGTCCTACTTGTGATCTATAAGTCTACTCAAATTAGACAACAGTAAAATAGACCCAGAATTCGTCCTAATTGTGATATACAAGTCTATTCAAGCTAGACAACAGCAAAGTAGACCCAGAATTCGTCCTACTTGTGATCTACAGGTCTACTCAAGCTAGACAACAGCACAAAACGGCAGACATAGAATACCTCACATACATGATCTACAAGTCTACACAAACCTAACAACAGCAAAGAAAAGGTAGGCCCCATAATCCTTCCTATTTGGAATAAACATAAGTTAGCCAACAGCAAAGAAAAGATAGACCCCTGCATCTCTCCTACACGAGATCTACAAGTCTACTTAAGATAGACAACACAGAAAAGAAACGGATAGCTCAGAATCCATCATACTTGTAGCCTCCAAGTCTATTAAAGACGAACAGCACTGAAGGGAAGCGGTAAACTCAGAATGTACTCCTACATGAGATCTACAAGTTAACCTCCAGAATCGACAAATGCGGCCATTAAGACTTAATCACGACGACTCATTTGCCGAAACCGTTAATCAACTTAATTATAGAGAGCTCATCAAAACGTCCCTGTGGCTAAAAACTCCGCGCCCCATTACGCCGCCTTGCCGGCCATTTGTTACAATTAACGCCTAATTCTATTTCCCTTAAATGGACTTTAAAAGATGGCGGATTTCCGACGTGCGGCGTCTCCTAGGGAGATGAAGCCAACCTATTCCCTTTTTGTTAATAAAACTACAAATTGTCTCTTGTTCTCTTAAATTTATTTTCCAATGTTTTTGTTTAGGAGTTATATAAAACAAACGGGGAATTTTCTAAATGAAGAGCGCTAACGGCTTCTTAAAAAGGGCAATAAAATCGCTATAAAAACAGCTTGTAGAAATTTTTGCCATCCATAAAAGTTGTAAATCTTTAATCGATAATACTTCGGAAATTAATTGAACCATAACAGCAACCCATTCGCCGCTGAGGCCTCACACAACAGTTTGGGGTGGTGGAAATTGAACTTGTGTGATTCTATAGAAATTTCAAAGATTATTTAGATTGAAGTGTGTGTTGTATCCTAGAAACAACTCTTTGAAATTTGAAAATATTTTGAATATTTAGTTTTTTTAATTTAAAAAATAAAACTTTTTCACAAAGACCTTAAATCAGAATAAAATATGTTTGTGAGAGTCTAGGCTGATAAGAGGTGAAACCTCTCAGCTGCTTCGTTAGTTTATTCTTCAGATTGCTTTCCTATTGGATTAAGATGGTTGTGGGTTATACGTATACAGACATATACTATTTGTGCTTACACGTTAAGCTGGAGAAACGATTGTGGAATAATTTGCTGATGAGGCCTCGCCTTTCCTGAAATAAATTTTCATCAATGAGGTGAGGTTGATACAAGAAATTTCATAAAAAACCAAAAAGAGTAAAAATATTTCATTTTTAGTAGCGAGATAGCATTTTTAAGTGTACTATTAAATGTAAGTTAACACAAAGCAATAACGCGCCATCTATTATGTTAGCTTAAATTATCATATATTTCTGTGTGTGAACAGAGTGGTGGATGCCAAAATGAAGTGAAACAACTAGTTTAGTAGTAATGTACATAGCCTGTTCAGGCGCTACTCACTAATTAGACTACAATAACTTTAGTGAAATGAAGAAATAAAACTTTCATTGTTATATATTTTTATTATTATCTATATATATATTTATTTATATATATTTGAATATTTAATCAAAAGAAATAAACACAAACATATTAAATTAAATGAATGCAATAAAGAGAAGAAAATAATGCGATTTATATACATTCAAAACAACAACAATAATGATGATGACAACTTAAGAATTACAGAAGCAATAAAATGTTCACAGAATATTTCACGCTGATATATTACACCATCTTCCCGCTACATTCAAATATATCTTGAAGGAGGTCTCCGATTTCTTGGTGGGTTTCTTCTTGGGATGGGTCCTTCATTACTGGCTTCGGGATCCGGTGAACGAGACGACTCCCCTGAAATGCCTCCATCATTCTGGTCCACGAGTCCAGAGTCCCGCTGCTGTCTGGCTGTTTCTATAGGCGGCGATTCACTTCTGCCTCTGTTGGGCATATCAGCCTCAGGAACGATGATATCAGTTTCCTCTCTTTGGCGTCCATATTGTCGATCTTCATCTCCACCATTCTCCCACCTCTTCCTTATTTGATCTCGATGATAACTTTTGACCTGTCCGTGTATTAAAACTGTATAGACTCGGGATCCTTTTCTCCCCACTATTCTGCCTGGAATCCATCGATCCCCGCCTCTAAAATTTCGACACCAAACCATGTCATCTATTCCAAACTCATCTTGTTGAAATCCGTGGTCGTATTTCATTTGCCTGGCCTGCTGCTCTTTTACTATTGATTCCAGATTTGGATGTATAATTGATAGTCGGGTTCGAAGGGAACGCCCAATAAAGAGTTCTGACGGAGCCTTCTTGGTTGTTTCATGAGGGGTGCTACGATATGCCAGCAAAATTTTGATAGCGTGTCCTGAATGGTATCCCCAGGTTTTCTTTTATTTTTGTCTAATGCCATTTTTATCATCTTGACAGCTCTCTCTGCCAGGACATTGCTCTGAGGATGGTACGCAGGAATCAGTGTTTGTTTTATTCCATCATTTTTCAAAAAAAATTTCATATCACTACCCGTAAACTGAGGGCCATTATCTGATACTATTTCTTTTGGCAAACCATAAGATGAAAAAAGTCGTCTTAATTGCTCAATTGTTTTTGCTGAGGTTATCTCTCTCATTGGGAATGCCTCGGCCCACTTAGAATGACTATCCACGACAATTAGCAAATTGATGTTATCTTTGTTTGCATAATCAATATGGATCCGCTGCCAAGGTCTAACTGCCCAAATCCAAGGTTGCCACTTCACTCTATTTGGGCCATCCTGAACCTGTTGGCAGTTTCCACACCTGTTTACCAGGAACTCAATTTCATTGTCTAGATTCGGCTACCAGAAATGAGACCTTGCCACAGACTTCATTTTGCTCATCCCTGAATGGGTCTCGTGTAGGCAACTCAACAAGTTCGGTCTGAGAGAGGAAGGAATAATGACCCGCATCCCCCACAATAGACACTCTCCGTCCACAGTCAGCTCCAGTTTTCTCTGAAAGTAAGGTCTGAGGTGGTCTGGCACCCTCTCAGGCCAGCCATGCTGGGTATAGCACTTCACTATTGATAGCACTTCATCCTTTTGAGTTTCAATTCTAATTTCTTCAGCCGTGATTGGCAAATCCTCCATGTAGGACAGTGCATAAATGTTATCCAGTCTCGAAGTTTCCTCACTCTCAACTGGAAGACGTGACAGAAGATCTGCATTTCCATGATCTTGAGTTTTTTTAAACTTGATATCGTAGGTATAAGCCGACAGAATTATCGCCCATCTCTGTAATCTCGAAGTTGATAAAGTAGGAATTCCCGATTTTGGGCCTAAAATAGACACTAGCGGCTTATGATCCGTTATCAGGGTAAAGCGTCTCCCATAAATAAACTGATGGAATTTGGTCACTCCATAAATTATTGCGAGAGCTTCCCTCTCAATCTGAGAATAGTTGCGCTCGGCTCCTGATAGGGTCCGAGAGGCAAACATGATCGGTCTTTCCTGGCCTCCGATGACATGAGACAGAACCGCGCCAATTCCAATCTGGGATGCATCCGTGGCCAAAAACAAAGGCAATGTGGTGTCGTACGGAACTAAGACCCTCTCAGAGGTAATGCTACTCTTGCACTTTTCAATAGCCTCTTCACACTCCTTGGTCCAGCTCCAGCAATTCTTTTTATGGAGCAGCTCGTGAAGAGGCCTCAATAGATCTGGTAGATTTGGAATAAATTTTCCATAATAATTCACCAATCCAAGAAATGACCTCAACTCAGAGATGTTTGTCGGACTCCTGGCCTTCTGTAAAGCTTGCACCTTGTGATCCAAAGGTCGGATGCCATCTTCCTTGATAAGATGGCCCAAATACTCGATTTCTCTTTGCACAAATTTACATTTATCCTTCTTCAGTTTAATGTTGTATTTTTCCAAACGCAGAAACACAGTTTTCAATACAGCCAAGTGTTTCTCCAGTGAAACTGTAGCTATGAGGACATCATCAATATAGCAAATAACGCCCTCTATTCCAGCCAGAACCCTATCCATCACAGATTGGAAATAACTAGGGGCATTAGCCAGCCCAAAAGGCATTCTCCTAAACCTGAAATGTCCCTTATGTGTGTTGATAGTTAAAAATGGCTGGGTGCTCGTTGCCACCTCTAGTTGCAGGTAAGCGCTGCTCAAATCTAATTTTGAGAAATATTTCCCCTTGGCCAAGATAGCAAACAAGTCTTGCTGCTGTATCCAAGAATCTGTTCAAAGTTACCTTAAAATCACAACAAATTCTCATTTCCTTTTTTTTTTGGTACCACTACTACTGGAGTTGCCCACTGGCTACTCCTCACCCTATATAAGTATCCCTTTGTCACCATATTTTCTAAAGCTTCTGTAACCGCCGTTCTAATCGCAAAAGGCACCGGTCGAGCCTTATGAAATATTGGGCTGACGTCACGAATATTCATTGAAAATGTGAATCCTTTTATGGGCTCTGCTGTGTCATTGAACAAAACTTGGTGCTCTTTCAAAAATTCAGCAATAGCAATTTCCGAATGTATCTGGTTCACCTCAAAATAATCAATTTTCAACAAATTTATCCATTCTCTCCCCAGCAGGGCCTTTTTTTCACCTGTGACTACTACTGCTCGAAGCATTGAAGTCTTGCCCTGAAATTCCACCTTAACGATAACTTCGCCCAGAATTGGTACTACTGTCCCGTCATATGTCTTGATGATCATTCCGATAGTTTTTAACTGTGCATTTGGAAGATTCTTCTTGAAATCATTCTCCGATATCAAGGTTAGACAACTTCCCGTATCCAATTCAAAATCTATAAAATTGTTCTCGACTTTCAATCTTATGATATAGGGAGGGTCACTTGTCGTAGTATTTATTCTATAATCGTGTGGTGTCCTCATGCATGTAATTTTTTGGATCAATTCCTCCGTCTCTCCCTGATCATCCATCTGATGTATCCTATTCTGTTGGCTCGCCTGTTCCCTAATAGGATATACTTCATGATTCCTACATACTGGGGCAATGTGACCTTTTTTTCTGCACTTGAAACACACTGCGTCCTTGAATCTACAAGAGTCTCTATGCAAATTTCCACAATGTTTGCATTTTCTTTTTCCGTTTTTCGATTCTCTTTGCATTTCAATGCGCAACTTATCCACGCTTTTATCCAATTCCCCTGCATGAAATAATTTAATATTCTGTTCTGCCGCCTCCATGGACAAAGCAATTTCCATCACCCGAGCCAAGGAAACATCTCCCTCAGACAAAATTTTCTTTTGGATTCTTGAATCGCTTAATCCGCACACAAACTTGTCTCTCAGAGAGTCCTCCAAAAAGTTCCCAAATACACAAGTTGCTGCCAACCGCTTAATCGCTACCAAATACTGCGAAACACTTTCTTCTGTTTCTTGTATCCTTTTGAAAAAAATAAACCGCTGGACTATGATTGAACGTTTTGGGGAAAAATGAGTATTTAATTTTTCAGTAAGTTCCTCAAAGGTCTTATTTTTCGGAAGTTCTGGACTGCATAAGTTTTTTAAAACCTCATAGGCCTTTGCTCCAATAAGTGTCAGGAGATACGCCTTCTTTTTGTCCTCGCTAGCGTCTTCCAAAATTAAAAATTGTTCTAAACGTTCAAAGAACGTGCTAAAACTTTCAATATCTTCATTAAATTCACCAAATTGGAAACGAGCCATTTGCAAGAGTATCAAAAATTAAATCCAAAAACAAATTATTTTCTTCGGGTACTTACGCTTAGATCCTCGTCGCCATTTGCAATAACTTTAGTGAAATGAAGAAATAAAACTTTCATTGTTATATATTTTTATTATTATCTATATATATATTTATTTATATATATTTGAATATTTACTCAAAAGAAATAAACACAAACATATTAAATTAAATGAATGCAATAAAGAGAAGAAAATAATGCGAATTATATACATTCAAAACAACAACAATAATGATGATGACAACTTAAGAATTACAGAAGCAATAAAATGTTCACAGAATATTTCACGCTGATATATTACATAGACAATTAGTGAAGTAATTAATAACTCGAATATATTTGATATGAGATTTGTCCATTATAGCGTCCAAAGTGGTGCGATATTCACAATATGTATATTCCAGGATTGCGCACAGAAAAAAAAAGATGGTTCCGAATATAACATTTTCGAATTAGTTTAATCTTGACCCCTCCACGACTTTGTATTTTTATTTATATATTAAGGATTAAATCTTTTTCAAAATGATTGTTTTTGCTTATCCCTAGTACACGTGGTACAGACCATGATAATCATGGTGGTTAGAAGTAGGCGATTGCTTTTACTGTAAGTGCACCACATGTCTACACATGGGAAAAGCAGTTCGACTTTGCACTTACAAATGTGCCAGAGCCCCGTTTAGTTACTTGCACTCGCTGGTGGGGTTAGACTTTTGCAAGAATTGGGGGCCATTGAAGCATTTTTCCAAATAAGAAAAAGTGCACAATGCAAGAATCGAACCCGGGTAGTAGCGGTCGAAAACCAACGGTTTAGACCATCCTTCTACCGACTCCCCGCAAGATCATTTAAAATGCATATGCCACAATTCCACAATCACTGAGGGTAAAATATTGTGAGATTTTCAAGCATTGTATTGTAATGAATATTGATTCCCTCTTAAAAATAATAAATTATTTTTCTAACCGCTGGGGCGTCGTTCCTCCATTAGCATAAGTAATATATATATTTGGGAACAATATACTCTGCATCATCAAACATGACAGCGACCTGTAAACGGGATTTTCAAAAAATCCCATTTTTTCAATTCCATCTTTCACCTTTATAAAATGTTTTGTTTATACATTGTTTTACTATTGCCGTCGCCGGCAGGATTGTCTGAATTGTCGCTGATAGCTTAGGTAGGAGTCATCTTAAGAATATCCATGTCTTGAACATACAGATGGGACAATAGGTTCTATTTAAGAATCTCAATTTATTAGGTTGGGTATGACTCATCGACCGAAGTTGACCAGATTAAAGAAAATAGACTTACATCTTCTGTCAGAAACTTCCGTCAGCCGATAATTAGCGAAGAATTTTGTTAGGGCGAGAGCAGCATCAGGCCAGTTGGATGCTAGAAGTTGCTCTGGTACAAGAGATCCAGCCGATTGTGGCGGATACAACTTGGATGGAAGGTTCTTCAGTCAGTAAGGGCATCAATGCCTATATCATCTCTAGCCCCAAGTCTTTATTCTTATAGCAAGAGGGATGTTACTTGTTGAAGCATCTTAGATAACGTTGACAGACGCAGTGTCTTCTCTGAATTTATTGTGGGCTTCTTATCTCTCGCCATCGAGAGTCTTAAAAGATTATCGCTGGGATGTCTTGATAGATTTTTTTTATTGATTTCACCATTTTTTAGCATTGATTATATATGAGTATAAAGATGACTAAATAAAAATTCAGTGCAAGTAACTAAATGGGGTTCCAGCACCTTGTAAGTTCAAAAGTTGAATCACTTTCTACGTATATAGACATATGGTACATCTCCATAAAACGCAGTTTCAAACATGATCACTCCATGATTAAGGATAGTCCCGCGAGTGCTTGGAAATGAAATACTATTATAAGTCAAAAATAAGTCATATATATATATATTATAAAGGACTGCGGCGTATGATTATAAAACAACACTTAAAGTTTCACCGCATAACTTATGCGGTGAAACTTTAAGTGTTGTTTTATATATACATATATTATAAGTCAAAAATAAGGACGTAGGTGAAAATAAAAGTTAAAAGTTTAATTCACAAAATATACTTACATGTAAAAGTCAAGTAATAAAATTATTTTATTTCAAATAAAAAATGATATATTAAACTTTTTATGTTCAACTATTTGATCAGAGAGTCTTTTTGAAAAAAAAAAAAAAAGATCATTAGAGATAAAATAAAGTGTCTTATTTTATTTTGTGTTTAAATGTTACTATAGATTAATGCGTATATGCAATATATATGAAAAATAGATTTAATACTATATAAAAGGGCGAACCTGGATCTGTAAAGAAAAATAAAATCTCAAAATTGATAAAGAGGGAGCAATCTCTCGAAATATTTTGAGAAAAAAAAAAAATTTTTTTACAGATCCAGGTACGCCCTTTTATATAATCTTAATTTATGGATCGCCTTCAAAGATTTAATGCTATTTCTGTGATTTTCAAAAAAGCATCATTGTTACTACATCATACTATTGTTTCCTCCCTAACTTTTCACATCAGTGATTTGGATGTTACTATTGATGATCCATGCTGATATGTTGTATCAAGCTCTACACACTGTTTAGGACAGGTATTTGACGATCTGCGAATGTCTCCAACAAGAGTCCTAGGTACTGCACAGGATAGAGAGGGAGAGAGAGGACAAGCGAGCGCAGTCTACCCGAGCAGCCTTCTTAAGGTGTCATGTTCCCTGGTGTGATAAATTGAACTGGAAACAAGAATCGTTAAATTGGATGTAACTGGAAGGATATCACGTCCTTAGTATCACGTCATCTTTGTGACAATTTGTCTTGTTACTTGGCGATCTGGAATTCCATCAATATATTTATATACTCTTTCTAATATTTCTTTTTACAAGGTATGTCCCATAAGTTCCCGGACTGGGTCCATAAAAAAATAAATAAATGAAAAATGTAAATGAATTTGACTGTTTATTATAGAAAAAATATCTGGCTACACGGTGGTACCAATATCGAGGCGGTACGTGCACGCGCCCCAAAGTTATTCTAATTTATTTAAAGGTTACACATAGCGCTGCGGCGATTTTACGATGTAACGAAAATTGAAGCAGAGGATTTGCATAGAATTTTGTGTGAAACTTCAAATATCAGCAACCGAAACTTTTTAAATGCTTAATAAAGCATTCTCCAAAGAGAACAATTGTTTTTGAATGGCATTCTAGATTTAAAGCTGGCAGAATTTCCATTGAAGATGATCTTCGTCAAGGATGCCCAAAAATTTCAAAGGACTGATGAAAATGTGCAAAAAATCACCGATTTGATAAAAGAAAATCCTCGAACCACTTTGCTGGAGCTAGAGCAAGATACAGGCATCTCTAAAACAACGATTGGAAGGATCGTAACCAAATCAAAAAGACTCCTGCAAAATTCATCCCAAGATTCCTCACTAATGAGCAAAAACTGTGTCGGCTTGCAACCTGTGAGGACATGTTGGAAATGACAAGAACGGATCCGGAATGGAAAGACAAGATAATCACAGGCTACGATACATGGGTCTATGGCTATGATCCTGAAAACAAGCATCAATCTGCCGAGTGGAGATGTCAGGGTGAGCTTAGACCCAAAAAATCCAGATTATTGAAATCCAGAAACAAGGTGTTGCTGGTCGCCTTTTTGGATAAAAAGGGCATTTTTCATCACGAGTATCTTCCTGCAGGCCAAACAGTTATCAAGGATATGTATTTGGGCATTCTTCGCCGTCTAAGGGAAGCGATTCGAAAAAAAAGGCCAGAAAAATGGACTAATGGTGGCTGGATCCTACACCATGACAATGCTCGCCCTCACACAGCGCACTTGATGACTAGCTTTTTGGCGAAAAACGGGACACAAATCCTACTTCAACCACCCTATTTCCCAGACGTCGCACCAAATGACTTTTTCCTGTTCCCCAAACTTAAAGCAGTTCTAAAAGGAAGACATTTTGACACCAGGGATGACATAATAGAAAAATCGCCGTTAGCATTGAAAAGTTTCCAAAAGAGGCTTATAAACACTGTTTCGACAATTGGGAGAAACGATGGCGCTGGTGCGTTGAAGCAAGGGGGGATTACTTTGAAAAGTTTTAATAAAATTTTTTTTTTAAAATCTTACCTTTTTTTTTTATGGACCCAGCCCGGGAACTTATGGGACATACCTTGTATATTCAACAATTAGACACAATTATTCCATTAATATATTTATAGTCTTTGTAACATTTATATATATTTTTTATATAACAATTATACATAATTAAATGCATATAAAATGAAAAGATTTAAAAGCACGAATGTTTCTTTTATACATAATACAAACTTTTACTGCCCTTACTGCGATGAAAAAATATATTGGGAGGGCTTGGCTCATCAGTGGTGAACCCTCCCAGCGGTTTCGCCAATTTAATCCACCAGACCGCTTCTCAGAGCTCTAATACTGTATTGGACGATTCTGCTTATATACGCAGCACTGAAGGATGGAATCTCAGAAATGGTTGTCAAGAAAACTATGGACATAAGCTTATAGGACAGTAGAATTAAATTCAAAATGCCTAACTGGCCTTGTCTTCATTGTTTGCGGAAGAGCATTGCTCGATGCAAATATTTGAATGTAATTCTACTGTCCTATAAGCTTATGTCCATATTTTTCTTGAAAACCATTTCTGAGATTCCATCCTTCAGTGCTGCGTATATAAGCAGAATCGTCCAATACAGTATTAGAGCTCTGAGAAGCGGTCTGGTGGATTAAATTGGCGAAACCGCTGGGAGGGTTCACCACTGATGAGCCAAGCCCTCCCAATATATTTTTTCATCGCAGTAAGGGCAGTAGAAGTTTGTTTCATGTATAAAAGAAACATTCGTGCTTTTAAATCCTTTCATTTTATATGTATAGATGGCGCGTTATTGCTTTGTGATAATTATATGCATCACGATAAATTCTATGGAAATGAAATTAATATCATTGTATATTCTATATATACAGAACTCTACTAGAATTACACATTGAACTTGAACAAACCATCTGACGAATCTTAAATCTGGAAGCCGTTGTAAATATAAATGAACCTAAGAGACCATCTCCGGGAAGGGCCAGGTTTGCATCTATGTTTTTAGACACAATCTACCGTTCTGCACGTTCTACCGTGTTTTCAGAGAGTTGCCATACTAGTTTAACTCTACAATATCTGAAAAAAAAAATAGTACACACACCACCACAAAGATGAAATTGTACTATTGATTAGGTTTATAAATTAAGAGAAAGGCATTTCTTGATTGAGTATGCAGCTAAAGGTTGTTGATGTCTTGCAATATCAATCGGAAAAACATGTCAATTAATCGTTGATTTTTTATTATTTCAGAATTGGCGAAATACCGTATTTTGATTAATTAAGAATCAGGCGCAAGCCATCAGCAACTTTTAGTTGCACGATCAGAAGATGTTTGTCACTTATCAACATGATCCCAGTACAATTTCACTTTTGTACTATTTTTAATATTATCACGCCCTTACGGCCTTAAATACCCATTCCTTGCTTTTTCAGAAACCCTCAAAGACCAGCTTTTTCGGTCATTAAGGTACAGCTTGCACCACGCTGAAGAGGGACAACAGCCTGACACGCGTACGCGGTTAGTTTTTCTTGATTATTCTTGAATACATTTTGGCAAATTCTGGAATAATAAAAAAATCAACGATTAGTAGATATTTATTCCGACAGATGGTCATCAGCCATCAACAACTTCTATTTGCACGCTTAAGAGATGCCTTTCTATATAATATATGTACAGTAAATACATATTAAAGTGAGAGAGATAGGAGAATGATAATAGAATTTAAGAATGTGATAAAGAGGCGGGGGAAGCTTGCAATAGAAATCCAATATATATTGATCACAAGATACACTCACCGTATGGTAAAATTTTGCTAACAGATATTTCGCCGAACTACTGTCACCATTTTCAAGTTAGATGTGTTGATGACCGCGGGTTTCAGAGAAACGACGATAAATAAATATTTCAACACAAGGTGAGTGTTATCTTCATCAGTATATCAAAACCAAACTGAAACTATGATGTGTTCTCTATTGAAATTTGAAAAAGTAGAAGATTATTTTAAATATTTTATAAAATACATACGGGTTATGTTCATAAGTATCCGAGCTGTTAATTTACAGATAACTCTTTCACTTCTAGATGTAATGAGGATTATATTTAAGATTTGGTGTTCTAGGCGAGCGAACGTTGTGTTTCTATATTCCACTGAATCTTTAAAACGCGTCAAACACCAAAGTATCATTGACACAACCTGGAGTGTCCTAAGTTATATTAAGAAATCGAGAATGTGTCTTAGGTCATCAGAATATAGGGAAAATATAATATTGAGAGAAAAAGGAAATATAATTAATTTATAAAAAGAAGAAAATTTTAAAAATATATCTTTCGAAATCAAATATTGATATAAAAGATCGGATTAGCATAATGTCAGCCGTTGCCATGCCAGCGGACCTCGTTAGCTGTAACGGGGAATGCACTTTCACCGGCTGTGCTGGGATATATGCTGTGGTACATGACCCTGACCAGAAGCCACTGTGCTATATGGTGTTGTCAGGGGATGTCGGATCTTCACCAGAATTTCATAAGTGACGCAGCCACACTCCAGTCTCCGCACTCTGTGATACATGCTGTTGCTTTCAGACTCATATCGTTTCTTATCTCTAATCACCGAAGATGGGGAACATATGATGAACAGATGATTGTGTTTGGACAACGATATTTTAAGTCATATTAAAAATCGGGTCTCAATTGCATACATTAAAATGGCATAAAAAATTTATAAAACGCAGGTTCGAAAGTATAAAGCACTTGTGCACATACTGGCGAACCCTTCTCCAACATTTTATGATGAGCTGTGCCCCCAAAATTGGACATTTATCCATAACAGTTGTAAAACTTTTGCAATTTAGTACAGATATCCGATTTTCTGAACTTTCGATTTCAAAGAAATATAGCGTCTGTTCCTCAGTAATATGCGAACAATACATCATTTTAATAAAAATATAGTTATGGAAAGTTATGATTTCAGCGAAATGAAGAGTTTTTGTTGTTAAGATTTTAAAATTCTACTGACATTGTCATCAGAACACAATATTCTTAGAGAAGGAGAGAAATATTTGGGTGTCCATACACGAACGATATTTACACTCATGGACAAAACTTAAGAAAGTGGGAAATCTTTGATATCGCCGGTCGTCTATTTTTTTTAGAGAGACAGAGACAATTTTGTTCACACTTGGTTATCTCGTGTGTCTTCAATAAGGTGTATAGAATAACTTCAAGATTTATTGTCTGAATCCCGATATATATGCTAAAAGGTAAAACTTCTTTAAGGTTTGCCCATTTTTGTATATATCAGGGTTATAGGTTTACCAATTGAATACAAAATACACTCTGCTTCAATATTTAAAGTGCCCATCACACTGCAATGACAATCGTGATAGGCAGTTAGCGACTGCATTTAACTGCCCTTCATGTCTAAACATTTAGAAGCAGTTCGACCTTTATACTCATAAGATTAAAAAAAGTCCTTTTGGTTATTTGCACTCACTAGTGGAATTGTGTTAGGATACATTATCGAAAAATAACCTTACAAAAATATGGCCATTTTAAAAAAGTCAAAATTCCGACTTAAATAGAACGGGATTATCGATTAACTATAGCAACAATCATGGCTGAAAGAAATAAAGAGAGGACGCTACAAGATTATAAATATCACGTCCAACAGGGACGCAAGATACTGGAGACAATCAATATAACTGGAACAAGAGTTCAAACCAAGCTGGGGTAACCCACGATGTAAACCAGGAAAGTACATATCTGTGTATGTGTGTGTATGTGGAGAAAGACAACAAAACTAACTCAAACCAACATCAAAACCAAGCTGGGAAATCCACGCAGTTCACCAGGGAAGTGCATAACTTGAGAAAGACAACAAAACTGGAACCAATTTCAAAACCAAGCTGGGAAATCCACGCAGTTCACCAGGGAAGTGCATAACTTGAGAAAGACCACAAAACTGGAACCAATTTCAAAACCAAGCTGGGAAATCCACGCAGTTCACCAGGGAAGTGCATAACTTGAGAAAGACCACAAAACTGGAACCAATTTCAAAACCAAGCTGGGAAATCCACGCAGTTCACCAGGGAAGTGCATAACTTGAGAAAGACCACAAAACTGGAACCAATTTCAAAACCAAGCTGGGGAAACCCACGCAGTCAACCAAGAAAGTGCATAACTGGAGAAAGACAACAAAACTGGAAACAACATCAAAACCAAGCTGGGGTAACCCACACTGTACACCAGGGAAATGCATAACTGGAGAAAGACAACAAAACTGGAACCAACATCAAGATCAAGGTGGAACAACCCGCACAGTCAAACAAGGGGAGCTCAGGGACCAAGCAACAGAACCAAACGAGAAGGTAATGGGCGCCGTGTTGCCAACAATGGCGCCATCACACAATGGCCAGCCACAATGGACGATCCCATCATTGTTGTTTCAAGTAATTGACTACGGAGTGGTTTTTGCCGCAAGGTGAATTGTTCTCAGCCTTCTTGTTGGTTAAACTAATTAAACATCTCGATTCCATCTATAAAAAAACAAGTAAAATTCAAATACTTGAACAATAATTGACTTCTAATTAAATTAAGTAAGTTAAATGAATTGAGAAACCAGTGTTTGTACATACGCATATTTCACCATGTGTGGGATATCTGGCATGAAACTAGATAATTCTAAACTGGCGAGCAATGCTCTATATAAATTTCAATAATTATCTTTGTAGAATAAAGCAAAGAGGAAACTACAGAAACTTTGCTGGAAAATCTACGCCTTTATAATATTTTAATTTGGCAATGGCGATGTTGTTAACCCTTTAGGTGCCGGCCGTTTTCAAGGTCATTCCTGATCATTGTTAGCCTTCAAAAGACATCAAACTATTTTTTTTAATGAACGTTTTTATGATTCATACAAACCTATGAAACACAATGCAAGAGAATATGCGCTTTGAAATACAATTAATTAATTTTCATTAGATATTTTAAGGAGAAAAGAAGTATCAAATCATATCAAACCGATACATCTGCTTGCTTGGTGCTTAAAGGGTTAATAACGTGGTATTATATTATAAATGTTTAAACACAAAATATAACGCCATCTATCTGTGAAAATACGAACTTATCATTATTATCAGTGCTAATTGATATACACTTATTGACAAAATTTGAAGTTGTACTTTTCAGTATGTATATCAGGATTCAGACACAATAACTCTGAAAGATTTGTGATACACAGTGACCTTTATTGAAGGCACACGAGATAACCAAGTGTGAACAAAATAGCCTCGTCTCCTTAAAAAAAAAAAAAAAAAAGACGAACGGCGACATCAAATAAAATCACTTCCTTATGTTTTGGCCATGAGTGTATTTTCAAACACACATTTCTAATAAAACGTTAAACGGAAGATAAAATATATTGAAAATGCTTGAATCATAATGGTGAACTCTCCTAGTGGTTTCACCAATTTGATCTACCAGCGGAGGGTTCACTACTGATGAACCATGACTTAACTTTATTCACCTTTAGTTTAAAAGAGACTTGTAGAAATTAATATATATATTTTTTGTAAATATTAAACTTAAAATATAGTCAACGGTTATCTTGAATAAAATTGAAAATTTTGTTTCATTTTAGTTGTTAAATAAATCAAGACGAAGAGACGTTTATTCGCTCGAAACCTCGCTTTTGATAAAGATAACACATTTATAATACAAGTGGGAATATTATCGAATTTTCATAAAGTTTACCATTGTCTTAGTTATAACGTGTAACACATTATTTATTTATAATCCATAAAAAGATAAAGGTCACCTCTCCCGTCAAAAAAGACGTCAAAGCCAGACGCCATCTTTTGACCCTCGCCGCAAACTAGCGGGATCGGGTCCGTGACAAAGCCAACAACACCAAATCTAGCAAACTGAGAAGCGTCAATAGATGGCGTCCAGCTTTGACGTTTATTTTGACGGAAGAGGTGACCTTTATATTTATAGATTAATATCCTCAAGGCAAAACTTCCAACTATATTTTGGCCATATATTTGGCCTAGCTACTTTGCCAGCTGAACACCTCTTTGGCAGATTGTGAGGATTCCATTGGATCCGTTGTGGATCTCATGGAACAAAGTCCGCCTTAGACTGACGAGGGCCATTAGCCTGAAACCATGGTCTCTAGGTGGACACTTTTTAGTTTGCCAAAGCTGACGTTGTGGCTTTGTCATCGACCCGAGGCCGCTAGTTGCGGCGACGGTCAATAGATGGCATCAGGCTTTGACGCCTATTTTGACGGGAGAGGCGATCTTTTTAGATCAATATTCTCCCGGCAAAATTCCTATTGTTTGTTTAGTTAACCTAGATTCCTGGAGCGTACAGACATAACATATACCTTTGTAATAGCAAATATAGTTACGGGAGCATAAAGGAGAAATATTGCTGTGTACTACCCACACACAACAATGAATTCCTTCATGCCCTGGTAACTATGTATAATAGAAGCCGAAATTAATTCGTACGCTGGAGATAATCTATATTTAGGGATAATTGGGGTTGATGGCTTGGTCCCAATTATCATTTAATAATTTATTATATTACTTTTTTTGAAAAAATACTAGAATCTGTTAATTTTTAATCTAATTTTCATTCTCTGGAGACCGTAAGAATTAATAGACTTCACTTTTATAATACCTTCATATATTTTTATTAACTTTTGAATGAGATAGAAGGAAAACTAATTTTCTGTAACATTTTTATAAATCCCTAAGTACGCTTCTATATCAAAGGCTCGTATAAGAAAAAAACCTTTTATCGGAAGGGGCTGTGATGTTTCTACAGGATTCTGGAGCGTGAGAGGACTTTGTAACATCAATCTGGAAATGTGCAACAATATGCAAATTGGACAGGAATTTGAATAACCAATCAGCGTGTTGGTATGCAAAGGCTCGGTTGCCTGTGATGGCAGGAAGTTGGTGGTCCAAACTGACAAATTCCACATGGCCATATGACACTTGTACGATTCAGAGCAATAGAGCGTCTTTAAAAGTCTAGAAGGAAAGTTAACTTACCTGTGGAATTGAATCTATTCAACTTGTTTTAATATCTCCAGGTTATATACGTTCCATTGAGTTTCTTCTTTAGTTTTATTTACCTATATTCCAAATTCATAATAGTATTTCCAAGGTGATTCTTCATCAATAGCATTACTACAGACATATTAAATGTAATTCTACTGTCCTAAAAGCTTATCTTCATAGTTTGCTTAAATACCATATCTAAGATTCCATCCTTCAGTGTAGCATATATAAGCAGAATGATCCAATACTGTATATAATTCAAATATAGCACAATAGTCTGATAGACTTCGTGCTTCTGTGATAATAAAATAAAAATCTACAGACATAGATACATAGGAAGTCTTGGTATCTTTCTCTCTCTAGGGATATTTAGCTAACACAGAGCAATAACGCACTATCTATATACAACAAATGAAAACATTGAGACGCGAATGTTTCTTTTCACAAATAAATCAAACTTCTACTGTCCTTACTGCGATGAAACTTATTTAAATGTAATTCAACTGTCCTAAAAGCTTATGTTTATAGTTTGCTTAAATACCATTTCAAAGATTCCACCCTTCAGTGTAGCGTATATAAGCAGAATGATCCAATACAGTATTAGAGCTTTAAAGAAGCGGTCTGGTAGATTATATATATATTATATATATATTGGCGAAACTGCTGGGAGGGTTCACCACTGATGAGCCAATCCCTCCCAATATTTATAATCGCAGTAAGGAAAGTAGAAGTTTGATTTATTTGTGAAAAGAAACATTCGCGGCTTAATGTTTTCATTTGTTATATATAGCTGATGTCCATTTTTTTTCTCAAATTTGTTATTAAGGAAACATTTTGATTTGACGTGTTTTCCTAGGTATAAGAAAGAAATATTCTTCCTAATGGAAATCACACTGTCTCTTTGAGATATTTTATTCGAATGAAAACTCTCTTTTATCCGTTTTATTTATTGACTAAACTGTACCACACACCGTAATATAGAATATTCAATATATAGAGAGTGTTGTGTACATTATATTAACTTTAATCTCCACAACATGCTTATAGAATAGTTATTGAAGATACAAAGCATATTATAAAAACATATAGGATGGAAATAATATGCTAGCATGATATTATAGGCCGCGAGATTTCACTCTTGATCAATGTGTAAGTCTAAAAATTGAAAAGATTGATACACTGAACATATAAAAATAGCCAACACATTCAATAAGATACTCATAAAGCGCCATCTATACAGAATAAATGAAATCATTAAATCACAAATGTTTCTTTTACACATAGAACAAACCTCTACTGCCCTTACTGCGATGATAAAAAATTGAGAGGGCTTGGCTCATCATTATTGAACGCTCCCAACGGTTTCGCCAATTTAATCTACCAGAACGCGCGCTTCATAGAGGTCTAATACTGTATTGGACGATTCTGTTTATATATGCTATACTGGAGTGAACACTTAGATATGGTATTCAAGAAAACTATGTAAATAAGTGTATAGATAGCGAGGTATTGTCTTCTAATTATGCTTAACCGTCCTTGTCCTTATTGTTTGCGGAGTAGTATAGCTCGATGAAAAATTTATATGTAGATTTACTGTCCTAAAAGCTTGTCTATAGTTTGCTTAAATACCATTTCTGAGATTCCACCCTTCAGTGTAGCATATATAAGTAGAATCGTCCAATACAGTATTAGAGCTCTAAGAAACGTGCGGTCTGGCAAATTAAATTGAAGGATTCACCACTGATAAGCCAAACCCTTCCATTATTTTATCATCGAAGTATGGCCAATAGAGTTTTTTAAATAAACATTCGTGTCTTAATAGTTTCATTTCTTGTACATTTAATAAGAATCGATCTAAAAGATTTATATAAATTCAATATTTTACGCAGATATAATGTGCTATAATCATTCTCTCAAGTCCCATCAAGCCTCAAGAAATCCTCCTACAGGGCAAGCGGCAAGTACCCCGCCAAGATAAATGGGACAGCTGCAGAACACAGCCAACATCCCAAATTGAATTTTAATACTCCCAGCGTCCTGGACTTGAGGGATGGATTTTCTTTTCCACTCCACCACCGCGGCCTCTGACAAATGACTGAATAAAGATCCCTCTCACATCGTCGAATCTCAGTTCTTCTCTCTCACAGCCTGGCTCAACTATGGCCGACAGCCTAAGGTTTATCGCTACTTATTTCAAATATAGAATGGTAATCACATGTGTGTGCCTAGAACACTTGGTAGATATAATACTAGTATGATACACTGAGTACAGTATCTTGTATGGGCTATGAATTGTGGCCGACAACCCAACGTTTATCGCCCCTTGTCTCAAATATAGAATGATAACCAACCCCGTGTGTACATAGAACACTTGGTAGAAATAATACTAGTATGATACTGAGTATAGTATGTATCTTGTATGTACGCGAATGAAGTAAACGACATATACTGCAGTATGATAGGGAGTCTACGTGGTCTCGATGGCTTTATTCCATTACGCATAGAGGGATATTGTGACTTATACCAAGTACACATGGAACCATGGTAAGGTTGTGCCTGCTTATATTGTATGTAGACCACATGCCTACTGCACATGTAGTAGAAATCAGACTTATGAGAAGAGCCTGAGTCCCATTTAGTGACATGCAGTCACTGGTGGGTTTGGAATCGGTAGAGAATCGAATATCTTCAGAACAATCCAGTATTTTCACAAAACTGCTTTATGCCGATTCCCAACATGGACCTAAGCTAACGATACCACCAACTCCAAACAAGAAATGAAAGACCAAATAATTAAATTATGAAAGACACGTTATAACAGCAGAATTATCAGCCAAAGAATACACTCTTAGAACAGTGCTCCGCAACCTTACTCACAGTACACTTATATATAAACTAATGGAAATAGAAACTATATAACACCCAGAAGGAACTGGTGGAAAATTACAACTTGCCTAGAGTTTACAGGTTATTATAAACAAATGATTAAAAAACTAAAAAGACACGCAGGTAACTATTTTTACTCTTTGCATACAAAATTTAATTATCATCTATACACCACGGGAAATTAATTTTGCGCTAAATTTGATGTTTTTTCTTCAACTTCTCTCTATTCTCGATTGTAATACTTCCTATTTACACTAGTGTATTTCTCACAGCTTACACTTGGATAAAATGTATACTTGAAATTTATATGGTAATTAAAAATCAATATAAATAGGTGGTTCATTCATTGATTTGATTAGTGACTATATAATATACATATGAAATTAGGATCTGACATAGTATAGCCACACTTGATAGATTAAAACAGGAAGTAGGTGAATAGCGTGGTAAGTTTCTTTATTTCGCACAACAAGCTTTCGGGCATCAGCTGCCCTTCATCAGGTACAATGCGTGGTTAGAAAGAGTGAACCAATATTTATATGCAATGAATTAGCATAAAAGAAAACTAACTAAGATCTACTTAAAAATTAAGAAATTTACATATGAGACTAAAGGGAAAAGTACGAAATTTCTGAAGAAATAAACTAAAAGATCTGCATAAGGCGAAATAAAAGTAAAGCACGGGAAAAAAGGATGGGAAGACAGGAAACGAAAGTATCTAGGCATAATGAAAGGAACAAAGAAAGATATCAGCGGCCAAGATTAGAAAAAACAGTATATTGGGGGGGGGAGATCTATTTTTCTGTTAAAACTAGGGACAGAGTTGGACACAAGAGCCTCAAGGACCAAACGTTGATATTTGTTCTTAACATCGCTATATACCGGAATCGTGTTGCGTTACAGTAGAACAGGACACTCGCGCTAGAGGACACCTACGCTAAAGAACCGTTTTAATTATCAAAACTACCATTTTACTATGTAGCCACTCTACAGTAAGAGGACACCTCTCCCTAAAGGACACTTTGGCTCTGTAATCAGGTGTCCTTTACAGGGAGGTTATACTGTATATATAATTATAATTAAGGTAGTATTTCTGGTAACAGTTTCGCAGAATTCTGTAAATGGCTCGGCAGGTTTGGTAGAGTCTCCTGGCACACAATAGCACTTATGTATTCTGATAATGTTATAAATGTGAAAAAAAAGTACAAATGTGACATTGAACTGGGATAAGGTGAATAAATTATGAAAAAAGGCATCTCCTAATCGTGCAACTGAAAGTTGCTGATGGCTTGCGCCATCTATCGGAATTAATATAAACTATTCTCGTTGATTTTTAATTATTCCAGAATTGGCCAAATACCCATTCTTGATTAATCAAGTCAGCAACTTTCAGTTGCACGATAAGGAGATGCCTTTTTTCATAATGTTATAAATGTTGCTTCCTAAACTCCACGCAGAGTTTACTTATTTTTATTTCTAGTTGTAAACAAGTTGTGCCTCCTCCATATAAATCTCCTCGCTCTAGATTAGGAACCGCTTCTCAAGTGATCAACTAGGGAATAATATTTTATTTTTATTTTAACACAACACGTTGTTCTGTGTGAGAGTGGTTTCAGTGATTCCTATAATATCTACCTAATCCGATATACGCCTCAATTTATTCCCAGACAAGAATATATTTGGCCACGCCCTAAAGGCGTGGCTTAGACTACCTAAGAAAAATACTCCCTCACGTCCCTGAAGATTCTAATCTATCGAGGAGAGAAAGCAGTGGAAACAAAGGAAGATGAACTAAGAGTAAGTATAAGGAAGTCAATGTACAGAAAGCCTAGAAACAGAGAGGCTAAAAGTAGAACGGAATAAAAGAAAAAACTTATAATAATATATAAGTTTTAGGTAAACTAACAAGTATTCATTTCTCACAGGCTATGTTCATGACATGGAAATATATTTGTAAATATACAATATTTAAATATTAAATCCGATATCAAAAACAATCATGTTTATGCTAGTAAAACTCCAAAAGCCATAATGTCCAAGTTCTTAGATAGAAGGCAACCATTTTTTGCTGTTTTTGCAAATGGTAATTTTTGAAATTGTAAAAATAACCAACGCATTGCCCTTTTATTGTTATTTTTTAAAAATTCATTTCTAACAATCAACACACCAATATATTGTATATAATGCAATAAAACTATGCAATTTGGGGTTCATTTGTGGTACATTCTTAATCACCACCTTAATGTTATTTACTGGGATAATAGCAGCACAAGTAAGGGACTGCCCTGTAGGGCGAAGTACGGTGTCGTGAGCCCCGAGCCGCTACGGTAACCGTGAAGGCCTACCGAGAAGACTGAAATGTGACTGACTAACGGGACAATGGCACCCCCCTTTCCATGGAGCACACCTCGGTTGGCCGGTATTGTGATCAGGGTGCACGGTCCGATCTGATCTGCTCCATGGATAAGACACCACCACCACTGGGATAATAATAAAAAGTTTAAAACCATTTTTAATGGGAGATTTTGGTAAATGAATACCATTCTCCCGTAACTTCATATTATATATATATATATATATATATATATATATATATATATATATATATATATATATATATATATATATATATATATGTCATAATATATGCTCTTCCAGGCTTAATAAAACAAACCTACAGTCAACGAGAGAGAGAGATGGGCAGCTAAAGCGAGACACTTTAGACATCACGACATTCCAAAGAGGCGGCAAAAGGGGCCCGCCCGTCAACACCTGGGGACTATTTTGGGACAGATAGTCGGGGGGTGGTGGCCACACAGGCAGTCGTTCAGCGGACAGCGCTCTCGCTCCCTCTCTCTCTCTCGGATGGCTTCCAGATTCCTCTTCCAACTCGTCGTGTGATTATTTCTCTCCTCACCACATTATTACCACTATATTGTCACATTGAAAGTCGACAGGATAAGACCTGACCGGGAAACAAATCCCTCATATACCAGAGTATGAAGAAAACAAGAAGCAATACCACGATGATCGAACAAACCCACAACCAAGTTCCACAAGAACCAACGACCGACTCTACTGTAGCCGCTTCCCTTCGAACTCTCACCCTCTGTCTCGACCAACTTTTGAACCGTGAGTCTGAAGAAGCAATCACCTACGACGGAGATGAACCTGCCGCACACTTCTTCTCACAACTTGAGTCTCAGCCGAACTTCCACAACTTAGAACTAGCACGCCAAGCTCGAAAGGCTCTATCATCACTCAGAGGCGAACCTCGCAAAATTGCACAAGACTTAGCTCTACTCAATAAGACTTATGAAGAGGTCAAGGAGTCACTCTGCGCCGTCTATCCCCGACGCCCTAGCTTCACTCTTCAAGAGTTCTACGAACTTAAATGCACATCGATGGCCGAGATCGAGACCTACTACAAGAACAAGGTCCGAATAGGATTGGCGATCAACCTCCCTAAGAGTGCCATCGTGCAAGCATTATCCAACGGTGCGCCACGTAACTATGGCAACCTTTTAAAGATGGCACAACCCTCGGGACCAGAAGAATGGTTGTGCTTAGCCCAACAGCTGACCTACGAAGGGGATAACACTAGCACTAAAGCTGCCCAACAACGATCACCGCGCCAGAGCAGAGCACCTTCCACCACCGTGGACAAGACCCCACCATATCCTTGCCGTTACTGTGGCGGACAACACTGGCACGCACAGTGTCAGCAGCGAGGGCCCTACCAGCGGACTTTTCGGACCTTTACACCTGCGGTCCACAGCGTCGAGCAACCCCAAAGATCGACTGGGCCTGCAGGTGTCTACGAGACCGCAGCAACGACGAGCTCGGGAGAAACCAAGTAATGCCAGCTTCGGCAGCAGAACTCCTCCGAAGCTCAATGAACCTACCTGCACCCTAAACCAGCATACGCCTGTAAGTGCAATTATTTTAACCCCTATCATTCATTCTTTAAAGATGCCATTCCTAATTGACTCTGGAGCCAATGTTTCCATAATTAGTTTAAACCAATTTGAATATATTAAAAATGTTAATAGTTTCATTTGTTCCACCCCTATTAACAATGATGTTATTATCCGTACTATATCTAGTCATGCCAAACCAATCGGATTAGTTACCTTACCAATACAATTTAATAATTTTAATTTTAATGAAACATTTTATATTTTAAATTCACCCCTTGAACATGGTATCCTATCTATTCATGTTATGCAATTCTTAAGATTAACAATAGATTTTCATAATCAATTGATACTTCAAAATAGTGTTCCAGTACCTAAACATTTGTACCATTTTGTATGTGACCTTCCCACTTGTAAGCACGGCTCGCGAATAATAACTTCTAACCCTAAACGACCCATAATTCACTCGGTTAACTTAGGCGTTGACGATTTTCAACCTCCACGTGAGCCTTACTTACAAACAACCCTTAGTAATATTTATCAACCTTCCCCTGAATGCCCCTCTCACCCTTACAACCTTAATAGCCTTCCTACCAGCCCATGCTCCTGTAGATAATTAATGATTAAATAATTTATCGAACAACGCCCAGAACTGACTATCCCTTATCAGCAATTATTGTATTTTCTTTTAAAGATATTTTCCCTATCAATAAATTCAATGTATTACCACTCAACATAACCCCTGTAAAACTCAAAATTATTTCCGATAAGGTTATTTCCCTCCGACCATACCGAACTCCCTATGCCTACCAGAAGGAAATTCAGGACCAGATATCTCAACTTCAAAAACATGACATAATCACCCCCTCCTCTAGCCCATATTCCTCTCCTGTGACACTCGTTCGCAAACGCGATAACACCATGCATCTCTGCATTGACTTCCGTCGCGTGAACGAACTAGTACCCTCGGATTTGCATCCTTTGCCATTGATAGAAACGGTACTGGATAACCTGTCGAAAGCCAGAGTATTTAGCACCGTTGACATAAGCAATGCATACTATCAAATCCCCATCGCGGAGGAGAGTCAACCACTACTCTCTTTCGTGACTCAACAAGGGCAATATAATTTCAAACGCTTACCCTTTGGATTCAAATCAGCACCCCAAATTTTCAAACGTGTGATTACCCAGTTGATCCACAAACACCACCTCTCTTTCATAGCCCATTATTATGACGACTTCGTTATTTTTTCTGACTCCTCAGAACAACACCTTACGCACCTTCGACTTTTCTTTAAATTCTGTTTAGAGGAAAATCTCCAACTTAACCTTAAAAAATGTAATTTTTATAAAAATGAAATAGATTTTCTCGGCTACCACATCACCGCAGGGACTTACACACCTAATATTAAAAATACCGAAATCATCAACGCTATTAGAACTCCTATCAACATTAAAACCCTACAATCATTTTTAGGAGCCTTCAACGTATATCATAAATTCATCCCAGAATATGCTAGACTTCGCCACCCCTTAAATCAATTACTAAAAAAGAACGCCAAATGGCTTTGGAGCCCAAATTGTCAACAAGCCTTTGATAAATTGAAGCAACACCTCGCAACACAACCTGTGTTGCATCTATTTCAAGAAGGGCTCCCATGCCAGGTCTATTGCGACGCTTCCACGCAGGGCATTGCAGGTGTACTCAAACAAGTACATCCTGACGGTAACATCTACCCTGTACAATATTACAGTCGCGCGTTGCGTTCATATGAGCGTAATTACACTATATCTGAACTGGAGTGCTTAGCCATTGTGGAGTGCGTTGACAAATTCCGAGTGTACCTCCTAGGTACAAGGTTTGTCATCTACTCGGATCATCACGCCTTACAATGGCTAAAGACCATAAAAGACCCCACCGGACGCCTCTTTCGTTGGAGCCTTCGACTCTCAGCTTACGACTATGAGGTCAAATACCTCAAGGGCTCGCGTCAGTACGAGGCGGACCTACTCTCCCGTAACCCTTTCTGCGAATTCCTATCCACAGGTCAAATAAAAGATCATCAGGGCGAATTACGGAGGGACACAAGGTATATCCTCAATGACAAGGACCCTATGACCATCACACGACGGGGTGTCACTAAAATAATTGTTCCACCATCACTCCGTGGCACCCTACTACAACGAGCCCATCGCGATTTCAATCACCCCGGCATTTCGCAGATGACCAGACTGATCGCAGCCCAATACTATTGGGACGGCATGACAAATGACATCAGGACAAATGTAAGAACCTGTTCAGTATTCCAATTAGTCAAACCACCAAAAGGACCTATCTACGGAGAATTGGGACAACTCCCCCCAGCGGTCCTGCCGTACGAACTAGTGTCACTAGATACTATTTCTGGATTCGCGAAATATGGAAATTCTCAGACCTTCTTACATGTCGTAGTGGACCATGCCACACGGTACGCGTGGGCATTTCCATCGCGGTTCACCAGCATTCTCACCTATACCCAAGTGATTAAAAAGGTGATGCAGTTTGGTTCTCCTAAACGACTTTTGACGGATAGAGCTCCTGCCTTCACCTCTCCGAAATTTTGTAGATTTTTGATTAGACATAACATTGGCCAACTTCTCACGACAAGCAACAACCCTCAGGACAACGGATTAAGTGAACGACTAAACGCCACGATTACTGGCAAACTTAAACTGTTGCGCCTCCAACAACCTAAGACGGCCTGGACCAAACTACTACCTCAGGTCCTTCAGGCTTATAACCATACCCCACATTCTGTGACCGGGTTTCCACCGTCATACCTTTTGTTAGGTAGTTTCCCGCTACAACTATCCGAGCATGTACAAAACTAACCAAAAATCGACGACGCCAGAGAATTGGCCTATCAAAGGACACACGAACGACATTTACGCGACAAAGCGAGATTCGACCAAACACATAGAGCTTCCGATTTTGAAGTAGGCGATCTCGTTTTGACAAAAACATACCACCATCCAGATACCGGTAAGCTGGCACCTTTATTCTTAGGACCTTATGAAATACTGGAGATAATTTCCCCTCAAATCGTCCGGATCAACCGCTCCAACCGACCTCTAAGTCATGAGACAGATACAATTCATGTCAACAAATTAAAACACTATACGGAAAACGAACAATTTATTTCACCGCCCGTAAATGATCGAGACCAACCTAAAAATACCTTCAATTTCCCATATAAACACTTCAATCACACTCTAATCCATACTAAAACGGCTATTAACTCACGAAAGAAACATGACTACACTTACAATCAAGATGATCAAAGATATTTGAACCGCTCATCCCCTGAAATCTTTACCAATTACTAACCTGACAACGAGACTTTACGAACCCAGTAGTATCTAAATAATTAAGGTAGAAAGGCCCAGGGTAAGTTTCCCCTCACTCTGTCCGCCTATATTCTACCTTTGCATCTAGAACTATTTTATCTTCGAAAATTAAATATAAGTCCATTCGACTTCCTCACCTACACACGGGACTTTCCCCTCGGACTCGCTACACAAGTAACTGCATAGATAAGGTAGAATGGCCCAGGGCAAGTTTCCCCTCGCTCTGTTCGCCGAGGTTCTAACATTGTATGTAGTTTTATATTTACCTCAGTCCTGAGCTCACACAATTGCCAACCTCAATCTCTCATTTCTCGTACTCTACACTTATAGCATAGAAAGCCCATGACAAGTTTCCCCTTGCCATGTCCGCCTGAAAAATATCTTAAAGTGTAGAGTTCCCCAGTCTTAATGATCTTCAGAATTCCATCATATGTATGTGACTCTTCTTCCCCTTGTTCACACTCCTCAATAACATTTCCCTTATAGTACATTAGATTTTGTTGTATATAGCCTTTTATAACCTTGATATTTTCAAAGATTTCCTTAAATGTCAAACTCTCCGGTGTTGCAAAACTGCTTGTAAATAATATTTACTTGTGTACTATACAATATTTTATTTACATAAAACTATGTCACCATTACCTTAACTAATTTCAACTGTAAAATTATTTTCTCTATTCCTGGCTTCTCCAGCTTTAAGTATACTCAAACCATGTTCAGCCTTCTTCAACGGGGGCCCTATGTCATAATATATGCTCTTCCAGGATTAATAAAACAAACCTACAGTCAACGAGAGAGAGATGGGCAGCTAAAGCGAGACACTTTAGACATCACGACATTCCAAAGGGGCGGAAAAAGGGGTCCGCCCGTCAACACCTGGGGACTATTTTGGGACAGATAGTCGGGGGGTGGTGGCCACACAGGCAGTCGTTCACCGGACAGCGCTCTCGCTCCCTCTCTCTCTCGGATGGCTTCCAGATTCCTCTTCCAACTCGTCGTGTGATTATTTCTCTCCTCACCACATTATTACCACTATATTGTCACATATATATGTAATAATATGTTGGGGTTTGGTAAGCCTGTTGTAGAACCTCGTCGACTCTCGCTATAAGTTGTGGCAACCGAGGGTCAAACCTGTAGTAACCGAGAGGGACAGCCAGGGCGTGGAGAGTTTTCCAGTACCTCTCTGCACCTTGTAGGACCTTTAACAGTTCTCACAGGGTACAGGCAGTCGTGGTCGAGGCAGAGTGGAAAAAGCTTGGGAATGTCCACACACACAAAACGAAGCGACACAGTTGTCGAAGGAAAATTCCTTGAATAGATAAAAAGCGAGCCAAAAGCAAGATGGAGATAGTTGATTTCTTACTGTTTTACATGGTCGATGAGTTGGTCCTTGGAGACGATAAGGGGTGACGCTGACCGGAAGACTCACTGGAACTGAACTGGCTGTTGCTACGTGGGGTCCTATTTATACAACTCTTTGGACCAGGAAGGGAACCAGGAAGTATTGCCTTTCTGCACGTGTCCGCCAATCGACACTGACACCAGTCTGTCGGCTTCCATCTATCTTTAGAAGTTACTTTGTGATTTACTCTTAATCTTGCTTTTAACTCAACTTTTAATCTATTATATAGTTTTATTTATTCATCCTCAGTACATTACATATGGGGATACAAGGACACACGTCAATTATGCGTATAATTAGTTATAGTTTATAATTAGTTCTATATACAACATGACAATCTTGTTATACGTATTATAATATAGGGTTATTGGTTTAAATTATCATAGATGGGCCCCGGGAGTGAAAGGGTTTATCCGGGTTTAAGCGGGTAAAGCCTCTCTAACACAGGTAAGTAATTAAAATTTCTTTTAATTAATTAAAACTGTGAGGGTAAAGGGCTATAACAAGATGTTTATTTGGCTATATCTGAAAATTATAAAAATAAAACTTATGTTTAATTTAAAAGTTATGATATTCATTATAAAAGAGAACTGTAGATAAAGCCTTTGTTTGCTAAAAAAAAATAATGATAATAAAAAAATGATGTTCTAAGAGATTGTTGGCGGGCGTTGGAAAGGGTTAGGGGTTGAAGAATATGCAATTGTAAGTGTTGCACAGACAATCAAATACTGAGATCCAGGTGCAAAGCGAGGATATAGACTTGTGCGTCTTCCTTGGCAATGTTTCACCTGTGATCCTGTATAAGGTTACAGTGCTTTGTCACAATTGTAGGGTTATTGGGTTGAAAAGTTGTTGAAGAAAAGAATTAATATGATTGAAAGGGGTGGTAGAGCCATGCGATAAGTAGAATTGTTGTAGCGACAGTAGGTGGTCTGACTTGACTTGAAATCAAAGGTTGATTGTGGTCCGCAAGAGTTGAAAAAATTGAAAGTTGGAAAAAGTGAACGCTTTGTGCATGCGTTGGTGATGTGCTCTGCGGATGATTGAAATAAACTTTTGAAACGTGTTCAGACCAAAAGTCGAGACTTGTACTTCTGGGGAACTGTGTTCAAAGAGTTTGTTGAATTAAGAAATCAAAAAGAAAAAATGTCAAGCAGTACTGTCGTTTCTATGATGGTTTGAAGCAATGTCTGAAATAGGTAGTGAAAAAAGTATAGGGAAGTGATTAGTAAGAATTTGATTGTTGAAAACGATTGTTGTATGCCCGATAGTTGCTGATAAATAATAATTGTCATATAATAAAGTTATTTAAACAAAAATATAGTGAATAAAAAGATAAAAATATGAGTGCGGATAAAAAAAAGTATAAGTGGATAAGATCAAACATGTAATATAAAAAAGATATAATAATGAATTAGTAAAATATAAAAGATATAATAATGAATTAAAAATGATTATTGAAAGAATTAAATGTTTTGTCACACTAAAATAATATAATGAAAAATAAAATTGTTAAAATAATGTTGGAATAAAAATTTGATTATATAATTGAAAAGTAAAAAAAATAAAAATAATTATTCAAGATTTTATACAAAGTTATAATATAATTAAAGGTTATTAATGATTAGATAAATGTTAAGTAGTGAAAAATGGAACAAAATTGTCTCTTTTGAAGAAAAGTTAAAAGAAAACAAAAATATTCGTTCCTGACAAAAAAAAGGAACATATTTACACAATGTCTAGTTGTAGGTCCAAGATTATTGGTGTCTTTAGTTTGACCTACGGGGAGGCAATGTGGTCCTATGTCGCTTTGGTCCGGTCTGAGAAGTTGGTCTTTGCCAGATCTTCCCGATTATATTATGTGAGACCAGACGGGGAGCGATCTTGATCCCTAAAATGATGTAGTGTAGTGGAAGATGGGACTTTGGATACATGAAGTGTGTAGTGCATGTCTTAGGCGCTAAAAAGATTGCAGAGCGTTTTATGCTGTTGGTCTGCAAAATTTTTAGGTGAGCCTACCCAAACGCCGGCTTGTTACGCTTGGGAAAAATCATTTAAAATATTAATTTAACAGATCTTTTTTCCATGTAACATTGCGTTACATATGGAGAAATGAGAGGTTAAATCCTTTTTTATTCCTAACGAGAGAGCCGGTAATGTTGTGTATTGTTCGTATTAAAAGCGTACCCAAAAGTCATATAATTGAATGGTTGTTCTTTTGCGTCAAAAAAAATTCCACACTGGGCGTGCAAACAATGTAAATGTTGTAAAACACACGATGATAATTAAAGATATAAAGTTTAATGATATTTTTTTCAATATTAAAATTCAAATTAATAAGTGAATTGGGTATTTATTGGTAAGTCAATTAGTTTTAGGTGCTGCAATCTATCCGTCCTGCGAGTTGGATCACGTGTCAGGTACAGGCGAACTGCAACTGGAGGTGTCATTTTAACATGGTGACTGCAATTGGTGTCGATATCCTTTGATGCCGACCGACGCAGCTGTTGTTTATTGATGTTGGCGGGCGTTGTGAGTCACCCTGCTGGTTGGAAGAAAATTCCTCTGCCTCCACTGTGGTAATTGTTTTCTGACCTAATTGAAAATACTGGGATTTAAATGTAAAAAAGGCTGTGAGCTTGTAGGCGGTATAATTCGGAATAATTGTGTCTCGAAGATATCTGGAGTCAAATGATTGAATTCAATGAAATATACATCTTGAGGCAATCGCTGTGGGTGTTGAACGAATCGGGGCTGTGGAGGTGTTATGTACAACACATCCTCTGTGTAATATTTTAATTTATTGACATGTATGGTGTCACTGTCTCTATTGAGAGGCTAATTTGGGCGATCTATTCGAACGACATTGGGTGAAATGATTTCAATTATTTTGTAGGGTCCAGTAAAATATGGTGCTAATTTACCTGTGTCGGGATGTCTGTAATTTTTTACCAAAACAAGATCATTCTCTTCGAAATGTGGTGTTCTGTGCTGCTTATCAAATGTTTCTTTATCTTTTTTATGTTTATTTTGAGTACGAGAGCTTGCTATCTCTCGAGCTATATTTATCTCGGGGTATGGGTTAAGATGAGTTCTTAGATCTGGGGGGATAACATTGAACATTAAGTAGGTAGGTGGAAAACTTGTGACAGAATGGGGTGTGTTATTGTACGTCTGAGTGACGCGTTTAACTAGTTGAGTCCAGGAAGCTTTTGGATTTTCTAGATAAGCTAGTCTGAGCTTGCCTGTAATGGTCGCATTTAAGCGTTCTATTAAACCGTTTGCTTGTGGGTTATTGCTGGTAGTTAGTAGAGGTTGTATACCATGCATTATTAGAAATTTACGGAATTTTTCTGAGGTAAAAGCGGGCGCTCTGTCAGATAACAGACGTTTTGGAGATCCTTGCTGTAGTACAGTCTTGAGGGTTTGAATGTACGTTAGGGTACTGGTGGACTTCGATGGAAAGGTCCAAGCATATCGCGTTAAATGATCCACTATTACGTGTAGATAGGTCTTGGAGTGTCCATATTTCGAAAATCCAGCTATGGTATCTATAGAGATTAAGTCGAATGGTTGTTGAGGTGGTGGAATTTGTCCGAGGGCACCATAGGGCTTACCTTTGGGCCTTTTAATGATTTGGCAGGTGTGACACGACCTGACAAATTTTTCTATAGATTTAGAGATACCTTTCCAGTAGTACTGGGTAGTAATTATGCGGGTCATCTGAGAGATGCCTGGGTGGTTATATTCTTGGTGAACTTTGTTCATGAGAGTATGTTGCAGGGTTTCGGGAATTATTATTTTAGTTACACCTTTTCGGGTAATGGTATGTAAGCCGTTTGTATCAATGTTGAAGGGGGATTCTGTTGGTTGATGCTGTTTTATAATATCAGTACTGATAAATCCTACAAAGGGGTTTCTTGAGAGTAAATCTGCCTCATACTGTTGACTGCCTTTGATGTAGTGTATTTCGTAATTATAGGTAGATAGTCTCAGGCTCCATCTAAATAGTCGGCCTGACGGATTTTTTATAGTTTTAAGCCATTGTAAAGCTTGGTGATCTGTGTATATGGTGAATTTTATACCGGTGAGGTATATTCGGAATTTGACTACACTTTCGACGATGGCGAGGCACTCGAGTTCGGAAACGGTGTAGTTTCTCTCATGTGCTCTAAGGGCGCGGCTAAAATATTGCACAGGATGTATTTGTCCGTCTGGGTGTACCTGTTTGAGTATGCCGGCAATCCCTTGGGTGGATGCGTCGCAATAAAGGCGGCATGGTAAACCGACATGATACAAGTGTAGTACTGGTTTACTGGTTAAACTTTCTTTGAGAGTGGTGAAAGCTTGTTGACAGTCTAGGTCCCAATTCCATTTTACATCTTTTTTAAGTAGTTTATTTAAAGGTGCTCGTAAGCGGGCATAATCTGCTATAAACTTATTATAAACGTTTACTGCTCCTAAAAATGATTGTAGTGTTTTTTGATTGGTAGGTGGTTTTATGGCATTCATGGTATCAAGGTTGCGCGTCTGTGGTGCATAAGTACCTGCGGTAACAGTGTATCCTAAGAAATCTATATTTGTTTTAAAAAATGAACATTTATTATAATTAAGTTTGATGTTTTCGTGTTGACACACTGTTAGAAATTGTTGTAGGTGTTGTAGATGATCCTCTAGGGTGTCTGAAAAAATAATGAAATCGTCGAAGTAATGGGTAACAAAATTTAGTTTATATTTTTGCATGACCTGGTTTATGGCACGATGGTATATCTGTGGCGAATTTTTAAATCCGTAAGGAAGTCTACAAAATTCGTACTGACTATCTAACGTCACGAAAGCTAGTAGATTACGTGAGTTAGGTTCTATTTCCACTTGCCAATATGCGGATGCTATATCTACAGAAGAGTAGTATTTGGCTTTCGATAATTTGTCAAGAATGGTTTCTATTAAGGGAAAAGGATGTACGTCTGGAGCGATGATTTCATTAAGTTTTCTGTAATCAATACAGAAACGTTTCGTTTGGTCACGTTTGGTAACAAGCGTTATGGGACTGGCATAAGGTGAAACTGACGGGGCAATGATTCCATATTGGAGCATTTGTTCTATTTGGGTTTGTATTTCTTGTTGGTCGTGTAGTGGCACTCTATATGGGCGTAATGCTATTATTTTATCTGTGGTGGTATTGATTTTTACCGGTGGTATGTTCAATTTGGGCACATTGTATTTATTAGTAGAGAACACTTGTGAGAATTCATATAGAATTCGGTGGAGTTCGTGTGGACAATGCTCTAACTGAGGTGCCGCATTAGAAGGTATAGAAATCTCAATATCATGGGTAGGAGAAATAGTGGGTGAACATATAATTGGAGTAGAGTCCGCCACGTGTAAACAGGACTGGTGCGAGGGGAAAGTGGTAAACATATCAGTTTCCCTCGGTTGAGTGGGACATAAATCCTGTTTGCACTTGGTGAACTTATAGACATTCGTTGGGAGAGCATCATTATTTTGATAAATTTGGAGATTATTAAAATCTATAATTAATTTAAATATTTTAAGGGCATTAATAGATAAAATACCAAAAGGTAGTGAAGCTTCTACTATAAAAAATTTTAGTTTTTGGGTGAGGTTACCGATTTTAAGTTTTAAAAAAATATATCCAAGGGTATTTACATTGTGTGCTATTGCATTTATAGTTAAACTGTACTGATGGATAAAAATTTTATATGGTAATCTATTTTCTATGGTTCTTAAAATATCTAAGTTAAGTAGGTTTATAGATGCTCCCGTGTCTATTAAAAAGGGCAAGTTTACATTTGGTGACAATTCAGTCCATATTATTAATTGTTCAACGAAAATAAGTTTCAGGTTTTCCTACCGTTGAGCTGCTCGCGGGGCTTGCAGAGTCGTCTTGGCTTGCAGCTTGGACTTGGGGAACATGGCTCGGAGGTTGGACCTTGGGCTGGGTGTGGGTACCACGTTTTGGTACAGTGGTTGTGTGTGGTCGGGCGCTGTAGACTGGGCGTGTTTGGTCCCGTGGGAACCGTTGTTCACACTGGGAGTGCCAGTGCATGGCATTGCAATACTTGCAAGGCGAGGGGGGAGGTGTAACTGGGTACGTTACACGTGATGGCCGCTGGTTGTTGTACCGCGGTGGTGGGTTGTGGTAGGTGGGGTGTGGAGCCTTGTCTACTTGGCGCTGGTTCACTGCACTGGTGGCACACTGAGTTATTCTTGACACTAGGTCGAACCATTCCTTAATGGTGTTTGGCTGCACAGTTGCGACTAATCGCTGGTCTGCGACGGGTAGTCCGTCGGTCAGAGATTCAATTAAAATGTCGGCGGGTAGGTCGAGTTTCATACCCATAATCGTTTTGTTTTGGTAGTAGTTTTCAAGGGACATTTGGGGTGTCAATTTGATTGCCAAAAAGCGTGCAAACGACGCTTCTGTCGTTGCTGGGAATAAGTCTATCAATCTCTGGCGGGCTTCAATATAATATAACCTATCTAACCGTAGGCTTCGGAAATATTGGAGGAGCTTACCTTGTAGGTAGCAGGGTAATTTGCGTAGGCGATCTGTGTAGGTCAGTTCAGTTCGGTCTGCTTGGGCATCGAAGTTGTCGAAAAAGCTTTGGGCTTCAAAAGTACCATCGTATGGACTTACGTCTATCTCCCTAGGAGATCGGGCTACCAGTAACTTACTCAGGGCATCGGCGATCTGTGTCAGCGGGTCTGCGGAGGTATCTTGGGGCGGCGACGTTTCCTCCTCTTCCAATGTCGTCTCTTGTTTGGGGATAGTTTGTTCGGCTGTATCGTTGGACGGGTTGGTTTGCTCCTCCATCTTGCTTCTTGGCTCTTTTCTATCTGGACAGTCTTTTTACCTTCTTCGTTGTGGTCTCCTTCGTTGTGGTTATCCTGTCGACTCTCTGTAATAATATGTTGGGGTTTGGTAAGCCTGTTGTAGAACCTCGTCGACTCTCGCTATAAGTTGTGGCAACCGAGGGTCAAACCTGTAGTAACCGAGAGGGACAGCCAGGGCGTGGAGAGTTTTCCAGTACCTCTCTGCACCTTGTAGGACCTTTAACAGTTCTCACAGGGTACAGGCAGTCGTGGTCGAGGCAGAGTGGAAAAAGCTTGGGAATGTCCACACACACAAAACGAAGCGACACAGTTGTCGAAGGAAAATTCCTTGAATAGATAGAAAGCGAGCCAAAAGCAAGATGGAGATAGTTGATTTCTTACTGTTTTACATGGTCGATGAGTTGGTCCTTGGAGACGATAAGGGGTGACGCTGACCGGAAGACTCACTGGAACTGAACTGGCTGTTGCTACGTGGGGTCCTATTTATACAACTCTTTGGACCAGGAAGGGAACCAGGAAGTATTGCCTTTCTGCACGTGTCCGCCAATCGACACTGGCACCAGTCTGTCGGCTTCCATCTATCTTTAGAAGTTACTTTGTAATTTACTCTTAATCTTGCTTTTAACTCAACTTTTAATCTATTATATAGTTTTATTTATTCATCCTCAGTACATTACATATGGGGATACAAGGACACACGTCAATTATGCGTATAATTAGTTATAGTTTATAATTAGTTCTATATACAACATGACAATCTTGTTATACGTATTATAATATAGGGTTATTGGTTTAAATTATCATATATATATATATGCATTTAAGTTTATTTATATTTTAATGACAACAAAATGTGTGTATAGATATATTTGAATTTAAGTATTCAGAAATGATATTTCTGTACAAATAGCTTTCTATAAGCCGAGAGAGAGGAGATGGAAAAAAATTCCCCCTCTCTCTTTCAAAAGGCAGATTTAATCTAAAAGGCATGGAAGGGCTCTGTGCTGCTGAATGGGGTCTGGAATTGATCTGGCAGGCGAGATGAATTCAAAGCAGCAGTAGAATGCTGTAAGAGCTAACAGAACGTTTGTGATGTAAATAAGGCGTGAATTCAAGTCCTGGGGATTTCCAAGAACATGTTGCGTCTTCTTGGTCAGTAGATGTAGGAGCGGGGGGCTGGCATAGAAAATTTGTGGCACACCACACACATATATATATATATTTAAAGAAAAAAAAAGGGCATCTCTGATCGTGAAAATAAAAGTTACTGATGGCTTGCGACATCTGTCGGGATAAATAACAACTACCCATTGATTTTTAATTATTATATAATTGGGCAATATACCCATTATTGATTATTCAAGAAAAGCTAACCACGTGCGCGCTTCGGGCTTTTAGCCCTCATCGGCCTGGCGTAAGCTGTACCTCAAAGACCTGGTCTTTTAGGCATCCAGAAAAACCATGTAACGGGTATTTAAAGCCAGAAGAGAGTTTTAAAAAAGTATCCCTTTATCCCTTCACTTTTGTACCATTTTTCACTTAAATATTTATAGATAAATAAATATTGCGATCTAATACCTTCTTTCGAAGTATGCTACGCCATTTAAGGAAGAAGCGGCAACGATAATTGCTCTTGCGACAAATGAAGGCAGTAGGGAATCAAGACATAGGTCTTTGTAATAGGGCCATACCATTCAATATCGGAATGCAAGGAAGACTTCTATAGGATAAATTGTAGAAAACGTTAAAATGGATTCTCATTAACAACCAACCATAGATTGACGTCTTTTAAAAATAAAACTGATAAGGATCGATCTTCTGGGGTGAGTAATTTAGATATTCATTATAAAATTATATAGAAAAAACATTACATCGTGATATTTATCACAAATAAAATATGATAATTTTGTCTATTTTAAGACAATTTAAACAACTCGATAACAAATTAGTTTAAAGAATAATTAATATATATATATATATATTATATATTTATGGATTTCAGATAACGGTAATCAACAGATTCCTTTTTTTCTGCAAGGTTAGGGTGGGCTATTGCTAATTAACACACTGTAAGGGTAAATTATCAGGTGAAATTTGCTCCAATTAAAAACTTGTGAGGTAAGATGAAGCAAATAAAAATTAAAAGATATAAGAATATGCAAAATATACTTCCCAAAAGTTACTTTTGGATCGATATTTATTCAAAAGTTGATAGACAACAGTTTAAATGAACAAAGAGAGTGATAGAATCGGTCAAAGTAGCTTCAAAAGAGAAATTTCTGGAAGGAATCCCTCGGCAGGATCTCCAGTGTTCAGCCAATCTATCCCGAGCAGGCAGAGTCTGTCGTAAATCACCCATCGCCACCACCAACAACAACAAATCGAGAGGCGCGTGGCTCAAAGAAAATAGAGATAACTATGAAATTTGTCATTTCAGCCCTCAACAATGATTTATGTTTGAATTTAAGTCGCAAATTTGGTAGGCAAGTCGTTTATTTCTGGAGGGTGGATTAAAGCCGAGGGAAGTTGATAAATTGACGTTGGCAATCTGGTGTAAGGAATGGAACAGCGGCGGTGGTTTATGGCATAATTTGGATTAGAGATGTAGGCCAAGGTATATTGATGACCCACACACCATGAAACCCTTTGATTATTGGTATTATTGATATTTGATTTGAATATTTCAACCTCTCTATAAATATTTCCATTGTGTGGCGGGGTTGAAATTTTTAGATACTTCAAAACTTTTATCTGCTAATAGAACTGTTATAGGAAGTAAGTGAGACGCTTCTTGTGATGAAAATAGGCAACAATTAAGAATTAGTGTGGTTTACTGATATATTTTAATCTATTAAAAACATTCCTATACTCCCCTCATAATGAGATGAGAAAAAATATTGGGAGACCCTTGTTGTGAGAGAAAGATTGGAGGTGAAATTTTCCAGTGGGTTAGCCAGTTTAACCGCTCTACTATTGTATTCGGCTGTTTTGCTTATGTAGCTGACAATTTGAAGGAATTCTTGGTGATAACATTTGAGTTAAATATAGACACATACAATTTTGGGACATACACAAAAGAAATATTTATAAATATCTTTCTCTTATATCGCATTAAAATTTTATTTTTTAATTGAATGAAAAATTAAAGTTAAATAATTCTAATATTTTATTATACATGAAAGTGGACCCAATATATTTTGTAGTTAATAAAAACTATTGTAGCACCTTTCTTTATATCACTTGAATATCGATTTCTTTCTATGAACCATTTATTAAATAAATTGGGCGTTAATTTGTGAAGTTTCAATATCAGTATTAATATATTGTATTTTAAATGTTACTTTAAGTTCCCTCATCCTCAAAGTTAGAAATGTCGCTATTTCTCTTTGAAAATAAATTTCGATTTTTATAAAAGAAACATTCGCGGTATAATTTCAATTTTCGTTTTATTATGCAAATATGTAGGTGTCGTAGTTCACGTCCAAGTCTCCCTCTGTATCACCTCTAATTGTTTGATGAAGAGACATTAAATGTTTTATTTTTTTGCTTATCCCTAGTACACGTAGTACAGGCATGATAATCATGGTGGGTAGAAGTAGGCGACTGCTTTCACTGTAAGTACACCACATGTCGACACATGTGAAAAGCAGTTCGACTTTGTACTTACAAAATGTACCAGAGTCCCGTTTGGTTACTTGCACTCGCTGGTGGGGTTGGACTTTTGCAAGAATCGGGGGCCATTGGAGCATTTTTTTAAACATAAAAAAGTGCCCAATGCGGGAAACGAACCCGGGTCGTAGCGGTCGAAAACCAACGGTTTAGACCATCCTTCTACCGACCGTCGACTTTAAATGTGAAGCAGAGAAGGGAAGGAAGATTTAGGCCTAGAGATAGTGTGTCAGGATGTCTTCCTGAAAAAAAAAAAAAAGAGAATGGCGTCGCAGTTTCACGTCAAGAACAATGAAGGTTTACATTCATCTATCTATATAAATATAAAATTGAATGTAAAATTTTGGGATATTATTAGGTATATCCCCGGGAAGGTTTTTGAAAAATAATTTCTTGAATATCTTGAATATCCTTAGAGTTATTTGCAGATTTGTAGATTTAACTCGCAAGCAGCGGCACCATTGCGACGACGATAACAAGTTTTTTATCTTTAAGTTTTATTATCACTAATTTTATTATCTTAAAGATTATTTATCAAAAGTAAGATTATCTCAGGATGACACGGCAATTTATTTGAGACAAGAATAATGATACAATTCCAAGGCGAAGATACTATTCCTTTAACTTCCAATTACCGAGGGAACCAATTAATATTGATTTTATTCAACTTATCGAGTATTTTTCAAGGGACCGGGAAAAATGTTCACTAGATAAAACGATGATTTTGTAATGTAGAAAATTAGGAAAGACAAAATTCAGGATGACACGGCACACAGGGACTGGGAAAAAATATTCACTTTATCGAGAGATTAAAATATACGAGTTTCAAATTATCAAAATATATCTATTATTTTTTTAAATAAGTTTATAGATAATTGTTTTAACAAATGTTCGTTAGACAAACCTTTACTCGGGTAAAACCCCGGGCGAAGCCGGGTACATCCGCTAGTAAAATATAAAAGAGAAGTTTTCAACAAACAGAGGACTTTTCTCTGATGGCCACCAGCCAGAACCTGATCTCTGCACGGTCGGACTTTTCTTTCTCGGCTCACGGAAACGCATTTAAAACCGAACTTAGTTTTCTCGTCTAACTGCGCAGCCTTCAACTCCATTCCGACTTGGTCTGTTTCACAAGTTTCCGCCGCTAAGATGTACTCCAGCAGCTACAGATAGGACTGCAGCTGGGGAGGAGAAGATGCAATAAGACTCCAGAGATATCGAATCTCATCCAGAACGACACTTTTGGAAAAGAAATAATCGAAATTTGCTTATCCTATAATATATGCCCCTACTTGTATACGTATCACTTGTAAGCTGATAGGCCATGACGAGAGAGTGTTATAAGAGATCCGAGCAACACGACTGTTTCTATATTTAGTTGAACGAAATACGATTTACTTTATTGATTGCCGTTAGGTGTTTCCAAGTTGACATCTGAAGGAATTTGCAAAAGGAGAGGTTTGAAGATAATCTATCCTTGTTAAAACACAACTTTATCTTAGCGGAATTTTCAACCAAGTAATACGCCACATAATTAAAAACATAGTATTTAATTTTGGAAAAAAAAAACAGAAAAATCCATATTTACTACAACAACAAAAAGCTTTATTAAGACCTTTTAGTTTATACAGATTCTCCAAGCAGAAAGGTAGGATACATGGAGGATAAACAGTAATAGTACCTTAATGGTAATATGAAATTTATATGCAGGAAAAATTAATTAAGACAATCAGGCTAATAAATAGATTAATCTGGGTAAATTGGAGGAAAGGAAATTTATTATACATGGATTTACCACGGAGACTCTGCAAATTAAGATGAAAAAGAAAAAATATCCATGATTAAATTTTTAGACAATAAAAAGTATATATATTTTTACGAATATTCAGGTCGTCTAAAGGCCAATCGAAAAATATTGACATATATATTTTTAATCTAATATATATTTTATATAAAATATAAAATTAAAATATTGTATGTGATTTCTTTGAATTTGATTTAATGTAATGTTAATTAGGAATTTTAGCGTTATTGTAATACTGCGAATTTCAGAAAAAGATAAGCAAATTTTGACGTGTTAACGGGATGTTGGAACCTGAGGCATAATTATGATATCAAGAATGAACGTATTTAGTAGTCCATAAAATCAGAAAACAAGAAATGCCTGAACTCTAAAAATGTTAAAAATACATATATTATCAGCTCAACTGCAATGAGAATGAAAATATATGGATAATATATATCCAAAAAAGTACAAATTCCTCATCTGTACAAACTTGAAATCAATATTTTGCCCCCAATATTGCTAACGGTGTATGACAGTGTTCCCACAGAGAATGCTGAGGTCAAACAAAGAGATAGGAGTTAGGGTCCACCACGTTCTGTCGGCCATTTATTTGGACACAAACTTCTCTCTTGATTGCTCCAATCATTTAGAGAAATTCCCAGAGATCGGGCTGATGGAGTAGTTTTCTTGTTGCTGCCTCTCGTTTAGTTGGAAAGCCTCGGTCAAATAACATTAAATCATTTTCAACGAATATATACAACACTATATATTTTATAAAACTATTTTAGAGGCGTAATATTCTTTTTAATAAAACAATTTCTACTGTCCTTACTGCGATGGAAAAATTAAAGGGAGGGCCTGGCTCATCAGTGGTGAACCCTCCCAGCGGTTTCGCCAGTTTAATCTACCATACCGCTGTTATATTGCATTTTTGGTATCAATTATTCCGCCTTCTACAAGCTTTCAGGTTAATATTGCATTTTTGGAACTTCCTTTTATAGGTGACTGTTGTAAGACTCTTGGAATGGGTATTTTAGAAGAACTATGCTTCGAGCAATCGCTCTTCCGCAAATATCAAATTGTGTCTTTTATTAGAACAATAATGTTACGATGTACTAGAGCGCCATCTGTTATCAAATTATAAAACTATTTTAGAGGCGTAATATTCTTTTTAAAATAAAACAATTTCCATCGCAGTAAGGACAGTAGAAATTGTTTCTCTGTTGTCCTGTCTAATTATGTGCCTTAAAAAGCTTACCTGAAAGCTTGTAGAAGGCGGATTAATAGTCCCCAAAAATGCAATAGTAGAAGGCGGAATAAATTGTCTCCAAAAATGCAATATAACAGCGGTATGGTAGATTAAACTGGCGAAACCGCTGGGAGGGTTCACCACTGATGAGCCAGGCCCTCCCTTTAATTTTTCCATCGCAGTAAGGACAGTAGAAATTGTTTTATTTTAAAAAGAATATTACGCCTCTAAAATAGTTTTATAATTTGATAACAGATGGCGCTCTAGTACACCGTACTATATATTTTATAAATCTATATTTATTTATTATAGAAACAAATTTAAATTTGAAAAAAGACCCAATATATTTCCGTTTCGTTAAAGTATATTTTTTACGATTAATTTTTTTTCAAATTTGAAAGTCCTTTAAAAAGGTATATATATAAAGTGATGTTCATTATGGATAAGGTTGGAATTCTGCCAATTGAGTATTTATCAAATATATAATCAATGAATAAATCTGATCATAAAAATAAATCAATCTACCGCTTAATTGAATTGGTCTCACTGCTTTTTCATGCATCTGCAGATTATTATTATATAAAATTTTGGCTCTTACTTCTGTATAACAAGTTAATTCAATCATGAAGATAGAGGCTGTAAAGCTTTTATATTGATATCGTGTTTATTTATAAATAAGAGAAATGAGTATTCTGTTAAAATAAATGTGTTTCAACAACCCTGGCAGTGCAGAAGAAAGGAATGTGTATAGCCCTAATGTTTACATTTTGTTTGTTTTGATATTCTTTAATTAATATGTTTGTAATTTTGGTAAAGATAACAAAATATCATCTTAATTCGTAGTATGTTAAATAAACTACAAAATAACATATTCGAAAGACTACCTCTATTAATATTAGTTATAAATGATACCCATTGTATTATTAATAGTTTTTAAGTCATTAAATTTAGTTTAAATATATTGTTTAGATAGTTGTAGAGTTAATTAAGGTAAATATTCTTGATTTTTGTTAAGTGTAGAATTAATTAATTGTGTTTAATGAATTAATATGATATATATACAGTTAAACTGGCCTTTAGCGCCCCCTCTTGGGAATAACCAAAATAAGGTGCTATAGAGAGGCCACTTTTAATGTAAAATGTTTACATTTTAATGTTTAAAATCGGGCGCTATAGAGAGGAAGGCGCTATTTAGAGGGGGCGCTATAGACAGGTTTAACTGTATATATAATTGTAGATGAACCAGTGACAAGAGACAATTTTTTATTATTGTTCTCTGGAGAATAGTTCCATTTAAATAAACAATTAAGCATAAAATAATTCCCTTATTGTTTTATAGATGGCGCTCGAAAATTTTATAATTATTTAACGAAAGCCAACTTACCTCAGTGTAAAGTATTTTAACCAGCGCTATATTAGGTTGAATGGTTATATAACTCCATATACAACTTTCACAATCAGTAAATAGGAAAAAAACTTCGATTTATCTTTTTCTCCTCCACTACATGATGGTGATTGATCATCGTGAGGATGTCGTTGTAAGCCGGCAACGAGAGAAGAGAATCTGTATAAGAGTGTTAATAAAATATTCATATGTATTTGTAATTTATCATTATTCTTTCAAAATACTTATTTTCTTTGCGCAAGCTTAATGCTTCACGCTAATCCATTATGTATTTTAAACACAATGTCATATCAAATATCATCATAATCTCAGTTCTCTCTATCGCTGAAATTTGACACGGATTTTTAACGTTATTTAAAAAACTCTATTTTTACAAGTCTTATATACTGAAATGATAAAAATAAATTGGGAGGGTATAGGTCATCAGTGGTGAAAAATAAGTTTAAAGGAAGAAGACAAGATTTCCAAAACAAGAGAATGTACTAGTATGCTTTATACTTTAAAAACGTAGTATATAAATAGATATAACTGGGAATCCAGGAGGAATTTAGCTTTGTTATGGGGCGCGGAGATCTTTGAGAAGCACGCGAAGCATCTTTGTTGAATTATATTCCAATAAACGCCCATAATTAATTATATCGCTAGAAACTATATTCCAATAGAATTTGCTATCATATAGATATTGTCACATTAGTGATAACAAGGAGTCGTTCAATTATATAAGTTATACAGAGGTTTAAGTTTCAATATGACTTGTTATACAGAGAATACTATAATTGTAGGTTATATTTTGATCAATTCAACTTTAAAACACCACCAACTTTTTGTTAAAAAAGAACAAACTTGAAAAGATATGTTGATTAAGAGTTTTCAACTTGAATTAATATTAATGGCCGAAGTATCTTTAATTTCAAGAACTATTGAATGCCGGCCAGACAGCCTTTATCTTCATGATTGAATTAACTTGTTAAACAGAAGTAAGAGACAAAATTTTCTACAATAATAATAATCAGCAGATGCACGAAAAAGCAGTGAGGACAATTCAATTAAGAGATAGATTGATTTATTTTTAAAAATAAAGAAGGCATATCCTGACCACGAGCACATGTGATTTTTAGATGGCAGAGCGCCATCTAGTGGAGCAAAAATAAACTAAACGTTTATTTAACTTGCTCCGTAATATTTGGCTAACCCAATTTCTTGATAAATCTAGAAAAGCCATCCACGAACGCGTTTATAGAAATATATTTATTAAAATAAGGGCATATTTTGGATCAATAAATTTATTAAAATTAAATATTTCGACGAGGCTGTTCGCCAATCTTCTTCTAGGAAAAATTCAAAAATCTTGTAGCCTTATTATCCGCGTGATGCGCACACGAGAAGTGTTGTTTGATTTATTTTTGTGTTGTGTTGTGTGTGTGTGTGTGATCTGATTTATTCATTATTTATATATATGATAAATATTTCAATTGGCATAATTCTTACCTTATCCATAATAAACATCACCAATCGATATATAGGTGTAATAAACAATCATTTAAATACAATGTATGCTTATTATTATTTATATTATATAGAGATATATTTATTAAAATTCAATATTTCGATGAGGCTGTTCGCCAATCTTCTAGGAAAAATTCAAACTCCTTGTAAGCTTATTATCCGCGTGATGCGCGTACGAGAAGTGTTGTTTTATATAACATATGTTGGTGTGACCAAACCATTTAAATTGAATTATTGTATCTTCAGAAATAAAATGCTTCTCGTGCGCGCATCACGCGGATAATAAGCTTACAAGGGGTTTGCATTTTTCCAAGAAGAAGATAGGCGAACAGCCTCGTCGAATTATTGAATTTTAATAAATATATTGATCTAAAATATGTCCATTATTTTAAATATCATAAATGGGTTGCTCCATATTTAACAGATATATTTATATATATTTAAATATATATAAAGATTAATCTATCTCTACAAAAAATATCTAATTATAGAAATTGCATGTCTAAAAGGTAAATCATCAAACTGATTCAATCTCCATATAATTATAAATAAATAGGAAAAATGAACAGACTTTAGAATATACGCTGAAAAAAAAAGAAATTTATATTTATTTTTGTGGTATGAATAATATTTTATATGGTAGGAAGATATATATGGTTAAAAATCTCTCATATATAAATTTCTACATGTGTATTTTCCATCTTTTTCTGGTAGGCTAAGCTATATTACACAGAGGCGCAGGAAAGAGAGTGAAATAGAGGTCGCAAAAAAAGTAAAAATTCCAAAATGAAATCCAATTCCACCATGTTGTCGTGAAAGGGAGGCGCTTAAAAAACTCCAGTCTTTATTAATGTCTGCGGAGCTTTGTAAAAAAATACATAATGCAGGCAAGCAGTAGCATTTTATATATTTTATATATCTAGGGGAAAATATTAAAATTTCCTCTTTAGTTTGGTGGGTTTATGTAGAATACAACATTGATAAATGATGGCTTAATTGAATATGGTTTTAAAATATTGAAATCTGTCTCCTTTTAAATATTCTAATAGCTCTGGAGGAAATTTTACAGTAGTAGAATCTGTCGTTGTTAGATATTTGTTACGTACTATCCTATTTACATATGGCTTCCATCATATTTACATATGGGTTCTATAATATTTACATATGGGTTAAATCATATGCAACTGGCTCCTATGTGTGTGTGTACTAGAGATGTCAGCTCCTTTCATATATTAGAGTTGATCTTATCACAACGTTGATATTAATATTTGAATATTGCTGTATATAGTTATAATCTGTGCATACATAAATATAGATGGAAATTTTGCCGGGAGGAAATTGATCTAAAGAGACAAAGGTCGCCTCTCCCGTCAAAATAGACGTCTAAAAGACGTGGCTTTGTCACCGACCTGAGGCCGCTAGTTGCGGCGACGGTTAATAGATGGCGTCTGGTTTAAGACGTCTATTTTGACGGGAGAGGCGACCCTTGTCTCTTTAGATACATAAATATATTTTTTGTTTTGAAAATAGAGCAATCCATAAATAAATCTTTAAATAAAAAGGCATATATTGGATCAAAATATCATTTATTTTAACAATATTTCAGTTGGCTGAACGTCAACCTTTATCAAGGTGTTATAACATTTTAAAGTATGTCAACAACAAACTATTTTCAAACTTAATTGTATTGACGTTATGTGGCGCTGAGTTTGTTGTTGACATACTTTAAAATGTTATAATACCTTGATCAAGGTTGGCGTTAAGCCAACTGAAATATTAGTAAAATAAATTATATTTTGATCCAATTTATGCCTTTTTATTTGAAGATTTATTTATGGCAATACAGAATGTAAACAATTGAGATATAATAAATATATAATTGTTCTAGCACGGTGCAAATGTATGTATGTAAGTATGTTAATGACTATATAAAGGCTGTAACTATATTAAATATATATGTAGAACAAAAAAAAGGGTAAAATAGAAACTGTATAAAGTTACGACAAATATCAACATATTGTTACATCAATTTTGATGCGCCTTACATTTATTCGAAATATTCTATGATATTCAATATTTATTTAAAACAGAATATCTATATTATCATCATTCATCTTTATAGTTTCATTCCTTTTGTAATATTTTATTGTACATATATCTTTATTGCTTATTGGAGCGAGAGAGGACCTAGAGGAAGACTGCGGATCACGACCTACGAGGAAGACCACGAATAAATAAACACAATAACGTTGAAAAATAATTTATTTTTATTTACTTTTATTTATTTACTTCTACTTTTATTTATTTGATTTGAATATGGAAACCCGCTCGGTGTATAACACCAAGAAGGAAGAAACCAAGGTCGACGACCCTGCAAAGCTGCAACTTGGTGCAGCAATATAGAGCTATTAAATATCAATATTGATTATTATAATATGGAAATGGATTGCAAGAGACTGTCAAAAAATCCGTTAAAAAAGCTTAAAATATTGATTTTCAGAATATTGGCGAACAATTTAAATAACTAGCTATATATTTTTTAAATAAAAATGAAAATATATTTTATGATTATTAAATTGACTTAAAAATAGAGATACACTTTTCAAATTATTATTCAAAACATGATAATGAAATTAAATATAACAGAATAAATTAATATATTTTAAATTTTATTTTTTGTTGTATTAAAATCCAATTTAATCAAAAATTAGGGCGGAAATACGAATTATTTAGCTTTTAAAAATCATAATTCAGCTGTATATAATAAGGGTGAATAAAAGTAAACCCGAAATATTAAGGTGCATATAAAAGAGATATTGCTTAATTTTGTATTGTTTATTAAATAATAAAAATCTGTATATAATATATACTATATAGAAGGTGAATAGGTACTGGCTTCTTTTAAAAATACATAGCTTAAATAAGATATGTCAATTAGACCATTGGTAAATGTGATAGTGGTCCAAATCCCAAGTACACGTGGTAAAGGCCATGGTAATCATGGTGAATAGTTAGCGCCTGCTTTTACTTTAAGTGCACCATATATCTATATATGTAAAAAGTAATTAGACTTTTTCACTTACTAGTGTGCCAGAACCTTATTTAGTTACTTGCACTGATTGATGGGGTTTAGACTTCTGCAAGAATCGGGTGCCATTGAAGACATTTTTCTTAAGGAAAAAGGACCCGTTGTGTGATTCGTTACATTAAGGATCGTGGCTGTCGAAAATCGATGGTTTATACCACTTGTACCAAGTAAGTGTGCAAATATATGGAATAATCTTCGGTAGTCAATAGATAAACCAACATATTTTTATTGACACTCTTTGTGAATTGTTACAAATTTTAATGAGGAATTAAACGAAGATAAATGATATTAGTAAATTAAATTTAATTGCCATCTATCGTTAAAATTTTACACAAATTAATTTACTGGCAATATCATCAAATATTATCTCTACAAATATTATCATCGCAGCAAAGTCTGTAGAGATAATAAATGATATTAACAAAAAGCTATAGCGCACCATCGTATAAAATGGAAGGATTTAAAAGCACGAATGTTTCTTTTATACATAATACAAACTTCTACTGTCCTTACTGCGATGAAAAAAATATTGAAACGATGCAGCAGAGAAGTAGCAGGGAAGAAGTTGGAACGCCAAGAGAAGAAGGGCCCCTTCTCGGAAGTGTTGATTGACGAAATTCCAGGGGAGGGGGTGGCAGACACTCGGGGCAGTCCAGCTGGCGTCGCCGTGGAGAAGGGATCAGCCGAGCCCAGCTGGTGTCGCCGTGAAGGAAGCCGGCCGGCTGCCGGGGATTGGTGTATGCCGAGAAGACTGTCTGGCAGAGATAGCAGTCTGGGGGAAGAAGTCTGTCTGGTGACAACGGGATATGGACTGACCGGGAAGACGGTAGCGGAGAAGGATCCCTCTAGTGGCGGACATTGAAGGCAAGTTAATCTTCTACTGTATAGTTACTTATCTACTCTTTTAAGCTCTTGTAATAAATATACCGCACTAAGCTGTATCCAAAACGAACCCACATTGTTCTCTTAGAAACCTTGAACGCAAACATTGACGGCTGAGAAGCGTCGTAACATTTGGTGTCAGAAGTGGGGTACAGCTTAGTCAATTTTAATTGAAGATTTTATTTTGCGCTAATTCAAAAAGGAAAATGGAAAAACTAACCGACCCCGAAATCGAAAAATTCACAAAATTGCTCCGTCTGTTAAGCCAGAAAGTAGATGAGCTCGGAGAAAACTTGGATACTCGATTGAGCCGACTCGAGCATATTCGGAATGTCAAACGTTCTGCCACACCCATGTCTTGCGAAGTTCAGTTCAATGTACTACCGCCAGAAAATCCGGATGGCTTTTCAAAATCAATCACAGCAACCATTAGCCCACGTATTCAATGTCTGAGGGGACAAAAGACGATCCCAGGTGATGAAGATCCCGACAAGATCATCACGTCAGGAGACGTTGTAAGTGAACTGCCAGAATCTACGCTAGAAGATTCTCCCGTGATCCAGAAGTCCGAAGAGTGTCGACAGCAGGAAATGATCCAGACTGGTTGTGTAGCGGAGGAGGGTGAGCTGATCGCCTCCGACAACGGCTGTGGCACGAGTGTTTTGTATAAAATCAAGCGGACGGAAGGAGAATGCCCTCAAGGTGATATACAGAGCGAAAATTCAACCCTTGGGATTCTTTCTGAAATACTCCATGAGAACAGCAACGATCTTGGTGAGCTGCACTGCGACAGCGTGGCTGACTTCAGCGACAGTGTCAGGCTGTCAGGGACTACAGCGGCGATCCAACTGGACGGGACGGAGCTGGATGCTCCGTGGAAGTGCGACAAGGCTAAATGGTCGAAGCACCCTGAAGTTGGAGCCCGCAACCCGACTGAACGGGATAGAGCATTGGACGCTCTGTGGAAGTCCGACGACAATGTCTGTGACGCGGAAGTCGCGCGCAATGTGTCAGCGCCGTCGTCTGCAATGCAAGCTGAAAAGATGTGCCAAGAATGTGCACCATTCATCTTCGTTCCTTCGCCCGACAAGGTACAGATCAAGCAGCCACCGCCTAGGAAAAGTTCTCCCGATCTTGAGACTGCCACGGGATCCGACACCTCCAGAAGGTTTAAGAAATTCACAGCCCTGTGCGTGGTCGGCACTAAGAAGCCCAGGTTTGAAGGGTTTGGAAAGAGAGAGCCTCTAGAGAAAGAGAATGTGAAACCTAAAGAAGAAAAGGGAGGCCACGAAATGGACAGCGTGGATCAGGTGGACGAATCCACTGTAAAGATCGGCGATCTACAGCCCCGTCGTGGAAGGAAGCGGCGAAAGCGCAACACAAGCGATCACAACCCTTTGTACACTGTGGCTACAGAGTGTTCTCAAGGAGAATTCAAAATATCAGATGGGAGCATCGTAGGCAGTGAAATATGGCCGCCATCTTGTGGAGAACCACCGCCCTGTGCTAGACAGCGAGACCAATCAATGGCGTCGGCACTGGTTGAGAGTGGAAAGAAAGCCCGAGTTGAGATGTGGTTCTGCAAACAAGGGTTGGTGTTAACCCTGCCGTTACGCTTCCGGGAGGCTGACGACCCTCATGTGGCCAGAGACGTCAGGGAGATCAAAGGGCCGCCGATCAGCCCCTCTGGTGAAATCAGCCTTTTCGGGACGAAAAGGATTGAGAAGGGGGCAGTGAAACGATGCAGCAGAGAAGTAGCAGGGAAGAAGTTGGAACGCCAAGAGAAGAAGGGCCCCTTCTCGGAAGTGTTGATTGACGAAATTCCAGGGGAGGGGGTGGCAGACACTCGGGGCAGTCCAGCTGGCGTCGCCGTGGAGAAGGGATCAGCCGAGCCCAGCTGGTGTCGCCGTGAAGGAAGCCGGCCGGCTGCCGGGGATTGGTGTATGCCGAGAAGACTGTCTGGCAGAGATAGCAGTCTGGGGGAAGAAGTCTGTCTGGTGACAACGGGATATGGACTGACCGGGAAGACGGTAGCGGAGAAGGATCCCTCTAGTGGCGGACATTGAAGGCAAGTTAATCTTCTACTGTATAGTTACTTATCTACTCTTTTAAGCTCTTGTAATAAATATACCGCACTAAGCTGTATCCAAAACGAACCCACATTGTTCTCTTAGAAACCTTGAACGCAAACATTGACGGCTGAGAAGCGTCGTAACATTTGGTGTCAGAAGTGGGGTACAGCTTAGTCAATTTTAATTGAAGATTTTATTTTGCGCTAATTCAAAAAGGAAAATGGAAAAACTAACCGACCCCGAAATCGAAAAATTCACAAAATTGCTCCGTCTGTTAAGCCAGAAAGTAGATGAGCTCGGAGAAAACTTGGATACTCGATTGAGCCGACTCGAGCATATTCGGAATGTCAAACGTTCTGCCACACCCATGTCTTGCGAAGTTCAGTTCAATGTACTACCGCCAGAAAATCCGGATGGCTTTTCAAAATCAATCACAGCAACCATTAGCCCACGTATTCAATGTCTGAGGGGACAAAAGACGATCCCAGGTGATGAAGATCCCGACAAGATCATCACGTCAGGAGACGTTGTAAGTGAACTGCCAGAATCTACGCTAGAAGATTCTCCCGTGATCCAGAAGTCCGAAGAGTGTCGACAGCAGGAAATGATCCAGACTGGTTGTGTAGCGGAGGAGGGTGAGCTGATCGCCTCCGACAACGGCTGTGGCACGAGTGTTTTGTATAAAATCAAGCGGACGGAAGGAGAATGCCCTCAAGGTGATATACAGAGCGAAAATTCAACCCTTGGGATTCTTTCTGAAATACTCCATGAGAACAGCAACGATCTTGGTGAGCTGCACTGCGACAGCGTGGCTGACTTCAGCGACAGTGTCAGGCTGTCAGGGACTACAGCGGCGATCCAACTGGACGGGACGGAGCTGGATGCTCCGTGGAAGTGCGACAAGGCTAAATGGTCGAAGCACCCTGAAGTTGGAGCCCGCAACCCGACTGAACGGGATAGAGCATTGGACGCTCTGTGGAAGTCCGACGACAATGTCTGTGACGCGGAAGTCGCGCGCAATGTGTCAGCGCCGTCGTCTGCAATGCAAGCTGAAAAGATGTGCCAAGAATGTGCACCATTCATCTTCGTTCCTTCGCCCGACAAGGTACAGATCAAGCAGCCACCGCCTAGGAAAAGTTCTACCGATCTTGAGACTGCCACGGGATCCGACACCTCCAGAAGGTTTAAGAAATTCACAGCCCTGTGCGTGGTCGGCACTAAGAAGCCCAGGTTTGAAGGGTTTGGAAAGAGAGAGCCTCTAGAGAAAGAGAATGTGAAACCTAAAGAAGAAAAGGGAGGCCACGAAATGGACAGCGTGGATCAGGTGGACGAATCCACTGTAAAGATCGGCGATCTACAGCCCCGTCGTGGAAGGAAGCGGCGAAAGCGCAACACAAGCGATCACAACCCTTTGTACACTGTGGCTACAGAGTGTTCTCAAGGAGAATTCAAAATATCAGATGGGAGCATCGTAGGCAGTGAAATATGGCCGCCATCTTGTGGAGAACCACCGCCCTGTGCTAGACAGCGAGACCAATCAATGGCGTCGGCACTGGTTGAGAGTGGAAAGAAAGCCCGAGTTGAGATGTGGTTCTGCAAACAAGGGTTGGTGTTAACCCTGCCGTTACGCTTCCGGGAGGCTGACGACCCTCATGTGGCCAGAGACGTCAGGGAGATCAAAGGGCCGCCGATCAGCCCCTCTGGTGAAATCAGCCTTTTCGGGACGAAAAGGATTGAGAAGGGGGCAGTGAAACGATGCAGCAGAGAAGTAGCAGGGAAGAAGTTGGAACGCCAAGAGAAGAAGGGCCCCTTCTCGGAAGTGTTGATTGACGAAATTCCAGGGGAGGGGGTGGCAGACACTCGGGGCAGTCCAGCTGGCGTCGCCGTGGAGAAGGGATCAGCCGAGCCCAGCTGGTGTCGCCGTGAAGGAAGCCGGCCGGCTGCCGGGGATTGGTGTATGCCGAGAAGACTGTCTGGCAGAGATAGCAGTCTGGGGGAAGAAGTCTGTCTGGTGACAACGGGATATGGACTGACCGGGAAGACGGTAGCGGAGAAGGATCCCTCTAGTGGCGGACATTGAAGGCAAGTTAATCTTCTACTGTATAGTTACTTATCTACTCTTTTAAGCTCTTGTAATAAATATACCGCACTAAGCTGTATCCAAAACGAACCCACATTGTTCTCTTAGAAACCTTGAACGCAAACATTGACGGCTGAGAAGCGTCGTAACAATATATTGGGAGGTCTTGGCTCATCATGTAATTCTACTGTCCTATAAGCTTATGTCCATAGTTTTCTTGAAAACCATTTCTGAGATTCCACCCTTCAATGCTGCGTATATAAGCAGAATCGTCCAATACAGTTTTAGAGCTCTGAGAAGCGGTCTGGTGGATTAAATTGGCGAAACCAAGGGTTTACCACTGATGAGACAAGCCCTCCCAATATATATTTTCATCGCAGTAAGGACAGTAGAAGTTTGTATTGTGTATTAAAGAAACATTCGTGCTTTTAAATCCTTTCATTTATATATAGATGATATTAGTTACAATTGGGTGATTAAATATTTAAAAAGCTGTTCTCAGGAAGGGAGGCTCTTCCATCTTGAGAGAGTCCTCCTCCAGACAAAGACAGGATCTCTCAGTTCAATGTTGAGATGATACTTATAGATATACGCCTTGGTAGAAACCAGGATGGCCAGAGCGTCGTCAAACAGGCCTCGCCAGAGTAGAGTGTGTGTATACATATCCTAAATATACTGTGTGAATATTACAATGTTTCCAGAATTAATATTTCTCTAAAATTGAATTTTCTCATAGAGATATAATTTCTCAGCAGGTTGTTAAATCTTGTGTTAATCTGGCTGTAATGTTCAACAACACACCCGCTCAATTAATTTAAGATTTATAGCCATTCACGACGGCACAAATTAATTCTGAACGCATTCTCCACTTAATAAATATTGTTGCCGCGTGATTATAGCCTATAGAAATACAGGATATAACACGATGTTATTTTCACACTTCGAAACTAAATTAAATGACACTAATGAAATATATTTAAACAAGAGATCTGATATCTATAATAGATGATTCATTCTGACAGGGTCTGTAATAAATTAAAATGAAAGGAATATTACACGATTGAAACTGCGAAGCAATCTTCGATCACAATAATCTTAAAAGAATGAATTATTGTCCAACAATGGTATATATTCTTGATGACATAGACTACTACTGATTGTTAAATTGTTTCATTTAAATAACGGTAAAATAACTTCCGATCATGTCAAACTTCAAAACAATGGATTATTGTACAACAATGTCAGTTATTCTTGATAACATGGAATGCTGATTGTTAAATGGATTCACTATAGATAACAGTAAAATAACTTGCGGTCACATCAAAATCAAAACAATGGATTATTGTATAACAATGGCATCTATTCTTGATGACATGGACTAATACCGATTGTTAAATAGAATTACTATGAATAAAACGGTAAAATAACTCTCGATAATTACAAAATCAAAACAATGTATTATTGTATAACAATGACAGCTATCTTGATGACAAGGAAACCTGATTGTTTAATGGATTCACTATATATAACGGTCAAGTAATATCTGATTCCATTAAGGCCAAAACAATGAAAAATCTCCAACAATGCTAGGCCATTGTCAGAAAATAATCTACTATTTTGGATTTGAGAGAATCATAAATTATACTTATCTACAGTGAATATTATATATATGTAATACCACAAGCAATAGCAGTCATGGGCATCGTGGCTTCAAACGGATGAATTGGGATCAGAGCAAAAATATTTCTGAAATTTCCATAAACGAAGCCTCTCCTTCCAGAGTTTAGTTAAACACAAACAATAAACCTTCGAGTTCAGACTGTATAAGCAGACTACAGCAGTAGTAATAATCTGGTAGATTATAATGGCGAAATCTCTGGAAAGGTCATCACCACTTATGAACCAAGCCTTCTCTAATATTTTGCTCTTCAGCTCACTGATAATCTTTTTTTTTTATCTTCACTAAATAATATTAGGGTATCAAGTCTGTAGAGTTTGCGGTTTTTAATGGTGTCTGCTATGAGGATGAGTATAGCTCATCAATAGAAGAGCCAATACAGTCAATAGTTCACTGATACCTCTAGTAATCATTGGGTTTCCGACCTACCTTGAAGGCTGTCAGCACGGGGTCGTCCGACGTGAGCGAGATCCAGGCGGGCGAGGCCAGCGCGCGGTAGGTGTGGATGCGACGGAGGGAGAAGCGCAGCGAGTCGGCCTGGATGGCGTCGGTGCAGCGGGTGCAGGCGCAGGACAGCGTGTGGGGAGGCGGGATGGCCGCCCCGCGGGACAGCAGCAGCTGCAGAATCTCGAACTGCTGGCAGTGGGCCGCCAGGATCACCGGAGAGATATCGGACGAGAACTCCTCGCCGTCCCAGCCGCTGCCCAGCGTCTCCGGCCGGATGCTGTGGTGGTCCAGGAACATCTCCACGATCTTGTAGACGCCCTCGCGGATGGCGTACAGCAGGGCGTCACCGATCTTCACTTCGTCCTGCACACCACGTCGCCCATCTCTGAAATCTTTCATGTCAAGTTATTGTACAACACAATTAGGACACTACATACGACTTCACAACTTTAAAGTAGAGTGGAATAAGCAAGCACATTCTTTTCAGAGAAATAAAGTTGCTAAATTCTTAAATTGATTTACAAGTGTATGTCATCAGTGCTTCTCTACCTATAATTGGATTATCCACGCCACATTCCAATCATTTATCTCCACTATGTAACCGCTGTAGAATGAAAGCAGGGAAGTATATCCACACACAACAATGGAATAATAAACTAGTAGCGCCATCTTTTCACAACCGTACTAACTTATTTATACTCCCAATATTTATACTATGTATATGCATGTCATAATATATGCTCTTCCAGGATTAATAAAACAAATCTACAGTCGACCAGAGAGAGAGAGAGAGAGAACGCAGCTAAGGCCGGTCACTTGATATAGCAGTCACATTTCAAGGGGGCGACCGCAGGGCCTTTTCTTGGAACCTCAGTTCTATGTTTACTCAGTCGGGGGGGTGGTGGACACACAAGACGGCATTTCCGCGGTGGCAGCCGCTAGCGCTCCCTCTCTCCCTCGGTTTGCTGGGTTCCATCTTCCAAACTTGTTGTTTCCTTATTTCTCGCTCACCACATTTACCACTATATTGCCACATTGAAGTCGACAGGATAAGACCTGGCCGGGAAGCAAATCCCTCATATACCGGAGTATGAAGAAACAAGAAGCCAAGCCACGATGATCGGCCAAACCCAACTCAACTGTAACCACTCCTCTTCGAGCCCTTAACCCCTTCTTCGCCAACCTTTGAACCGTGATCCCGAAGAAGTATTCACCTACGACGGAGATGGAGCTGCCACACACTTCTTCCAGCACTAGATCTACCCAAGAACGACCACCGTGCCAGGGCAGGACACTTTCCTCCATCATGGACAAGACTCCGCCATATCCCTGCCGCTACTGTGATGTACAACACTGGTACGCTCAGTGTCACAGACAGAACTCTCCCGAATCTCAATGAACTTACCTGCTCTCTAAACCAGCATAACCTGTAAGTAAAATTGTTTTACCCCTTCCATTCATTCTTTAAATAAGTCATTCCTTGTAAATTGTCCCAATATTTACATAATTAGCTCCATTTATTCTCTCCATGCCTATTAACAATGATTTTAAGCTCCATACTATTTATCTAGATATTTGTAACTCATTTAATTAGTTACCTTACCAGTAGAATTTAACAATCGCTATTTTAATTAAATAATTTCCATTTTTAACGTAACTCTTAAAAAAAAAAACTCTTAAAAAAAAAAATTGGAATTCTACCTATTAATGCTTTACGATTTTTACTATTAACAATAGATTTTTCATAATCAAATTATTTATAAAAATATGCCTCCAGCACCTAAACTTTTGTATAGACCTCTCCTACTTGTAAGCACGGCTCACGAAAAATAATTTCTTTCCCTAATCGATTCAAAATTCACCCTGTAATTCAGGCGTCGAAGAATTCCAACCACCACGTGAGCCTTGCTTACAACCAACCCTTGGTGACTCTTATCTATCTTCCCCTTAATGCCCCTCTCATTCTTACAACTTTGTTAACTTTATACCAGCTCAGGACCTTTATAGAGAATTATTGATTAATCAATTATCGAACTTCTATATTGTCATTTCAAAATCCTAACCTTCGCCCTTCATTTATGATAATTTATTTCGTAGTTCATCTCTAGCCTATCCACCGACCCACACCATCTAGCCAATGGTGTGTTCGTCACAGGGTGCAGATTGACTAACTGCTAGATATTTATCAACCCCTTTTTGTTCGCACTTGAACAATCTGCATCGAGCGACACAGTTCGCTTCTTCTTCTCGCGCCACACGTTCGCCACACGGACCCTGTCTTCAAATCTATGTTTGTCCATTGTCCAAACCAGCACGATATAGCCTACCTCCGATATTTCCCACGGAGGTACGTTAAACATCGTCGCTGATTCTGTCCGGTCCGTCATCATTTCGCGCAGACATGGGTCTTACTTTCAACCCACCGCGAAATCATCGCCTTGCACAAGCTCCCACGACGGTTCAAACACCTCGTGTCCGAGCAGCTTGTCACTTGTAACGGACAACGCAGTCCTCGTCCCAATTTTTGGCACTGTGCGCGCATACTTTCCGCAAATTAAATATAAGTCCGTTCGACTTCCTCACCTACACACGGGACTTTTCCCCTCGGACTCGCTACACAAGTAACTGCATAGATAAGTTAGATTGGCCCAAAGCAAGTTTCCCCTCGCTCTGTTCGCCGAGGTTCTAACATTGTATGTAGTTTTATATTTACCTCAGTCCTGAGCTCACACAATTGTCAACCTCAATCTCATTTCTCGTACTCTACACTTATAGCATAGAAAGCCCATGACAAGTTTCCCCTTGCCATGTCCGCCTGAAAAATATCTTAAAGTGTAGAGTTCCCCAGTCTTAATGATCTTCAGAATTTCACCATATGTATGTGACTCTTCTTCTCGTTGTTCACACTCCTCCATATCACTTCCTTTATAGTACATTAGATTTTGTTGTATATAAGCTTTTATAACCTTGATATTTTCAAAGATTTCCTTAAATGTCAAACTCCCCGGTGTTGTAAAACTGCTTGTAAATAATATTTACTTGTGTACTATACAATATTTTATTTACATAAAACTATGTCACCATTACCTTAACTAATTTTAACTGTAAAATTATTTTCTCTATTCCTGGCTTCTCCAGCTTTAAATATACTTAAACCATGTTCAGCCTTCTTCAACGGGGGCCATATGTCATAATATATGCTCTTCCAGGATTAATAAAACAAATCTACAGTCGACCAGAGAGAGAGAGAGAACGCAGCTAAGGCCGGTCACTTGATATAGCAGTCACATTCCAAGGGGGCGACCGCAGGGCCTTTTCTTGGAACCTCAGTTCTATGTTTACTCAGTCGGGGGGGTGGTGGACACACAAGACGGCATTTCCGCGGTGGCAGCCGCTAGCGCTCCCTCTCTCCCTCGGTTTGCTGGGTTCCATCTTCCAAACTTGTTGTTTCCTTATTTCTCGCTCACCACATTTACCACTATATTGCCACATGCATTTATACTGTCTCTATTTAAATCTTATGTCCGTAGTTCATTTTAAATCCTTTCCCAATTGTTCATCTTCAGTATCATATTAAAAAAAAAAAAAAAAAAAACTGCTCGTTGCAATAGTAGGACGGTATGGTAGATTAAACTCACAAAACCGCTTGGAGAGTTCACCACTGATGAGCCTGACCTTTCCTTTATTTTTTATCTTTGAAGTAAGGGCATTATAAAATTGTTTTAATTAAAAAACATACTTTCAAACACATTTTCGAGAACTTGTATAACTCTAACGAGGTTTACAATGGCAATTAGAGACTGGGTGGACAAGACAACACAAGAGCCTGCAATCAACGATCTATTATTGTCGTTGTTGTTTTTTCGCAAGACTTCGGCAACCACATTGAACCTCGGCTCGATGCTAATGAAAACAAGATGGATTATCGGGTCAATGGTTTCCGCGCCGTCACCTCCTCTGTTCACTATCCGTGGCACAAGTGATCCTACGTCGTCTTAAGAAAAGGTAATGGATCGTTTACCGTTATATATATTTGCATTGAAGGACAGAAAGAATATATTTACGTTAAATAAATCGATAGAATTCTCATATACACCTCTAGATATCGATATTTTCAGGTGAATATTGATCTTTTTAAATAAAGATGGCCTCTGCCATCAAAATCTATACTAAAATGAATCGGCATCTATTGATTGTCTCCATAAATAGCGGAGTCGGGTCGTTGACGAAGCCACAACAACTTTGACAAATTGAGAAGCGACCATTGTTTTGGGCTAATGACCCTCGTCAGTCAAGGGCGGGTTTTGATTCCATGAGAGAGATTCACAAAAAAATATAATAATAAAATAAAATATTGAAAGTTCGTCAAGGAGGTCTTTATCTAGTTTGAAGACGACCTTTATTTTAAAGAGAGAGATTGAGATTGAAACTACTTTATTTCAAAGTCCATATAAGATTATATATATATATATATATAGAAAGAGCGATATTCTACCAGCCACGTTACTAGTTAAGAAACATTTTGGTAAATTATGATATTTCATTTGATGCCTTGTGGATATCATGAAATCAAAGACCACTCTAGACTGACGAGGGCTAAAACTCGAAACCATGATCTTCAGTTAGCCGATTCTCAATTTACCACAGTTAGTTTATGGCTTTGTATCGACCCGAGTCCTCTAGGTTTCGGAGACGGTCAATAGATGGCGTTCAGTTTTAGCGTCTCTTTTGATGGGAGAGGCGCGCGACCTTTATATTTATATAGATACTAGCGAACCCGGCCACGCATTGCTGTGGCTAAGTTGTAATATGTTAAATTAATATTATACTAAACTATTCAGTACAGTAAAGTTAATATTCACTTATAAAGATAAAAATGTTTTAGCCGATCTAAAGCCCTACGGGATTGAGAATGGAACGTTACGTTAAAATTTGAAAGTAATTTTTATATATATATATAATATAGCTCTTTATAATCACTGCATTAATAAATGTCAGTGAACTTGTTTATATGTATTGTTTTTTGTTTTTGAGATATTCTAATAGAACGTTCTCACAATTTTTGTAAAATATTTATATATGCACAAACACAGAATTTAAAAATATGTCTTAAAATTTGCTATAATTATTGTTATAAATATTATTTTAAAATAAATAGCCAGAAACCGTCCCGGTAGTATACTAAACAACTTCCCAAAGTTTCATGGCAAACATCTAAAATAAAATAATACTTTTAATACTTTGCTACAATATTAAAAAGAGGGGTGCTTAGGTGTTTAAAATGTAAAATGTGCTCTAAATAGTATTACATAGAGCCTTCATAACAAACATATTTAAAATAAACCAATTAAAATATAATAATGCTGTAAAAAAAGACTTTGCTACAATAATATAAAAGAAATCAAAATAAAAAAAAAGACACCCACGCTGAGCCTAGAACCTAGGTTTGTTATAAATATTATTTAAAAATTGTTTATATTAATTTTTATTTTAAAAAGCCTACATTTTATATAAAATAATATTTTTAATAATTTGCTACAATAATATAAAAGAAATGAAAAAAAAAAAAAAAACACCCACGCTGAGCCTCGAACCTAGGTTGTGGGGGTACGAAGCTGTGTACCTAACCTATAGGCTAAGCTTGACGTTACAAATACGCTCATGCGAGGCTATTTCAGGCCATACGCCTGCCGCGAGGGGGCGCTGATTGCGAGTGAATTTACGTTTTATTGTAAATAAAAATGCAACGAAAGGTTATTTCTAAAGAGTAATTAGCCAGAAACCATCCCGGTAGTATACTAAACAACTTCCCAAAGTTTCATCACGATCGGTTGAGCGATGTAGAAGATTATCACTTACGGACGGACCAACAAACATTCATTTTTATATATATAGATCTGCAGATAAATATTTTGTTAAACATACACATGTTGAATTAACTAATACGATTGAAGTTTATCACTCTTCTGGAAAGGTAAATACCTCAAACGATACACTTCTAGATAAGTTATTTATGTAAAAAATTCCAACACACATTTCTCCATTTTGTTAATGAAAGGAGCGATATATTTTGACTCTATTACAACAGGCTATATTTATTATTTTATTTTTTTTAGTTTAGTATTATTTTTATACAAATCCGTTAACTATCATAGTACTGTGAAAAAATAGTGCAAATGTGATATTGTACTGGGATAAGGTAAATAAATTAAGAAAAAGGTATCTCCTTATCGTGCAACTTCAGCAACCTTCAGTTGCACAGTAAGGAGATGCTTTTTTCTTAATTCATTATATTACTGTTTCTTCCTCTATAATTTTTTAACGTAAATAAGGTGAGATTATTTTGATATTACCTTATCATTCTGATGTCTGTAATTTCTCATCTTTCTATGCTCATTATTGTTGTGCTGGTGAACTAGGAAGCCTCGAGAAAGCATTCGAATTGGATTTATTAGAAGCAGTTGTTATTCAAGAAAACCAATATTCTATCTCACACAATGATGGTATTTTTTAAATAATTGACCAAACCGAGCTAATACAATTTTTAAAAATAATATTAAACATAAAGGGTTTCTAACTCAAATTATAACTGAAGATTTTATAAATTCATTTGCCATCGATCGATAAAATTTGTAACAAATAAATTTACTGGCAATGTGTTTATTTTCATTAATATCATCAAATATTATCTCTACAGACCTTACTGCAATGATATATATAAACAAATATATATATTGAAAAGAAACACATTGCCAGTAAATTTATTTGTTAAAAATAACTAAAGATGTAAAGAATTAACAAAAAAGCATATAATTATAGATACATTTACAAAGGCCAACAAAACAAATGAGCCAAAATAGATGAAATGGATATAAAGATTTTGAGTGAAATGTAGTTATTTTCTAATAAATAGTAATATAAATTTTTACATTTTTATTTAGAAGACGACGAAAGAATTCCATTTTCTTTATTCATAATTCTTTTTGAAGGTTTTGAATAGCTACTAGGGATGAGATAGGATAAAAAAAAAAAAGAGTCGGTGGACGAGTGGGTAACACCCTCGATTCCCGACAGTCATGAACCGGGATTGAATACCGCCTTAAACTTTGTTTAAAATGCGTATAACCTTAACATATTTTTCATTATTAGAACTATCATAAACTAGGTTGCTCTTTTTGAGCGTTACCTAATATAGTGATTTTGGAACAAGAGGAGGGATGAGATAGTAGAGGAAAGGTGTTCTTATAGCAACATGACCAGCTACCGAAGAGCTAGATAGTTGCTAGGGATGGAAGGACGATCCTGGTTGGCTTGAAGACATCTCTATACCAACGTACAGGCCAATAAACACGTACCCCGTAAAATTGCAACAGTGCTGACGAGTTAAATGGTCTCCTCGTAAAGTTTTATCACGGCCCGGGCAGGACGTTGATGTCTTCTATATTGTCTGTCTTTGTCCTGTTGGAAGCGGAGGATTCATTTGTTTTTCTCCTTGACTGTCTGCCTGCTCTAAATTAACGTTGAAAATACAGTTTCCTCCTATATTAACTCATTTATTCCTAGGGTAAATAGGTTTTTGGAAGACTAGGTCGATTTCGTTATTTTTCTTAGAGTTTGCTTAGGGCAATGCTTCTTCTTCTTCTTTCTTATCGCCACTAAATCATATTAGGGTGTCAAGCTTGTAAAGCCAGAGACTTTTGATGGTGTCTTCTGGGGATGAGTAGAGCTCATCAATGGATGAGTTGGGTGAAGTAGAATGCGTCTGCCTTTGTCATTAAGACTGGGAGCACTACTCAGTGGCAGGCCGACTTAGCTCCAAAAGAAATGGCCGCCTCTAACATGAGGAACAGACGCCATGTGCAGCCGCTCCTAACATGGAGTACAAACAAAGGTTTTTTAGTGAGCTTGTTACTGTTCCCCCTCCTCCTTTTTCATCCGGGCTTGGGACCGGCAAAGGCGGAGTTTTAGGGCAATGCTAAAGTCGATGTGTTGGGGTTTTACGCTTATTTGATTCCATGCGTTTTTCATAGGAAAAATCAAAAGGTTTCATTGTTTTGATGCATTTAGTAAATGTACTTCAATTCTGTATAAGAGATGGATACGAAGAAATACATTATAAATTATTTATCAAAGACAAGTAAAACTTCTCTAATTTTATTATTTACAGATATCGGGTTACTATGATCACAGTGTCAGTCTAACTATAATTGTAAGTATCGTAAAGATAGAGGCTGCCTGGTCGGCATTCATAGTTCTTAGAATTGAAGATATTTCAGCCAGTAAATCTTTTTATTATCTCGACGTTTCGACAAAAATATTTTATCTTCGTCAGGAACAAATGAAAATGAAAACATCTGGCAAGGCGTTAACAATTATTCAAAATTATACATTATTTATAATATATATATAATATAAAATGAAAAATATTTATAACAAAAATAAAAAATAATATAGAATAATTTTCAACGCCTTGCCAAATGTTTTTGTTTTAATTTGCTCCTGACGAATACAAAAGATTTTTGTCGAAATGTCGAAATAATAAAAAGATTTACTGACCGATATATCTTTAATTTTAAGAACTAGAATTGTGAGGTACAAGTTAACTTTGGTATGCTGAAAGTTTATCCCCATATCGAAGCATCTATAGAAAAGCTGAATCATACTTAAAATACTTATGGTCACACACATTCAAACCTCCAAATTCGTTTTAAAACGCTTCTATATTTATTCTCAAAAGCCTTCAGATTTATTTTGAAATTTATCATATTATACAAGCCTTCTATATTTTTATTTAAAATAAAATCTTAAAATTATAAACTCATACCCACGTGATTCAGTTTAAATCAAAGGCTTGATAAAGAGAGGCGTGTTGCCCCTAGAAATATTGGTTGATTAATAAATTTAGATCCAATATATGCTTTATATATATATATATATGTTATATAAAAAATGTTTTTCAAATATATTTCATAGATTAAATGACTGTTAAATAGACCGCCAGAGGTCTCGCTTCCCCTATAAAAACTCATTGTTGTTGTTTCCCGATGGCCTGCTCAACCTTTTGTACATTATGTAAATAAGTTCTTCATTTTTTTTATTCTTACGCCTTAAGCCAGGCAATACTTTTATCAAATTATGTTCTTTTACATATTCCTTAGCTCAATTAAAGCTATTTTTGATAACTAATTTTATTATAATCTTTTCCACGACTGCATACCAAAATCAAGCAATGGCTTATAATTCTATATAAATAACAATCAAAATACAACAAAAATCTCATTTTTTAATATATAATATATATATATATATATTATTATACTCAAAACCTTCATATTTGGCACAAAATCTTCATATTTTATACAAAAACCTTTATATTTATACTCATTATCATTATAACCTTTATGTTTATACTTAAAAAAGATCATCGTAACCTTTATATTAATTCATAAGTATTCATATTTACACCCAAAACCTTCATATTTAAAATCAAAACCTTCATATTTTAGATCAACAATTCATATTTATACTCAATCATCCATATTATATACTCAAGACATTAATAATTACACCTCAAACACCTCTTACTATTTATATTCTGGGCCATATTTGTACTCGTTTTATCATATTTATATAATAAAATTTCCATATATAGTCAAAGTCTTCATATTTAAACTTAAAAACTAATAAAGAGATACTTTCATTGGTTAACTGCACGCCTTAATAACTAGATAGTTACGTAATTTCAATGAGCAAGCCGTGATGCTCTTTCACTGAATCAAAGGAGAGAAAATAGTACGATATGGCTTTTGAACCTGGTCACGTGACAGCAACCCAAAGGGATTTGTGTCTATAGAGTCCACCTCCTCATTACGTAGACGTTGAAGTGAAAGAGATTTCCTTTTCATCCGACAACCAAAGAAAGGGATGGAAGCCACGTAATGAAAAGGACAAACTCTTTAGGGAACTCCTCCTATTTCTATGTCTTGGAGTTACAGAAATAAATAAGATTCCTTGACGAAAATATAAATTTTGTTGTAGCAGAAGCTATTTGGAGTAAAATACTTATTTAAATATATTTTTTAAAATTCGAAACTATTTTAAAAGCGTAAGATTCTTTTTGAAATTAAACAATTTCTACTGCCCTTACTGCAATGGAAAAATTAAAAGGAGGGCCTGGCTCATCAGTGGTGAACCCTCCCAGCGGTTTCGCCAGTTTAATCTACCAGTAAGGCAGTAAAAATTGTTTAATTTCAAAAAGAATCTTACGCTTTTAAAATAATTTCGAATTTTGATAACAGATGGCACGCAAGTGCATCGTAATATATATTTTTATATGAGAAAATATATAGCTATGAAAGAGAAAGAACAAGGTTCTATAAACATCGAAGAATATATTGGATTTAAAAAAATAATAATTTCGATATTTGTCTCTCAACCATATGCATCACAAAAGATAATCAAATAACAAACTGCCTTATATTGACCCCATTGTTGTAGAATTTGAAAACTTGAACGATAAATGATTATCTAAAATATGTTAAAATGTGTAATAGTGAGTTAAAGGACTACCCGGGGGCTACCCTCCCATGTGTTATTCCGTGGACGAAGTAAATGTTTTCTGGCGACATTTAATGCAAAGAAATTCCTCCAGCATTCAAATTCTTTTGACTCGATGTTGAAAATAGCAAGAAGTATCAGCCATTCGAATAATAAATACGGGAGTGCATATACAGAGGAGATTGTGTATCTCTAGTCGTGTACACGCTCTAAAAGATGACCAGAGAACTTATCTGCTTTACGAAGTGAGTTAGGGGGGTGTTACCTAGTCTAAGTTCCCCCTGATAGCGTTTCAAGTTGAAAGGATGGTGAAATAAAAGTTATTTCTCTCTGCCAACCAGGGGCTGTAATTTTCACTGACTTAGACCCAAAGATTCTACTTATAAATCTGCTAGACCTGTGTGTCTATTTGATCCCAGGGTACTTACAAAAATATCATTATCAATAAAAAATCGTTTTTGATTCCAAGATATGCCTTGAGGTTTTCAAAAATATTATTATAACGACTGCTATCTTTTGAAGAAAAGAAACAACAAAGAGATAAATGTATATGTTTGAAGAGATATTCAATCTGCCGTTATATACTAGACTAAATGTAAAAAAGGTAAGTTATACAAAAGCGAGGTTTACATCTCTAACTTACTCTCCACTAAATATTCATAGATTTTTTCTCAAAGAACACGCGTAATTACAAAACTTAACTGAACTATATCGAATATTGATTATGCCATTTATTTTGCACACCGAATATTCTTCATAAATCTTGTACCTAATCCCATATACATTTATGGACACAAAACTTAGGAAAGTTGCAACTTATAACATGTATATCGGGATTCAGAAAATAACTCTGAAAGATATTACAGTGAACTTTATTCAAGACACACGAGATAAGCAAGTGTAAACAAAATTGCCTCTGTCTCTCTTCTTAAAAGCAGACAACTGGCGACATCAAAGACTTTCCACTTCCTTAGGATTTATCTATGAGTGTAAAGAGTTTTGTAAAGTGGGTTGAGTTATGAGCTTCAATAATCTGCACAACTAAGAACGAGACGTTTAATAAATACCCAGATGTGGCCGTATTGAAAGAATAAAGAAGTCTATGCAAAGAGATCTCATGAATATTCGATTGTGTCAAAATTTCATTTTGAAAAAGGCCCAAAGAGTATTTACTACCAGCAGGTTTGAAAGAATATTTAATAACATCGCGTCAATAAGTTGTGGGGAAACACTTGGTACTTAAAAGTTAATCAATCTTTGAACCACAAAAACTTATGAGACATATGTTTGGGAGTATGAGCATATTAATTTCTCTTCATCCCAGCTGCTGGCAACCACAGTCTCTCGTGAGAATTTACATGTAGCCCTGGTTTAACCATTTCTACAAGTTCCGTCTCTATTTACCAAGGTGTGCTTCAAAGAGAAAAAGTCTCTTACTGTTAATAAAAAACGTATTAAAAGAATGTACACACTATGATTATAGTGAATGTTTGAATACACTACATGTCATTGCGTCTGCGTTACTTGTACAATAACATTTTCCTGTATTGGACACCATTGCTAACTTTGAACTTTGAAACTGACTTTTAAATGCAACTACAAGCATTGATAATTGGTCGTATACATATTTCTTGATATATTTTTTTCAATACGAGGAGAAAATAAAATAAAGGTCACCTCTTCCGGAAAAATAGACGCTAAAACTAAGAGCCATCTATTGACCGTCTCCGAAAACGAGAATATTCAGGTCGGTGACAAAGCTACAACACCAGCTTTAGTAAACTGAGAAGCGTCCACTTAAAGACCATTGTTTCGGAATAATGGCCCTCGTCACTTTAGGGCGGACTTTATTCCATGATATTCACACGGGATCAAATGAAATCTTCACAATCTGCCAAAGAGGTGTTTAATTGGCAAAGTGGCTAGGCCAAATTATAGATGGAAAATTTTCCAGGAGGTAATTGATCTATAAAAATAAAGGCCGCCTCTCCCGGCAAAATATACGCCAGTGTCAGGGCTTCGTCACCGACCTGAGTCCGCTTGTTTGCGGAGACGGTCATATGACGCTTAGTTTTAGCGCCTATTTTTCCGGGAGAGGTGCCTTTTATTTTTATATATTAATTTTTTCCCGAAAAAAAATCCATCCACAAAAAATACAATGGAGGATGATTTTATATGTACAGGTAACTTTCTGTAGTCCTTGAACTTTTTGTTTATAATTTCCTTAAAAACCCTTACACTGTCCCATCCCTGGACACTTTATTTTTCCGTTTATCATTACTCTTCACAATTCATCCTTTCATACTTCATCTCTAAGGTTGGAAATAATCGTTATTTCTCCTTAAAATAAATTTCTATATTTCGTTCAAAAGAAACACATGCGGGATAATTTTCAAATGTCGTTTTACAATCATAAGCCGCATTACATTGTATTATAAATTGCTGTATTCCTTTTAAAAATACAGAAATCTTAATAGTAGAACGGTCTAAATATGATGTATGAGAAGGTTGGCTACTGATAACCAATTATAAATATATTTTTTTCATTGCAATAAAGAGTCTATTGTGATATCTCATTGTTAAAAAATAGTGTTAAAATACCCTAATGATGAAAACGTAAGAAAATGGAAATATTTGATGTCGCCAGTCGTCTATTATTTTTAAGGAGACAGAGGCAATTTTGTTTATACTTGGTTATCTCGTGTGTCTTCAATATAGGTCACTGTGTATCGAATATATTTCAGAGTTATTGTCTGAATCCCGATATACATGCGGAAAAATACAACTTCTTCAAGTTTTGTCTATGAGTGTGTATGTCTCCTTTTATATATAATCAACCAATATATCATAATTTATAAAGAGGAAGTATTTTAAAATAAATTTGAAAGTCACAGGATCGACACAATGATAAAACAGTACTACTTTCTTAGACATCAATGGGTGCATAATGGAAAGACCAACTGACCTTTCTTTCTGAATAATTCAAAATATATTTTGAATCTATCGGTATGACTCGACAAAGGCAGCTTTATAAATAACATATGTAAGCGCTTAAAATTGCTAATCTATGTAGAGGAGAGATAGGGACAATCTCTTTTCAGGTGTGTAGGCGCCTTCTAAAAAAAAAAAAGTGAAACAAGCCAAAAAGGACACAAAATAAATGCAAAGTCCCCCCCTGCAATATTCGATAAAAAATATAGTATTGCAATAATGCGAACAATATTAATTCTGCAGATATAAAAATTATTCGTTGCTCTGTCAAATACTGTGGTAGATACCCAAGTTAGATGATGAAGTATTACGCCATTTTAAATGTGTATATCAAAACTTAAGTTGATCGATTTAATCAATTCATTTGTGATTTCAATTGAACTCATCTATAGGGAGGGAAAAAGAGGAACGTTATTATTTGTCAAAGTATAGTTGAATCTTAATATATTGTCACTGAATAATTATTTTAAATATTCTGTGGTATATCATCATTAATATTTGCATAGTCATCACCCCTTACCATTCTTGTATATTATTACTTGTAAATAATTTTTAGAAATAGTTTGGCATTTTATAAATAAATTATTTTTACTTAAACTTTTGTTATACTCGTTATCACTACCGTGACAATATAAATGATGGATATATTTGCATAGAGTATCTTTTTATTGTTACAACGGCAAGTTTTCACGCGGTAGCGCTTCATCAGGCCAATGGATCCGAAAAAGAGTGCAATATATTATTGTTGGATTCTGTTTAATATTTTGATATTCGCATATTAAAAAAAAAGAACAAATCTCTATATATATTCAATACATTATTGTATTGTAAAAATATAATTTATAAATTTATTCATTTTATATTCAAATAATTCTAAAACTTTTATTAAAATATTCAGTTTTGTTTTATTAGACAGTAAGATAAAAATCAATCAAGTAATGACGATAGTCAATTCAATGTCCATACTTTTGTATCGCTAAATCCACAATGGAGATGTTGCACTACTTACTTGATTGTGCTGCTCTGTCTGAGGAAAGACGAAAACTAAATGATAAAACGGGGCAACTTTGTCCTTCATTTCTGGCACTAATTAATGATATATCAAAGAATAGGTATATAGTGGTGGCGATATTTGGATTCCACAGGATTATATCCCAAAAAAAGGCCACACAGTGTTCTCCCCATCCCTTGTGAACTGGCGAATCCTGTATAGGGCGAGAGGCCCTAAATAAAGGCTTTGTTGTTGTTGTATCGCTAAATCTAACTCTGTATCATAATAAAAGCCTTTAAATTCCTAAAATCAATCAAGAATAAAATTTCGGACAGTCATAGATAAGGTGAAGAGCAGTTTTGTTTCAATAGAATGAAAGTTGTGTTAAAACAATGTCAATGTCTGACATCGTGTTCAGCTATGTACAATAGAGAAGTAAAATACAACGATCCTGTAGAGGAACTTATACAGCTGATCGTTGAGAAAACTCCGGGAAAATGCCCAGAATCAGGTCAATTATCCGCGCTCTGATTAGCCAGTTAATGAAGACAAAGTGGTGCCACCCACATGATGGTACCGTACTTCCCTGGGACGATCCATCAGCTGCCTTGTCCCACTCCCTAACGCATTTCTCTAGAGGCTTCCCTCTTTTGAGATTAAGTCTTTAACCATGAACTTGGCCTGGAATATAGTTTGAAGCGCTATTTTCACGATATAAAATCTTGATAATAAATTATTTATATATTAATAATAAAATATACTAATTCACACTTAATTCTAATAGCTAACAAGTTGAGATTGAAGATTTTTAGATTATCTTTGATTGTAATGTTCTGATAAGCAGCGTGATGATAAACAAAAAAAAAAAAAGGTAGAGGAAAGTGCCATACCATAAACAAATATAATTAGAACTTTCGATGGGGACTTCAAAACTTGATCTTTTCTAAGTTTTAATTCTCTACAGGGGATCAAGCAAATGCTGACCTAATCAGTCTCTTTAATAAAATTGTCTACCCTAGGAACAGGCCGACCTTTGTGAGAGAGGTGGTATTTATCCATGGTAGGTAGTTAGTTGGGTAGTTTATAAGTCTACATGATGTAGAGACAAGTTCGACATTTACACTTACAAAGTGCCAAAACCCTTTTGGTTACTTGCACTCACTGGTGGGGTTGGAATTTTGCCAGAATCGGAGGCCATTGAAGCTTTTTTTTGGGAATATACAAATACAGCTTTATTAAAACCATCGGTCTTATACAGATTCACCATAGGAAAGAAGCATAGATGGAGCTCCTATACTCCAGGCAGCGCAGATCCCAACAGCCTCCAGGTTCGACGCATGTCTAGTGGCCACAGAATCCACCGTGCATAGGTTAGCGTATTCTTCCTTTTTAATATTAATAATCGAGGTATATTTTTGAAATAGCGCCCAATGTGGGATATGATCCCTGGTGGTTCCTGTCGAAAATAGACGGTTTTTTACAACTCCTCTACCATCCCTTTGTTTAAGAACGCAACAGGAACAAACTTAACGAAACTTGCGCTTAGGTATTTATCAATTCTAAAATACCGAATCCAAATAAAATAAACTGAAAATTTGAGATGACATAATTTAAACCTTCCATCATAAATACTTTGCAAGTAAATAGTCGAACTGCTTTTCACATGGGTAGACATGTGGTGCAATTACAGTAATAGCAGTCACCAACTTCTACCCACCATGATTATCATGGCCTATACAATGTGTGATCTAGGAATAATTAAAAAATCATAAATACTGAATATTTTATAAATGAATGACAAAATTAAACTAAAAAAGAGATTTATGAATATCAATTTATAGCAGTATTGCTGCCAGCAGCAGTCCAAAAAGTTGATTAGTTGAGAAATTAGAAACACATAGAAAAGGACATTTTTTTGGCGTAAAATTTTCCCACAAAAGAAAAACACAATAAAAATATATATTTAAAACATCATTTAAAATATTCAAATAATACTTAAATTTGCATGTATAGCTACTGTGCGCTACCAATATTCACCAATATGGTCATAAGAACAAGAAATTTCTGTTTAAACTCACCTATTTGCACATGGAGTGAATTAACTTATTGATCCTAATGGTAGTTAATAGAATTTGTTAAAAATAAGAAATGTGTCCTGTGAAAAAAAATGTTCACAAAGAAATTTTAATTATCCTATTGAAGGCACTTACTGCAGCGTTGAAAATTCTCCGAGTTTTTGTTTGGTTTATTAAAATTGTTCTTTCTCCTATCGATATATTAAAGAGGATTTTACGCTTTTTAACTTTATTGCTAACCTAATTTGCATAACCAGATAATTTAAACTATGAATAAAAAGTAACTAACGGGAAAATGTTTTGTTATAGTTCTGGATACTAATTTTGGAGACAAGATAAGTCATTCAAATGAATTTTAATATTTTCTTTTAATTTCTTGACATTATGACAAAGTAATATATTCGAAATTCAATCGAAAATTTGAATATTCATACAAATATTTTTATTAAATTGTTTCTCTGGAAGTTAAAATTGTTTCGAATTTTAATTCGAACATTTTTTTTATATTCGAAATTTGTGAGAAATATAGAGTATCATAAAGGCAAAAAGCGTGTGTGATTTGGTAATTTCTTACATCAAAATTACATATTACTCTAGCTTCCCTCTTGGATATGCAAATAAGTATACAGTTAACCAATCAGACTGAATGTAGAGAGGACAATATTATCGAAAAGTAACTAGAGAGTGAAGGCGTTAACATCCACACTAAACGTTTATTATCTTCTTATTCTTTCGTATCACCACTCAATCATATTAGAGTTCAAGCTTGTGGAGCTTGAGACTTTTGATGGTATGGGTGAAGTAGAATGCGTCTGCCTTTGTCATTAAGACTGGGAGCACTACTCAGTGGCAGGCCAACTTAGCTCTGAAAGAAATGGCCGCCTCTGACATGAGGAACAGACGCCATGTACAGCCGCTCCTAACATGAAGTAAAAACGCTGCTCATCCTGTTTCCCTGGATCAGGAGCCCTTACAGGGTACTATCAGCCGGGTCAGCTGAGCCCAGGTTTTTTATTGAGTTTGTTACTGCTCCCCCTACTCCTTTTTAATCCGGTCTTGAGATCGGCAAAGGCGGAGTTGACGTTTATTATGTAACTAGATGGTGGACATATGTAAAAGCAGTCCGATTCAAGTGAAATGGCTTTGCATTCTTAATAATCGAAGTCTTTGTAGTATTGAAGGAGGATTAGGTTTGCTGTGGTGGATTGTGGTGAGCTTCAAAGCAATGGGTAATCAACGAGCCCTTCTTGTTCAAGCCTTCAGAGTCATCCTCTTGTTGATTTCTACCCTTCTTCACTGTTAGTACGTTCGCTCGCTAGCTCTTAAGCAGAATCGAAACGCTATTAATATTTGATATGGCGATCCCTCAATAGAGGACATTAACACAAAGCTGATTAATTCCATTCTCTCTTTCCTTGGTGAGATCCGTTTCTGCTGACTTTCAAAGTTATCATTGTCTAGTCTTCCTGTTTACTTTGGTAGTTTGTATCAAATTGTACATATACAGTCTATTTGATTATAATTTTAATTTTATCTGTGGATCTTAGAATAATGTTTTACTATATGAAAAAATATTACAATTATTATTTTTATAATCTTTAAAATCTGGTAATTGGTGTATATAGAGGTATGTTCTGATCTTGATGCTAGTCTTTACCCTGGAATTGACTCTCTACTGTACCTTATAACAGTCCAGAATGTCACGAAATATGAGACCAAAATCTTCTCGTCTATGTTATTTGAATTTGACATATATATATAATTCCCATTGTCTAAAGAGCTTCTCGATTTGATATTTCTATTCCCCATTATCTTACTCTCATTTAAAAATTCAATAGTGTCAAGGACATAAACTATATATTCCATACATCATACAGTTGTAGAAGTATGGTAGGATGGTATTTATGTACCAAAAGAGGTACCTCTCTCTTTAAATACGCATTAAAGCAATGCATTTTGTTAATAACCCCAGTAAAAAACGTAAAGATAATGATAAAAAAAGGCTACAATACCAGGCCATATCCTGAAACCATGTTATACATGTTGGCTTTTTTTTCTGAATTTTCCCAAACTGGTGTTGTGCGTTATTCTTTATCACCACCTTTGTGTTTTTTATTGTGCTGCTATACTAATTGCGTTGTTTTAATGCATATATATAAAGGGAGATGTTTTAATTTTTGTTCGCTCCTGACGAGAACAAAATATTTTTGTCGAAACGTCGAGATAATAAAAAGATTAACTGGCCGAAGTATATTTAATTTTAAGAGCTATAAACTACTACGTGAAGATGTGTTATATAAGAACCTACTTGAGCCAAGAGGAGTTCCACAATCTCCACGTTCTCATTGTCCACGGCGATCTGCATGGCGGTCCTCCCCAGGATGTCCGTGCAGTTGACGTTGACGCGGTCGGCAGCCTGCAGGTAGCGGGCGAGGGTCGCGCGGTCGCCCCGCTCTGCCGCCTCCAGGAAGGCGCGTTCCCGTGGGTCCATGTTGCGTCCGTCCTTCAACGGCTCCAGCGGGATGGGGATCCGGTACCCCGAGCGGGGAGGCCGAGAGGTCTGGCGGCGCGCGGCCCGGAGTACGAACGACATCCTTCTGCAACCACGTTCCGTATAGATGTTTTGTTGTGATAGCGAAATAAGTGGAACAAGACAAAGCTAATTATTAGAAAATAATCTCCCGATATCATATCCTAATGCCTATTGTACTAGTATGATTAACTTCGGGTAATCAAAGCAGCTAGATGAGTAGATGCCTCAGTGTGTGTGAACTCTTTATAACTATATAAAAATCTTAAATTTGGATTAAAAATTGAACAAGGAATGCGAAGGTGTGGAATTTAAATATAAAAATAATATTTTAAAAATTTAAGAATAGAGTCTTCTTCTCTTCTTTAAATATTTATAGACAACTCTGGGAGGCATATATTTAGAGAGAAAATGATATATGGTAAGTAGTTAAACAATTGATATCATTATTACCCCCTTCCATATTTTGGTTGTTAAATATCCTTGAAATTATTAAACAATTATTTAAAAGGTTAGTGGTAGTAATATTTTAGTTGCTCAACATACTCATTTGCAGTATTGTGTGATTACCTACTATAAAGTGTTATTGTGATAAATATTTTATCAATACATTGAAACAATTCCATACATACAGGTGGGAATGTAGCGCCGCAACAAGATAGAATCAAGGTTTAAAAGGCGCTCAGATAAATGAGTACAAAAGATATAGAAGACGTTGAAGCAAAACCCGGGTAAAATATTTAAAATAGTTTATATATATATATAAAGAAATATCAAATAAAAGCTGGTAGGATGTAGTGTGGCGGAGATTGCACTTATCGTACTCTAACTTGAGAACGACATTACTGTGTGGTGAATATCTAGAAATATTTGTTGGAATCTTTGCTTCATGTTTGAATAAATTATGGTGATTTGTGTATACACAAATAGGCATAACACAGATTTCATATTTGAATGAACACACACAGCTTTTTAAGACCACTGGTCTTATACAGATTCACCAAAGGAAGAAAGGAATCATAGATGGAGCTCCTGTACTCCAGGCAGCGCAGAGCCCAACAACAGCCTATAGGTCCGACGCATGTCCAGTGGCCACACTTTCCTTTGTGCATACGTCAAGGTTAGCGTATCACTGAAAAAGATAGTTTGGAATCAGCCGCGTTTTAGTCTTCGCTTTTCTCATCCAAATGAACCAAGACATTTGGCGATTCTATTAATCTCCTCCGAACAGTGACTGCGGTCTTGTAGAATTTATATAAATCATATTTAATATATATGAAATTATGATAGGGATGAGGGTTTCTATATAATTTCTGATTAGTATAAATAGTATATATATTAGTGAACATGCCTTAAATCGAATTAAAGCATAAACCGAAATTTCTGGACGAGTATTCCGAGGCTTGTTTGTATTGATGTCTCTCAGCTAATTGTCGCGATCGTTTCTCAGGATTCACCATTATCTTCGGGTAATTACCAGGGATCGATGGAACGTACATTCCTGGATGCTGTTACAACACTTCTGTCACTGGCCGCGTACATTCCTGGCTGCTGTTACAACACTCCTGTCCCTGGCCGCGTACATTCCTGGCTGCTGTTTTAACACTTCTGTCACTGGCCACGTACATTCCTGGCTGCTGTTACAACACTCCTGTCCGTGGCCACGTACATTCCTGGCTGCTGTTACAACACTCCTGTCACTGGCCACGTACATTCCTGGCTGCTGTTACAACACTCCTGTTCCTGGCTGCTGTTACAACACTTCTGTCACTGGCCGCGTACATTCCTGGCTGCTGTTACAACACTTCTGTCACTGGCCACGTACATTCCTGGCTGATGTTACAACACTCCTGTCACTGGCCACGTACATTCCTGGCTGCTGTTACAACACTCCTGTTCCTGGCCGCGTACATTCCTGGCTGCTGTTGCAGCACTTCTGTAACTGGCCGCGTAAATTCCTGGCTGCTGTTACAACACTTCTGTCACTGGCCACGTACATTCCTGACTGCTGTTACAACATTTCTGTCACTGGCCGCGTACATTCCTGGCTGCTGTTGCAACACTTCTGTCACTGGCCACGTACATTCCTGACTGCTGTTACAACATTTCTGTCACTGGCCGCGTACATTCCTGGGTGCTGTTACAACACTTCTGTCATTGGCTAACTGCCTCCTATCTGTTATTCAAAGCCATATAGATTTCTAAGAAGCGATTCTATCATTGTTTGTCGGCTTTCCAAGCTTACAAGACCGTATATCTGGAGGAACTTCTGTCACTGATTACACACGTTTAGACCACAGCTTCTTGCAGGACTTATATCACCAGGTCCAACAGCTACTTCAGGCCGCTGGTCTAGAAACACGCCATCCAGCGACTATTTCTACTGATGTGTTACCGCGAGCCCTCACAATTTTTAGCACGTAACATGCTCTATTTATTACTACTCGGAAAAACTTTGTGTCAAAATTACACGTAAATGTGTCACGAAAAATACGCAATGGAAGATATATTTTTAAAAACGCTCCCAGCCAGGATGGAATCTTTTAATCCATAATCAAAAGTGTTAAATGATGATCTGTGTCAACTTCATTCTAAACTGCCTATATATAAAAATATTCTGGAGTACAGGAGTTCCATCTATGATTCCTTTCTTCCAGTGTGAATCTGTAAAAGACCTGTGGTCTTAATAAAGCTTTGTGTGTATATTTATATATTAGACATAACGTGGCCACGCAATAATATTAGAAACGAAGGCGATAATAACGTGGTGATTTTCTTTTATTGATAAAATACAAGCTTTCAGGCAAGAATGCCCTTCCTCAGGTTACCTGAAAGCTTGTATTTTATCAATAAAAGAAAATCACCACGTTTTTATCGCCTTCGTTTCTAATATTTATATATATACAAATATAAAATTGTCACATATGTCAGATAGGAACCATACGCTGAGTACACAAGAGGGAGAATAGAAGATGCAGGGTAAGCTTATACTTTCAGACGTAGAATATATTATATTAAAGCAGAAGTTCATGAGAGAGTCGTTTCTTACTATCATGGGCGCGAAGCAATGCTTTTTTTATTTAAAATTTAAATATCGAATAAAAAATATATATAATATTTGAAACTCATTAATATTATTTTGACAGACTAATCATCTGTAATTACTATATTTTAATTTTGCTGAAAAAATAATTTTACTAAATCAGTTATTTGATATCTCGCATTTTTATTTTCTTTTTTTAAAAATAGTTTTAATTTTTAATTATTATTATTATTGTATATATCCATACCCATACAGTTTTTTTTGCTGTTTTTCTTTAAGTTTATTTTATTTCCAGCTTCCTTTTAAAACTAAGGCATATTTAAATATGGTCGTTATATCATAGATCAAATAGAAATATGATGATATAATTGGGAAATTAATATAACTATAGACTGATTTGAAAAAATATTAGTGAAATAGTTGACATTTCAATTGTGGTGTAACAATTCGTATAGCAATAATATATATAATAAATAAATAAATTGGAAAAAATTGTAAGCCTCAAAAATTCCATAAAGTCCACTTAAAAAAATTTTAGAAATACATTTTTTAATAAACGAAAAATACTTTTGTTTTAAAATCTAACTAAAAGTATAAAAATATATAATTGGTTTAAAAATAAAACTACATTTAGGTACAACCAAATTTACACACACACACACACACGCAAACAAAAGAAAAACAATTTTTATTTAAAAATTCAATTTTAGATCCTCACACAAACCATAAAACAGTTTGAAAAAAAAACTTTTCAAATTATATTTTATTACAAACTTAAAATCAGATTTAAAGTAATTGAAAAATTCAATTAAAAAGTGCTTCGTTGGAATAGAATGGTGTCAGCATTGGGATTCAGATTCTAAATGACAACAATGGACTTCCTTAAATGAAAGTATTTTGAGTTGGAAAGATAAAAAAAGCGAATCAAATAAAAATAGCAGGAATGCAACCGATGAAAAGATGTGAAGAATTATTATTTTGGCGGAGATAAGAAAAATGTTTTTTAAGGAACGAAGAGAAGCACCAAATCGATGAGGTCAAAGGGAAAATTAAATTAGAGAAAACTTTAAAGAGATATGGTCGTCTGTAGAAAAATACGCGAGGTAAATTAGATACGTTGGATTCATGCCAGCAACGCTGTTCTAAGTAAATTATTTATACCCATCTGTGATAAAAAAAATGTATTTAGACCGGAGTGCCGGGTGAATTTCTGGAAGATGCATATTTATTTATTAATGGATCTAGGCAACAAATTCGACATCATATAAAACTAAAACGGGGAAAATATTGTGAATATTTATTTAAGAATTCATTTTTATATATTTTGTGATAAAATTTTCTAATCATTGAATCGAAGTGTAAAACTATTAGAGGATTCCTCAGTAGCGAAGTTCAAAACGATGTCGCCATTTTTATTTCTAAATTTATACTGTTGTATCGATGTAAGTAGATTTGAATAGGAATTTTAAGATTGAATATTTGATACCTTTTCAAAATGAAATTATGGACAAGAACTTTAAAAGGACAGTAAAATAATATAAAGCGAATTAGACCTTGACTGCACTGATGTACCTATTGGTCACCTATGGAAGTGACGATCCTTACCAAAGCCATGAAAAAAGAATTGATACCTTTGATATATTCAGTTGGCGCAGTATGTTCAGAATATCGTAGACTTCAAGATTAACCAATGCACTCATAGACAAAACTTAAGGAAATTTCATATCTTGAAGTCGCCGGTCATCTCTTTTTTTATTTTGAAGAAGTAGGCATAGGAAATTTTGTTCACACTTGGTTATCTCGTGTGTCTTCAATAAAGGTCACTGTATGTCAAATATCTTTCAGAGTTATTGCCTGAATCCCGATATAATGTTTAAAGGTATGACTTCTTCAAGTTTTGTCTATGAGTGAATCATAGAAGGCTAAAGATACAGAAAAATTGAGCTAGATCTTCCGTTACTATGGTTATGTAATCAGAAGGTAAGGGAATGTTTAGATATATCAATTAGTCTTTAGAAATTATTGAGGGTACAAGAGGAAGAACCAGAAGATGGACTGACCGAATTATATAAATCACCGGGATAATCCTGTAGGAATAAAGAAAGTTATACAATAGATTTAAATCTCCTGGATATAAATTAAATAATGAAACATGTTTCTGGAGATGAGTTTCTTTTATCTTTATTAACGCAATCTCAAGCTTTCAGGAATCTCTGTCCTTCTACAGTAGAAGAACATAGATGCTCCTAAAGTTCGATAATGCGTTAATAAAAATCAAAAGAAACTCATCTCCAGAAACCTGTTGCATTATTTAATTAAAGTTATACAATTATAGAACAAGATGGATAAACGTAATGTGAATTCAAGAACTTATAGAAATATAATAACTAATAAACTACACTACAGGAGTCAGAACTTTTAGGTCTTAAATCTTGGATTAAAAAAAAAACATCATATTCCAATGTAAATTATTGTTCAAATATATATAAAAATAGAAATAAACATAATTTCTAAGCAAATAAAATGAGTAATAAAATGTTTATTTCTATTTTTTTTTGGCGATTTGATCTCAACTTTGATCAATGTTTAATAGTAGAAAATTGAATTTGTTACTTTAAAATATTTGTTCTTTATACATTTTTGGAAATGTTTATTATTTATAGAGGTATGTTTATTTTATAATAAAGTTTCAAAATTCTCCAATGCAATGATAAATATAATGAATATGACCATCATACTGTTTTATAATTGCAGTAAGGGCAATAGAAATTGTTTTGGGCCAAAATATAGATGGAAATTTCGCCGGGAGGGAATTATTAGATTTATGTTTGCCATAATATCAATGTGGGTGTTCAAGCACCACACTCTGTGATGATATTTATTGGGGAAGGCGATAATAGCTAAATATTAAAATAAAATAATTATCAAATTTCCAAATCAATTTAGAAGTTTGTCCGATTTAATTAAAATAAAAGTCCTTCGAATTGTTATTGATTTTCAATTAGTTAGCGGCGAATAGTTATCTTGGTTGAACTCCTTCCTTCCGTACACTACCTAGATCTGATTGGGACTCCAATCTTTGATACGTGATGTGCAGGTCCATTATATAGTCCTTGGGACCTTTTTACGTATAGGTGGACAGTGAAAAGACTGTAGCTTGACACTGTAGCTTGACACGTAGCTTGACACTGTAGCTTGACACTGTAGCTTAAACAAGAATAGGTAGATGCTAAATAACTAAAGTAGATTTTTTGAGTCAAAAGGCGATCCATTAATTAAGATTATATAAAAGGGCGTACCTGGATCTGTAAAGAAAAAAAAAACAATTTTTTTCTCAAAATATTTCGATAGATTGCTCCCTCTGATGATAAAATCGCTGGAAGGGTACCATTGATAAACAAAGTCCATTCAATATTTATATCATTCCACATTAAAGACAGTATAAACTTTTTATATTTGGAAAAGAAACTTTCAAGCTAAAATAGTTCACATCTCAAAATATAGAGGATGAGCTAATAATCACATAAAAGAAAGGGAACTTTCGAGCTAGAAGTTCTTCAACAATAATATTCATATAAAGAAGCTCGCCTTGTGTCGCTATATTAACGTCGATTATTAAGCCTAGACGACCTCGCTGCTTTGAAGAAATCGCCTTGTTTTATGTCATAATAAAATAAACTAATCACTCAGCTTTATATAACGTTAACTCAGACAAGTTTTTCTCCTTGTACTTCTCTATAAACTACTGTAATAAATACAAGTATAACCGCCAATTTAGAATGTAACAGCGTGTGTCTGCTGTTATTCTTAGCTCTACATTAGAGAGCTTCTAAAAATGAACCATTTATTTAAAAAATAAGTGAATATATAAAATTGTGCGAATGTTTCTTTTATACATAATACGAACTTCTACTGTCCTTACTGCGATGAAAAAATATATTGGGAGGGCTTGGCTCATCAGTGGTGAACCCTCCCAGCGGTTTCGCCAACTGATGAGCCAAGCCCTCCCAATATATATTTTCATCGCAGTAAGGACAGTAGAAGTTCGTATTATGTATAAAAGAAACATTCGCACTTTAAATCCTTTTATTTTATATGTATAGATGCCGCGTTATTGCTTTATATAAAATTGTGTTATGTGATAAAGCCGATTGACAATTTCTCTGAGCTTAGACTAATTAGACGGGGAAGCCATTTTAATAGTATATTATAATATATTCGGTAAAATTATAAAAAAAAAGACAATTCACTGAGGGAAGAGTTTCTTTAAAAGAAACTAAATACTAAAAAATAGTTTTCGTTTGTGCGATTAATTTACTGTTATAACAAGTACTTAGATATAAGTAGGATTTTGTGTATTTCACAAATATATATAGTTTACTCTACAATTGATAATTACAACACATAACTACACATATATAAAATATTTAGATATTTTTTCGAAATCACACAAAATATAGGTAAGTATTTGCGACAACCCTGATTCGTAATCGAATACCGCATTGAGTTCTATATTCAGCTTCAATGACCTTCGATTATTGAACAAATCTAACTCCGAGTGCAAGTGTCATTATATACAGAGTGCAGAAGTGCTGTCTACCTGTGTAGACATTTGGCGGGCGTTCTTATAGACAGTCGATGACTACCCACCATGATTCGAATGGCCTCTGCACCACGTGTACTTGAGATACTGCTTGCTACATCCATCTTTGGGCTCGAAAATCATGCACTTTGGTTAGTAACCAGTAAACCCATATTCCCTGTACTTTATATACAGGGTGATCCAAAAGTCCCGCACTATTTTAAAAATTAATAACTCCGCGAATATTTGCGCTAGAGCAATGCGGTAAACACCATTGTATTCAGGATGCAATGGGATTTTTTATGGCAAATAATGAAAAAATCGAAATTGATTTTAGTTACAATTTTATTCGCCAGATGGCGCTCTACCAGAATCAGATATTCAGCGGCCAGATTGTTTGATAAATTGAAAAAATATAACTGATCGACACGTATTTTCCCTTTTTGAATACCAGGAAAGAACCCTAATAATATCAAATAACAAATTAATAAAACACCACTTCGCCAAAAGTATGAAGAATTGGTTAACGATTTTCAAATACAATCAGAGATATGTAAAATAGGTAAATGCAAATTAAAACATGTAGCAAAAATATGTATATTTTATATGGGGTTTTGTGAAATAGATTGAATGTTTGAAAAACACTGCTTATATCAATACACGAATTTTTGAAATGTTAATATAGTACCAAAAATTATGATGGCACTATTAATAAGATTTCTTGCTATAAGAAATGTGTAGTTTCTTTACTGATTGGCGACCTTTGACTATTTAACTGGATATTTGTCATGATCCAACAAATGAAATATAGAGGGGGGTGACAAAATATATTTGTCGTACTTTATTCCAAATATCCTATGGGCTTGTCAAATGTTATCATTGTTTATTATACTGTACACAATTTTAAAAAATGTATCCCCTCAAAAAAAAATAATTTTTAAATCGACCTTTTGCGTTGAAAAACGTGGTAGTAAAATCATTTAGTATTTTTTTTTTTTTCACAAAATTTCTAAAGTTATTGGTGTACAGAAAATATTCCTTATGCTATTTCTTTTAATGAGCGAAAAGCGAAAACTAAACATAAGGGGGAAAATTATGTGTTGCAGTGTTATTCGAGAAGTTATAACACTCTGGTTTGCACGACATAATATGTGAGCAAATGACAAACAAAATATTACTGTTCACAAAAAATAGAGTCAAGATGTGAGGTGAGCATTTATTATCCCCATATCCCAACACAAAGAGCTGCAAAATATTGGTAGATAATATAATACATGGCGGCTTATCTAACACATGAGGTAACTGCTTTCTCTCTTGTATTAGGTCACAATCCTTGCTCAATGTGGCACCCTTCATTCTCAATCACCGCCTGCAGACGATAAATGACAGAATGGACAGCATTAAATAACATATCTGTTGAAATTGATAAAACGTGCCATCTGATAGAAGCCTTCAACATGGCCAATGTGGTAGGCCAGCATCAATAAACACACGATTTAATGTACCCCCATAGACAAAAATCGCAAGGCGTCAAGTCTGGTGATCTTGGAAGCCACTGGTATATAAAGTGGCGACTTATCATACGATTTTCACCGAACGTATCCTTCAGCAATTGTTTGGCACCTCGGGAGATATGAGGAGGTCCTCCATCTTTCATGAATGTTATTTCGCTTAGTGCTTTTGCCCTGCACAATATGGGAATACCCTTTTCTCTCAAAAGTTGAACATAACGTTCACCAGTTACAAAAACGGTTTTAAAAGTTCTTCCATTGATTTTTCAAAGAAAAATGGCCCAATAATAAAAAAGTGAACCCACACAAAACTAACTCTAAGCTGGTAAAGTGGCATTTCTGTAAAAATCCTAGGGTTTTCTGTTGCCCAAATGCGGCTGTTTTGAATGTTAAATTCTCCGTTTAGAGAAAAGTGAGCATCATCTGTCCACAGAACATTCGACAGCCAGTTTTCATCAATATCAATTTGCCGTAAAACCCATGCAGCGAATTCTTGACGCATCTCAAAATCGCCAACTTTCAGCTCGTGAAATCTTTGAATTTTGTATGGGTACACACAATAGAGACACTAAGTGAAGCGTCTTCGGATATCACAATCATACTCGGCGAATTTAACGCCAAAAGTTCAATTTGGGGATCACCTGTCCAGGATAACAAAAGTCAGCTGGTTGAGGACATGCTAACCGACCTCGACCTTACACCGTTAAATAACGGAGAGAACACCTACCTATCTAAGTCCACAGGCACAGAATCCGCAATAGACATCACAGCGATAAATTACAACATCGCACCCACAACACAATGGAAAATCCTGAGAGGTGCAATCAGTGACCACAGACCAATTTTAACAACCCTAAACTTCAAAATTGAGAATGTCCATTAGAATAAAAGAACATGGAACTTTAGGAAAGCCGACTTTAAAAAAAATTCACAGAAAAAGCTTGAAGAACTGTGCAACGAAAAATTGAATTACAGAACGCTTGACAAAAACTTGGAAAAATTCTCTTCGAACATTTCAAAAGCTACAAAAGCATCGATACCTAGAGGTAGACGTAAAGACCTGTGGATACCTCACTGGAAGGACCACAAAATCGAGGCAATGATTTCAGAGAGAGAGACAATATCAATGAACTTCTTTAAAAAATAAAACAGAAGAAAACAGAAAGGAACTCATTGAAATTAGTCACAAAATAGAACAAGAAATTTGGATATGCAAACAAGAAAAATGGCAGAATTCTGCGAAAAAATGGATCCAAGTAAGGACAGCCAACACTGGAATATGATTAGAGTGTTAGAGAACAATCAAAACCAACACCAATCCTCTAATACTCTAGCCGATATGAATAGAACAGCGAGAATGAGAACAAACAATTGGCTGACATAATTGCTGAATATCTTTCAAGCACTTCCATACTCAACTATACGAATGAAGACAGGACTCTAAAAATAATATAAACCAGTTATTTAAACAAGCAAGAAACTTCCATCAACAAGATATTTTCTCGAGAGACTTCACACTGAATGAGCTAAACTTATCAATAAAAAAATCCAAGAGGTCACCAAGAGATAATCTAATCTTTGGTCAAATGATTAAACACTTTGAAGACAAAGCTAATAATCAACTCCTACGAATACTGGACATTTCATGGCAAACTGGTAAACTACCAAAGAATTGGAAGATATCAATTATAGTGCCAATACTGAAACCAAACAAAGATGCTAAGAATTGCAAGAACTATCGGCCAATTGCTCTCACCAGCATACTTTGTAAAATACCAGAACGAATTATCCACTCTAGGCTCATAGTCTGGCTCACTAACAATAATAAAATAAACCTCTACCAAACTACCTATAGATCCCAGCACTGTACGACTGATCAACTGTTCTACTTCTGTCAATCAATAATAGATTATTTCCAGGAAAAACCGCCAAAGAAGACCACGGCTATATTCCTTGATATGACCTCAGCTTTTGATCGAGTGTGGAGGGAGAAATTACGTGAAAATCTGCACAACATCGGAGTAAGAGGAAAAACCTTAATCTGGATTGCAGACTTCTTAAGGGGAAGAAGGTTAAAGGTTCGGGTCAATGGAGAATTTTCCAAGGAAGGAAGAACATGGGCTGGTGTAACTCAGGGACTGTGCTCTGCCCTCTACTCTATCTGCTATATATTAACGACATCCATCCTTACCTCACTGAAGACTCAAAGGTTGCCTGTTATGCAGATGATATAGCCATATGGCACACAAGTAGCAGCATAGAAAAATCGTAAAAAAATACTGAACACATCAATGAGAGGACTGGAAAAGTGGGCAATGGAACTCCAAATGACCATAAACCCAATAAAACCAAACCTATGCGTCTTCTACATTCACAGGGAAAAAGGCATAAATATAACCACAAAATAAGCATAAACAAACAAATATTTGATAAAATTAGAAATCCATAATACCTAGGTGTGATACTGCAGTCCTGGATCTTTCAAGTTGGTCTCGAGGACCACGCCATCACCATCTCCTAAGCGGCGAAGTACGCGATCTACGTATTCATCGTAGATCGCAAAATGCGTGGTGTCGCTGGAGACCCACTGGCGATTCTCCACCAAATTCTGCAGCGCTGGCAGAGGCGCCATATTCATTGTACATAGTGTATATAATGCATATTATCTTTTTTTAATAGTGCAGACTGTGCATGTATTGACAAGATGTGTCAACAAAATTATTTTAATTATTATTGATGAGGAATTGGAATTTTCAGAACACATAATTAGCACCTCAAATAGAGCTATCAGAAAACTAAACATTCTGAGAAGGCTATGTGGAACAAATTGAGAAGCAAAACCCAGAATTCTCAGAACAACATATACCACCTTAATAAGGCCGATAATGGAATATGCAACACCGGTCTGGGCTCCCTCAAGCTCATCACTAAAAGTAAGACTAGACAGTGTTCAAGCAAAAGCGGCCAAAATAATCACTGGTGCTGTTTCATCCAACAACAATGAGAAAATTCAGAGAGAATGTGCTCTAGACCTACTCGCTCGAAAGCAGAAGACAAAATAAAAACAACTTGGATCGGCACTTCGGAAACGGGGAACCAGAGGACGAGATCTCTCTGACCACTTGTGGTTTGGTAGATCCGCCCTTTTCTGAGAATGAGGCGAAACTGACGGCTTTCAAGTTCGGGAAAAGGAAATCTCCTGGTCCCGAAGGGATCGATAACACGGTCGTGAAAGCCCTGGTAAGGATGCACCCATCGCTTCTTTCCAGGTTATTCAATAGTTGCCTGGACACTGGTGAATTTCCTGAGGCATGGAAGGTTGCCCGAGTAGTGCTTCTCGAAAAGTCTGGTAGAAAGGGTAATTCTCCTAATGGTCCTGGATAGCCTACTAGCTCAGCGACTGAAGCATTGGCTTGAGAGTAATGAACTCCTTTCCTCTTTCCAACATGGTTTTAGGGAAGGGAAGTCCACAACCACAGCTCTGAACGAGGTGTTAGAGGGGGTTGAGATGGGCTTAAATAAGGGTGCTTGGGTTCTTTTCGTGGCCCTTGACATGGATGGCGCGTTCAACTCCATGAGCTGGAACAAGCTGATGAGAAATTTGATGGACATGGGTTGTCCTGATAATTTGTGCAGCTTGGTTCGTTAATTCCTGAGGGATAGACGGATTAGCCTCAGTTTTGGTGGGCGGAAGTTGGAAAGAAACTGTGCTAGGGGTTGCCCCCAGGGCTCTTGCTGAGGACCTATTCTGTGGAATATCCTGGTAAACACCGTTTTCCAGGAGGAGCTTCCTGAGGGAGCCAGGCTGGTTCTCTATGCTGACGACCAGTTCCTCATCATTGAGGCTGCTTCGAGAGCGAAGGCTGAGAAGTGTGTTGGAACTTCTCTCCAAATTCTCTCGATCTGGGCCCATGACTCTGGCCTTAAGTTCAATGTCTCCAAAACTAAAGCCCTCAGCTTTAAGCCTAGGGACATAAGAACTAAAAGGAAAGGGATCAAATGGGAACACAAGCCGGCTATCCGGATGGAAGGACGGAGGGTAGCGTTGGTCAATAGGATGACCATTCTGGGGGTGGTCATTGATGACAAGATGGGTTGGCAATACCAGGCGGAGGAGATGGTGGCGAGAGGCAGGGAGGCGTTGTGCAGGCCTATCCTGGTTGGCTCTCAACAGTGGGGGGGGGGGGGGGGGGGAGAAGGAGGGTACTATTTCTAGGAACCTCTGCCTCTCCTGTGTCGAGCCAATCTTGCTATATGCTTCCGGGGCTTGGTGGCGCCGAAACAGGGATCAGAAGGTGGCAACAACTCTAGAGAGAGTGCGGAGGACAGCGGCACTCAGAATCACAGGGGGATATCGCACTACCAGCAGTGAGGCCTTTTTGGTCCTCGCTGGGCTTATTCCCCTGGGATTGAAACTAGAGGAGGAGACCATCAGACATCAGAGAACAGGGAAGATGCCCTGGGACTTGAAGCGGGGGCCCTGGAATCGAAGAGGGATCCAAGGAAGCCTCCGCAGTGGTTGCCAAAGTGGAATTGGAGTCCTGGAGGGCCGACAGGGATTGGTACGGAGGTTTTCACTGATTGTAGTAAGTCTGGAACCAATACTGGAGCTGGGGTAGTGATATTCACTAATGGAGAGCTGATCTTCCAAGAAAGTTTAACACTCAGAGTGGACGAATTGGTCTTTTCAGCCGAGCTGGTTGCGATCAGGGTAGCCCTCAGAGTGTGTGCCGAGAAGAACTTCAGCCCGGACTACCTCTATTCAGATTGTATGTCGGCCCTCGTCGCCATCAATCTGGAGAAAGGGCAACTCGCGCATCAAATAATCCAGGAGCTGGAGATGATGACGCGGGCTCCGGAGCTCCCTTGGTTTAGGAGACACAGCCTCATCGAAGGTAATGAGTTCGCAGACAGGATTGCTAAGGCAGGATGCTTTAGAGGTAGATCACTGAGGACCCCAGTGACCAAGAAAAAAGTTTATAAGAGGATCAGGGGGCACGTCCAGGACTTATGGTTGGACAGATGGAGGAACAGTGTGAAGGGGAGAGAGGTATTCAATGGGGTAACAACACCCAAGTACCTCTGTAAGGTAATGTCCCACAAACTCATTAGGGTAGTTCGGGACATGGGCTCTTCCCCAAGTCTCCACAGATTTTAAATTAAGAGAAACCCTGATTGCGTCTATTGAGAAAGGGATATGAATGCACGCCACTACGTTTTGGATTGTCCAAGGGTAGTGGGTGTGCAGGAAGAGAGAAGGAGGGCGAGGGGCGCGATCGAGAGTAAGCTGCTGAGAAATCACAGCAAGCTTCTTGAGAAAGCCCACGACGTGGCAGCTGAGCTTTTCCTCAGCTGTGAGTGAACAGAGTCGACCGGGGGCTGCCTCCCCGCGGTCCCTGCTGGACACAGTAGATAGTTTCCTATTTTGCTATGATTAGAGGCCACCGGTATAGAAATCCTTACAGACACGTTGTCTGGGAGGTGGTGTTTCCAGGTACAATGTCCAAGCACTAGCTTGGATACCGTTACTTGGCTTATGAGTTGAACAGAATAGCAGCGAAGGGCATGCTTCGCATGCCGGATTGTGGACCTAAAGGTCTGGGTGGCCATCTGCTTCTAGGGTATACCAACTGTGCTTAGGTGGGATCCTCCAGTTCTTGTTTATTTTGGCTACTGTTTCTATTTCTTTAAAAGTAAGTTTATTTTTCTGTAGCAAGGGTTCTTTTGTGCCTTTTTTCGCTAGCGCATCAGCAGCTTCATTGCCTTCAATGCTAACATATAAGGGCATCCATTGAAGGTGAATTTTTGAGGTATTGAGAGTTTTTGGAGATAACCAATTATGTTTCTGCTTACTTTGTCTCTAAGATCCCCTGTGTGACTCAAGTGTTGTATGGCACTTCTACTATCAGTAAGAATCCATATATCGTGATGTTTATTGTTTCTGATGGATTTTAAGACTTCATAGATGGCTATAAGTTCTGATCTGAAGACTGAGCAAAATTCTGGGTTTCTTCTGTTTATTTTCTCAATGCCATTTGTGGTTTTGATGAGACAGCCACTGCCAGTGTGTCCCAACTCGTCTCTGCTACCATCTGTATAGATAGTTATTACATTTTTAGGAATTTGATTAATTATTTCTAATGATAATTGTTTTAAGTATTCTGGATTTTGGTATTGTCTGTTGGTGGGTTCATTTAAAGTGGCATTAAAAATAACATTTTGTTAGTGGTTCGCATGGAGATATTTTTTCAGCTAAATAATATTTTTCAACTTTATATTTTAAAAATCCATTTCTTTTGGCCAGGTGGAGAGGGCCTTCTTTTTTGAATCTTATATTGGGTTCCCAATTAAGTATGTAATTGAAAGTTCTGTGTTTGTTTTCATAACTCTTGATTTTGTTTATATATTTTGGCAGATTGTAGCTTATTCTATATTTCAAGGGCATAATGTCTGCCTCGTAAAGTACAATATTATTAGGGCAGGTTTTTCGAAGACCTGTAATATTTCTGGCTGCACTTAGTTGTATCCTTTCCAGTGATTTTAGATTTGTTTCAGATGCTGTACCATAGATTTGATATCCATATTCCAAGATAGGTCTCATTAGAGATGTGTAAGTTAATTTTAGTGTTGTTGCTTCAGCTCCCCACTCTTCCTAATTTAGTCGGTCTCATCATTTTCTAACAACTCCTTCAATATGCTTGCTGATTTTAATTTCTGGATCCAGGGTGTAGCCGAGATATTTAGGATGTTTATTATATTGTAATTGTTGTTCTTTCAGAATAATATTTGGTCTTATTTTGTATAGTTTCTTATCGGTAGTAAAAAGACAGGTTTCAGATTTTTGGGGGTTAAATTCTAATTTATTTTTATTAGCAAATTTTTCTAGGTGGAGAAGAGTCTTGTTCAAATCTCTATCAGCTTTTTTCCAGTTAGTGTTACTGCTCCATAGAATAATGTCATCAGCGAAAAGTCCAATATTGGTTTTATTTGAACATTTTTCTTCTATGCCTGCAATAAATAGGGTGAAGAGAGTTGGGCTAAGGATTGATCCTTGTGGTAATCCTTGGTACAATTTGAAGGTTTTAGATAGAGTGTCATTATATTTGACCTTGATTTATATATTTTTAAGGGAATTATTTATCCAAGTGATAGCTTTTCCATCAATTTTGAAATGTTTGTATAATTTTGTAATTAACTTGTTTTTCCATACCTTATCAAAAGCTTGTGTAAGGTCTAAAAAGCAGCTATGGTGTGGTTAGTTGGTTTTTTTGTGTTGTGCATCTTTAACCTTTTGTGTGAAAAATAAGAGTTGGTCTATTGTCCCATGCCCTTTCCTAAATCCATATTGTTCTTCTGGTAAGAGATTTCTTGTGTCGGAGTGGTAGGTGAGTCGTCTGGGTATAATTTTTTCCATTAATTTGCAGCAAATATTTGTTAGGGAGATAGGTCGGTAGTTTTTTGGGTCATCAGCAGATTTGTCAAGTTTTTTAATGGGAATTATTGCTGCATTTTTACAGTCTTGAGGCAATTTTCCAGTTTCCAGAAGTTATTGAAAATATTAAGAAGTATTTCTTTGCCAATTTTGCCCAAGTTTGATATCATTCGGCCATGGATTCCATCTGGCCCAGGAGTCTTGTTTAGGTCAGTGTTTTCTAATGCATAAGCTAGCTTTTTCATATTGATTTTTTTCATGGAAAATATTATGAGTGCTGGTGACATTTTACAGTCATGAATAATCTTTCGGGCCTTTTTTCAACCTTGATTTTACTACTTATTTGATATGAATTACCTAAAAGATTGGCAGCAATTTTGTCATTAGTTGCTGGTGTACTATCTGTATTCTTAATCATATTTGTGTTTTCAGTTTTTGGCTGGGCTCTGTCAATTTGTTTTGCCAAATTCCAAAGTTTTGTATTTGGGTTTCTTGGGTTCAGGTTTTCACAAGTTTGTTTCCATTTTTTCCTTTTCACATTTACGTATAATCTTTTTATTTTTGGAATCAAAATGTTCAGTTCAGTTATACAATTTGTTTGGTTTTGGGTGCACTTTTTTGTAGTTCATTTCTTTTAGTTATAAGTGTTTGATTATATTTTGCCTGGTGTGTATAATTTGGAATCCATTTCTTAATATTACCTCTTGGTATTCAAACTTTGGCTGCTTCAATAATGGTGTTTTCGAAAGATATCATATTAGCCTTTTTGAAGTTCCAGAATTTTTCTTAATTGAGCTATTTTTGGTCTTGGTGCTAATTTCTATCAAATTAGGCAAATGATCACTTCCAAAACCTTTTAATATTTGCTATTTGTATTTGTGGAAAATGTCAGGATAGTAAAAACTTATATCAAGGGCTTGTGCAGTATTATAGCTTGTAGGAATGATGGGTAGGATTCCCATCATTTAAGCACATGAAGGCATTGTCGTCAAATATGTTTGATAGTATTTTGCCTCTTGGGTTTGGCGTAGGACATCCCCATAGTTGATGTTTGGCATTAAGGTCACCTACAATAATAGTGTTGTCTGTAAGAAATTGAGCCATTGTTCCATCGTCAATAAATGTATTGTTTGGAGGGTGATACATCTTGTATATGTTGATGGCTTTGTTTTGATTGAGGTAGACTTTGATACCTTGGGCTTCGAGGTCTAATGTGTTTGTAATATTAACGGCTATGTCCTCATAGTACAAATTCTTGATTAAAAATGCTAGGCTACGCCCTTTAACAGCATATACAGATGAATCTTCAGACCTTACCCTGAGTAATGGAGGGGCCGGAATTAACATAATACTGCAAGATGGAACAAACATCAAAATCAAAGAAGGAGCAGGACAGATTTCGTCAAACTTCACTTGTGAACTGACAGCTATCTGGAAAGCTCTTGATTTATGCCTTAACCAACCATCCCTGCATCAAGCAGAAGGAATTTTAATATACAGCGACTCCATATCCGCTCTAGAAGCAATTCAGAAGGGCAATACTAGAATCACACAGAAAATACACTCGTTACTTACCCAACTGGAATCATTGAAGAATAACTGCATTCTACAATGGATTCCTGCCCGTGTTGAGATCGGGGTAATGAAATGTCAGTTTAATTGGCAAAGGAAGCCAGAAAGCTGAGCCAAAATAAAGAACAAATGTCAGTATTTGACGCTGATTCTTTGGCAAAATACAAGATAATTAAACAAAAAATAAGAAAAGATCAAATATGTGAAATAAACTCTGAGAGAAAACTGACAAAAACTATAACAAGACTTAGAACAAAACATTATAAAGGAATGAAAATACATCCAGATGGCACAAGTACCTATAGAACATGCAACAACTGTCCTGGTGTGGAACTAACACCTACCCACATATTCTCATGCCTGCAACTTTGCAGAAAATTGACATAGACCCAGAGCAGCAGCTTTATACATCCAAGATAGTGGACATTGCTGCTGCTGTGATAGAAATGCATGGAGACATCTGAGGCTATTTATTGGACACGACAAAAACAACAACGGCATTCCAGAGTAAAATAAATTATCAGAGATAGATACATATTTTTCAAATGAATTAAAATAAACATAATCGATACTGTGTGAGAGTTGAATTAAAAATATTAGAAATTTATTATCTTCGGAAAAAAACCGTATCTAAAATATCAATTTTTTTTTTGCTACATGTTTTAATTTGCATTTACCTATTTTACATATCTCTGATTGTATTTGAAAATCGTTAACCAATTCTTCATACTTTTGGCGAAGTGGTGTTTTATTAATTTGTTATTTGATAATATTAGGGTTCTTTCCTGGTTTTCAAAAAGGTAAAATACGTGTCGATCAGTTATATTTTTCAATTTATCAAACAATTTGGCCGCTGAATCTCTGATTCTGGTAGAGCGCCATCTGGCGAATAAAATTGTAACTAAAATCAATTTCGAATTTTTCATTATTTGCCATAAAAAATCCCATTGCCTCCTGAACACAATGGTGTTTACCGCATTGCTCTAGCTCAAATATTCGGGGAGTTATTAATTTTTAAAGTTGTGCGGGACTTTTGGATCACCCTGTATAAAAAAAACACACACATTGATTTACTTATTGTTTTTTCTCTCTTTACTATAATACAAACCTCTAAGTGACTATAAACACAAAAATATATAAATTATTAAAATAGACATTTATATAATCATCTCTCTAACGGACGTATAAGGTCTCAAACACTAGGAAGTTGGAATTGATGTAGCGCTGGATTTGTTCTAACCGCAACTTTGACTATTATTATCTGAATGACATTTGAATATAACTGATTCATTATGTTGATACATAACACACTGGTGGGACAACAGAGAAGATATATGAAAAGCCCAACTTGTGTTTTAAGTTCTGGCTACTTACGACAGAACGTTCGATGTCAAAACCGCCATCATCCGCTCAGTTTTAAGCAACATTCAGAATCACTTACATTATTATATAAATAATTTGCAGCCACCTTAATTACATTCAAGTGTCACTGCTTAATGTGATTGTTGTACTAAAATTTCTGCATTGAGAGCCTATATCAGAACTGCTAAGACAAACAATCTAATCATTATTCAGATTATTCCAGGCTCAAAACTTGCCATACAAAACCGCTCCTTTTCCAGGAATGTGTAAAGACCTTCTCACAAATGCACCATCTGCAGGACAAAAGAGGCCTCCCCAGGCCACCTCTTGGAATGCATGGGAGCCTCAAGACAGGACCCATATACCAACCCTACTAAGATTGTAAATTTGATCTATGAATTTAGTCTCCATGACCTTGTATAATTATACAATGGGATAATAAAAACTAAAAATAAAAATAATCCTATCAGAGTCGGGCAGATTTCAGCCCCAGCTCGAGTTAGTTCCATCGTCTCCCACGACGTGGCGCTGTGTGATAAATCATGACAGTTAGAGGCCATAAAGCCGTGGAGCAGAACAAGAAAAAATCAATCACTACCACGTTTGACCTGGGTAATGGCCGTAGCGATTTGTTGGGGAATCTAATTTATAACGTGAGAAATCGCTTCTAAATTGTGTCATTTATATCTCAAATCTCCCTCATTATACCATAGATTTGACCAAAGTGCTACGAAAAAACATTTGATCCGTGTTTCAGCAAATACATGAGTCGGGTTGAAATTATAACAAGCCAGGGAAATCTCACCCAACAATAATCTCAATGGGGCTCTAGAGATATTTTCAGCTAGGATACAGTGACAACAAAAATCAAGAAATTAAAATATTAAATCACGATATTTAAATTATTCAATAAAAACCCTCATCAGTGAAGAACACTCTAAGTGATATAGCCAGCTTAATCTACCATACCGCTTTTTAGTGCTTTTATTATTATAATGGGACATTCTGTTTATATATACGACACTGTAGGGTTCAATCTTGGGGTCATGGTATTTAATCAAACTATTTTTCTAAGATTTTATGTGCATATGACAGTTACTTCTCTATGTTTAACAGAAATAATGGTTAGGTGTCATATTGGACTTCTCATAATAAAAATTCCATGGTGAACTGGAAATCCACGTTCTGTAAATTCATTAAACTCTGTCTTGACTAATATACCTTCCGTTAATCTTAAAATCATATTAGCAAGTATATATATGTTCCCAACTTTTATTGCGAATATGTAGTATATTGAAGCCCATAGGCGACATGGACGCACACAGGGGGAAGGAGTCCAGAGTTAGAATCCGCGAGGTGTAGGTGATAGAGTGAGAAATCCAAGGTCCGGGAAATATGTAGCGCTGACACAGTGTCAGATTATGTTGCTCAGAATTAACAATTTTCGCAGGACCTATGGTCTACTGGAGAAACTGGTCGCTGAACGCTCTGTCCGAGAATTCCGGGCCAAAGTCTTGCTGAAAGAAGAACTGAATATTGCATCAACAACGTGAACTGATTAGACTTGAATGTTTTTAGAATAAGAAACAAAGTCGGAGAGAAGAGATTTTTTAATACTAAAAATACTACTGTACGAACGTACAAGCAGCTTTCAGGCAAGACGTACTTCTACGCGCCCTTGTACGATCGTTCTCGTATAAAAGAATGTCTTCTCTCTGACTTATGTTTATTCTTATAGAGCCAATAGGGAGATCATTCGTTGTCTTAATGTTTTTATTTAATTCTTAATTAGAATACACGTGGCCGTCTCACGGGAGTATACTATATATAGGACAATATTAACATTTTAATGATTGCAAGTCCTATGGTGAACCTTGCAAATAAACTCACCCACAAGACAAAGCCAAGTGCTGGTGGAACATTTAGGTTCTATCCATCCTATATATTAATTCTACTTGATTATATAAGCGAAGAAACTTCTCTATTTGTGATTTTGTACAAATAAAATAGGATGTTAATACATTTCAAAGCTATCGTATTTATATATTCATTTCTAAAAACTCCTCAAAATAATCTTATATATAAAAATTATTGATAATAAAATTTTAAGAGAAAATATTAAAAATAAATAAACTCAAAGACTGAAGAAAAAAAAAAGGTTAGCACGGCCAATGGGGGCAAGAACTGCTAAATTAAAATAAATTATTAAACTTAGTGTGAAGGATGAATTCGAAACCTTTTAACTTGGCTTATTATTATTTATTATTAATAGCAAGGATACAAAACAAACTTTGTATATATTTAAAGCAAAAACATTATTATACAAAAGAGATCCTTTCCACACACGAGCTCATCTATAGCCATTGCCACTCTGTGTAATATTCCACCAGAAACTCTTCAACGCCAACCTACAAGTACAGCATCCACCTACCCACTACAGCCTGGCAGTGGTTTTAGAGAAAGTACGTTGTGTGCTTTAATTACCATATATATAATTATATATTCTCGCTAATTAAGTGGAGAAATAAACTTTTTGTGTTCCGGTTGGAGCAACAGCTCTTGGCGTAATTAACTTTGTTATCCTGAAGGGTAGAACCCCACTTTTTCTATTAGCGCTTCTATTTAAGGATTTTAAAACCACGCTGCAGAGAAAGCTTTTAAGATTTTTTTGCACATAGTCTTCGAGCTGCTGCTATGAAACAGCTGTGAGAGTTAAAAACACTTGAAAAACCTTTTTGGACTTTCTAAGCATGATTAATGTGGTTGCTTCTTTGTGATTCTAAGATACACTTTAAAAATCACACATAAATATATTTTTTAATTTGAAGGTAAGCCAGGTATCTTGCCTGATACAATCTACATTTACAGACAACCCCAATACTATAGGAAGAGAATATATGTGCGCTCGGCTTTCCAATAATATTTACCGGCTTCGAATCAATCACTTATTCTTATATTAAGTAGAAAGGAAAATAATATGAAAATAATTTTTCAAAAGGAATTCGGGCCTCGTATATTTTGTTCAACCTCAAAGCTATCGCAAACTAAGGCCTACTGCAACGGCTTATACATAAATAAATATATTTTTACATTTTCATTATGATTTAAGAAATAAATTTATGTGGGGTATACACCAAGTGATTTCAAAATACACTCATGGAGAAAACTCAAGGAGGTTTTACATTTTAGCATGTATATCGGGATTCAGAATATAACTCTTAAAGATACTTGATGCACAGTGACCTTTATTGAAGACACATGAGATAACCGAGTGTGAACAAAATTTCCTCTGTCTTCTTCATAAAAACAGACAACTTGTGATATCAAAGACTTTCAATTTTTAAATTTTATCCATGAGTGTGTATATATAAATGCCATTAATTCGAATGGATTGCTGTCTAACAACTCTTTTGAAAACAATGGTAACACGGAACATTGAGTGATATATTCCCCATTATTGTCATACAAGGTTCTGTAGATAGATTTCTATATTTCTATAGGTATATTTTAATAAAAGATGACACCAATAGGACTGTAAAGCACTTGGAAAGATAAACTATTTTTAGCACGGTTTTTTATTTTTAAAAAGTAAAACAAATAAAAATTCTCTACTTTCATTACTGGAATGCTAAAAATAATAGGAGAGGGCTTGGCTCGTCAGTGATGTACGCTTCCAGTGGTTTCGCCAGGTTAATCTACCATTTTATACGCGCGAGCTGACGTAAAATGTCCTATTGTCAAACCCACAGAAGGTGTTATGAATTACTTGTCATTCTCATGAACAACAGCATTATCCTCCATGACTTTCTCCAAAACTTCAGAATCAGTGGGAAGGACCCTACAAGAACATCAATTATGTCATTTAAACCCCGACATCTAAGCCCAAAGTGGTGCACTAAAACCGGTTAGCAACTTTCAGGGGTACTGTTCCAGAACAATGGACTGTTCGGGCCGATCAGAAGGGGGCAGTGTTACGTAGAATAAAAAGCGCATTCCAGAATAGAATGTTTTAAAAAGGCCTTTCGATACTACGATGAAAATATCTCGATTTGTTTATGTGTTTAAATTATTTGAGATTAATTTATATATTTGTTATATTGGTGCCTCTGATTGTATAGGATATTTGTAAAAGAACCAACCTGTCAATAAGAAGTAACCCTATTGATTTAGAGTGCCTACATCTTGGGATATGGAGATGAGATACGAAGTACAGATTTCAAGAGACTCTGGCATATGTAACGACATGGGAAGATACCCACCGTGAAGAAGGCTCAATCAGTCAAGTCAGGTAACATTCAGGATATTGCTCTGATTAAAGACAAACATCACGTCTCCGCCAATCAGCTCTCTCCACGTTTTTATTAATCATCCTGACCAAAATGACCAATAGTATAGCTCGAATTCCTATAATCCTGGTGTCGTATTCTCTGGAAACCGATAGACATATTGTTATATTCCTTTCTATTCTTACTAAATTAAAGAGTAAAATATAAAAGGATTAATTCAACTTTATTATTTCAAATACAAAAATAACAGCTCGTTCAATGCGAGCATGTCTCGTGAAGTCACTCAGCTCCGCGCAACGGGCAAACAATTTATCTCTTTCTCCCCTTTCCTTTCTTCTTTCATATTACAAGGTATATTACACATTGATTCTTTGCAACACATTTCTTGTAAAGTTCCGAATTTCATAACTTCCCCAGAATAATGAGGCATAAAGCAAAGAACAAAAATTATTGAAACCAAAATGATGCATCTACTGCTATCCTAAAATTCAGAACGCGACTGGACATGAAAAAAACTTTCTGATAATTAATTCTTACTAATATATATTATTACGTAGAAAATCAGGAAAGACAAACTTCAAGCTGACGCAGTAATTTATTTAAACCAAGAACAAATTAACATTTATAAAATACCAGGGAAGAAATGAGGGGAAGTTTACAGAATATAAACATATAAATATCAGAATTAATAATCTGTTAATAAAATAATAAATACTTTGCTACAATATGATTATAAGTAGGTTTAAGTACCTCTCAGATTCCTTAGTAAAACTCTGGATATATCAGATTATACCAGGTTCTCTAGGTATCCTGAAGATCATCTCCCTGGTTGAGTCACAAACTTCACATGTTCTTTGGAACTCTGAAAAAGCTCCTTCTCTCCTCGTATATGAGACATCATTTTTTCTATATATCTATGTGTGCGTTGAGTTGTTGTTTTGTGGTACAAGATATACAGTAAAACCTCCCTGTGAAGGACAACACCTAATTGCAGAGCCAAAGTGTTCCTTAGGGAGAGGTGTCCTCTTACCGGAGAGTTGCTAAATTGTAAAAATGGTAATTTTGCAAATGAAATGAAAACTGTCCTTTGTAGAGAGGTGTCCGCTAGCGGAGTGTACGCTATAAGGGAGGTTTTACTTATATATATATCCATTCTACTTATATATATGCATTTATATTATTTTTATACCACATATTATAAAAATCAAATTATTAATGCTTCTCGATTATAATAATAATAAATTATGTGGCCACAGAACATACGTCGGATCTGGAGGCTGTTTGGTTCTGCACTTCTATAGAAACCCCATATATGCTTTTTTACTTTGGTGAATCTGTTAAGACCGGTGGTCTTAATAAATCTGTATCTGTCTGTGATTATAATGATAAAACAATAAAGAATTTTTCAAGGAATCTTTTCACAAATTCAATAAGGTCTGGACCTGGAGTACCATCAACTTCAACGACCTTCGTCCAACAAAATCCAATTAGGTGTGGACAAGGATGGTGAGATTAGATTAAACAATTTTAGAACAGCTTCGGACCGAGGGGTGTCAAACTTAATTTTCTTGTAACTTGTGGCGTCCGCTAGCAGCTGGAGGTAGCAAGAGTTTGGTAAACATCGAACTTACAATGTCTGTGTATAGCCACTAGAGATACCACATATAACGTATTTGTAAAAAAAGGTCATTTAAAAATATGGATGGTTCAATTATTTATTTTAAAATATGTTCATTTTTTAGAATATAAAATGATCGCATTGAAATCTTAAAGCATATTTTGTTCTACAAATTCACTTTAATGATAAATTTGAACACTTAATTATAAAGGCAGCCTGGACTCATGTGTATTATGTCTTAATTCTCTAATTTGTCGGCGCCCATGACCTTTGCCACGTAGCGACGTCTTCAGACCCACTCTTTTGATGTTTTTATTATGACGTCATTTTGAGGTTTGGATACAATTTTACATGGTTAATGGGGATAAATAGGGCCTTTAATACGAAATATAGGGGATGTTAGCAAATAGGATCAGTGTGTATTTTAATAGGAGGGTATGACCTTAAACTAACGAATCTAACTTAATTAATTAAAATACGAACAGTGTTATTATATTACAAGTCAAAATATACTACATATATATTCTATTAAAATAGAGCCATCCATATATAGATCGTTGATTAAAAAGGCATATATTGGATCAAAATAAAATTTGATTTACCAATATTTTGGTTGGGTGAACGCCATCCTTTTTCAAGGTATTATAACATATTGTAACATGGTATTTATTAATTTTATTATTGTTTATTAACAGAGTGGTCATTTTTATGTTCATATCTGGCGACTCTGTAAATTTTCCCTCGTGGCTTATCTTTTGTTTACCTTTCTTATTTTGTCCTTCCCTGAAATAAATTTTGTTTCCTCCTGAAGTTTTTGTCTTCCCTAATTTTCCGCGTGGCATTTTGGTGGAGATGCCGGGTAAGTTAGGGAAGACAAACTGAAGACCGCCGAAAAGACCTTTAAGCCATGGGTGCTGTGGTCTACATTTTCGGAGACTGACTCCTGGATTCCACCGCCGTGCTAAAGCCAAGACTTCCCTCGAAGATGACGATGTCCCTATAGACGATACGACGACAAAGCCGCTCTTCACGCCGCAAGAAAATGGACGCAAAGGTACTAGGGACAAAGTTCCAAGACTTCGATGGAATCCTTGGCAGAAGCACGTCAAATCCACGTCAGTATCTACAATAATTGCTAGCTGTGGGTCACAGCTCCCATAGGGAAGAAGCTATGTAACATGGTATTTATTAATTTTATTATTGTTTATTAACAGAGTGGTCATTTTTATGTTCATATCTGGCGACTCTGTAAATTTTCCCTCGTGGCTTATCTTTTGTTTACCTTTCTTAGTTTGTCCTTCCCTGAAATAAATTGCTGTCCCCTCCTGAACTTTTTGTCTTCCCTAATTTTCCACGTGGCAATATTTAATGTGTGTCAACAACAAACTCAGCGCCACATAATATCATATTATAATACCTTCGAAAAAGTTGGCGTTCAGTCAACTGAAATATTGATAAAATAAATTATATTTTGATCCAATATATCTGCCTTTTTAATTAAGATTTATTTATAAATTGCTCTATATATATATATATATATATATATTTGAAGATTAAATAATAAAAAATATTTCAAAACGTCTCTGTAAAATAACCCATGCCCAGAGAGTGATTCAATAAAGCCTATAATCGTATTCCACAAGAGAATTCCTTTCAAAGAATAAACTTTGGAATTTAGAAAGAAAAAAGCTTTTCCTCGACTTCACTAAACCGAAAAGTTGACGATTGTAGAGGCTTTTGTTTCCTTTTCTAGTTTTTCGATCGCTTCTTTATATTTCTACGAAATTTTCTCGCCGACCTAAGCCGATTACCCTGAGCTAGTCGTGAGGTGCAAATATTTGTTGAAATTTAATCCGACAACCCTGTTTGCAACCGGATTCCATGTTTCCGGATCTACGACTCAATAATCGACGTCTCTTAAATGGAGAAATACGTTCTTGGTGACGTCATGTTTATAGAGTTCGAATTTAAACCTTTTTTATTTGTGCTTTGTTTTGGATGTTGAAATATATATGGTGAAAATTTGTGATCATAGAAGTTACATTGAGCAGTTTTGAAATGGATTGAAGGACACACCAATAGGCAGGTGGCGGATTGTGAAGATTCCATTATATCCTTTGTTGATCTCATGGAATTAAAGTCCGCCCTGGGCTGAAGAAAGCCATTAGCCCGAAACTATTATCTCCAGGTGGACGCTTCTCAGTTTGCCAAAGCTGATGTTGTGACTTTGTTATCGACCCCCGAGGCCGCTAATTTGCGTCGACGATCAAAAGATGTGTCTAGTTTTAACGTCTATTTTAACGGGATAGTTGACCTTTATGTATTTGATTGAACTAGATATTTATTAAAGCTTACCGCCCTACTTTTCAAAACGTATTTGTGACTTAAACTCACGACGTAGATGTGTGTCTTCGCGGTGCTGCTAGAATGGATCGTTGAGTTTTTCTAAGGTCTTTTTTTTTGTGAATTTTGTAAATAGAAAATCCCAGTGTTTTTATTTAATTTTATTGATGCTATTTTTGACTATTATTGGGGTCCAACTCTCGAGGAACAATCTTTCTGGTTACGTAGGGATGTTATGGTGTATTATTTCCTAATGTTGTTCCACGCTGATATACGATTTTTTAGGATAGAATTCTCGACCAACAGGGATAACGTCCTGTTGTTCTGTTCTCCGGATTTATGCTGTTTTCATCGTTCTTCAAGTGACTTCCCAGTTTCACCTGCATATGTAGATGGGCAATATTTCTTAATATAAACATGATACATTAGCGCACCATCTGTAATTGTAAAATAAACTATTTATGCCTCGTGTGATTCTTTTAAATAAAATATTAAAGGCATTAGAAAAAAAAGTTTTTATTTAACAAAAAATACACGCGTCATAAAAAGTTCGAATTTTCAGTTCTTCAAATTTCTCCAGGTAAAATTTCCATCTTTATATTGACCATAGATTTAGCTTAGCCACTCTACCAGTTAAACACCTCTTTGTGAAGATTTCAATTGATCCCTTGTGGAGATCTTAAAAAATAAAGTCCGCCCTAAACAGACGAAGGCCATTATCCCGAAACTACGGTCTCCAAGTAGGCGCTTCTCAGTTTGCCATAGCTGGAGTTGTGGCTTTGTCATCGACCTGAGTCCGCTTGTTTGCGGAGACGATCAATAGATGACGCTTAGGTTTGACGTCTATTTTGACGGGAGAAGCGACCTTCACCTTTATAGATCACTAGCGGATGTACCCGGCTTCGCCCGGGTTTTACCCGAGTAAAGGTTTGTCTAACGAATCTCTCGATAAAGTGAACATTTTTTCCCGGTCCCTTGAAAAACACTCGATAAGTTGAATAAAATCAATATTAATTGGTTCCCTCGGTAATTGGAAGTTAAAGGAATAGTATCTTGCCTTGGAATTGTATCATTATTCTTGTCTCAAATAAATTGCCGTGTCATCCTGAATTTTGTCTTTCCTAATTTTCTACATTACAAAATCATCGTATCATCATGATAATATTTAGAGCAGATTGTTGAATTATAACAGATAAATTAGAATATTTATCTTGATTATTTTTAGGCGAAAAGTTATTTTCAAAAATTTTATTTGCTAGAAACCTTCCCAGTACTATACTAAATAACTTCCCAAAGTTTCATGGCATTCCAATGAGTGGTTTGGTCAGGCATAAAGGACACACACACACATACATTCATTTTTATATATAGATTATCTCCCGGCATAATATCCCTATATATGTGTGTGGTGATTTGTATTACAGTCAAGATTGAAGTGTTAAGGACACTTACAGAGGAATCTGGAGTCCACAGTAAGAACCGGCTAGATATGGATGAAGAAGTGAAATTTCTAAGTCCGAAAAGCACTCGGGGGAGAAGATGACTCTCTCGTTTTTACATTTTCTCGCGAGAAATTTTTGATGAATTATACACAAAATATGACACTTATTGTACTAATCAGAATCATTGTAGCGTTAGATTACTGAAGCTGCAGTCAATTTTCCAACAAATATTGATTCGATTTAATAAAAATGATAGTGGGGGGGTATTGTCCTAAAATATTTTTATAGCGCGAGCTAAATAAATTTCATTATATAAGCTCACAAATAAAACATTCCATCCACAAGGTACCTGATGTAGGAATTTTCCCGGCAGGTGAATACGTAGAGTTCGTCTGTTCAATAAAACTTCGCCAGACAATCTCGTCTGTTCTATTTTAGGCTTCATATCGACGTCTGTCGGGAAAATGGAAGCTTATTTACATACTGGTTGGTCTGCTTCGTCAAATCCATCGAATGTTTGCTACGTGGAATTTACATAAGAATTTGTATACAATTACATGAGGATTTCCAAATTATTAAGAGTTTAAATTATTTTCATTACATTTTGTTTGCTTATCCCTAGTACACGTGGTACAGGCCATGATAATCATGGTGAGTAGAAGAAAGCGACTGCTTTTTACTGTAAGTAACATGTCTACAGATGAGAAAAGCAGAGTACATTTTTTTTATATCTATAAGGTACAGCTTACTTCACGCTAACGAGCGCCAACAGCGCGAAATGCGTTCGTGGATTGCTTTATATATATATTAGCTTATATATATATGTATAGATAAATATGGGGCATATATTGGATATAAGTTTATTAATCGGCCAGTATTTCTAGGGGCAACACGCCTCTCTTTATCAAGGGTTTTCTTTGATTTAAACTAAATCACGCGGGCATGTGATCCACTCACGCTATACAAGACCAGAGCAAGATATCATTTAAAGAAAATTTATATATTTGTACATACATGTTTATTTGAAATTGTATCCTTTATTCCTGTAGAAGGGCAGCTTGCGCCCGAAAGCTCGAATTAATTTTACAAATAAAGAAACTTATCCTTATCGAATCTAATCGTTATTATAATAGCTTTTCTTGATTTATTAAGAAATTGGGTTGGGCAAATATCACGGAGCAAGTTGAATAAACGTTTAGCTTATTTTTGCTCCACTAGATGGCGCTCTGCTATCTAAAAAGCACATGTGCTAGTGGTCAGGAAATGCCTTCTTTATTTTTATATCTATAAGTGTGAGGAAGGCTTTCGAGCCTCTATCTCGTCATCAACTCAATCTTTAATGTGAGACTCACGGGAGATATGGCAGGTTATGGGAAACTAAACAGTACGTGGTACTTATGGTAGTATATATAACGTGTCGTTCGTTATCATTTGTAAAAGGTGAAGTACAACATTTCATATCTTGAAGATAGAGGTTGCCTGGCCGGCATTCATATTTCTGTAAAAAATAGACACTTCGGCCAGTTGAAGTTTTATTTTCTCAACGTTTCTACAAAAGTATTTTGTCTTCGTCAGGAGAATTGAAAATGAGGCATTTAGCAAGGCGTTAAAATAATTTGACAGTTTGATTCAAATTAGTTCATACCTTATAAAAATAAGAGTTGAACGAACGTTTGTCCCTATATCTACATACACACACTTTAGTATTACTATATATATACCATGATTTTTTTTTACATATCGAACGCGATATCCCAGCTTGGATTACATTTTATCAACCTATATACAATTCAATAACCGGATAAAAACAAAATTAAATACGAAAGGTTAGCCTTCTCAAACAGAAGATAAAATCTAAAATGAATTTACAAATATTATTGAATATATATATATATACAATGATGATTGACTAACTTTCTTCTCCTGTCTACTAAGTCCTAAAGACTGGGTTTTTAATAGAGCATATCCTCGTGTGATTACAGAGCACCTGTATTCCACATTATAATTCTTACCTACACATTTGCGGAGGAGGAGAAGTGTGGGCGATAAAGATTTCAGAAGGTGACAAAAAGGAACATTTTAAATTAACATAATATCGACTTAATATCATTACTATTCAAAGCCTGTAAACTTTTAATCCCTTTCACAAGAGTTCACTTGACCTAAGTACAGCATAATCTCATCATCCTGCGGTGGAATTTGCCTTTTAAATAAGAAAGGGGATCACTTCGAGTGGAAAAGTTGGCCGTTGTTGGGGAAGTTTGCTGAAGGAAAGCAATCATCGACTGTTCTTCTTTCAGTTAGAAAGATTAAAATGACAGGTGTCATTTTAATACTCGTAGCTTGACTCGAGTAGCATTCCATTTAATGTTATTTTAAACAATCCAATTGAATAACTTCAACTCTAATTCTGAAAAAAATGGCAGAAAATTAAACTTGAAGATTTTACTAAATATCTTCCTCTTTCTTTCTCCAGTTGAACAAGTCAAATAAAGAGATTTTGAAATTTAAAAATGACAAGATGCTGAATAATCGAGACAATCTCAGTTATTAGGTTGTAGCATATTTGAAAGATCTACTTTCTGAATATTTATGCCATAAACTTCAGTAGTAGAATTTTGGAACAAGGAAAAATAAATATTTACTGATAGCTGAACATAAACTAATGGAATTAAAAAGTAATATATCTAGAATATAATATGGAGTAACATTAAACATGTCATGAATGTACAGGCTATTATTACACCAATGATACTAATAAAAATGAAAATATAGTACCCGCATTTAACTATGTTTTACATGTTTTTAATTATTGCACCTCACAAGAATTCAATGTCGGTCAAATCTATGGTTTTTTTCTTCATTTCTTTCTGATGCAACACATCCTATTTTCCATACTGTATTTACATATCCCGGCGCTACATATACATACCAATATAGCTATATATATAATTACCTTTAATTAATTACCATTAATTTTTAATTAAAAAGGCATATATTCGATAAGAATAAGATTTGTTTTACCAATATTTCAGTTGGTTGAACGTCAACCTTTATCAAGTTATTATAACATATTAATGAGTGTTATATTATATAATTACCTATCTTCAAGGTCACACTTAGAATCGACTACAGGACAGATAACCTTCGGCCTATGAAATAAGTTTCAGAGTATATTTATTCCCAAGTTTGTGTCGCAATACCTAGGTGTGGTTCCAACTGAAACGTTTCCATATTTCACAAAGGCGGGGCTCACACCAAGGCAGGTGGATCTCGCCGAGCTAATCCCCTCTCTGTCAAACTCTGCCGACTGACTTCTTTCAATTCCGTCTCAACTTTTCTCTCTAGAGCCTTTTTTATGATAATATTCAGATATTTAAAATAAGGAAAAAGCAGTCGCCAACTTCTACCCACTATGATTATCATGGCCTGTACCACGTGTACAGAGGAGAGTGACAGATGGTCACTGAAACGTCGTGAGTTAAATAAATCATTGTGGTTGATGTGGATATGTTTTTCTAAAAAATAAATAAGGATAAAATATTTCTTTAAATTTGCGAAATAAGACGGAGAGAACACTTGGTTTCAACAAGAAATGTTTTAAAAGGTGTAGCGACTGGAAGAAGAAGAGAATGAGAAGAATCCAAATGACGATGTCACCTTGAAAGGTCGGTCAACGGCGATATTGGCGAAGAAGACAAGAAACTAATAACTGAGATGTTTCCACGCATAAAGGACAACTTCTCTTATGTGCACATTGGTGAAAAGAGCAATAATTTGGTATTATTATCCACATTGCTAAATATAAACACGTCTTTGACAAACTCTAAAGATTTCATGAACCCCTTGTGGATCTTACTAAATCAAATCCCGTCTTTGACTGAAGAAGGACATAGTCCGAGATCATGATAATTATGTAGGCGTTCTGAATTTTCCATAACTGTTGTTGTGTCTTTTCAACTCGCCCGAGTTTGTTAATTTTCAGAGACTGCCGATAGATGCCGCATATTTTTCTGCGCCAATTTCGTTGGGTGAGATGTGTTCTTTTTTTTGAAGATAATATTTTTTATTGAGAATGTTTAATCCAGATTTCATATCTTGTAACCATCTATAACCGAGGTCTCGAGAAAAATGGCCCGTTGCGAAAAATAATATCATATGTTTTTTTTAAATCAAATTCGAGCTATATACGCTCTGATAGTCAGATTAAAAGGTGTATGTTATTGTGTGAAAAATAGTACAGATGTGATATTGTACTGGTGAAAGGTTCATTATATGCCTTTATATATACCTTTTTTCTTTAAGGCATCTCTTTATCGTGAAACTGAAAGTTTCTGATGGCTTGCGTCATCTATCGGAATATATATCAACTAATCGTTAGCTTTCAATTATTCCAGAATTGGCCAAATACCCATTCTTGATTATTCAAAAAAAGCTAACCACTTACGCGCTTCGGGCTTTTGGCCTTCGTCAGGGTGGTGCAAGCTGTGTAAGTATGTTACTATGTTTTAAAAAATAATTGAAGTAGAAGACAAGATCACGGTAGAGACATAATGAAAAAGTATATGTGGTGGAGTGATGAAGTACCATTTATTGAAATAAATATTTAGTTAATATTTATTCCTGTAGATGGCGTTCTGCTACCAGCAACGTTTAGATTCATGCTCAGTTATTCTCTCACATAAATATGATAGTTTCTAAATATTCAAGCAGGGTTATTTAACCAAAGGAAAGGTTTTGAGGCATATACTGAACAATTAACATCAACATAACAGCTATTTTCATTTATATTCTAGGTAATTATCATTAGTATAGACTTTGTTTTGTATTTGACTATAATAGTTAAAATTCATAATTACTATATGTTATGCTTCCTAATTAATACTAAATAGTATATAAAAGGGGAATAAGATGCACCAGTTTTGTTGGAAGTGGCGACGGAGGTTACAGGCCCAAAGGAGACGGCACTGTGGTAGCTCAATAATCAAAATTGTTGTTCAGAGAGATGACACATCATGTAGTACCTATCCCCTACTGCCGCAAAAGTACCATATGACGGCTATTTATTGCCTGTATGCTAACCTCAGGAGCTCATTAGGTCGACCTTTGGACTGTCGTTGGTATGTCAAGTGATGAGGTTACTCTCCCCGCTGTTTCCTTCTGAATTCCTCTCTCGTCGTTTGCCTTTATTGGATCCATACAATTTGCATAAAATGGAATACATTATATATCATATCTAAATCTACTTTATATATATTGTAATATTTTTCTTTCGAAGATATCATCTTTGCAGGTTTCAAATACAGTTTTAGAAACATATTATTTGAAGAAAATCACCTTTCTGGTTTTTATTGAGATCTATCGGGTGTTCTTTATTTAAATATTAATATGGGAAAATTATATAGTCGAAATCAACCGTTCTTAAATTTCTTTATTTTCCCAATATTCCGGTAATTCCTGACACCTTCCTAAAAGGAAATGAATTTTACCAGAAGGTATTGTGTGTGTTTTACAAAAATTACGTATTAATATTTTAACGTAGAAAAATTGAGTCATTTGCAGCAAAATATAGAGTTCGTAACACCCATGATCTCATGGTCTGTTCAGTTTGTCTTTCCTAATCTACTCAGGTCACATCTCCACTAAAATGTCGCGCAAAAAATAGGGAAGTCAAACGTCAGGATGACAATAAAATTTATTCGATCAAATCGATCATAACTTAATTACATATAAGAGTATAGAAATAATGTGAAACATTTTACTGAGTAACTATAAGGCACATTTCAGTACTTTTGTCTGAAGATGGTAACAACACTGTTACCGACACTTCACACACTATTTATTCATTTGTTATTATTACCTTGTGTTTACTGAGTAACAGAAAACATCAAATTTAATATTCTATAACGATAAAAAATAGTATATTTTACCTTAAAGATAGAAATAGCAAGACAAGAGAAATATTATAATAAAACTAGAAAAAAAGAGAATTTTCTTTGAGCGATTTTTGAAAATATTTCATGAAAAAAGGGAACTATCCATATATATGAACAACGTGTTGAAAACAATGCACCTATATGTAAAATTTCCTGAACCTACCGATGTCAAACGGATGGTCTTCAGAATTAGGTCAGCTGGGAATTCCTGAGTACCAATTAATAAATGATCAACTCTGCGGGTTTAATCAGTCCCTTTACAATTAAAATTAATTATCTCAATTTTTACACCAAATTTTGTAATTTAATTAATCCTATTTCCAAGCGTTCTACATTTAATTATGTGATAAAAATAGGGAGATTGGAGTTGTGTTAATAATAGATGAAGATTCTTCGGTTTAAGAGCACTGGGGTGGAAGTAACAACAAGTAGGTACATCTAGAAACTATAGTGCGTGCTATAATGGTATGTTTCTAGATTTGTATTTGATTTAAGGAAATATAAACATGCAGGGGGGTGGAGGGGGGGGGGAGATTTTGTTTCATTGCGTGGTAAAGAAATTGCAGAAGTTATATTTATAATACAATATAATGCGATTATGATTATAGAATAACGTTAAACAAGTTTTACCGCAAGTGCTTCTTTTTACAGAACGAAAAATCGTAATTTTTCACAATCGTGAATTCACAATTCATCCTTTCATACTTCATCCCTAAGGACAGGAATAGCCGTTATTTCTCCTTAAAAATAATTAAAAATTACGATATTTCGTTCTGTAAAAAGAAGCATTTGCGGTAAGACTTGTTAAACGTCGTTCTAGAAGTATATTTAAGGGGGTATATAAAGATATATCTAGAGCATTGGGCCTACTAGAGAAGACTTGTCTAATAATCATCAGCAAATATGACATCTAATATATTTATTATTTATCATGACTTTTTATATTGATACATGGGTTAATAAAGAAAATATAAAACCAGAAACAAGAAATATTCTGTTAGCTCTTTCAAAGATAATAAGATGCAGGCAAGTTTGATCTAACGTCTATGAACAATTACAGCTAAAGCTACAGCTAGAAGGAATCTCAAACCAACGTTTGATTGTTTCTTAAATCAATTATGACTCAACGATTCTCTCAATTTAGACATGGTATCATGGCTAGGATTGGTCTGTGGATAAATTTAAGAGACAGTAGAAATCTGGATTTTAGGTGTATAGCGCTGTCAAAACTTAGAAAATATTCGAATGACTTGAAAATTCAAAAAGTCAATGTATTGTTCTTATATAATAAAATATAACGACTACTTAAATATATTTTTTGTTATGAATATATGATTTATAGATTTTTTAATTTAATTATAATATTCGAAATATGATTTTTACCAATTCGGGATTTTTCTTCAGTTTTCTGTTTTAAAATCATTTACAGAATTCAATTGAAAAAATGCGCCAGTCAACCGAAGAGAATTTAACGAATATTTTGTCGCTTTTCAGCTCACTATGAGATAGATACTCTATTAAATCCCTCAAAAAAATCATTTGCTCTATTATTCAATTTAAAATCTCAATGTAATTCGAACACTCGCTACTGTAGCAGGTTTCGTAGTGATGGACAATATCATAAAGGTAACTTAATTTGACTTCAACACTTTGTTTTCAAGTAGTAATAATTTAAACATAATCTGTATTTACGTTATATTTACAACGCTATATTTTAGCTATACTATTCTGTATATATTTAACTAAAAAGGCATATATTGGATCAAAATATCATTTATTTTACCAATATTTCAGTTGGCTAAACGCCAACCATTATCAACCTTTTTTCAAAACGATATTCTGTATATTTCTACAATTAGGAATTTCCCTATCTCATGCTAGAGCACATAATCGGTTCTTATGTCTGGGATTCTCAACGTACTAATTATTCTAGAGATAAAATGAACAATTAACAATAAAGTTAATAAAAATGAATAAAACTCCCTAATATTATTTTTGAAGCCTGTTGTCTATACATGATTTTACTCCTTGCTAAGGCAGGCATATATTTCTAGTGACTTCACCTCCATTTTCAAACAATTGAAAGTCTTAGTCATATTTCTAAGGAAACTCAAGTTATTCAGCGATCCGGTTAAATTGAGATTAATATTTCCCCATTTTGGAAATATTAGTCCAAAAAAATTATCAAAAAGTTGAATAGATATTTATTCTAGTGGTCAATTCAATCTCAATGGTGATGATTGAAGGCTGTGATAATTCATGTATGCCCTCCAAGTAACGAAGATATATCATCCCGATTGCAGAACTAGTCATAAAGTCTATTTATCAACGGATCACTTACCATCGGCAAGGGTGTATTTTCTCAAACTTTCTCAAAATGCTCAACACTCTGATGGAGTCCTACCAAAATAATCCTTGCACAATCTTGAAAAAGCCAATTCTTTTCAATGATGATCCAACCTAAACACCTGGATAGTTGTTGATCTATGACTAACTTTCATAAATCTGAGTACCTATATGTTCACCAAACATTTGGAAACGAAAATCCGCTCTATTCTATGGGATCTGCGGTACATCATCTAACCTCAATATGAAGCCTTCAGAACGGATTTGCTAAAACAAGATAATTGATCAAAAATAATATAATACATATGATTTGTAAAATTGTTGAAAGTCTTTATATCATTAGCGAATTCTCTGAAACGAAGCAAAATGTGAATCCCATCCTTTTATACCATAGAAATCTCCTCAGCTGCTCTCCTAAAGAAATATGGCCTTGTCTGATGTCTGTGGATCATTGGGGCCAAGACGTGAAGAACTCTCGCTGCTCCTACGACGTACATCCCATGGTCCCGGGTTATTTGTTCGACACATTGACACTCTAGAACAGCACAATTTATTCCTCTTTATCCCGCGCTAAATGGACAAATTCCACATCAAAATCATTTTTGAAACCTTTTATTACGATATACCTGGGTAACTAGATTTATGGTTCTATGAATTTTCACACGAAGATATATATAGAAGCTGAATATTACAATGTGTTGTGTTAAATTCAAATATGGTTATTATGGAAAAAGTAGTGATAAAAAGTTCTATTAAAATAATTGTAGTGGGTATCGTCATAGCCTCTTCTCAATCGATTAAATATATGGTGAAGTTTTGAAGATATTTCTATTCATTAATATTAAATTATTATTATAGATTTTTTCAAATTAGGATTTTCTCAAGGATAGTTTAGAATTATTACAAATATACATATATTCAACGTATTCCAATGTATCCATATTTATACTGCTCTCAAAGCTTATGTCTCCATAGTTTCTTTCTTTTTCTTTTTTTTTTTTTAGCTTATCCCTAGTACAAGTGGTACAGACCATAATAATCAGGGTGGGTAGAAGTAGGCTACTTCTTTTTACTGTAAGTGCACCACATGTCTACACATGATAAAAGCAGTTCGACATTGCACTTACAAATGTGCCAGAGCCCCGTAAATTAAATAGTTTCTTCAAAACCCTAACCAAGAATTACTTCCAAATATCGTATCTATATAAATGAAGCAGAAAATTACCCTCCACAATATATTGAGAAAAATAACAATTTTAATTGCGGTGAACAAGCATTTAGATTAGGTTCAGTCATCCGAATAATATCAGATTTATTGGAATCAGCCAATTGGTGTGGGAAGAAGAGAATCTCGGCAAAATTTGAAATGCAAATGGCCGTGAGGATAGTGTAATTATGCGGAGATAAAAGTGGTCGCCGAGAGCCTCTTTGGGTAAAAAGCTTTCACAATTAGCTTCAGAAAGGATTACTTGTCCTGCTCTCAGAACATCCCACTTTTCTAGCTACTCTGTAATTACCCTAGGGTATCTGTGATGTTAGGAACTTGCCTATGATACTTAAGGGAATTGTGCTTCAGGCTTAAATAAATATTAATAAGCCTTTATAATAGTGATTTGATATATTCTATCTGTTCTTTTGATAAAATAAAAACAAATATTTGCATTTCTTTGATATAGGTTTTTAAAACCTTAAAAAACAGGTATTTCTAGAGTGGACAAACTTTTCTTATTGCTATTAGATTTACTCTCTTGTTATGCTGCGATTTTTTTTACATTTTTAAAAAAATACATTTTTGCTGAGAAATCTTCTGATCTCAAAGGGAATTTTCTCAGTCACATTATCAATAGCTTCATTAAATTATATTAATTTTTCCGATTGAAAAATTAATGTCAGAGATTTCTATCTTTATATGATGTTTTAAACAATTTTTGCGCTATTTTTACTCTTAAAATAAAAACAAAAAACTTTCTCTGCCTTCTCTTTCTGCGATGAAAAATGTTGTGAGAGCTTGGCTTATTAGTGGTGAGCCCTCCCAGTGATTTCTCTCGTTTAATCTTCCAGACTGCTAGAACTATATTGCTTATATATAAACCAGACCTTCCCAAACTAACGTGGCAACGGCGCCCATTTTCCAATGAAGAGATGGAGGAAATTGCGACTGATGTGATAGAGATGCAAGTAGGTATCTGAGGCTTTTTATTGGACATGACGACTACAACAACAGGTCCTCCTAATATTTTTCACCGTAGAAAGGTCATAGGAAAGTTGTTTTATCTATAAAAAAAAAGCTTACTGAAATAGTTTAAAAAACATGAAAAGGTTAATAAATAGAAAGTACAATGAGTTAAAGAATTACATGGAAATATTTTAAAATATATGTCGTTAAATTTCTCCATTTAATAACGAAGTAGGGTGAATGCAGAAAACCAAAAATCCGAACACCGTGGTTGAAAATTGCCTTTGTCATTTAGTATTCTGAAGATTTTCTTTTGAAAAAATATATTCCCATATTTATAATTCTTTGAGATGATGTATATGTTTTTGAACTACGGTTTTGTACTTTCACTGCAGAGGCTCATTATTTTTCAAATCTCTACATAAACATTTATACAAGAATAAATACCTAGAATAATAACTTCTCTTTGTTGAAAATAAAAGTAGAAATAAAAGTAGTTTCAGTTACTTTATATCAAAATATCCCCCCCCCTTTTTAATATTTGTAACATTTCAGCCATCTCTAGATCTACCCCTTGGGTCAAAAAGTCATAATCTGTGGCGGAAGATAACTGTAGTTTTCTAAAAATGATAAAAGGTTTGTTACTTTCTTGTTTAGCCTGCTTGATATCTATACCTAGCTAGGATCTGCATTATTAAACCCTAGGTTATTTATCATTCCTATATATACACTCACGGACATTTGTTTTCTCGTATGTCTTCAATAAAGGTCACTGTAATATCTCTCAGAGTTATTATCTGAATCCCGATATATATGCTAAAAGGTACAACTTCCTTAAGTTTTGTCCATGAGTATATTTACCACTAGAGTGCAGACTGTGCACTTTTGCCTATATTTTGACGGGATGTCAATAAAACTATGTTATTTGTCATTTGTCTTTGGTCGTTGATTTATGTATAGCTTCCCCAGCAAGCCCTTCTCTCCCCCTTGACACATTGTAAATAACATTGCTGATTATTGTAACTATTGTATTTACCCTCTTCTACTTGGAGAAGCTCTATAAGACCAAAGGGTCATAACAGGGACTTTTGTTACTCTTTTTACAACTGTTATTCTTGCATGTACCCTACCTTTCCGTGCTTGGAGAATCCGTATAAGAATAAAATGTCTCAATAAAGCTTTTGTGTGCAGATATATTGACAAACATTTATTTTCAATAATACTAAAAAAAAAAGTAAAAACTCCCGAGTATCGAACCCATGATCATATATTCAATATAGAACCTTTTTCTCGATATATAACCACTGAGCTAAAAACGCTGCACATTGATTGAAGTCACGAGATAGCAGAGAATCAATCATTGAGTGAATAAATTGGACACCTACCACTCGACACAATGCATATAAGCCTTTTAAGGCTTATATACTATAGTACACATTAGGTTATACATTATTAAGAGCGCCATGTTTTATAATTAGGCCAGTAGCTGAATCATTAGCATTAAAATATTACCTGTTATCTAATATAATGAATGAACCTCATTGCGATTTATTCCCATTATTTTGTTTAAATATTCCTTCCGAACGATTCTCTATCTTTAATTATAATAAATCCTTAAAATTCTGAAAAAATGCTTCTGTGTATGGAGAGTTTTTTATAAACTGTTGTGTGTGTGTGGAAGAAGAGAAATATCGCGGCGCTATCCCAGACATACTCATAGACAAAAACTTAAGGAAGTACCTTTTAGCATATATATCGGGAGTCAGACAATAATTCTGAAATATATTTGATACACTTTATTTTAGACATACGAGATAACCAAGAGTGAACAAAATTCCCTCTGTCTTCTTCTTAAAAAAAATACGAACGGCGATATATCAAAGCCTTTCTACTTCTTCAAGTTTTGCCTCCATAGTGTATCTACATTAGAGAAAATTGAGTCATTTGATCTTTATTATTATTGAAACAAACTTGAAATCTCAATAACCAATTTCAAAAGATCAAAAGATTATCTTTTCGTTATAGTAGGTGTTTAATTATAGAGCATTCCTCTATATAAAGTTTAAATTGGATAGTCAAAGAATGTATATTTGTTCAGAGAGTGTTTTATTTTTGCTATATTTAAAGGTTTATATATAGTTATATAAGAATATATATATATCTCTATACATAGTTTTCGATGTATTTTGAGAGCAAGGCATTTCTTTATGAAGAGTATTTAAGGAAAGTTTGTTTCAGAGAATATATTTGCTATATATATAAAGGCTCACATATGTAATTGTATGTTGAAAATAGTTTTGTTCTAAACCATTTTCACTGAAATTTGAAAGTTATTTAAACTCTTTCCCTTCTATCTCACGTATACCTGTCCATAAACAACAAACAACAACAAGCCTTTTTTTGGGGACCTATGCTCTGCACAGGATTCGCCTAGGTGCATAATTACTTAGAAAAGATGAGTTATTTATTTACAGGTAATCATTCATTTACATACGGATCTCTTTTCTCAATGTTTTTTCTCTTGCGCAGCTCTGTAAAACTTGTATAGATTTGATTAGATTTATTTTTTGTTATCCTAGACAGCAGAGTCTCCAGAGAAAAAGGTGATTTGATTCAATTTTATACAAAAGAAGTCCCCTTTAACTTGTTAACTTTAGACAAACGTGTGGTGCTCCAATTCAGAGTCGGTTATTTTTATTACATAATGGTAGGTGTCCATAAACAAAGAGAACATTTATACCATGTGTTCCATGCCTCAGCCAAGTATAAAGAGTCCCAAAAGAAGTCCCGGGTGAAAGGCCGGGCACAAATGTATCCCTAATGCACTTTGCACTGCCCGTTGCTAGGCAACGAGGGATCGATAAAGTTATTTTTGCCCTCCTCCCGATCTAAATAAGTGACCGTGGGAATCCCTTCGCCGTGGTCCTGACAATGGGATGGATGGCCCAAGTCGGCCGGATTAGATGGCTGAATGAACAGCCAAACTTGTTGATGTTCAACTCTAAGTAGGAATGGTTCTTTGAATTAACATGGATCCCACTGCGTAGAATGGAAATCAAAATTAGGCTATCCATATTTTTATTTTCATATTATTGAAGGATTTATTTATTTCTCTTGTACTAGAACATGGTCCCATTTCAATCAGGGTGGTCCCAATTGGATAGACTCCTAGCTATGAAATCCCACTTAAAAGTTAGAAGTTTCGACAAGTTTACAGGACTTGAAGGAGATGTTATTTAAAGGAGAGTTCTCCACTTCTGCCGATCTCAATGACGCCACTGGCTCTCGAAATCTTTTCCAGAAACAAGTTCCGCGATATTTGTACCTCATTGATGGTCTCCCCTATGTCACACTAGACGAATGGCCCGGGCAACGCCCGGGTTTTCCCCGAGTGCGAATATATTTTAAAAACGTTGTCTTGTGTGGTCGCTATAGACAAGGTGGTCTGTATAGACAGGTGTATGTATCACACAGCCGATAACAGGGTTGTCTAGAGTGGCCGCTATAGACAGGGTGGTCTGTATAGACAGGTGGATGTATCACACAGCTGATAACAGGGTTGTCTAGAGTGGCCGCTATAGACAGGTGTATGTATCACACAGCTGATAACAGGGTTATCTAGAATGGCCGCTATAAACAGGGTGGTCTGTATAGACAGGTGGATGTATCACAGCTGATAACAGGGTTGTCTAGAGTGGTCGCTATAGACAGGGTGGTCTGTATAGACAGGTGGATGTAACACACTGCTGATTACAGGGTTGCCTAAAGTGACCGCTATAGGCAGGGTGGTCTGTATAGACAGGTGGATGTAACACACTGCTGATAACAGGGTTGTCTAGAGGGGGGCAGGGAGGACACGTGTTCGCCGGCAGCCAATGGGCGCGCATTCTATCCGTGAGCTTCAGACAGAATAAGGCAATTATATATATAGATGCCTGGGTACCAGTCAGTAACAAAAATGGACCAACGGCTATCTTATATTCTTGATAGGTGTCAATCTTATTCAATTTTAATAGGCAGTAAGGTAACACAAAGTAATAAGACAAAATTAAAAAAAAAAGTCTGTGACGTTTCGGTAACAGCGTGGGTACCATAATCATAAAAACTACTCAATTCAGTAAAAAAATATTATTTTGTCTGATGATGGTAACAACGCTGTTATAGAAACGTCATATACTATTTATTTATTTGGTCTTTATTTTATTTTATTTCAATTTAAAGCGCTATGTCCCCCTAGGAACACTTGCGCTGTCATACATGTATGCCTTTACATTTGTCTATACATATATATACAATAATTTAAGGCCGTGAATAGAATAGTCATATGATGTTAACAATGAGAAAGAGAGAAAAAAAAACGAGAAAAGATCTGTGTACAAACGAGGGCCAACAGCCCGAAACGCGTTTGCGGATGGCTCTTCTTGATTTATCAAGAAATTGGGTTGGCCAAATATCATCGAACAGGCTAAATCAATGTTTAATTGATTTCTGTTCCACCAGATGGCGCTCTGCAATCTAAGAAGCTCATATGCTCGTGGTCAGGATATGCCCTTTTTGATTTTAATACCAACACCTGACCTTTTTTATTATTTTAATTTTCAAAATCATTTTTTCACATTAATATACGCTTTTCAGCTTGCTAAAGCTGGTGTTGTGGCTTTGTCACCGACCAGAGGCCGCTTGTTTGCGGCGACGGTCAATAGATGGCGTCAGCTTTTGACGGGAGAGGCGACCTTTGTCTCTTTAGATCAATATCCTCCCGGCAAAATTTCCATTAATATATATGTACCAAAATGGGCATCTCTCTTTTTAAAATACATAAAAACAATTCATTTTGTTTATTCCTCCAGTAATAAACGTAAAGGCGGTGTTGAAGAAGGATCCACAGCACAAGTTTTGAGATGTCTCTTTAGTTACATTAATATTGTAGCAAAGTATTATATTAACAGAGTATCATTCTTGATATTTTGCTATATTATTATGCGCTCTAACGTAACTGGCATATAACCTATATGGAGTCGTGCACAAAGCTATAAATAGATTAGATGATAACAAAACCCCAGGTTCAGACATCATATCAGCCGAAGTGATAAAACACCTAGAAACAAACGCCATTTCCTTCACATAATTAATCTAAGCTGGTCAAGCAGCACCTTACCTAAAGAATGGAAGCATGCAATCCCCATCCATAAAGAAAGAAAAACAGAAAACCACCCACAGAGTTATAGACCAATATCACTAACCTCCATACCATGCAAGGATAAGTAAAAAAATATATATATATATATTTTGCTACTCTGTAAACTTTCCTTATTGCTTATATTTTGTTTATCATTTATAATTTTTTCTTAAATAAATTGCTGTGTCATCCTGAAGTTTGTCTTTCCTAATTTTCCACGTGGCAATATCATTCTCCCATTATTATTACCATTAAGCTTTTTACAAATCTTTATATCATAGGGATCTGTGACGCTTGTTATCATGGTAAATTTTAACGGCGTAAGAATAGACAATTTCAATTACAGCGACAATTCTTTTAGGTTTATTGATGTTTGAAATTTACAGACGACTATGGCCTAATGCTTAGAATAAAGAAGAAATATATTTCAGAAGAGAAATAATTGGCGAGAACGAAAGAAGTTTTAAAACTTTCGTTGAGAGTCACGAATCAGGATTTACTATTTTGAAACTGTTAAGATGCTTCTAGAAAAAAATGGTAGGCAAGGGAAAAGCCTTAATATAGGTTTAAGTTTATTTTGATACCTTTTTATAACACGTACAAAATAAAATAGATCTATATTATTAAAAAATCTAGATTTATAAATATCAACTATATTTTTTGAAGTTTTATATATATCGCTAAAAGTATTATATATATCAAAATTATATTTCTTAATATAAATATTTTAAATTATAATGTATATGCTGCAATCTATGTGTGAAATTACTAACTATTGATATTTTATGTTATTTATAAATGTGTTTAGTCGAAGATAATACTTTTAATAAATATTACAGCAAATGAATTTGAAATGGAAATATTCAGAATAAACACTTTATTGTTAAAATATATTATGGCAATGTGTTTCCTTTCACATTTATAATCAACTAATATCTCTACATACCTCTGTACAATGGTAAAAGTTGTTGAACGAGAGAGCTTGGTTCATTAGTGGTGAACTCTATCATTCGCCAAATCAATCTCCAGACAACTCTACTATTGTATTGGATTGGTTTTCTTATATATTCTGTATTTACTATGAAAGGCAGATTAGAGGTGTTCAGGGAACCAATAGGTTTATGTCCATAGGTTCCCTAAACACCCCTAAGCTGCCCTAAATAGTAAATGCAAGGTATATAACAAACCCAACCCAACACAATAGTAGAGCGGTTTGGAGATTAATTTGGCGAAACCTTCAGAGGTTTCATTACAGTAAGGTCTATGGAGATATTATCTTATGTTATATGTGAAAATTAACACATTGCTAAAAATATCGATACACATTTTATGAATAGAGGATAATTAAATTTATAAACACTTTATTCTAAAAAGGTGTGAAATAAGGACCTTTCTTGACCAGGAGCTTCTGCAAAGTGGAAAATAATCCTAATAAATTGAAACTATTTTTGTCAAGTATGATTCTTTTTAAAATAAAATATATTTTTATAATTCCCTTACTACAATGATAAATTAATGGTAGATTAAACATGTGAAACTGTTGGGAGGGTTCACTACTGATGAGCCAGGCCCTCTCATTAATTTATTATTGCAATAAGCGTAATTGATAATTGTTTTATTTTAAAAATAATCATACTCTTCAAAAATAGTTTCAAAATCCTAATGATACTAAAACTACAATTTGAAACTTCCTTGTGTATTATTTTCAATCTTGGGTTGATGATATTGAAAGGTTAGATTCGGTAAAGGGAGGGGAGGAACATAGGAGGGGCTGGCAAAACTTCACCCCGGGATGCATCCAACTCTCCAGACAGCTTTGTAAATATTTCTTTAAAAATACCATATTTCCTCAGCAAAAATTCGTATAAACCTAATTTTTGAAGCCTTGCTATATACTTTATTTTACCTGACGAAGACAAAAGATTCACAATTCATCCTCTCATACCTCATCCCTCAAGGTTAGAAACAATCGTTATTTCTCCTTGGAATGAATTTTGATATTTAATTCAAAAAGAAACACATGCGGATAGTTTTCAAATGTCGTTTTACAAAAGATTATGTTAAAACGTTGAGAAAATAAAACTTCATCTGGCCGAAGTCTCTATTTTTTAAGAAATATATATGCGGGCCAGGCAACCTCTATCTCCAAGCTCTGTAAATAATTATTCATACGTGTGTATAATGAACACCTAATAGTAGTTTAACATATAGGCATCAGAATGATTTTAATTATTCATTATTGTGTGTGTGTGATCAATACTTAATTGGGAATTATTAGAGTTGAATTACATCAAATAAGTATGTTTCGTTGTCAATGTAGAATTGAGACTGTGGAACACACAAGTTAGAATTTTAAAAATGGTGATTGCCTATTTCTTGTTCTCCCTCCAAGTTTTAAATTGTTTCAGAAAATTAACAAATTCCAAGCATAACTAAAGGATTATTAATTATTTAATTAATTTTATCACCTTAGTGTGTGTGTAATTAGACATTTTTGCGTCAAACTCCGCCGTCGACAAAACAAGTGTTTGCCAACAGCGTGTTTAACTTCCAGAGTAGAGAGGACGTGACTTCTGGGTGTTGCGTGCTGGTTGGTGATGGATGCTAGAGGAATCAAGTCACTTCACGAGACTTTCAAACTCCGATTTAGATTTTAGAGAGAGTAGATTCGATTTCAAAATGACTGAAACGCGTGATGTAGATGGCACGGATGTTTTTGGAAGAAAGTGAAGGAGCGGTCCACACGCGAGTTGTCCATCAACCTGGGCCATACAAATCTGGGCGTGCGGCTCCCGCCCGGAGTTCCAGAAAATTTCGGTAGAGGATGCGAAAAACGTAGAGATTCATTTTAATTTCACATATATTAAATGAATTGGGAACTCCATATCTTACATTAAAATATAATGAGTGGCTTATTCAGTGTGACAACATGGTCTATACAGTGTGACAACATGGTCTGTGCGATGTGGCAACATGATCTAAGCGATGTGATAACATGGTCTGTGCCGTGTGAAACATAATCTGTGCACGTGTGACAACATGATCTATGCGATGTAACAGCATGATCTGTGCAGTGTGACAACATAGTCTGTGCGGCGTAACATCGTTTATGCAATGTAACAACATGATCTATATGGTGTGACAACATGATCTTTGCGGTGTGAAGACATGGTCTATGCGGTGCGACAACATGATCTGTGCGGTGTGAAGACATCGTCTATGCGGTGTGACAACATGATCTGTGCGGTGTGAAGACATGGTCTATGCGGTGTGACAACATGATCTGTGCGGTATGAAGATATGGTCTATGCGGTGTGACAACATGATCTGTGCGGTGTGAAGACATGGTATATGCGGTGTAACATGGTTTATGCGATGAGACAACATGATCTATGCCATGTAACAACATGATCTATGCGGTGTGACAACATGATCTGTGCGGTGTAACAACATGATCTGTGCGATGTAATAGCATGATCTGTGCAGTGTAACAACATAGTCTGTGCGGCGTAACATCGTTTATGCAATGTAACAACATGATCTATGCGGTGTGACAACATGATCTATGCGGTGTGACAACATGATATGTGCGGTGTAACAGCATGATCTGTGCAGTGTGACAACATAGTCTGTGCGGCGTAACATCGTTTATGCAATGTAACAACATGATCTATGTGGTGTGACAACATGATGTGTGCGGTGTGAAGACATGGTCTATGCGGTGCGACAACATGATCTGTGCGGTGTGAAGACATGGTCTATGCGGTGTGATAACATGATCTGTGCGGTGTGAAGACATGGTATATGCGGTGTAACATGGTTTATGCGATGAGTCAACATGATTTATGCCATGTAACAACATGATCTATGCGGTGTGACAACATGATCTGTGCGGTGTGAAGACATGGTCTATGCGGTGTGACAACATGATCTGTGCGGTGTGAAGACATGGTATATGCGGTGTAACATGGTTTATGCGATGAGACAACATGATCTATGCCATGTAACAACATGATCTATGTGGTGTGACAACATGATCTGTGCGGTGTAACAACATGATCTGTGCGATAATATTTTTGCCAACCTATCTACTATTAAACAAACTGAAATTAATTCCCAGTGCGGTGGTCATACCATGATAATGCGGCATGTGGCAGTACAATTGTGATATTTTTCCTATTCCGTAAGTCGATTCAACTGTAATAAATTTTCGGTGCAGTGGCAACAATGTTTTACTGCGGTGAGGCAGTGCTAGCGTGGTTTCCTCAACCATCCTCAATTTTGCAAATTGGGATTGCGTTGGTTACAACATTATACTTCTTTGTTAAACGACATTTGAAATACTATCCCGCATGTGTTTCTTTTCAACGAAAAATCAAAATTTATTTCAAGGAGAAATAACGATTATTTCTAACCTTTTGGATGAGGTATGAAAGGGTGAATTGTGAAGAATAATGATAATACCTCTTTGTGGCAGTAAGACTGGTTTTTATCATATCATATGCTTTAGGTCTAAGCTTGACTAAATTGCCAGTGAGGTGACTACAGGTAGAACTGTGGCTTATCAATGAAACCGTGGTTTCACCCATTTCTCTTCAGTTCTTGCAGTGCGGTGGTCACAGAATGAGACTACGGCAATGAGATCGTGGGTTTCCCCACCAGAGTAATGCGTTTGCGACATCGTGAGACTGCGATAAGGCAATAAGACCGTTTCCCCCACTCCATCATCTCCCCAAAGTGTAGTAAATAGACAGTGCTGCCACAATAGGAGACTGCAGTGAGTCCGTGGTTTTCCCACCCATCTGCCCCAGGTCGTGGGTTGCTCCCGGATTCGATTGGAGCGGAGTGACCCCTGGTTGCTAGGCAACCGCCTGTGACGTCACCGCGGAGGACCCTGAGATAAAACTGCGTTCATCTGATCTTTGTACCCACCGCCGTCATTTTCTTTGGATCAGAAGACCAATAGATGAGACTTGGTGTCCTTGAGTCACCTCCCAATCATCATTTGGCGGTATTGCGAGAGATCAACAAGTTTGTACTAGTAAACATTCCGAGGAGACTGTATGCAGGGTGGAGAGGTTATGAGATCTTGTAAATTACTCTTGAATTCACACACTTCTAAAATTATCGAAGTTCTAACTTTTTTAAAATGAAAATATATCCTTAGATGGGAAAACATATACTTACACAAGATAGTGTAGACGTGAAAAAAAAGGATAATTTTTCGAATGAGATGTTTATACTTGTTCAATCTCTTTAGTTATTTTTGATAGGAAATTAATTATTTGATTAAATATTTTACAAAATGTCTAAATACACGCTGATTCAAAAGTATCCATAACTGCTTCGTGAGATTGAGACTGTCCAATGCAGTTGAAATCTAGCTTTAAAAAATAGGAATATTTTTGTTTATTGAAACTATATAGATTTAACTAAATATTTCAATAATTATACACCACTAAGGATGGTGTTGTGGCACAGATAGGAGTTCGATAGTTTGCGGAGAATCTCAATACAGATAGCGTTTATTTTAGCGTCTATTTTGACAAGGGAAGCGATCTTATTATAGATCACCAGCAATCCCTGGTAAAATTCCCATTTAAAATTTGTCCATAAAAATGGTCTAACCACTTTTCCAGATAAACACCTCTTTGGGAATATCTGAATATTTCATAAATCGCTGTTGAATATAATGCAATCAAAACCAGCGCTGAAAACTGATGAGGACCATTAGCCCGAAACTACGGTCTCTAGGTCGGCTTTGTGAGTTTTCCAAAAGCGATTTTATCGCAGCCCCCGAATCCGCAAGTAGGCGAAGACGGTCAATAGATGACGTTTATTTCACTGTCTAATTTGACGGGACAGGTGACCCTTTTTATATATCAATGTTCTTCTAACGAATTATTCATCTATATTAATACCATTTCTAAGATTCTACCATTCAGTGTAGCATATATAAGCAGAATGATCCAATACAGTATTAGAGCTCTAAAGAAGCGGTCTGGTAGATTAAATTGGCGAAACCGCTGGAAGGATTCACCACTGATTAGCCAAGCCCTCCCAACAATTTTTTAATCGCAGTAAGGACAGTAGAAGTTTGATTTATTTGTGAAAAGAAACATTCGAGTCTTTTTGCTTTTTCATTTGTTATTAATACCTTTGTAAAATGTCTTTCAATATTCACAGATTCCTAGGAAGATATTCTTAGAAATAAACTTGAGGGCGGACTTTGTTGTCCAATCAAGGGCTGGCATGGCCGATATGTCCACATCCTCCCTGTGTTACTTGGACAATGTTAACGACCTGTTATTCGACCCTTCTAGGGTGGCGCGTCCTTCTTTTCCGGTGGCACTTTATTGAACGCCATTTGTATGTTACATCAGGCCTGGTGTTTCTAGGTAAAACCATTTTAATACTGTATATGTAGAACATATAAAATACGAAATATATATAAATGATTTGAAAAAAACTAAGTAAGTTATTCTTTGAGTAGTTAATGGAATTAAAATATACAAGTATCAGAGTCATAATCAACAATTCTGTCACCGTTTGCTTTTGTGAATGGAATAAATACCCAAATATGGCCATTTTTTATAAGCATAGGTGGTTCAGTGGTAGAATGCTCGCCTGCCACGATTGCTCGCCTGGTTCGATTCTCGGCCGATGCATTTTTTTTTTACAATTTTTAAAACTCATTTATAATATTATTAAAATATACAAGTATCAGAGTCATCAATTCTGTCATCGTTTGCTTTTGTGAATGGAATGCTTTTACGTAATAAACGTAAAATACGTAACTAATATGACTGAAATTTTAGCAGTATGTATAGTAGAATCTGGAAAAACTTATATTGAATATTTCAGGTCTCTATCCCGAATATTCTTAGAGTTATTTACAAATTTGAGTTGCAAATTTGCTCTTTCGCTCGCAAGCAGCGCCTCTAGCGGTGAAGATGGAAGGTAATATCAGCTGACCTAATGTACATGTAAAACGTGTTTAACAGGACATAGAAAAAATATGGAAGAGATATTTGTCGCATTTTTAGCCAAGAAAAATTGAAATTGACAGGTTCTGGGCAAAAATACAAGGTATGTCCCATAAGTTCCCGGACTGGGTCCATAAAAAAATAAATAAATGAAAAATGTAAATAAATTTGACTGTTTATTATAGAAAAAATATCTGGCTACACGGTGGTACCAATATCGAGGCGGTACGTGCACGCGCCCCAAAGTTATTCTAATTTGTTTAAAGGTTACACATAGCGCTGCGGCGATTTTACGATGGAACGAAAATTGAAGCAGAGGATTTGCATAGAATTTTGTGTGAAACTTCAAATATCAGCAACCGAAACTTTTTAAATGCTTAATAAAGCATTCCCCGAAGAGAACAATTGTTTTTGAATGGCATTCTAGATTTAAAGCTGGCAGAATTTCCATTGAAGATGATCTTCGTCAAGGACGCCCAAAAATTTCAAAGGACTGATGAAAATGGGCAAAAAATCACCGATTTGATAAAAGAAAATCTTCGAACCACTTTGCTGGAGCTAGAGCAAGACACAGGCATCTCTAAAACAACGATTGGAAGGATCGTAACCAAATCAAAAAGACTCCTGCAAAATTCATGCCAAGATTCCTCACTAATGAGCAAAAACTGTGTCGGCTTGCAACCTGTGAAGACATGTTGGAAATGACAAGAACGGATCCGGAATGGAAAGACAAGATAATCACAGGCTACGAGACATGGGTCTATGGCTATGATCCTGAAACCAAGCATCAATCTGACGAGTGGAGATGTCAGGGTGAGCTTAGACCCAAAAAATCCAGATTATTGAAATCCAGAAACAAGGTGTTGCTGGTCGCTTTTTTGGATAAAAAGGGCATTTTTCATCACGAGTATCTTCCTGCAGGCCAAACAGTTATCAAGGATATGTATTTGGGCATTCTTCGCCGTCTAAGGGAAGCGATTCGAAAAAAAGGCCAGAAAAATGGACTAATGGTGGCTGGATCCTACACCATGACAATGCTCGCCCTCACACAGCGCATTTGATGACTAGCTTTTTGGCGAAAACCGGGACACAAATCCTACTTCAACCACCCTATTTCCCAGACATCGCACCAAATGACTTTTTCCTGTTCCCCAAACTTAAAGCAGTTCTAAAAGGAAGACATTTTGACACCAGGGATGACATAATAGAAAAATCGCCGTTAGCATTGAAGAGCATTCCAAAAGAGGCTTATAAAAACTGTTTCGACAATTGGGAGAAACGATGGCGCTGGTGCGTTTAAGCAAGGGGGGATTACTTTGAAAAGATTTAATAAAAAAAAAATTTAAAAATCTTACCTTTTTTTTATGGACCTAGTCCGGGAACTTATGGGACATACCTTGTAGTTGTTTTTTTTTAGTCAGAAAATGATTATGACAATATTGCTGTATCATATTTGATTATCAGAAACAAAATTATATCCGGAAAAATTCCAAAAAGCAGAGACCACGGGTGAAGCCAGTTCATTTTTAGTATGCAGGAAAAAAATTCTAACAGAAAAACATTCATTCGAGCAGAAGACACAAAGCCAGCTCATCTCTTTATAAAAATATCGCTTCTCAGACACAAAGTTTGGAGCGGGACGTTTCACAAGAATGACATCCACGGCGCCAATTTATAATTGTAACGAATAGTATTTGAATAAAAGCATTTAATCGGGTAAAACCCGGGCGTTGCCCGGATCATTCGGCTAGTGTTATATAGAAATGAAAGGCTTCTAAAAAGATATGTTTCAATATTATTCATGAACTTATAGACTATTCAAACCCAATACAAATAATCTCACTAAGAAATGAATTAATATATTTTGGGCTCGGAAATAATGGTAACTACTGTTAATAAATGTAATAATAGTAAAATAATAAGAAAATTAACTATTTGTTTAACAATATATCTGTTGGGCATACATCCACTCTGGCAAAAAGGAGAGCTAGAATTTGCGAATGGTAAACTGTACATTCAAATTAATTCTCACTTTTACGTCCATTACTTCTCAAAGAAAGCTTGTTGTTATTGCGGAATTGTACCACAGTCATAAATCTACGTGAAACATTTTCTTTATTCTTTCCTAACCTACTTTTGGCACACTGTGTGAAATTTAGGATTTGATAAAAATAGCTCTAGGCTGGTTGAGATATAACCCCAGACCTCAATAAATAAACTTCGTTCCTGATATCAGATAGAAATTTCTATACAGCCTTTCTGCTTCGTGGCCTACTTTCGGCAATGTGTTTCAACCTAGTACATGTCCACACGACCTTTTTCTTTGTTTTAATTATTAAATAAACAGTTTAAAAAAGAGGCTTTTTTTTGTCAATATCGTACAATATTTACCCTTGCGATGTATTGTTGAAGCATAATGAATATCATTGCAACTGTGACATGGGAATTTGGAAAATAAAATAATTATTTTTTCTCCCGTCTAAATAGACGCTAAATTTAAGCGTCATCTATTGACCGTTGATATAAACTAGAGAACTCGGGTCTGTGACAAACTCAAAACACCAGAGAAAGCTTTGGAGACTTTAGAACGCCCACATGGAGACCATGGTTTTGGACAGATGATACTCTGTGAGTATTTTGAATTTGCCAAAGCTGGTGTTGAGAAGTGTTAACGTTTTTTTAAAGATCAATATCTTCCTGGCAAAATTTCCCCGTGAGATTATTTGGGCATCGATAAAAAAGAACGTTTGAAATTCGGAGTTTTAACTTGTCCAGAAAATTTTCCAACCGAAAATCTAAAATATTTTTGATTTCCTTTAATATATTGCTCTTATAGTTAATTTTTTGATACCTTGTCTTTTGTATAACATCGCTTCACTACTTCGGAAACATAAAAATTATTTTCGTAATGGCAAAAAAAAAAAACTTTAACAAGATCGTTAATTTTACTTTAGCACTTTATAAATTGGAATAAAAATATTTGACGAGGTTAATTTTGAAGAATTCTGTTTTCGAATAAAGATAAATAATAATTAGGAATACTCTCTCTCGTGAGAGAAGCGTCACAAAATTGTTATCTCTGGACGTATTATATATTCACTCATGGACAGCACTTAAGGAAGTTGTACTTTTTAGAATGTCTATCGATATTCATACAATAACTCTGAAAGATATTCGATACACAGTGATCTTTTCATTGAAGACATAAGAAAAAACTAAGTGTGAACAAAACTGCCTGTCTCCTTTTGAAAAAAAAAGACAACCAGTGACACCAAAGACTTCACACTTCCTTAAGTTTTGTCCATGAGAGTGTAATTGAATTCTACAGTTATAATGTTGCAATGGATAAATTTGAAAAAAGGGAGGGCATGGCTTAACAGTGGTGAACTCTCCCAGCAGTTTCGCTATTTAAATCTCCAGACACACAGCTCTACTATTATATTATACTATATACTACTAAATAAATTTTATTGTTTATATTTGATATAGCAGGTTGAAGCTATATATAATAAATCATTTTTAGTATTAAGGGTATATCTCAACTATCTCTAATTATTTCGCCCATAATTTCTAAAGGGAATCTCAACTCTCTCGGAATTATTTCGCCAAGTATTGTATTAGTACAATTTCTTATAATCCTTGCGCACACAACACACATATTGTTACGGAATTATATAAATGGGTGTTTATAGAGATTACTATGGACATATGCTTCCGAGATTGTGGGAAAACGTATCAAAATTAAATATTTAATGCATCGAGTAATGCCTTTCAAAAAAAAAAAAATTAAAAATGCCTTGTTAAACAGCATCTTAAAAATTACTCCATTACCAAATTATTATCATCTATCGATAAAGATAGAGAGATTGAAACTGATTTATTAATCGTTCCTATAAGGTTAAATACAGAATAAATATGTTTATAGTAATAAATATGATTATATAAATGAGAGAGAGAGAAAGAGATAAGAAAATAGATATATAAATAATATAAATATATATTTCTAAGAATCCAGCCATTAATTTCGCTAAGTTTGTGTGATTGTAAATATCCTATATATTCTGTTATGTGAGGTTTCTACATATGTCACATCTTAACATCCTTTAAAATAATCCCCATCACAAACTCACTCAAAACACCAATAAATAACTAATTCATGAAAGTTTTACAGAGCACAAACTGAGTTAAGATGCTTTTATAGGATGACTGCTAAAAGCTTTCAAATTCTGAAAAATTAAATTATGGGAAATATTTTGTTACGGTCTGCGTAGAGAATATTCTTAGCGTGTTGGGGTTCTGAATTAAATTCCCAGTAGAGGTATATTATAGCTGGTTTGTGGAGGGCTTGAACTCTTTGGTCTGTAGTGGTTGTAGTGTTTGATGGGTAACCTGGACGCTCTGGGATAACGTGAGAGAGGTCATTGTGAATGAATTGGTACTGGTATATCGAGACGGTTTTGTAACTGTCAAACTGAAATTGTCAGTATAAATAATCAAGGTCTTGTATAGCGTAGACGTGTTGGAACGGTCGGTATATCTAACTTGGTTCTGGTATATATTATATTTGAGAAATGCTAGAGAATTATTATTTGCTGGATCTTTTGAGTACATGAGTACTTAATGGTATTGGTTTTGCAGTATATGAGTATTTAATGATATGCAGTCGTGGTAAAAATAATAAAAGGTTTTAATTACAATTTGCTTTAATTGTGCTAATTAAGTATTGAATAAATAATTTTATAAAGTACGACCTGACTTAAGGCGAGTAGAGAATAGAGATAATAAAATATTAAATACGTATTCACATAATTACAAAATATTTGAGCCGGCCAACAGGTAACAACAACAACGAGAGGCCACCAAAATTACAACACCAAGAAAGACAAGATATATATCACAATAAAATTTATTTTAGAGATAAAATGTTAAGACCAAGTATTAGATCATTAAATTTATAGACTTCTGCGAAGTGTGGTTCCTGCCAGAATCAGTAGCCAGAGAAGCCGCCATTGTTGGAGATCACCGCTGCCACACGCCTCGGCATTGATTTAAAGAGACTTTGTATGTGTTCTTGGGGTACAGCAGACGAAGCAGCTTCCACACGTTGCCAAAGTTGATCTGGTGTGGCAGCTGGGGATGTAATCTGGGTCAATCGTTGAGCAACCATGGACCACATGTTTTATATAGGCGAAAGTTCTGGAGAGCGAGCCGGCCAGTGGAGCAATTCAATCTGGCGATTGACGAAGAATCTTTGAACAATGCGTGCCACGTGTGGTCGTGCATTATCCTGTTGAAATATGGCTGTGGACAAGCCTTGAAGGTGAGGAAGGACAACTGTCTCCAACACCTCGGAGATGTAGCGTTGGCTGTTTAAAGTGCCCGCAATGCGTAGTAGAGGAGTGCGAGAGTGATATCCAAAACCGCCCCATACCATAATACCCGGTGCAGGACCAGTGTGGCGGTGCATAACGCAGCTGTTCAGCATCCTCTCTCCACGGTGTTTCCAGACTCGAATTCGACCATCGTGGTGTTGCAGATAGAAGCGTGACTCGTCAGTAAAGACAATTTCATTCCATTCTGCCGTCCGATCCTTCTTTCATCGAACCATTGGCGGCGGAGACATCTGTGGTTCTGCGTCAAGGGTAGACGAAGCAATGGACGTCTTGCGGACAGACCACTCTACTGTAAACGGCGTCGAATGGTACGCGCAGACACTCGATGATGCGTTACAGACTGAATGTGCTGTGCTACGGTTCACGATGCTACTGAGCGATCTGTCACTGCCATGCACACAATTTTCCAGTCAGCACGTGAAGTGTTGCACTGAGGTGGATGCGATTAAAAACGTCGGTCCGTTGTTCCTTCGAGCATCCAAAGATCACATATCCGTAATACAGTTGTTTGGTTTCGTCCAACACGACATCCGATTTCCCTGAAAGATAATCCACAATCTCGGTAGGCTACTATCCTTCCTCTGTTGAACTCGGATACTTGATAAAAAGATGATCGCTGTTTTCTACGAGGCATAACTGATCGTTTATTTTTAAATACACAGAAAAAAACACACACACACACAATTGCCGAACTTGAAATCGTTGAAATCTCAAGCCTAAAATAGTGCTTTGAAGTGGAGCCACAGGCGCGCGTGATGTGCGTCTGCGCTTAAAATATAATCATTTGCATATCTCACCTCCGCTAATGCGTGTTATTTGCATGCTTCATTCAGAGTGTTGAATTTACGGTGGTAAGCAGTTTATATATATATTGTTGATATATTGTAACGTTCATTACTAATGATATGGTTGACTGACGAACCATATATAAAAATATCGACTCAAATACACTGCGTGACATTGAAAATGGAACACCAAGAAATAGTGGCCAGAAAGTGATGAAACTCGGCAGACAGAGAGAGACAGGGACGAACAATAAGTGATCTTTATTTCAAAATGATAATCATAATACAGAGCGAGAACGGCGTCGGCTTAGTAGCAAGTAGGACCACCGCGGACGGCGATGCACGCAGCAACACGTCTAGGTAGAGAGTCAATCAGAGTACGGATGGCGTCCTGAGGGATGGCTCTCCATTCCCTCTCAACCATTTGCCACAGTTCGTCTTCTGAACGCGGCTGTGGCAAGGCATGCAAACGGCGTCCAATGATGTCCCAGACGTGCTCGATTGGTGAGAGATCAGGAGAGTACGGTGGCCAGGGAAGCATCTGTACATCTTGCAGAGCTTGTTGGCTAATGCGAGCAGTGTGCGGTCGGGCGTTATCCTGCTGATAAAGGGCATTGGGTACCCCCTGAAGGTAAGGGAGTGTCACCGGCCGCAGCACATCATCAACGTATCGTTGGGCCGTCATAGTGCCCTGAATACGAAGTAAAGGTGACCTGGAATCATACGCGATTGCGCCCCAAACCATGATTCCACGTTGTCGCACGGTGGGGCGTTCCACAATTGCTGCCGGATTGGACCTTTCTCCACGTCGACGCCACACGCGTACACGGCGACTATCACTGGACAAGCAGAAACGCGACTCATCTGAGAACACGACCCTGTGCCATTCCGTCATCCACGTCGATCTAGCCCGGCACCATTCCAAACGTTGGCGCCTATTCGGTGGGGTCAATGGCAGTCTTCTTAGCGGACGGCATGAGTGCAAGCCATTAGCAACCAATCGACGGGAAATGGTTCTGGTCGAGATGGAATGATCTAGGGTGTCTTGCACATGTTGCAGGATGGCGGTACAAGTGGTTTGTGGGGCCGCCACTGCTTGTCGAAGGATACGCCGATCCACACGTGCTGACGTCACTCTGGTTGCACCGACATTCCTATAAATTGCCACATTTCCTTGTTCCAACCATCTTCTCCACAGTCGGTGCACCGTGGACGCACCAAGGTGTGTATCAGCTGCGATTTGACGTATGGACCAACCTGCCCTTTTCAGTCCGATCACCATGCCCCTCGTAAAATCGTCTGTCTGCTTGAACTGCCTCCGTTTACGATGACCTGGCATTCTCTGTTATTACACGTGTCTTTTGACACAAGAACAAAATTTCTACAATGATTTTCCTTGAAGAAATAACGACACGAATACTGTCCTTTCTGCAAGTTCCTTCCCTTATATCTTACTCCATGTGCGCACGAGAGCTGCGCATTTTACATCATTTGCATAACTCGGTTAGGCGCGTCTACCCTGAAATTTGCATAATTTTCTGGCCACTATTTCTTGGTGTTCCATTTTCAATGTCACGCAGTGTATTTCAGTAGCATCAATCATTTGTTATCTGAGGCCAGTCAAGAAGTTTTCACGGTGGCTATTTTACAATGTCAGAGGGCAATCTCGGTGCTGGGTACATGTCGTACACAGATAGTCTTAAATGGAACATTACAAACTAGAGTTTCACAACTGGTACACTTTATGTGCTATTTTATTAAAACTAAATTTACTTCGTTACTAATAGTATCCAAAAAGACATTTTTTTAGAAGGTAAGATTGAAACCTGTTATTTGAACTCATTAAGTATTTGTGCCATCTTAATCTTCCTTCACTGAAGGGCTCAATTTTAGTCTGTTAACAACGTAAAATATTCATCACACAATTAAATGCATTGATTATTTACATATTGGATAAATCATGATGCACTAGCGTGCCATAGACTGACGAGGGCCATTAGCCCGAAACCATGGTCTCTAGGTGGACGCTTATCAGTTTGCCAAAGTTGGTGTTGTGGCTTTGTCACCGACCCGATGCCGCTAGTTGCGGCGACGGTCAATAGATGGCGTCAGATTCTGACGTTTATTTTGACGGGAGAGGCAACCATTGCTTCCATATTTATAATTGTATGTAATTCTACTGTCCTCAGAGCTTATTTCCATAGTTAATCTAAAATACCCATTCCAAGAGTCTAGCAACAGTATCACTATAAAAGGAAGATCTGAAAATGCCATATAACAGAGGTATGGTAGATTAAACTGGCGACACCGCTGGAAGAGTTCACCACTGATGAGCCAGGCCCTCCCATTAATTTTTCCATTTCTGTAAGGACAGTAGAAATTGTTTAATTTCAAAAAGAATCATAAGCGTCTAAAATAGTTTCTAATTTCCATATTGGATATTTGTATATCCGAGCAAGACGTTCTTTGTTTCAATCTCAGTACTTTCTGGTGGATGATTCCCTAGTTGAGCATATTATGATATATCATCTAAGCAGGATACACCGAGGTATAAAGGTTCTAAATATTGATATATATCTAAATTACTAACATAATTATATATACTAAAAATTAAATATAAAGATAACATTCTGCTCGAAGTATTGCATTTTACTTCAAAGTAAATAAAACAGGTGACATCGGAAGTTTGGTATTTGAAACATTGGAATCCATTTTCCAGTTGGAGAGCCGTAATGTTAGCGGGTAATTAATGGAATTTCTCCACCAGCTGCGGATTAACTTGCGTTGCTAATTTTAAATAACTCAATCGTAGTTAGCTGAACCGATTGTTATATATATCTAGGTACACGCTTGTTCGGCGGTACATATACTAAAATTGGAACGATACAGAGAAGATTAGCATGGCCCCTGCGCAAGGATGACAAGCAAAATCGTGAAGCGTTCTAGGTATATATAAAACCATTGTAGTGTTCGCCGAACTGAGGTTGTTAAATATGTCAAAATATGAATTATAATCATTATTATAACGCTATATTTCAATATTTGAAAAAGGCAAATATTTCCACAACCACTGGTTCGATAAACTAATCGTTTTTATTTGTATTTTTTTATGGACAAGCGTATGACGTGTAAAAGCCGATTTATAAGCTTTGTTCCGTTGTTGAAAATCTTGTGGTTAAACATTTTATACATTCACAGAATATCCACCTCAAAAATATCAATATAAACTTCCTTATACTCATTTTTTTTCTCTTTCACACTTCATTATTTTTTTAAATATAAGATGCACTAGATCGCAATCTGTTATAAGAAATTTAAGCTATTTTTGATATGTATGTTTCTTCATATATGTATATATTGGGTGGGATTGACTCATCAGTAGTGAACCCTTCCCGTAAGTTCTCCCAATATATATATTTCATTCTTTCGCTTAGTGTGGTGGTAGAAATCGGTCTTTTAAATATAAAAAAATAGTATTCAAATGATTAGTTACATGGCGTAGCTGGCCTAGCCATATGGCTTAGCTTTCTTCGACTTGCTCTGTCTCCAACAGCTTTCTTATTTTGTTGAATAAATCACTCTAAACGTTAATTTGAAATCAATTTTGATTATATAAGTTCTACAGAGCGCCAAAAGATTTCGGAAAACGTCCTCTTTACATAAGGCTATCTAAATAATTGCTATACAAATGTTTTATTCTCTCGAAATATTCAGTTTTTTAATCATATGTACAAAGAAATTAAGACATAAATCATAAGGTGAGATTGCCACCATATGAAATTTAAATACATTTATTTGTAATTAAATAAAAATGACGTTTATACTCGTAGCTATAAGTATACATACGGAAAATATTTCGATATAACTTTTATTTAAGATATATTTTTCCCAATATTGATATTAAAGGAAAAAGTGAAAAGAGCAAAAAGCGGTACTTGATGGCGACCCGTTCTACTGGAATTGATTGGAATCTCTTGAACTTCCTGGAAGATGAGAAAATGTTGGAACCAAAAGTCTGAAGCACATTGGAAGGAGGGAATTTCTAGAATATCAACAAACTCAAAACTCTTTGAAAGAGATATCAATTTGGTACTAACAATCCATCAATAGAATATTTTATTTTTGACCATATAATACATTTTATTCGCTATTTAAGACCTAGCTACTATATCAAAATTCACAATTCTAAATCCCCTATTTGGTCTTAATCCCTGTATATAATCGTTATATGTATTGCTGATATAAAGGTTGGCTAAGAGCCATCGCCAATTTTCATGATCACCTCTCAGTCTCCGAGTTACTGATATAATCTGATATAATATTGTGATTATGATCAATAAATCAAAGCCTTTATTAAGAGGCTTCAGACTTATATATACAGATTCTTCCTGAGAGATGTCGAAAATGAGTGGAAAAAGGACGCAGAAAGAAATTCGTATTTATATGGGAAATATATACATAGAGAGAGGTGTAATTATAAGGTGATAACGTGACATCCATTAATAAGAAATGGAAGCATTATAAAGCACTGGCGAATTTATATTTTCAAACATAAAACAAACTTCTACTGTCCTTACTGCGATGAAAATATATCGGGAGTGTTTGGTTCATCAGTGGCGTTACCACTGGGAGGGTTCACCACTAATGAGCAAGCCCTCCCAATATATATTTTCATCTCAGTAAGGACAGTAGAAGTTTGTTTTGTGTTTAAAAAAAAAGAATTCGTGCGTGCGCTTTATAATGCTTCCATTTCGTATATATAGAGAGGAATAATTATTTTGATATAATGTTATATACATATAGGTAATCTCCTGCTATCCCTTGTTACATATAGATTCCTGTGAGTTACCAGATAGAGTAAAAAAACATTGGACTCAACAAAAATGATATATGCAACTATGATGCCTATATACTTCGTTTACATGTTTTATAGAAACGTGTTGATATATATTATATTAAAATTCAAAACTATTTTAAAGGCGTAAGATTCTTTTTGATATTAAACTATTTCTACTGCCCTTGCTGCAATGGAAAAATTAATGAGAGGACCTGGCTCATCAGTGGTGAACCCTCTCAGCGGTTTCGCCAGTAATTCGTCAGTAAGGGCAGTAGAAATAGTTTAATATCAAAAAGAATCTTACGCCTTTAAAATAGTTTTGAATTTTGATAACAGATGGCGCGCTACTGCATCATATATATTATATAATCTAAAAATTCAAATATTTTATTTTAAAAATATATATGTTTTCTTTTCACACTCATTGACTATTCTATTTTTTTTACCATAGTTTTAGAATATACACTTTTAATATTGTAGTAAATATATATAGTTAAGTTACCTATTTTTTTATTCTCGACTAATATAGAATTGATTTTCTAAATTCTATATAACTGCTAAAATATTCAAAGTGTAATTTTCTTCTAGTAATTGAGAATAAAAACTACTTGATAGTAAATAATTATATTTCTACTTTCCTATTATCACGACTGCATCTTCAATTCTTTATTATACAACAAAAATATTATTCATAACATATGCATCCATTTTAATTTAATAAAAAGCATTTAAATTCATATTTATGTTAAATACATAAATATATATTTTTAATTGAAAAAAATTAGGTGGGCGTGGATTAAATGCAATAAAAATTTGAGAGTTTTTTCTTTAAATATTAATTCCTATTTTTATCCTTAAGGAGATAGTACTTATTTTCTATTAATTTAAATATAATAAAGGTATTTAGAACTTAGGGACAGAAAAAGGACGATTTTATTTTACAGTTCAAATCAAAGAACGGTAAGCTAACCATAGGAATCTATCTTTCTCAAGAATTCGATAAAAGTAATAAATGTCGGAAAAGGAAGGGTTTTTTCCAGTCTACACAAAATAAGATTAAATTACCGAAAGATGCAATTATCTACTGACAAATTAAATCTGGGATATAAAAAAAATAGAACATGTTTTCATCCCCTGAAGCTCACTTCAATTAGGAACTGTTAAAGTCGCACCGTATTAAATAAAATGAGGGATTGCCCTCTCCGTGATAATTAGAAATAAATAACGTTAATTAAAATGCCAGGACAAGTCTATTGATTCGTTGCTGTGTGGTAGGAAGGATCCTGCAGGTTAGGCTAGGTTTTGACTGCAGGCTTTCAGGATGGTCGTGGGTCTCTCGCAGGTTTCCAGTTTGTCCCATGTTTGACTTCAGGCTTCCAGGATGGTCTCGTGAGTCCTTCTCAGATTTACTATGACCCAGGTTGACTGCATGCTTCCAGGATGGTCGTGGGTCTCTCGGAGGTTTTCACTTTGACCCAGGTTTTACTTCAGGTTTCCAGGATGGTCGTGAGTCCTTCTCAGATTTATTATAACCCAGGTTGACTGCATGCTTCCAGGATAGCCGTGGGTCTTTCGCAAGTTTCCAGTTTGGACCAGTTTTGACTGCAGGTTTCCAGGATGGTCGTGGGTCTTTCGCAGGTTTCCAGTTTGGACCAGTATTGACTGCAGGTTTCAGGATGGTCGTGGGTCTCTCGCAAGTTTCAAGTTTGACTGCAGGCTTCCAGGATGGTCGTGGGTCTCTCGAGGTTTCCAATTTGGCCGAGGTCTGACTGCAGGCTTCCAGTATGGTCGTGGGTCTCTCGCAGGTTTCCAATTTGACCGAGGTTTGACTGCAGGCTTCCAGGATGGTCGTGGGTCTATGCAGGTTTCCAATTTCCAATTTGACCGAGGTTTGACTGCAGGCTTCCAGGATGATCGTGGGTCTCTCGTAGGTTTAAAATATGATCCATGTTTGACTGCAGGCTTCCAGTATGGTCATGGTTGTTTCGCAGGTTTCCAATTTGACCCAAGTTTGACTGCAGGCTTCCAGGATGATCGTGGGTCTCTCGAGGCTTCCAATTTGGCCGAGGTTTGACTGCAGGCTTCCAGTATGGTCGCGGATCTCTCGCAGGTTTCCAATTTGACCGAGGTTTGACTGCAGGCTTCCAGGATGGCTGTGGATATCTTGAATGTTTTCAGTTTGGCTCGAGTGCGACTGCAGGCTGCCAGGATGCTCTTGGGTCTCTTGTAAATTTACAGTTCGGCCCGAAGAGTCATGCAGACTTTCACAGTATGTCCTACTGTCTCCTCCAAGTTTCCATTATAGTCCATGGGGAGTCCTGCTAGTTTACAGTGGGGTTTATGGTCTCCTTCAGATTTTCAGTTTGACTCAAGATAGCCTGCTGTTTTCGAAGATGGCACACGATTACTTGGATGTTTTAAGCTTGTAATATTCTACGGTGTTTTGAAGGTTCTCAAGATAAATCCAGGCCCTTCATCTATCTATGAAGGGTCAGTATATATATATGTTATGATTTAATTTTTGTGTTTTGTTGTTGAAAAGAGATGCAGTCGTGAAAAAGTAAAGATAATTATTTACCTTTCAAGTAGATTTTATTTTGAATCACTTGAAGCAAAATTACACATAAAATTATTTATCACAGCAATATAGAATTTATAGAATGAATTCTATAATCGTGATTTTAATTTTAAAAAGGTAGGGTTAACTATACATATTTACAACAATAATAATTAAAGTGGTATGTTCTGACTCTATGGTCAAAAATATATAACAGTCAATGAATGAAAATGAAATAAATGTTTTTAAAAAATAAAATATTTGTATTTTAGATTATATAATATATATATGATATATGATTGACAGGATCATTCAAGAGCATCAGTTTAAGTGACTGATCAAAGACAGCCGTCTGATTTATATTGCCAGGAGAATCAGAGCATCCACTTACCTAAAGGTAGAGGTGACCTGAAGCTTGAATAAATATTTATTTTTGTCCTTCTTCTATGTTTGTGCGTCAATTAGTTATTTTATTCTTATGAATTCTTTTTTATTTCATTATGGAAAAAAAAAACATTTTACAGAGATTAGCTTTGCAATAGAGTTAAAAAATATAATTTACTATAAAAAAACTCTTTCCCAACATTTCGTCGGTCCGCTGTCACTTTTTTTCAAGGAAAACGTTTTGATATTGCTGACTTGAAGTCCAAGTTTTGAATGATTTGGTATTTAAAATGCCTAGAGCCGTTTGATATTTTAAATCCAATGAAAATATAATCGAGGGAAGTTAAATGCGAAAATATATATAGAAAATGTAAACTATATAGGTAGTATCGAATGACATTTTTATAAAATTGTTGTTCATTTCTTTGACATTTTTATTTCACCTTATTATATCTATTAGGTATTTATATTAATTTGTTATTAATATTGTAAGTTAGTATTTATTAATTTTATTTATGTAACATAGTATTTCTTAATTTTATTATTTTTTATTTTACAGAGTGGTCATTTTTATGTTTTATATTTTGCAACTCTGTAAATTTCCCTCGTGGCTTATCTTTTCTTTACCTTTGATAGTTTGTCCTTCCCTGAAATAAATTTTGTTTCCTCCTGAAAAGTTCTTGTCTTCCCTAATTTTCCACGTGGCAATATATTGCTTTTCTTTATTTAAATAAATTTCCACCAGTTTTCGCAGGCTCCTAGTCCTCTCTTCATAGATAGTCTTTTAAATTTGATTTGGATTCCCCTATGTAGTATATGTGCACCTTCCCAATCGGTTTTATGGTTTGATCCAATATATTGAAGGATTTCCAATTTCATTTTATGGCTTGTTTATGTTCTTAAATTCTATCTTCCATAGTGCGTTCAGTTTCCCCTTTGTATATTTTGTTTCAATTTTCACATTGTTTTCTGTATACAATATCTTATATTTTCTTATCATTTATTCTGGGTTCTTTCATTCTATTGTAGAGAAATATTTATATTTTATAAACAGATTAGTAAAATTTGATATTTATATATTGTGCTACGCTGTATACTTCCCATTTCGCTTATCTTGTCTCGCTTTTCTTGTCTATCGCATATCGCTTATCTTGTCTCGCTTTTCTTGTCTATCGCATATCGCTTATCTTGTCTCGCTTTTCTTGTCTATCGCTTATCTTGTCTCACTTTTTTTTGTCCATCGCATATCGCTTATCTTGTCTCACTTTTTTTGTCCATCGCATATCGCTTATCTTGTCTCACTTTTCTTGTCTATCGCATATCGCTTATCTTGTCTCACTTTTCTTGTCTATCGCATATCGCTTATCTTGTCTATCGCATATCGCTTATCTTGTCTCGCTTTTCTTGTCTATCGCATATAGCTTATCTTGTCTATCGCATATCGCTTATCTTGTCTATCGCATATCGCTTATCTTGTCTCACTTTTCTTGTCTATCGCATATCGCTTATCTTGTCTCACTTTTCTTGTCTATCGCATATCGCTCATCTTGTCGCACTTTTCTTGTTTGTCACATATCGCTTATGCTACTGATGTCAATACATGCAAAGGTTCATAGTCTGCACACTCTATTACTTAAAATAATTAGATATATACAACATTATGCACAATGAATATGTACATGGTAACCTCTGCCACTGCTCAATGGCCTAGAGATAATGGTGAGATAATTACCTGAACATTGTCTTTAACCACTTCTTTTCTTTGTGATTTGAAAACTCTCTAGCATCTTTATATGTTTGATCCTATCAAAGAGAGAGAATCAGACAATATTTGTCACAACTCTGTGCCGGAGAGATTTAGAATGGTCAGATTATCTCTTCAGAGAAACAAATGTTGAGACTAATTGTAACACGGTGTTAACGCGCCCTTCATGTCCCAATATTGGCCGTGTATATTATGTCAAGATGTTGCTTGCTACCTGTTTGCCGAGGTCCCCACAAAGACGCCCCCAATGTAAACACACTCGGAAGAGGGGGCGGACACATTTCAATTCAATTTCCTTCTCTCCGAGATTGTGTCCCAATCCAATAAACAAACGCAGGTACGGAGCCTTTGTTGCTGCTGCCAAATTGAATTATAAACTGAATTATTGGAAAATGTTTTTATCTCATTCGGGGCCGTTGTTTTAAATTCGATGTCGACAATGTTAGTTTAATGTTGGCATTTTTTTTTACTTTTTCTCTCTTCTTTTATAGTTCCTTAAAACCTTTAGGAATTTTTAGTTCTCTCTCTATCCCTCTTACACAAGCAATTACTTTATTATTTTTTGTGAGAGATATTTATTTTAAAATATATTTTCACAGTATATATTTTGATGAGCACAATAGTGATTAGAAAAACATCTAGGGATTAGTACAACATCAAGGGATTATCACAAAAACATCGAGGGATTAAGACAGAGAGAGCCTCTAGGGATTATTACGTAATCGAGGTATTTGCACAACATCGAGGGATAAGTACAACTTCAAGGGATTATTACGTCAACGAAGGATTAGTAATCATCAAGAGAGTAGTACAACATCGTAGGATTAGTACAACATCGTAGGATTAGTACAACATCGAGGGATTAATACAACATCGAGGGATTAGTACAGCATCGAGGGATTAGTACAACATCAAGAGATTAGTACAACATCGAGGTATTAGTACAACATCGTAGGATTAGTACAACTTGTAGGATTAGTACAACATCGAGGGATTAATACAACATCGAGGGATTAGTACAACATCGAGGGATTAGTACAACATCGTAGGATTAGTACAACTTGTAGGATTAGTACAACATCGAGGGATTAATACAACATCGAGGGATTAGTACAACATCGTAGGATTAGTACAACATCAAGAGATTAGTACAACATCGAGGGATTAGTACAACATCGAGGGATTAGTACAACATCGTAGGATTAGTACAACATCGAGGTATTAGTACAACATCGTAGGATTAGTACAACATCGTAGGATTAGTACAACATCGAGGGATTAGTACAACATCGAGGGATTAGTACAACATCAAGAGATTAGTACAACATCGAGGGATTAGTACAACATCAAGAGATTAGTACAACATCAAGGGATTAGTACAGCATCGTAGGATTAGTACAACATCGAGGGATTAGTACAACATCGAGGGATTAGGACAACATCGAGGGATTATTACAACATCGAGGGATTAGTACAACATCAAGAGATTAGTACAACATCGTAGGCTTAGTACAACATCGAGGGATTAGTACAACATCGAGAGATTACTACAACATCGAGGTATTAGTACAACATCGAGGGATTAGTACAACATCGTAGGATTAGTACAAAATCGAGGGATTAGTACAACATCGAGGGATTAATACAACATCGAGGGATTAGTACAACATCAAGAGATTTGTACAACATCGTAGGCTTAGTACAACATCGAGGGATTAGTACAACATCGAGAGATAACTACAACATCGAGGTATTAGTACAACATCGAGGGATTAGTACAACATCGTAGGATTAGTACAACATCAAGGGATTAGTACAACATCTAGGGATTAATACAACATCGAGGGATTAGTACAATATCAAGAGATTAGTACAACATCGTAGGCTTAGTACAACATCGAGGGATTAGTACAACATCGAGAGATTACTACAACATCGAGGTATTAGTACAACATCGAGGGATTAGTACAACATCGTAGGATTAGTACAACATCGAGGGATTAGTACAACATCGAGGGATTAATACAACATCGAGGGATTAGTACAACATCGTAGGATTAGTACAACATCGAGGGATTAGTACAACATCGTAGGATTAGTACAACATCGAGGGATTAGTACAACATCGAGGGATTAGTACAACATCGTAGGATTAGTACAACATCGAGGGATTAGTACAACATCGAGGGATTAATACAACATCGAGGGATTAGTACAACATCGAGGGATTAGTACAACATCGTAGGATTAGTACAACATCGAGGGATTAGTACAACATCGAGGGATTAGTACAACATCGTAGGATTAGTACAACATCGAGGGATTAGTACAACATCGTAGGATTAGTACAACATCGAGGGATTAGTACAACATCGAGGTATTAGTACAACATCGTAGGATTAGTACAACATCGAGGGATTAGTACAACAATAAAGGATTAAAATGAGGCAAGTTTCGAGTTTAAAATTTTTTTTCAGATCTAGGCAATACATTTTAATAAATAAATCGATTACTTATTGCCGTTTTATTGCTATAGATAAGAAAATAATTCAAAGCGCGTGTTTTTGAGTGTAAGTAGTGAACATAAACGGAGAGAAAAATGTGTTAAATATTATAAATTTTAAAAGTACCAAAATATTCTATAATTTAAAAACAATAAATGTAATAACAAAGGTCATGCAGAGGCTTCGGCAGTTACGCGTCATGGATGCGGAACAGGAAAAGAATAATGTCGATAATTATAGTAGAAAAAGTCCTATATAGACAGAACCATTTTTATACTAAAGGAATATATTATATTTAAAAACGAATAATTACTGATGCCTATATTTTATAAGCAATCACTGATACAGTCAATGAGCATCCATGAAGAGGATAAGTAATTTTCTCTACTAATATCGACATGCCTCGAATTTCAAACAAATTACCGTTTTACGGGACATTTATACACAATAATACGTACATATTTTTGTAAATAGAGCAATCCATAAATAAAAAAGGCATATATCGGATCAAAATATCATTTATTTTACCAATATTTCAGTTGGCTGAACGCCAACCTTTATCAAGGTATTATAACATTTTAATGTGTGTCAATAACAAACTAAGCGCCACATAACGTCAATAGAATAAATTTTTAAAATATATTTGCTTATATAAAAAAATATATATAAATATATATATTTAAATATATTATAGAATTAAATTAGGTGAATTTGTTATATTAATATATACATCTTTGTTCCCATTGATAAGATATTATATTTAAAATATATATTCAAATCGATTCAAACATGTATGAATGACAAAAGACCATGAAAAGGGAGAGAAAATAAAAGGAAGGAAAGTGAGCACCGACACAATGGGAGAGTTTTGTATGAAGGATTGTCGTGAAAAATAGGCGCTGTGTGGGGAAGTGATATCTCCTCCTTTCTCTGATAAATCTCTTCTTTGCCAATTTGTCGATGGTTTTAATGGGTGGGAAGATTTAGTTGGTCCTCTAGGCCTTGGCGGAGAGTTCAATTTGATATGGATTTGCCTGTTGTTTTCTCTTGATAATTTATATAAGATATTTTATAGGCATTCATCTATATGTATAAACACCTCTCACTTTAATAAAGGCATGAAATTCACTTATTAAATGCACTAAAACATATTTCGATCTTTTCTGAAGTAGAACGGTTTGACTCAAAACATTCGACTCATAAATAATAGTTTTGACAAATTTGAACAATTATACCAGCACGCACTTTTGTTTGAATTTTCTGAATTTCAAACAAATATCGTTTAAAGCGTTTAACAAGCAAAAGGTTTTACTTAGAGAAGATCAAAAGATGAAGTGCTTTTATGTATTTAATGAATCCTTATTTTATGAATTTATTGAGTGAGGGGAGGAATCTTTTTATGGAATATCAATGTCATTTTGCTGAACCATTACAAAGCATTAAACTAATGCGTATTTTACAGACTAACGATGTTTTTAAAAAATAAATTGTCGATTAAAATTCTTTTATGACAAATAAATGTCAAAGCAAAGTAATTAGGAGAAGGTTTTTGTCTTAACATAATTAATGTAGTCGCTTGCGTGTGTGCCCGCTATGTGTTTTCTCTAGGGGAGATTTATAAGATCGTTAAATCAATGGAAGATTTACTGATGGAAAGATTGCGATGTCCATGTAGAAAGGGGAATATAAAATTGGAGGTCGTCATGTGAGAGATTTATTGAAGTATAGTACAAAATTCGAACTGCTTTTCACATGTGTAGACATGAGGTTAACTTACAGTGAAAGCAGTCGCCAACTTCTACCCACCATGATTATCATGGCCTTGTACCACGTGTACTAGGGATAATAAAAGAAAAAGGAAGAATAGAGAGATTAGCGTTGTCTTAAATATAAGAGATCTGTATGTACAGCCCAGCATCCATGGTAAGTCTTCCAAGAAATAAACCTGCTTGATACCATCCTACGAATTGGACCTTCACTTGTATTATGAATAAAACAAAAAGACCTAGGTCTGAAGGACAACCGGGTAGTTAGCGACTTCTATACGCTTCAGAGAGAACCTGGTGTAGACAACTAAATAATATATACTTAGAAAAACATTCCGGATTTCATCATTTTGAGAATTATGTGGATAAAGAATTTATTATTATTATCCCTAGTACACGTGGTGTATGTAGGCCATGAATATCATGGTGGGTAGTTAGTCACCACTTTTATTGTAAGTGGACCACAGGTATACACATGTGAAAAACAGTTCGACTTTACACTTACAAATTTGCCATAGCCCCGTTTGGTTAATTTCACTCGCCAGCGGGGTTTGAACATTTGCAAGAATCGGAAGCCATTGGAGTACTTTTTCATGATTAGAAAAAAGTGCCCAATGCGGGATTCGATCCCGGGTCGTAGCGGTCGGAAACCAAGAGTTTTGACCATCCTTCCACCGACCCCCTTAAATAATGAATAAATCATAATAACGATTGGTTCTTTATTTTTCAGTAATTTCGTCGATTCTCCGCCTCCCTCGTCAACTTTGAGTAGTAGGATAAATACCTCAGAGAACGTGATCCATAGAATTTGAGGAAAACAAATCTCTACTTTAAAACGGAGTGTTTTTGTGTGTACGTCAGTAAATCCTCTGAAACTGAATCGTGTCTGGATGCAATTTCAGTCTATCGTCTTATTCTACCGTCCAAATATTTGAAGTTTTACTGACATAACGATATTTACAATTATTAAAAGCAAATATAATATAATAATAATTACATATAATAATTGGGCCAACAGCCCGAAACGCGTCCGTGGTTAGCTTTTCTTTATTAATCAAGAATGGGTATTTGGGCAATTCTGGAATAATTAGAAATCAACGAGAATAGTTGATATTTATTCCGATAGATGGAGTAAGCCATCAGAAACCTTCAGTTGCACGATAAGGAGATGTCTCTTTTTCATAATTTATGCACCTTATCCCAGTACAATGTCACATTTATACTATTTTTTCATATAATAAATAGTTTTGAAGTTCATTTGTTGGTTGAAAGTTGATTCAGAGAAAAACCACAGCTAAATCAACCAATGATTTATTCAACGCCCGACGTTTCAGTAACTTGCTGTCACTTTCTTCAGGGAAATGTAAAAATGGGTAAAAATAATATATATTGTTTTAATATTGACCTGAACAAATCCTGGGCGAAACCTGTTCATTGGCTTGTATAGAATATATAGTTGAGGGGATAATATTCATTATACACACTCATGGACAAAACCTAAAGAAGCTGTACCTTTTAGCATGTATATCAAGATTCAGACAATAACTCTGAAATGTATTACAGTGACCTTTATTGAAAAGACACGAGATAACCAAGTGTAAACAAAATTGATTCTGTCTCTTTCAAAAAACAGACGATTGACGACTCGAATACTTTCCAATTCCTTAAGTTTTGTCCGTGAGTTTATATGTAGAGATAACTGATAAAATTTAAGACAAAAAATAACGATACTTTATATTTATATACTGTATATATTTGAAACCTATATCTAAACAGACCTCTTATACTGCTATATTTATAATTAGAAATGTAGAAAGTAATCAGTAGTAAACCCTCTCAGTGGTTTCAATAGTTTAATCTTAAGACTCCTCTATTCTTATATAAATCTGATTTCTTCTAATCCTTTGTTAAATACTACAGACAGGGGAAGAGTGCTCGAGGAAAATATTTACCTAATATTCTATAATGGTATATAGATTTATGCAATATTTAAACTATTTTTGATACGTGTTTTTTCATATAAAACAATATTCTACATTGCCCTTACTGTCCAATGATAAAATAATGGGAGGCTCTTTTATAGTTTGAATTTCATATAACAGATGTTGTGCTAATGCATCATGCTAAAATATATATGTCTAGAATTTTACAATATAAGAGACTTGAAAAATAGACTTTCCCGAAATTTACAACATAATGTATCCTGATAATATATAATAATATCAATAATATATTATGTATGAAGCAATATAAAACAAAAATACAAAATAATAAATCAAATTTCATTCAATATGATAATTCTTAAAATAAAATAAACAGTAGACAGTATGTAAATACAAACTAGCTGAATATAATATTCTAATATCAAGTAATATGCAAATTTTAGGCTAATATTCATGCAAACTTTCCATCTATAAATATATATGTATATATGAATTAGAAGTAATATTAATATTTTTGATCGGTAATAGCTTGCTATCATATTATCAATTTATTCCAAGACTTAATTTACTGTGTATAAAATCTATTTATAATTATATATATTAAAAATAAAAAAGGCATATCCTGACCAAGAGCACATGTGCTTTTCAGATGGCAGAGCGCCATCTAGTGGAACAGAAATTAACTAAACATTGATTTAGCCTGTTCCCTGATATTTGGATAGCCCAATTTCTTGATAAATCAAGAAAAGCCATCCACGAACGCGTTTCGCGCTGTTGGTGCTCGTCAGCGTGAAGTAGGCTGTACCACTGCAAAAGGTTTTTTGGTCTCAGAGGCTTCTTGAGAAACCAAGAAATGGGTATTTAAGGCCAAACTTGAGTAAATACGCTTAACACATGAAAAAATGATTAAAAAAAAATTAAAAAATAAAAAGGTCAGGTGTTGATATTAAAAATAAAAAAGGCATATCCTGACCAGGAGCACATGTGCTTTTCAGATGGCAGAGCGTCATCTAGTATATATATATATGAAAAAATAGTACAAATGTAATATTGTACTGGGATAAGGTGCATAAATAAAGAAAAGGGCATCTCCTTATCGTGTAACTGAAAGTTGCTGATGGCTTGCGCCATCTATCGGAATAGTTGATATTTATTCCGATAGATGGCGCAAGCCATCAGCAACTTTCAGTTTCACGATAAGAAGATGCCTTTTTCTTAATATATATACAGTGTATATATAATGTATATATAATTAGTTAGTATCTATAACGGCGTTTATTATTATTCGTTTTATGTACTCTCCTGTAGAAGGACAGAGATGCCCGAAAGCTTGTGAGATTACATTAATAGATATGAAAAGAGACTCATCTCCAGAAACCTGTTGTATTATTATTACAAGAGAGATTATAAAGATTGGTATATTTCAGCTCTGTCACAAGTAAGTAAATCAATTTATTAATTAAAGTTGGTTGAAAAGAATGGAAGGTTTTCGCCTCTGGCATTTTCCTGATGTTTGGAATGGACGTTTATTTCTATTCTTGAGTTATTTACTTTGTGGGTTGGGAACTCTAGATAGAATTGATGCCATTTATAGACAACATCTCGGCGGCTTCCTCAATTGTTGTGTTTCTACAGATGATCAGAGAAGTTATATACTAATTATATATATATATATGTTATGAATATTTTGTTTTTGTTAGGTAAAGGGTTGATAAGACAAAGGGTCGATAAGATAAAGGGTTGGTGCAGTCGTGATAAGGAAAAGATAATTATTTACTGTCAAGTAGCTTTTATTTTCAATTACTTGAGGAAATATTACACATTAGTTATTTTTACATTATATAGAATTTATAAAGTTAATCCTATATTAGTGATTTAAAAGGATAGATATGTTAACTACGCATATTTACAACAAAACTGAAAGTCTTTCTAAAAACGATGATAACCAAAAGTAAAAATATCGATTAATAAAAATACAAAATATATATTTTAAAATATGGAAATATTTGAGTTTTTAGATTATATAATATATATATATATAATTATAAATATATTTTATACAGATTAAACTAAGTCTTGGGGTAAATTGATAATATGTTGTCAGTTTAGAAAGCTATTACCGAACAAAATTTAAACATTAATATTACTTAATGTATAGGAATAAAAGGTGAGAGTCAATAAATGAAATAGAAACGCTTTTGAAAATTGAGCAATCCGTATTTCATTTAGAAAATGTAAATTTTGGATCAGATTTTTTTCAATATTTCGTATGGCTATACACCAAACAAGAAGAAAAGTAGAAACATAATAATATTAATATATTTTAAACAATACTACAGGATTCTGGAGATGAGTTTTTGTAATAGTTTATCATCAGGCGGCGTTCTATTCGTTTATTTATGTTCTCCTGTAGGGAAGGGCAGAAATACCTGAAAGCTTGACGTTAATAAAATGAAAAGAACCCCATCTCCAGAAACCTGTGTTATTGTTCAATTTATGTCCAGGGGAGATTTAAATCAATTAATATATTTTATCAAAAATTGGAATTTTGAAATATAGAAATGGGTTCTATTGATTCTTCTGCAAGGGCCATTGTGATCCAAGAAGAACATGTGTTGTTGGCTGCTAAGCTCGAAAGGAGATCGCTATTTATCAATCCCCTTTGTGAGAATTAGCATCACATTAAAATCTATCTACATATACTCCATAATTGATAATATTACAATTTTCGAAACTTTCTACATAATAGGAGTTTACAGGTATTGCCTTTCATCATCATTCCTAACGTATAATTGTAATAAGGTAGGGAGTGTTTTCGCGTGTTGAAATAGCATACAGAATTTGGTACATGCAGGTAAAAATATTTCCCATATGTAATTTCCCATATGTAAGTTCCCATATGTAAATATTTCCCATGTGTAAAACCTCTACACGTAAAAATGTCAATCGCTTTACTAGTTTTACGTTTAAGATGAAATTGAAATACACGAAAGCGTAAATTAATTTTGGATGTATTTATACCAGTTAAAATCTTAGGAAAATCATCGATGTTTGATATATTTGTAAGTTATTCTTTTTCTTGGTAAACATTTCACAACAATGAGAAACGGTTAAGAAGAAATCAAGGATATTTATCAGACGGGAATATTTTGCGGATATAAGAATCAACAATGTACATCTTGATTTAAAAACACACACATCTTTAACACATAGAACAATCCGTTATAACGATGTGACGTAGAGGACAGGAGTGCGTCACTGTGAAGAAAAAAGACACCAATTCTAATCAAACTCAGAGCTAATTCACTTGCGTAAATCCGTATTTATATGTTTAACAATTATTTACAATAAACGTTGCCTCTAACTTATAATTTAATAACATCAAAAATCAATCCAAGGTTAAGTTTTTTGCAAGAAATTTATTAAATTATATGTCAGGGATGAACGTCCTATATTGCTTGTTGAATTTATTCAATTATGAGCGTTTATTGTAAATCAAGAGAAAATATCAAAAATATCCGGAAAATATCGAATAATATCATAAAGTGTTAATCAAGAAGTCGCATTACAACTATTGAATGCAAGAAGCAACCATAGATTGTGCTTGTTGATATTATTAACAATTATTTACCTTCATATTCCAGACGGCCAATGCTCGCTTTTCATATCTAGTCTTCGCTTCAACTAGCCAAATTATAGTAATCACCTCTGCAAGGATTCAGTTAGACAGAAAACCAGTGTTCAAAGTAAAACATCCAGTCGGCTACCTGAAGAACGTTTAAATGAAAGCTCCCTGCGGGATGTAAATATTTTATGGCTCCTTGAACTTGGCGCAGAAACTTGTGCGCATTTTTGTGGAATAGAATTTTAATTATTTACAATGTAACACACCAATTGTTTTATAGGACTAGTCATCGCTTGTTCCGCCATATCCTTTGTTTCCCTTTTATCTGGTAATTCAAGTAGTTTATACACACTTGAGATAATTATTTTCTTGAAAACACCATTTAATCGTTCAAAAATACATTGAAATCATTCATTTTATAAATTATATGTATTACAAAATGAGGTTTTTTTCTATATTTTATAGAGTTTTTCGGTATGGATAGACGTCAAGGATATGGAAAGACGTACGGACAGACGCTTGAGCCAAGAGATTCTCCACATATTTTTATAATTATAGAAGAAATAGTTTAATTGTGCATATAAAAATTAGAAAAGAATATATCAACCAATCTCTATTTTCTTTGTAACGTTATATCCCTGACAAATATTTTGCAATATAAATTCATGTGAAGATATTTCCTTTATTGGTCATAACTCATTCTGAATTGTCTCTCTTGCTGTTAATGTTAACCCCTTTGTATATGTATGTGGGTGAAAATTGGTAGTTTAGCGCCAAAGAAAGCGAAGTCGATTGCATCTTCCGGAAAGGACATAACCAGTGTGTTTTGTGATGCCAAAGGGATCTTGTCAATTTATGACCCTGAAAAAGGTGACACTATTACAGGTGAATATTAATCTAACCTTCTTGACCAGCTGGATGTCATAATTGGTGAAAAGAGGCCTGGCATGAGGAAGAAAAAATCATATTTCACCAGGACAATGCATCTGCCCACAAAAGTGTGTTGGCAATGAGAAAACTGCGGGATTTAAGGTACGGTTTGCTAGGCCATACCCCTATTCTCCTGATTTGACGCTTTCAGACTTCCATCTTTTCCAACACTAAAAGTTTGTTTCTGGAAAGCGCTTCGCGTCCAATGAAGAAGTTGAGAAGGCTGTATATGAATATTTTAACAGCCGTCTAGACTATCATTTCCGGGAAGGAATACTGATATTGGTTAACGTTGGCTAAAATACCATGAATTCAAGGGAGATTATGTAGAAAATAAAATGTTTTTAAAATTAAAAATCATAGTCCTTCATTGTCAGGCCGGGAACTTTTTACCTTACCATCGTACCGTAATCTATCGTTCAACCTGGCTCTTTTTCAGACATCTTGAACTCTTATGAATCATACAAAGTCTGACAAAAAGCCACTTAGCTTGAAGGCTCAGGTCGTTTAGAGGTAGTGGCTAGAATAAAGAAACTTGTCTGTATGTCACCTCTTTGTAAAACAGCAACCTACAGTAATCTCTCGAGCAACAGGCTCTTTTCCAGACATCTTGTACTTTTTTAAAGTCATAAGATGTCAGAAAATGTGTCTTGAAGGCTTACGTCGGTTATAGATAGAGGCTGAAATAAAGAAACTTATGTACTTTCTTGTTAAACAGAAACCTACAGTAATCTCTCGAGTAACATGTCTCTTTTCCAGACATCTTGTACTCTTATAAAGTCATAGGATGTCATAAAATGTGTCTTGAAGGCTCACGTCGGTTATAGGTGGAAACTTGGACTTATGTACTTTCTTGTTAAACAGCAACCTACAGTAATCTCTCGAGCAACATGACTATTTTCCAGATATCTTGTACTCTTATAAAGTCATAGGATGTCATAAAATGTGTCTTGAAGGCTTACTACAGTTAGAAGTAGACGTAAAAATAAAGATACGTTGTTGTATATGTGATATTCGTTTTCAACACTTCCTTATTGAAAACCAATTAATTATAACGAATCTAGTATAAATCAAAGCAGTGTGATGGTTGCCATACATGAGATTCTGAAAGAACGTAATATCGTCGAGTGATCGATAGATAGAACAAGGACATTATTAATTGGAGAGAAGAAATGTGGCGCTTGTCAAACACCCGTCCACCAGTCAATATTCTAAGATTTCCTCCAATAGAAATCTGTAATCTGAGTCCTTCCTTTTTTCTCTGGTCTCCTAACTCTTTGCTTAATTCATTACTGGAATAATTTATTCGTCCAAATTCTCTTATTTCCTTATTATTAATTTTTGGAAATCTAAGTTCTACCGATTTCTTTTTCTAATTTATCATTTTTTTATACGCCAGAATGTATTTGACTTATATTTTTAATGGTTCGACGAGAAAATCCGTATGTATTTACAAAAATTTGAATGCATATGTGTGTGTGTTCTCTTTTCATAAAGTTCACGTAATATTTTACTTAAAAACACAGTAATCCATAATTAAATATTTAGATGATTAAAGTGTATATATATATTGGTTAATAAACTCTGTTTCAATCCAATATGTACATTTTTATTATCTAGTCTTCATTTCGATTATATTTTTAAAATGTAATTGAGGAACATAGCACATCAGTGGTAAATCTTTCCAGCGATTTCGAGAATTTAAATTCCTGATTTATATACTAATCTATAAGACTAATTGGCGTATTAAAGGTATTGATAATACCTATGTAAAAAACGAAAATATGATTACAAAAATCGTTTTATATTGTATAGAAAATGCTAGGGTGTGTTTTCCTTTTATTTGGTCAACGGGTTTGCAAAATACGCGCAAAATGTATAGATATAAAAAAGATCATGTGTGTGTGTTGGTAAAATATATTATGATGCACTAGCACGCCATTTGTTATGAAAAGTAAGGGCAGTGGAAATTGTTTAATTTCAAAAAGAATCTTACGCGTCTATAATAGTTTCGAATTTTCTTAAAACATATTATTTATAAATATTATTAAATCTTTTTTTTTTTCTACTAAATGGCGCTCTGCCATATAAAATTCTTATGTGATCGGTTAGGATATGCCGTACCCAAATATAGGTTTTATTTTAATGTAAAAAATATATAATAAATATTATTATATAAAGATATATATATAAACACATGTAAGTTTCAAGACGGATTTCATGTGTTTCTCACAACTAGAGGATGAGTACAATTTTAAATAATTGTAAATATAAAAGAGAAAGGCATAAATGAGGAGAGGGAGAATTACATTATACTTAAAGTACCTATACCCTTAGTTCGGTTCAGGATTTAATTATTGACTTTCTTCTGTTATCTAATTTCTTCTAACCCTCATGGAAATTTCGAATATGCAACAGTGATAACGCATGAACATGTAAGTGCTAACATTTCGTAGAATTTCCCAAGTAATTCCAGGTAGTAACACCAGGTCGACATCGGTTTATGGCCGAAAACCCCAAGTAGAGTTCGAGTTTTAAAATATTAACTTGAAACACTTTGAAAGTAAACTTTCCTAAAGTTTAAATATGTCCTTAAGTTGTTAGTTTGTTCACTTACATTCTCTAACTTCACTCTAAGCTAGTAAATTATTATTCTTTACGTAAAATTGTATTTGAAATCACTTTGTAATAAATCCTTCAAATATTTCAGGTGCATAATTTTAAAAAAATCAACGAAAATAAAACTACTTTATATGAAGTATTTGGTTAAAATCATCATTATTATTATTATTATTATCATTTTATTGTTTATTGGTATTGTGCTTTATTAATTTGTAGATATATTCATTGATTATTAGTTTTTATGTTTGTTTATTTTTTATTTTTATTTTTTTCTTAATTTGGCAACCGTGTGTTGTTAATTTTTTTTTTTTGTGATGTAAATTAAAACTCGTATTCAGTGACGTGTAAGTAAAATTCTAAATTCTTTTGTTTTGTTGTTTGTAGTAAATTCTAAACTCTAATTTAAGTCAAGTCTTTGTTTTATTCTGAAAGGTCTTCTGGAGAAGAAGAACTAAAACTCAGCGAAACACTTTAACTTATAAGATATAAGTATATGCGCGAACATACAGGGTGGCCCATATCCCCGAACTCTTTTATTTTTTTATTAAATTTTAAAAGGAAAACTAGAATAAAATATTTATAGCTTTTATTCTATTTTGCCTTTTAATTTTTAATGCAAAAATAAAAGTTTTCGGGACTAAAGGCCATCCTGTATACCTCCAACACAAATCGATTTTTTAAAATATATTCATAAACATCTGTAAAATGTTGGAAAAGACTGCCTTTATCTGCCAAACTTTCAACATCAATCTAACTCGATGAATTGATATTTCTCGATTTATCCCCTTTTCGACAAAGAAGAAAAAACACGAAAGCTCTGAGAACACAGAAACTGAAATAAATGTTTTCACATAAATATTAAAAAAAAACTGCCACCAAGTTTCTGCTTGAGATTAATAGATGTGTGGTGTTGATTAATGGAAGAGTTTGGAAATAACCTTTTTCATTGAACTCTGTTTTCCAGATACTTCTGAGTCGTACTGTGGAAACACGTACAATTGCTGGAAGAGCATTGCACGATGCAAATACAAGTATATATAATTCTAACATCATCTAAGTTTATGTCTATATATTCTTACTTAATATTTGATGAGCGATATTTTACAAACAATTTCTAAAATATTATTTTGAAAAATTTCAAATAATCATTTCAATTTAATATTTATTCATTCTTATAAACAGATTATATGTTTTATAAAATAATTTTTGTATTTGTGGCAACATTGTGATTACTCACCTCTTTAAAGATTTATGTGATAAATAAAGATTATTATTCTGGGAGCTATAACCTAAAATATAGTTTGCCTGTCTAATTATTCACTTATCTAACTTTGCAGAATGGTTGAAACACGCTCTGGAAAGACACTGGAATAGTCAGAAAAGAAAATCAAAGCTGAGGAATCTGCCGCAAGGACAGCAACCTGGTGCAACAATATATATAGTTTGCTACAATATCAGAATGTCCAGTAAAGCTTGGCATATATAAGCAGAATCGTCCAATACAGTATTGGAATTCTAAAAAGCGGTCTGGTAGATTGAATTAAAGTAAACGCTGGGAGGGCTAACCACTGATTATCCAGGCCTTCCCAATATTTTTCAATGTAGTTAGAACAGAAGAAAAAGCTTGTGTCAATTGTAAAATAAAATGCATTCTCAATTATCTCTTCATTGTACAAGTTACTAAATTTATAACATTATATATATAAATAAAAACATATATATTTGCAAGGTTTTTAATATATCTTTAAATCTTTCAATTACAAGTTACTGTTATAGACGTTCTATTCCATCTCCCTATCTCCTACATTATCATACACGAGATTCTTTATTGAAAATGAGCAACAAAACCATCTTTAAAACACCACCATTCACAGAAATGTTTCGATGTATTTATTTCGACGTGTGTTTGGTTAAAATCATTATTTTTATTGTTATTTTATTATTATTATTTATTGTCATTGTGCTTTATTAATCTATATATATAATCATTGATTATTAGCTTTTATGTTTGTTCATTTTTTCTTAATTCGGCAACAGTGTGTTGTTAATATATATATATATATATTTTCTTTTTTGTGATGTAACTTAAAAAATCGTATTCAGTGGTGTGTATGTAAAATTATAAATTCTTTTGTTTTGTTATTTGTAGTAAATAAAAAGATTTTTAAACTCTAATTTAAGTCAAGTCTTTTTTTTTTAAATTCTAAATGGTCTCCTGGGGAAGAAGAACTCAAACTCACCAAACACTTATAAGATTTAAGTTAAGTATATTCGCGAACAATATGTTTCCTTTTTATATATCCAAAGTACAAGCGGTTCATGTCACGATAATCATGGTGGGTGGTTAGCAACTGATTTTACTGTAAGTGCATCGCATGTCTACATATTTAGAAATCAGTTCGAATTTTTGTACTTACAATTGTGCCAGAACTCTGTCTGATTACTCGCACTCACTTGTTGGGGTGGGACTTTCGCAAGACTCAGAGTCGCCATTGAAGCAATTCTTTAGAAAAAAGTTTCCAATACAAGATTCGTTCCTGAGTCATGGCTGTCGAAATCAACAGTTTATACTTTTTATATAGTAAATATCAATAATCGTTAAAATCAATTTATCAATAAATCCCAAAAGGCCACCAAAGGTTATAAAAGTGACGAATTTATTTATTGTAAACTGGTGTTCGATCAAAAGAGAGATTTACGACCTCCCCCTAGGTAGAATTCAGCATTTCATTTTACACCTGATAGTCATGCTTCTGTGCAAAGAAGAAACTCATTGTCTATATAATCTGTCGTGATTTTTATATTGGTATTCAATAAATGAATGTAGTTGCAAAGACACCTATCTATTAAAAGTCTATAAAAGATACTTGCAATGACTATCTTTTATGTTAGACTAGACGAATGACCCGGGCGTTGCCCGGGTTTTACCCGATTAAATGTTTTTATTCAAATACTATTCGTTACAATTATAAATTGGCACCGTGGACGTTACTTTTGTGAAATGTCCCGCTCCAAACTTTACAGTCAGATTAGTTACGATATACACATGTGTAAATCTTCAAATCGAGCGAGCGTCTATAAATATTTCGATTTAGATCAAGTATTCTAATTATTAAGCGAAATATTATTAATAAAATTTGAGAAGATATCGATTTTAAACGTATTTATAACCTTGATAGAGGGCGCTGTTCGTGAGCTAAGCAGAATATAAATAAATAAATACCAAATATTTCGAATTAGAGCAGTTATTTTAAATGGCGAATTAGATCAGTTATATCTAAAAATGAAAATATATATAAATAAATAAAACATACAAAATATTTCAAGAGCAGTTATTAAGCTACGCTTGGCATCATAAATGTTCGCATGTAAAGCTATTTCAGGCCTTACATATTTCTAACAACCTTTTTGAAATAGGTTTTTGAAACATGGAAATTATAATACTTCAAATAAATAGAAATAGAGTGAACACAAATAAAACATACCAAATATTTCGAATTAGAGCAGTTATTTTAAACGACGAATTAGATCAGTTATATCTAAAAATGAAAATATATAAATAAATAAAACCTAACAAATATTTCAAATTAGAGCAGTTATTATATAAATATTTATATTATATGTGTTATATTTTTTACCTATGTATGGAAATTTTGGTTTGAATTAGTGAACTACTGCGAAATTGTATACTGGACATACAAACCAACCAACAAACAAACAAACATACAAACATTTATTTTTATATATATAGAAGATATAATATAAATGAGTTTTAAAAATTGTTAAAAAAAAATGCATCGGCCGGGAATCGAACCCGGGCCGCCCGCGTGGCAGGCAAGCATTCTACCACTGAGCCACCGATGCGTATACAAAATGGCCTTATTTGGGTATTCATTCCATTCCGGATTACTCCGCGTAAAAAAATAGTTCTTAAAATTAAAAAAAGAAATAGCCAAAAATTATAAGCAAAATGTAGCCAAAAATTTTCCTCAGGTTTATAAAAAGCGACATGCAAAATTTGGAACCAATTGGTTCAGTAGTTTTTGAGTTTATCGCGAAACAGACAGACAGACAGGAATTGACTTTTATATATATAGAGATTTATAAGTCTATTTTTCTAGCTAAAGCTCTACATCTGGCCTATTTCTCTATATAAAAACCATTAAGCTTGACAAATAAGTTAAGGCATCTCAACTGATCGTGCAAGTAATATTTGCTGATGGCTTGCGAGATCTGTCAGAATAAATATCAACTAATTGTTGACTCTTTTATATTTCAGAATTGGGGCCAAATATCCTTTGTTGATTAATCAAGAAGTTATTTTAATTGGCCAATTCTGGAATAATAATTAAAAATAAACTATTAGTTGATGTTTATTCCGACAGATGGCGCAAAGCCATCAGGAAATTTAAGTTGCACAATCAGAATATGCCTTTTTTTTTCTTAATTTATCCACTGGATCCCAGTACAATTTCACCTTTTTACTATTTTTCATATTGACAAATAGGGTTTATTTATGGTTCATATTTGTCAAGCTTGTTGGGTCTTTTTAGAGAAATAGGTTCAGCGGAGAGATTTTATAGCGTAGGCCAGTCTTTGAAATGTAAAATGTAAGATACTCATTGCAAGCTTATTCTATAAACTCTCCCAATATATTATATCTATTTCTAACATTGAGCGCCATTATAAGATTCCAGCAATTTCTTCGAGATAACAAAGGGAAAATGTTGCTATAAGTGTATTGAGCATCTCTTTCAGAAAAAAAGCATTACTAACAAAGAAACCATTAATTCGGCTGAAATGTATACGTGCCAAACCACATCATTTATAACAGAAAGTGGGAAGTTGTCTTTTATTATAGTTGTTTCTCAATGTATTTATTGCATTCTTTTATCTGTATATTACACTATTCATTTTTATATCACAAATATATGATAAATATGCAACAATGTTTAGAATATTTCATATCTTTTTCGAAAGAATCAATTATATTTATAACCGGAATGTATTTTGAATATACTTTGTGAAAGAATAGATATTTAGGAAAGTGTAAAATACAATATTTGAATAATAAAATATGGTTATACATTTTTATGTCGAATAAACGTTTCTCTAATCTGTTAATGATTGTATTTTTACATTCTTTCTATATGCATAGAGTAAATCAAATGTATATAGAAATAATATAACTGTTAAGGTTCCTTTGTCCTTAACGGATTAAAAGCCGTATAGTGTCTACCTTTAGAGGACTGTATCTTCAATCACCACCTCTTCAACTACCCATGGTGATTCCAATGCCCGTGCGACACCCCAATGGTGCCGAAAATGAATCAACCAAAGAAAGATAAAGCACTACTAAATCACTACTCACACAGACACCTTATTTAAAAAAACTCAATTATATAAAAATATAGTCAGCAGTCAATATATACATAATCACAGAACAATACAATTAAATATTAATAAACAAAATAATATCTCAGAAAACTCAACAATAACAATATAGAAGTTAATATTTCGTTTAAGAGCGATCAAATATCTAAAGATTAGAGATCTTAAAATATATATCAGAAGATATCCAAATAAACAGATAAAAGAACTCACAGTCCAATAGATATACCATCAATATTATTGAAGAAGTTGGTAAGATCTTCCGTTAAAAGAGAGCCCAATGGTATTGGCAGGTAGCGGTGAGTGACAATATACTTGGAACTAACCTGCCGACTTTAAAGGATATTTTGAATAAATTAAATCTCATTGTTGGTATCTATAATCTCGTTTGAGAGATCAGTGTTGTTTGAGATAGCTTTTATGGATTATTCCATGAATCACTTGGATTTAAAAATGAAATAATCAACACAAATCAAAGGCGCTATTTTCAATTTAAAAAACCATTCCAAATACTGATTTATAAAACTAACTACGAATAAATAACAATGATGAAATTATGTTGATTGCCAAACTCACCATTCAGTCTGACGTTTAACTAGTTTGACAGAGACAAAACTAATGTACGTGAAAAGATAGATATTAGAATTTATCAATGATATTGTAACGTAGAAATGAAGTCTTGGAATATGTAAAAGTATTTATTGATGACGTTACGGCGATTAGTCGATAATTATCAACCAAACTCAACAAAACTATGTTCAGCTAGGGAATCTTAAACAAGCAAGCAAAGAAATATTTTTAAGATGATTTTACAAATACAGATTAATATATACTTTTATATTCTGTTGAATATGTTCATTGAATAATATTAAATTAAATAATAAATTATTTCTTCGCCACAATATCATTAAATATTTCTTTCTAGGATAATTCAGACGAATAAAATACACACTGAAAAACAACAAACAAACAGTTACTAGAATTGTTCCTACATACCGAGTTAATCAGTCTGCATCAACAACTTTAATGCTAACCTATAGCCATCTAACTTTTACATAAAAGACGTTTTATTTAGGAAAATAACAATGTTAAAAATAAGAAAGGAGTTTAAAATGCTGTTAAAACAACTTGTGATATTTTCTAAGTAGGAATTTAAAACAAAGAGCGTCTCGAATCGACCAGCTGTGAACTATTCTTTCTTTAATAAGAAGGTAGGTAAGTGGGCGTCTTTCTTAATACTCTATCTGCCACTGAAGGAGAAAGTTTACACCTTTAAAACTTTACTCTGTTTATGTTTATATTAGGCTTTAAACACTCTTAAATTACAGTCTTCAGAACCAAATATATATATTTTCTCATAATGAGATTCTTTTTATTTCAAAACGTTAGCTTTCAAGCGATAATCGCTCTTCAACGGGTTTAATATATAATTAATAAAAGGGAATAAAAAGAAACTCATTGTGAGAAAATATATTGTAATTTTAAAACGTTTTTCACAATATTATCATTAATAAATACATATATACATATATATGGTTATTTTCATAGCCTAATTTTTCTAAGTATATAGTAAACTATGCAGCTGCATATATTTAGATCATATATCACGTAGAAGTTCGGTATTTTACAGACTAGTTCAATATTATTAACATTACAATTGTACCAAATCTCAGACTTCTAGGTTACCGTGGTGGTCAGTAATAGATTAGAGAATAAAATTTGTATATTTCTTTTCAAACAGGAAAAATAGGCACAGCCGTTTCATCAGGGTAATGGGTAGATTATATCTATTGTTTATTATTTTAGCCATACAGAAATTATAATCTTACAGTACAAAAATATCAAATAGAATTTTCAAAAAGATTTTCTTTCCACCGTAAAAATGTTCAAGTTTAGGAAAACAGATACCCAGAGGGTAGCTAAAGTTTTCTTTGATGTTGACAACATTGCTCGGCGACATATTGGCGACGTTCTAATGGGACAAACCCATCGACAATCTTTGACAAATATTTAATTAGAAGAAGCCACTCTCCTGCTCAGCCATTTCAGGAACTTTACAAAGTTTCAAAGTTTGTTTCCATAACTCACCCCAGCTATAAGTACGTTTTGAAGTACAACGTCATTTAGATATTGTTACCCATGCCTAAACTTCATGTGATGGATGTGACAGTCATGCTAATATAGGAAAACAAATTGAAAAAGAAAATTTAGAGGCTGATTATAAAACATACAACTTGAAATTTAGTCTCTAAGAAAGAAAGCAAATTAAAGTTGTGTTTGATGATATCATTCCTTCCCTCTCTATCTACTCATTTTTCTAAATAAACATTTTCTTTAGAACATCCCTAAAAGTATAAAAGAAAATTTCCAATACATAGCGAAGTTTGGAAATGGAATTAATGTTTACATATTTGCATAATAGCCTATGTTGAATTTTCGTATAAAGTCAATATAAGAAACACATTGCCTATTATATATATTATTTTTGTACATTGTATATTGACTTAAATATATATAGAGCATGTGTACCATTAGGAGGAGGTAATTCCAAATTTGCAAATATTAGATGAAGAAATCTATGGTAGGTATATTTATATATAAAATATTTATTATTTTCACTAACTAATATTTGAAATATCTTTATTTGACTAGGATATTGTAAAGGCTAAATAAATATTTATAAATTGATCTTTAATGTTTCTTTCATTTCATTATGAGCCTTTTAGAACTTAATATCGTTTTTTTTTTTGCGGCTCTCTAATAAAAAGTAAAGTTTAAAAAAGGAAAAATAAAAATCAGGTAATTTCTTTTCATTCTTTTAATTTTGAATTTGCAAGCTTTCGATCAAATATACTGTTCTTCAATGGTTAATACTCTATGTACAATATATAAATGATCTTTATACAAAATATTGTTGATTGTACATAGAATATTAACCCGTTGAAGAGCAGTATATTTGCTCGAAATCTTGCAAATTCAAAATCAAAAGAAACTTTTTAACTGAATTTTATTTTTCCATTTTCAGATAATTTCTGGGTAACTATTGCTCACATAAAGGTAAAGTTAAAAGATTAGAAATTTTATGAAACAAATGAAATATCAGTATTGAGAAACGTAACATTAAACAACTTCTATATTCCCAATCTTGCAAATACCATCAGGCATTGAACTCTGGTGAAGTAATAACGAGCAGATATCAGTTGTTTTAGATCAAATTTCCTAATATCAAGTTTTCCATTTGTTTATCTATCTATATATAGGTATACTAGCCATATTTACAGATATTTTTTTTATAAATCAAAGATATTAAAACCTAGTGGAATATATATGAAAACTTTATTAGAGAATACTATTAAAAACAAAAAAGGCATATCCTGACCAGGCTTACATAAGCATTTCTAGATGGCAGAGCGCCATCTAGTGGAAAAAAAACTAAACGTTTATTTAACTTGTTCCGTGATATTTAGCCAACCAAATTTCTTGATAAATCAAGAAAAGTCAACCACGAACGCGTTTCGGGCTGTTGGCCCTCGTCGGTATAATATAACATAGAATTTTAATATACGTACACAATCATTCAAAATGTTCTCCCTTTTTTGATACTGTTCAAAGGTTTGCGCGGCTGATCTATAGTGGCACGTAACCTTTTTAATTGTCCTCACCTATGCTTATTTTAAGCAAGTTTCTATTTCTGATATATCCCTCTTCAAGAGCATACCTATTTCTATAAATATTTCCACAAACTTCAATAAAGGAGGTTTTAATTAGATCTTCCAGGGAGCCTTTCTTTCAGCCTACCATTCTGACGCTTAATCTTCCCATCTACAGTAAAGTTTTATCGCTTGTGTAAAGGATTCTCTCATGTAACCGACCACCGTGACATACCAATAACATATTTTACATAACACTTCTAATTTCCTCACAAAAACAGGAATTATCAAATGTGTGATTTTTACATCTTTTGAAATCTCTTTCGAAGGTCTTTGCTGAACATCTTGGAGATTTTTTTCTGAAACTAAATTAATTCAATTTGCCAAAATCTTATGTTTTCGGCGTGAATTTGGACGAATAATTTAACGGCTTTTTTAGATGATTGCGCCTCTTGCACGCACGGTCGACCTGATCGTTCTAGGACATAGCCTTGTTGAACTTTACAATGATTTGATAAATATGTTCATAGGTAAAGGAATTTTTAGTCGACTGGTGTGTAAGACTACCAGAGCAATGTGGTTTATTAACTCCCTACTTCATTATTCAAATATATTCATTCTGATATTTTGAACTTGTGTGCGTGAAGTACTGATAACTTCACACACGCAGTCAAATTTATATTTTCATTAGTAATTATATTTTCTAGAAATTGCTCTGTCTAGACACTGTGCTCATGTTTACATACTCGGTTTATAACTATACTCAAGGTCACGTTGGAAGGATGGTCTAAACCATCAAAAGCTAACTACCGACGCGTTTCGGGGCTGTTGGCCCGATTATTATATGTAATTATGATTATATTATATTGGCTTGTAATAATTGTAAATATCGTTCAGTCAGTATAACTTCAAATATTTGGAAAGTAGAATAAGACGATAGATAGAAATTGCCTCCACACACGATTCATTTTCAGAGGAGTTACTGACGTACACACAAAAACACTCCGTTTTAAAGTAGAGATTTGTTTTCTCCAATTTCTATGGATCACGTTCACTAAGGTATTTATCCAACTACTCAAAGTTGACGAGGGAGGCGGAGAATCGTCGAAATTACTGAAAATTAAAGAACTAATCGTTATTATGATTTATTTATTATTTAAGGGGGTCGGTGCAAGGGTGGTCTAAACCGTTGGTTTCCGACCGCTACGACCCGGGATCGAATGCCGCATTGAACACTTTTTTTATAATTAAAATAAATGCTCCAATGGCCCCCAAATCTTGCAAAAGTCCAACCCCACCAGCGAGTGCAAGAAACCAAACGGGGCTCTAACAGATTTGTAAGTGCAAATTCGAACTGCTTTTCACATGTGTAGACATGTGGTGTACTTACATTAAAAGCAGTCGCCTACTTCTATCCATCATGATTGTCTATATCACTTGTACAAGGAATAATAATAATAAAAAAAGCTATTTTCAGTAAGTGACCGGCACAAAGCGTTTTTATTTAGCTTGAAAGCTCCTCATCTAGCTGTCGATAAAAGGGGAAAAAATGAAATATCGATCACCTTTGTGTATTTTTAGATTAATACTTAAATTTAAAACGTACCGTCACTCTACTGAAAATTGATGATATAAATGATATATAAAACCTTATTTACATTTCCATTATAAAGGATATTTTCTACATCACTTTTAAAACGATATAATAGTTAAAACACTTTTTTAAATGGAAACATAAAACATAACAATTAAAAAGAAAATAAATAGAAATCTTTTTTTCGGACACCTCTGATATTTTCTCTTTAAAATTAGAATGTAGTCGGTGGAAAAAGGGGTCGGTGGAAGGATGATCTAAACCGTTGGGTTTATACCGCTACGACCCGGGTTCGATTCCCGCATTGGGCACTTTTTTCTGATTTAAAAATAATGCTCCAATTGCCCCAGATTCTTGCAAATGTCCAGCCCACCAGCGAATGCAAGTATCCAAACGGGGTTCTGGCATATTTGTAAGTGCAAAAGTCGAAATGCTTTTACATATGTAGACATGTGGTGCACTTACAGTAAAAGTAGTCGCCTATTTCTACTCACGATTATTATCATGGCCTGTACCACGTGTACTAGAGATAAACAAAAAATAAAAGAATGTAGTTAAGCGATAAAACAATGTATCTAAACAGCTTTCCAAGAGTTCTCTGTGAAATATATATTCTATATAATTATAAATGAATGCAATACCTATAATAAATTCTATAAAGTCAATTTCTTCTCACTGTTAAGTTCAAATAAACCAGGCTAACATCTAAGGTAAACTAAAGATTTGCATTTTCCTCCATTAGGGAAACCTCTAAAGAATTACAAGCAACGAATCGACCACAATTACTTGGTTAAAATTATTTCATTATCCGCGGGTTTTTAATTAAATTAAAATAAAAGCTTTTCAAGTTTTTCCATTAATAAAATGACTTTATAAATAAAACACTCTCCTCCTACTTCAACTAATTATAAATATGATGGAATCGAGAATAAGTTAGCTTTTATCAATTTCTAAATGTTAATAAAACCAGCAGTAATCTGTGAGTTTTCATCAAGTATTTATCACCTTTCTGGAAAGAGAGAGAGAGAGATTATTTATTACAACTTGTTTGAGAGAAAGAGGTTTATCTGCTTCAAATATCTTCATTATTGATTCTCATAAAATTTTGACAATATTTTTAATTTTTGATATTCTAAAGAATATAACTATTAATCATAAGTTTTCTCTGTTCTAATAAAACAAAGAGTCGGCAAAGAGTTCTGTTGAAGAGTCGGCAACCTTTTGGGTAGGAAGATACAAAAATTACTATTTACAAAGCGTTTAAAGAGCCATAAATTATTGCCAACAATAAATAATACTCGCATATAAAGAGTTTTTTGGTGAAATAAAGTTTGCTGTTAAAAGTGAGTACAAGTAGGTGAGAGATAGAATCGGTGTCTTGTCCTCGTTATGCGATAAAGAAATCTTTTTAAATGTTTTTTTAAATAAATTATATTTGCGTATAGAACTAAAGAGCCACAGCTTCACATCCAAAGAACCGCATGTAGTTCGTTACCGCAGTTTGTCGACCCCTGCTCTAATTTAATATAGATTTATACCATTATCACACAGACATCTCACAACTGGCTTGTCAGACAATCATTTACATCCTTAATATTTTCTATTCTACACAAGAATAGTAGAAATTTCAGAAAATAAAATAATTTCTAAAAAAGCAATTAACACACACTAGGTTCTCTCTCTTGGTTTCACATCCCTATTCTCTCTATAAATCTTTCATTTTTTAGAAATGTAAATACACATGAATTTTAATTTAGAAATTTAGATTAGAATTTGTATATGAATAAATATTTTTATTGTCTACCCTTTTTACAAAACTTATTTCTTAATCTACATTTGTGTATTGTATATAATAAAACTGTTTCATTTCATCCCACAGCCAGTTAAAATGATACATTCTATAATAAATCCAAATGTATTCATCCGTGAGAGCTAATTTCTATATTGACATTATAACTTTGGAATAAGGCGATTATATAACCTATTATTACATTTACCCATCGCCTAGATTAAAGTTATAAAATATTTCATTATATAACATTCATTGGTTGTTCCTAGGTAGGATGTGGAATCAAGCATGATTTTAATATTCTTTTCCCTTTTTTTATTCTTTAAAATTCTACTCAAACCTTGTAATTCACCAATTGTTTATGTAAAGTAATCTCTGAATTTAGTGTTTTTGCTTGATTCGAGCCCCTTTGTGAGGATATCACGTCTGATTTGGTGATAATAAATAAATAAATATAGCATACATAATAGAGAAATTTGATTAACTTATTGATTATACTTCCCGAGAGAAAACGTATTTCATACTGCGTATTATATAGCAAAATATACTAGCTATATATTTTTATAATTGAATATAATTAGTTTCTTAGTTTTCTTTTTGCAAAAGAAGGATTGTAAGAATTTTTTTTTTCAATTTTGAGTTGCGCGAAGAATGTTTTATGATCTCGAAATACAAAATATTTACTACTTACTATTAAAGTAGAATTTTTCTTTTGAAAATAATTTTGTTATATACTTTTTTTCTGAATATATCGATATTTTTATTTGAAAATAAAAGTTCGTGGATTTTTTAATTTGAAACATGCAATGAGTCATCATATATCCCAAATGGAATCAGAGCCGTCCATCAATGATGATATCCGAAATTGCCAAAATTGAATATTTCAGGTGGATTTTTCACAAGTTGGGAAATATTGACGATGTCAAAGTTCAGTCGAGCGATTTGAAGCGTTGTCAATTTTTGTCATTTAATCTTTTTGATTGAATGATTTTTTATGATTGAAGAATAGGATCCTTTATACTCCCCCGTTCTATTTCACTTGAATAAATAACATTTTCGATATTTTAGTGATTGAACGGACTTGAAATATATTCCTCTTGCATAGGCAAAATCCTTCTCACCTTTCTTATTTCTTGCCGAGGTAGATGAACTAATCGAGGGAAGAAGTGGATAAGGAGATCAGCGAAATTCATAAATGAGTGATCAAAGTTTCGAAATTTATTTATTAGAATAAATATCTGTGCTTTAATTAAGTGCCGATAATTTTCCAAATCTATCTTTAACTAAGTTTATTGAAACTAAGAGGCAACAAAGGATTCTAAAATAAAATAGAGACAAGTTGGCTGTAGAATTTTGTTGAATTCTTGATTTTTAGGGACTTAGTTCCAAGTTTCTAGTCATCTGCAAGGTTACAACTGACTAATGGACTTCTAATTACACAATGTCCATCGCCTTCTTCTGTTTTCGGGAGAATTATCTTAAAGATCTGTCCTCTTTATTTTAAATACTAGTTAGTTGGATTATTGGGTAAACTCTGAGATCTGAGGTTGAAGTCAAAGTGGATGCTAATCTTCAACTTTCTAAACTATAGGATTTTATTTTGAAGATATATATATATATTGACGCTTTTTTATTTATTTCAAGAAATAACTATCTGATGATCATTTGTTGGTTAGAAATATAGTCAGAAAAACTATAGCCACATTAACCAATTATTTATTTCAACTCCCAACGTTTTAGTTAGATAGCAGGTCAACTGAAACGTCGAAAGTTGAATAAATCATTGGTTAATGTGGCTATATTTTTTCTAAAAAATAACTAGTTAGTTTACCTTTCAAAAGAAACTTAGGGATCTGCAATTTGTCTTGTTGAAGTGAATGGCCAAGATGACATGTTATTATTTCTTAATCATCTTTATCAGCAATAATAAATCAACACACCTGGATAAAGGATTTCTCATAAAAGTATCTTGGATATGAAAAGGAGTGAATTAAGAGAAAGAGAAAGTAACACCTGTTTCCATTCATAACATCAATTTACAATACATCAGAGTACCAACAGAGAAGAACCCACAATAAGAATTATTGCTTCGAGCAATAAAGAGATCCTTACAGTTGTCATCAGGGAGCCGGTCACGTTCCAGTGATAACATTTATAAAATGACTCCAAGTGTTCCCCTGGCTAGAAGGTCATCAAATAAAGTGAAATTGTGTGTTTCGCCCATAAATATTTATCCCATCGTCGTGTGTAATTGGGTATAGAGGCAAGTGGCAGAAAATATAGGAAATAATTATTTTAAAAACTCCATCATTATCTCTTTGTTTTTGTAATTACCCTTCAGGGACTTTATATAAACATAATACAGTTAAACCTATCTATAGCGTCCCCTCTAAATAGCGCCTCCCTCTCTATAGCGCCCGATTTTAAATACGTAGTACGATGCGATTTACATTAAAAGTGACTTGTCTATAGGACCCCCTCTCTATAGCATCCTATTTTAGTCAAAGAATAAATAGTATTATAAAATAGAGTTAAATCGAAAGAAAACCAAAAAAATAGATTATAGATTCTACAGGTAAATTCCGTATAAATTAGTATAAAAGTATAACATATCTAAAGTTTTGCGGAGAAGCCTCTTTTATTATAATAATAAAAGAGGCTCCTCCGCAAAACTTTAGATTTGTTATACTTTTAATAGATTATAGCTTTATCGCACACTTTGTTGTTGTTGTTCTTTACTAGAGAGAAATAAGGATAACCCAGGCCCCTGGAGCGCAAGAAACGCCAACTGCCCAGATCAAGCTTACTATGGAAGCTTCCGCTCTAGGCGCCACTGGCTAACTCACACGAGACGGCTGATTAAGCTCCACTATAAACTCTTAGTGCCATCTGTTTGCTATGATAGAAACAATCTAGCGCTATTTGTTTTTAAAAGAATTTCCTTACTGGCTTCAACATAATTTTTAAAATCTGAAAGTTGTTAACCAATGATGAGGGAGAGAGAGGGCCTTTCCAATATTTTTTCCATTCCAATAAAAACAATAGGAACTTGCTCTATTTGACTTAAAATAGAATTCAATTATTTCTATCCTTTTAAGAACACACCTTTAATTGGTATTTTAAATCTCTCTCAGCATTTCAATAGGAAAATATGGAAATAGGTAGTAATTGAAGCAGGGAAAAAAAAGCTTAATGCGAGATTCAATCCTGGGTTATGGTGTCTAAAATCAAGGACGTGTACCATTCTTTCACCAACCCACTAATGTAATCTCGACATTAAGGCTTCCATTGCTGGAAAAAGAATATTCACAAGATGCCGTCCATATCAATGGTGGCCAAACAGGGAACTGCAGACAATTTTTAAAATGTTCAAGGTTTTAGCTTCCCTACTTAGAGAAGGAGGTGGGTAATGGCGCAGTTGGAGGAAATGGTGATGGTGAACTCCGGTTTTACAATTTCTCCTCGTTGTTCTTTGTGAATAAAGGAATGTTTATTGAGGGTTATGTATGATATAAAAACGAGCCTATTTATTATATAATGGTGCGGCACATCCTCTCTAACAGAATAATATATATATATGTGTGCTTTTATTTTAAATTGCTATATATACTCCTTTTTACCAGCTGTTTAATAATAATTTAAGGAATATATTGGGAATATTTATTAGGAATATGTTATGAAAAACTATCTAATTTATCTTCAGCTAATTAATAACTTTTTATTCATTTATTTTTTAATATCTGCCATTTAAAACCTTATATAAAACAATTCATATTTTTAAAATAGAACAACGAGTCGTTTTAGACGTTTGGAATTAAATTATTTGAAATTGTTATATGTGATAATAATAATTTTTAGTTAGGTTAGATTCAGCGCAAGCAAATATTGAAAGTGCGTTGATGCATGGTGATTTAGGAGTTCTGAATGAATTAGATTCAGGCGCAACTCAATATTTAAAATTTTAAAAAACTCTTTGAAGTCATCAATCACTTTGTCAATTCCCTGATTAAATGAATTTCCAGGAGTTTGATTTTCAAATATTAATATAAAATATAAACAATTCTATAGTGTGAAAGTTGTTTTAAATAATTGTTGTAAAGCAGAAAATTGAAGATTTTCCAGAAAACCTAATTGTGATCTTGATGGCATTTATAATTGGGAAACTAACGTATCCTGTTATATCGGTGTACAGGAATGTCCATGATCGCATTTGATGATCTAGTTGAATTTATCTTATCTAACTAAAATGAAGATATAAGCCAAAAAAATGAAACTTATTTTAAATAATACCGCCATGTGAAATATGTTTTTATAAAGAGTGAATGACATCTTATAGCAAATATATTCGATATTTAAATTATAATATAAAATGTTTTATACTTTTTAAAATATTTATAAAGTCTCTCTCTCTCATATAATATTAAAAATATTAAATATAACTTTGCTATGGAACAAACACATCTTGTTTAAAAATAATAATAATAAATGAAGAGTCACCTTCATTTTCTTACCCCACACAAAGTATCAAAAATGAAACAATTCCACATTAGTAAACTTTGGATATAAGTTGAATAAATTATTATTTTATATTGAAAAAGAGAGAGTTTATTTTAACAGAGTAATAGATAAAAGACATTTTTACAGGTTGGATTTAGTAATGAGTATCTTCAACCATTCCGCACATGCACTCATGGACAAAACTTAAGACATTAAGGCTAGGCACTCACTGCTGAAAAAGAATATTCGCAAGTTTTGATGCCGTCTATACCAATGGCGCCCAAACAGGGAAATGTAGACAATTTGAGAAATATTCAAGGTTTTAGCTTCTCTACTGAATGTTGTATCTTTTAACATATATATCGGGATTCAGACAATAACTCTGAAAGATATTTGATACACAGTGACCTTTATTGAAGGCACATGAGATAACCAAGTATGAACAAAATTGCCTCTGTATTATTTGAAAAATTACTTCCTTAAGTTTTGTCCATGAGTGTACTTTATTTCTCGTTATTACCATATATAAATAGTTTCCTTGAAAAGGACAACAGTGGATTACCGAAACGTAAAATAAAGTATAAGAGAGATTGAAGACGTCACTCTTTCATCACTCACTTAATAGAAGAGAAAGAGAGATTAATATAATAAATAATTATTATTAAAAATAAAAGAAGCATATCCTGACCAGGCTCACATTAGCATTTATAGATGGCAGAGCGTCATCAAGTGGAACAAAAATAAACTAAACGTTTATTTAACTTGTTTATTCAAATTGAAATTCTGTAAAACTATTAAGTATGTTATTACATCATTGACGTGTAAGACAGCCTATATTGCTGCAGCGACGTTCAGTACAAAACACAGCACAAGATACCGTCGAAGATTTAAAAAGAGATGTGATAATTCTTCTAGAGGAAGTCCCTCAGGGAAACTGAGGTTCAATTTGTGCGGCCATATTGACTCGACAATGTGGTGGGAAGATAAAAACTGCAAAATAAAAACGTTAAATTATGGAGTAGCAAGAACTTCCGCGTCGGCGAAAACTCTTTTCCAGACGACACCGGAACCATGTCTGAGAAAGAAAAAAAGACAATTTAAAAGTGTGATAAGTTGCCATGTTGTAAATACGGAACCATTCAGTGAATTAGGAAATTGAAAAAACGACTTTTCTTCAACAGAAAGAGTCGTTGTGGAGTGACTTTATCACTGCTGGAAACACCTGGGTAAATATTAAATAGCTGGCTCCGCAACGACTAATTGTGGCACTGGGTTAATTAAAGTGTGTGCCACCCTGACTAATTGATTACCTTAATTAGAGAAGGATAAAAGTTGCCCAGATGCCCTCAATTAGAAGCCATGTTTCCGCCTATTGACCCGCATGCTGTACAACCTTTTATATATTTTTTGAATATTGTTGGGAAATCGTCCACAAAACTCTCATTGTATACTTCATTGTAGGGATTTTTGTATTTTGTTTTAAATCAAAATGTAAATATCATAATAGTTGAATTAAATAAATTTAAAATATTTGCAGAGTTTCTTTATTCAGATATTGGGAGGCAAGCTTTCACGCGGTCGCGCTTTATCAGGTCACTGGCTCCACAAAGGCGTGCAACATACATATAATAGGTATTCACAGTATTTCTGAGGTAAAATATCTAAGCTTCCAGGGATAAGTTTCTTTTTGAAATTTTTAATTCACAAATTTCTAAATTTCGGGCATGTAAGCCCTTCTACAAAAGAAAAAGGATGCAATGAATCACAGAGGAACAATAGTTAAAATATAATCAAATACTACTTTTCATAAAACGACATTTGAAAATTATCCCGCATGTGTTTCTTTTAAACGACAAATCGAAGTTTATTTTTAAGGAGAAATAACGATTATTTCTAACCTTAGGTATGAAGTATGAAAGGATGAATTGCGAAGAGTAATGATAAACGGAAATATAAATAATTTCATAATTTTATAAAAATTCTGTGAATAGTATTTTCTTATATTTTAACTCTTGTCCTTCTGGTGATTTATTATATCGTGTTTTCTTCGGTAGAGGGGTTTTCGTATTCAAAACCTAGAGAGATTTGTGGATTAAAATTTTAAAATATATATTCCTGGAAGCCTAATACTTTCACAGTAATATTGATAAAAATGAATAATTTATCAAATAATGCATCCTTTTAAGATAATGAAAATCCACAAAAATATTCAATATTCGCCATATTGAATCTCTACCACTTCGAGAAATGTTGGAAATCAGCATAGTCTCATCTTACGATCTCAACGAACCTTGATACGAGAGAACAGCCAGAAAAGGTCAAGTTGGAAAATAGTTTATGAAGCCGATATCAGGCGCTATAAGCCACACAGATCAATAAAGAAATGGTCCCCATCAAATTTCGACATTCAGGTTATTTTGCCATGTGTGGACGAAGACTAAAGCTTGACAGCGAGAATGTTGGCCGAAGACTTCAATGTGGATCATTCAGCCATCGTCAAATGAAATCTCAGAAGCACTATCTGTTGAAATTTTAATTTTGTTGTCATTTTTTAAGCTAAACAATAACAACAACAACAACTGCTTTATTAGGACATTTCCGTCCTGTAAGTACTCGCCATACATCTTTTTCATGAAGAAAGGGGGGGGGGGATACAATAAGTAGGCACTTATCCAATGAAATTCCAGAAAGATACTTAATAAAAATAACTTTCTGGTATAATTGTACTAATTCAAGATAAAAATTATATATTTATATATTTGATAAGATGTGTATGAGGAAGTCAAATAGATTTACTATGTGTATTGGATATTTTTGCTTCTATTGATTTCTTATATAATATTGAATTTTGTTTAGGTATCCTGATTCTTCACAATAAGTTGAACTCAGATACTTAAATCTTCAACACTTCGAGAACTTGATAACTTTGATAACTTGATGATAACTATTTTATAATTCGAACACAGTTTAAAATATATCTTATATTTTTACCGTTTATTTTTGTATAAATATTAAACAAGAAAATTATATTTATGTATAATCTGTGATTCTTATATGACATACTATCGCCCCTTATTTCGAAAGAACTTGGTCGAACAAATACTTTCTTTGTAAAATTATTTTGCTAATTTAGAGAAGTTTCTTTCTGAAAGTATGAATTGCTACAACAACACAAATTTCAACTTGTAGTTCAAAGGTTCACTAATCAGTGACGCCTTTATCAAGGAAATTGTATTATTTTCTCTACGTTTCGACAAAAAAGGTTTGTCCTCGTCAGAAAAAAAAATTAAAAAGCATTTGCTAAGGCGTTATAAATGTTTGTCTTAACGTGGACAAATGTATTTTGTCGGAATTTCGAAAAAATAAAACCTTTTCTAACCCAAGTGTCTGTTATTTTAAGAACTATGGATGCCGGCCAGAGGCAACCTCTATCTTCAAGATACATTTCTGTTATGAAAGGACATTTGCTGTTTGGAACCACATGGTATCAACGGTATTTCTTTTATTTTCTTCCCGACGTTTCAGTGTTTTCGTGTCCCTCTTCTCAGAGTGGAATGATTATTTCTGAATTCTACTTCTATATATATGGCCACGGTTTTCTAAAACACAAGTCGCGTAGTTGTATTTATCGAACCTCAACACATATTTTACTAGATTGTCTTGTTTTTCAAGACTACAGAATCGATAATAATTTAATAGTAACAGATCCAAGTATTTTCATTTCCAGTAAAGAAATGTATATGTGATATCTTGGGACCTCTGGGACCAGTGTTACCTGATGCTAGACGAACCTCGATGTCAACTCTACCGTGCAGTCGTGGTGGAAGGCGACACAGCTGGGCCAAAGGTGAAATAAACAAACAGAGATTCCACTAAAAGCGTCTGACGTCAAGAAGGAATGGGATGAGGAGAGAGGGAGATCTTTAGAGCAAGTGTTACCTTGTTGAGAGCCAAGCGTATACTAACAATTCTTGCTTCTCGATTTAACACCAAGACCTGTCTTCTTTCCCATTGGTCGAAAGGTGTCACATGGCATTTTTCTATTGGTTGACCTATTTAGGTGATGTCTTCTGATTGGTCTTTGCTACTGCCTTTGACGGAAGATACGTCCGGTCTTGTTCCGGAAATACGGGGCGTTACTCGACTTTTATGGTTTCCGCGGTCACAAGATACGTCCGGTCTTGCCCAGGAAATATTGTCTTGTAAATTATTTATAGTTGGGCTAGTTTTAAGCCTCTTTTGCTAGGCATTGCTTCGACTTCTGTCCTAAGCCTGATTAGTTTTAACCTTAATTTTCTCCTGTTAGTCTCCATTCCTTCTATCTGTACAGTTGCAATACTTTATTAGATTCTTACGCGGTACAGATTGATGTTAGTTGAGGCTTTCTATGTGCAGTACATAAGATGTTATATACAGTCAAGGGGTGGAACATGTGGTAGTAGATATCTAGACTATTTACAACAATTCCATGGTCTTAAATCATCACAGATGGCCCCGGATGTGAGAGGGTTCATATGGAGGGATTTAAGAGAGCGGAATAGGAAGACTGTTATTAAGGAAGTAATTTTTTTTTTAAATTAATTAAAGTGAGTTGGTATATAACATGGGGTTGAGTTCTGTATATCCATAAGAGATAATAAAGCATAAACAACTAATACTAAACATACAAGTAAAAATAAAAATATGAATAAAATATTTAATAGAGAACATATAATGATGATAGGTAAAAATATAAATGATAGGATGGGAAAATCATTATCTCTTCGTGATGGGCGTTAGAAAGGGTTGAGGGGTTAGTTATTACTTGGTTGCGGCAATGTCACTTTGACTCAAGTCCCAAACCATTTAATGTGCACGGCGCGGAAAACCTAGGCCATGTTTCATATGTAAATTTAAGGACCGAATAAAGTTACAGTACCACAATCGAATAGTAAGATAAGGGTGATTGTTATGGGTTTTAGTAATTAGTCGTTAAGACGTACGCATGCAGGATAAAGAGGGCGAAGATCAGTGACCAGAAATCAAAGTTTTAATTAGAGTCGTCAGGGGCTTAGCGAGAAAAAGAGTAAAATAAAAAAAAATGTGCCAGCGTGTGGCATGAGAGTGCCCTGGAATATAAAAAAAAATACAATTTGCACGTATCCAAGCCAGAAGTAGGGATAGGTAAATCTGGGGGACGGTGTGTCAAGATTGTTAATTACGAAATCAAAGTAGGTCAAGTCTAGCCTGCGAAGGAGTTAAAAGTTCCTGCGGAAAAGGGTTAGTATTTATTAAGAAGTAACCTTTAAAGTGGTTGTTTAAGAGGTTATTGAAGATTTTTTGCCCTGTTTTTAGATCATGATTTTTAGTTTGATTATAAAAGAATATATCATTGAGATGTGAAATTGCGAAATTAAGGCTTTGCATATAGCGTTAAAGGATTTAAAAAATCGAAAATAGAATTGCGAAGTTAAATGCAAAGTAATCTTTAAAAAAAGTAAAAATAGTGATGATATGATACAAAGATTAACACACTACAGCAGTATATAAGGGGTAATAGAAAGTGAAAATATTAAATGAAAATTAATAATGAGCAATAATATACTCGATAGCATTGACATGGTAGCGGAAGATGAAACAATGTAAATAACATCTAATTTAGAAAGTGAGAGAAAATATAAAATGACAAAATGCAAATTAGTGATATAAACATGAAATATAAACTTGAGATTATTAGATATGAAAGATAAAATATAAAGTTGATTATAGAATAGAGTCATAAAGCAAAAGTAAATAAGTTTTGGTAAAGAAAAATAAAATAAAACGACAATAATCTAAACTGATTGGTTGACGTAAAAAAAAACAATTATAAGAGCTAGATAATGATTATATAAAGAATATTAAAATGAAAAATTTTAAAAAATGTTCATCGAGAAAGAAGAGCAAGTAAGATTATACATAGAAATTATATATCGTGAAAGAATGGAAAGTTGTAGGCCAAACGTAATGTTCCTGTTTTTTAGGATGGGTGGAGCGAGCTTTAAATTGTCCTCGATTGATATCTCTGTTCTTGTTGGCCTAAGTTGTTCTAACTTATCGAATTTGTTTTAAGTTTGATGCGACGCGTGGATCACATTGTTTCTAACTGTGAAACTCACTGAGTCCTAATGTTGTCGATTTTTTGTTCCCTGCGCCACGTTTAGGTGAAAACGTGATTCTTCCTAAAGCGGCATTTATTCTGTGTGTGCAGGAGAAACACGGCGATCTATTTTAACCGATAAAGGGTTGTTGTTGTTGTTTTTTTTTTTAAACATGTGTGGGTGTGTGTGATTTTTAGGTAAAATGTTGTCCTTGGTTCTAAGTGTCGATGTTAAGTGGACTGATTTGTTAGTAAATGTAAAATAACGGGCTAAGCAAGTTATTAGTAGCTAACGGGATATCGGCGTAGATTAAAAATAAAAGGCACGCACTAATATTTAATTTAATAGGTAGCGAAAATCCATTAGAGTGACATCGGGGTGGCGACGGATGTAACAAGATGTCGGCTATTTGTTTGTCCATCTCCCTTCGAATTTATTATTAGCTAGTTCCGGCGGTGGCGGGCATATTTATTTGGGTCAGAGGCCCTTTGTGGGGGCAGCTTGCTTGGTGGTTGTCTCCCACTTTTGTAAACGCGGTTTTCTGATGACCATGAATTAGTGACATTGGGTATTTTAATTCGAACTACGCTCGGAGATTTTATTTCTATAATTGTAAACGCAAAAGCGTTTTGATTTGTCACGTTTGGTGACAAACGTTATGGGACTAACATAGGGAGATACAGAGGTTGTAATTATCCTGTGTTCAAGCATTTGTTCGTTTTGTGTTTGTATTTCGAAAATCTGGTTATTGTATCTGTTGATATTAAATCGAATGGTTTTTGGCGGACTTAGTAAAAATGTTATTCATTGATATCGGGTTAGAATTGAATGAAATTGCGACTATCTACGTGGACAATGTGTGGTTAAATGTGTCACAGGCGTGATGAAGGCGTCTTTGGCCTGAGAAGTGAAAGAGTTTTGTGGCGTAGCTCTGTGACACGAAGCGAAAAAATTGTAAATGAAAAGGTGTCACGTGAAGTCTTTGTTTGGTACAAAATCTAACCTGTTACACTAAGAATAACAAATTTACTAAAGTCATGGGTGCTGGTTGTACGAACATATCGATAATTTTTATATTATTAGTGGATATGGCACGTTTAATGTGATTTTTTTTTGTGTGTGTTTAGTAGGGCGACGTAATGAGGCTTGTGTGGCTCGAGATTGGAGTTGGATGTTAAGTCGCGCACTAAAAATTTGTTGCCAATTAGAAAAAGTGATGTGAGAGGGTGTTGTTTATTTTGTTTAGGGAGATTTGTCGATGATTAAATGTGCATGTAAAAGGAAGGAGTGTAGTTATGTGGGAATTTAACGATTGGAATAGTTTTGGAAGGCTGTGACTTAGGTTACTTCTGTCTAAAGCTATGAAAGAAAAGGACATAGGGGCGTTAAAAATGGGTTTAGGAACATTATAATGAGGTTAAATAAGAGTGTTGGAGTTCACCACGTGTGAGCAACCCGTTCCAGGAGGGAAAAATTTAGTAAATGGGACAGTTGTATTAACCTGTCCATGGGACACGTGTTGCTTGCACGAGGTGAATTGGTACAAGGTAGTTGGTAGAGGTACATTATATTGATACAGGAGTAGCTGAGAACAGTTTATAATTAGTAGGAATCGTTTTATGGAATTAAGGGATAATATGCCAAAAGGCAAGGGTGTATCGATGATATGGAATTTTAGATTCTGCGTTAGGTTACCTATTTTTAAGATCAAAAAGATATAATCATGGTGAAAATATTATTAGCTATGGCATTAATAGTTAAGTTAAATGGATGGACAGGTATTTTCTTTTACAAACTGATTTCTATTATTTTAAAAGTATTCTGCCTAATTATAGCGATAGATGCTCCTGTATAAAGTAGTAGAGTAGGTTTACATTATTGGACAGTTCAGCTCGAACGAGCAATAGTTCAACAAAAATTATAGAAGGAGGAACCTACTGTGGTGCTGTCTTGTATGTCGGGACAGGCCTGGTCTGTTGTCATAGTTGGAGGTTCCTTGGGACAGTTAAGAGTTCATTGTTTACGCTGGGCTCGTGGTGTAGAGATGGTCGGGGGAGCAGGTAACATACGCTCGCGTGTTGATAACTCGGAGGGGTGCTTGCAGGAGGTTTGGTGGCTTTCTCAGTCTTGTAGAGTATTGTAGTTGGGCCCGATCTGCTTGGGCGTCGTAGTTGGTGAAGAAGCTCTGCGCCTCGTACGAACCATCGTAGCGATTCCACCTCTCGCGATGTCCGGTCACGGCAGAAAGCTGATGTAGCGTCGTCGTCAACCTCCCTAGGACATCTGACACCGGCGGCGGGGGCGTGACGTCTTCCTGGCTGGGGGCGATTTCCTGCGTCCTACCGAGGGTGGTTTCTTTCTTCGGAAAAGTGGGGTTTTCGCCACTTTCGTAGTCGGGATCGGTCTTCATGGGCTCCTTTGAATCCTCCTCTCTTCCCTGTTCCATCTTTCTGTACAGACAGTGGTCTACTTGCTTACTTGTACCTTGGCGTCCACTATCCTGTCGACTCTTCGGACGGGGGAGTCTGTGATATCTTGGGACCTCTGGGACCAGTGTTACCTGATGCTAGACGAACCTCGATGTCAACTCTACCGTGCAGTCGTGGTGGAAGGCGACACAACTGGGCCAAAGGTGAAATAAACAAACAGAGATTCCACTAAAAGCGTCTGACGTCAAGAAGGAATGGGATGAGGAGAGAGGGAGATCTTTAGAGCAAGTGTTACCTTGTTGAGAGCCAAGCGTATACTAACAATTCTTGCTTCTCGATTTAACACCAAGACCTGTCTTCTTTCCCATTGGTCGAAAGGTGTCACATGGCATTTTTCTATTGGTTGACCTATTTAGGTGATGTCTTCTGATTGGTCTTTGCTACTGCCTTTGACGGAAGATACGTCCGGTCTTGTTCCGGAAATACGGGGCGTTACTCGACTTTTATGGTTTCCGCGGTCACAAGATACGTCCGGTCTTGCCCAGGAAATATTGTCTTGTAAATTATTTATAGTTGGGCTAGTTTTAAGCCTCTTTTGCTAGGCCTTGCTTCGACTTCTGTCCTAAGCCTGATTAGTTTTAACCTTAATTTTCTCCTGTTAGTCTCCATTCCTTCTATCTGTACAGTTGCAATACTTTATTAGATTCTTACGCGGTACAGATTGATGTTAGTTGAGGCTTTCTATGTGCAGTACATAAGAAGTTATATACAGTCAAGGGGTGGAACATGTGGTAGTAGATATCTAGACTATTTACAACAATTCCATGGTCTTAAATATCACATATATTAAATTCATTACCTTCTGTATATATATTTTAAATTATATAGCAACAAATATCTTTTAAGAAACTGATAATTTAAAATGGGCTTATTGTACATATTGCCAGACACTTTTTTATTTTGTACACAGTTCTTTTTACTCGTTTTTTTTTATTTCATTCTAATTGTTAACATCATATGACTATTCTATTCACGGCCTAAAATTATTGTATATATATGTATAGACAAATATAAGGGCATACATGTATGACAGCGCAAGTGTTCCTAGGGGGACATAGCGCTTTTAATTGAAATAAAATAGTTGTATTTATCGATCAAAATTCAGAGGTTAAAATAAATTATATACATATAACCTTGTTTAAAATTATCCATATTTATTTGTATCGTAATGATATGAGATCGAATATAAAATTAAAACCTTTGGCCCTCGTTAAAATTTAAAATGAGAAAATTAAAAATTATAAATTTTAATAAAACAAAAAAATATGATGTAGTATAAATTTAGGACTGAGAAAGGCTAAAAGATTTCTTAAAAAGAACTTCAAACGTTTATACTCACTCTCTCCTTTTCCCTTCCGTCCCAATTTTATGCAGGATATCCTTGTATTGTGGTACATCTTCTTATTCAAATAGTTACTCGATTTTTTGCCTCCCAACCTTTCAAAGAAGAATCTTTCTTTCTATTTTAAACAGTGTTTTATGTATATAATTTAATTTATTTTTAAAATTTGTAAAATATTTTTATTTTTGACCTCTTTATTTTTGCTCGATATATATGCATATTTAATTATAAAGGCATATATTGATTCAAAATATCATTTATTTTACCAATATTTCAGTTGGCTGAACGCCAACCTTTATCAAGGTATTATAACATTTTAAAGTGTGTCAACAACATCCTCAGCGCCACAGTTATTGACACACTTTAAAATGTTATAATACCTTGATAAAGGTTGGCGTTCAGCCAACTGAAATATTGGTAAAATAAATAATATTTTGATCCAATATATGCCTTTTTAATTAAATATTTATTTATGGATTGCTCTATTTTCAAAAAGATATATGCATATGTGACTTGTGTTTTATTAAATCATGTACATATATAAGTAGAAGCTATAATTAAGAAATAATTATTCCCCTTAAGAGAGTGGCAAGGAGACATTAAAACATCGGGAGGAAAATAAAAGAAAATGAAAGAAAGTAAACCTTGGTCTTTAAAGACGAAGAATTCTAGAAAATAGTACAGTAAAGCAATAAATACTTCCAACAGAGTTCACTAGGTCTATCGTTCACCTATGTTGTCCAAGGAGGCTGTGCTGTGTGTTTGTTATTTTTCTTCAGAGCGAAAGAGCTATGTTCCAATCAAAATATATTTGCGAAATTTCTATAACTGAAGACACCTCTTCTCAAAGTTTCTTTAAAACGCCATCACTAAAAAACCTTAAAATTACAGACAATATATATTCAGAATGAATAATAAAATTGTTGTAGAAGGATCTGGTTAATTAAATTAGCGAAATCGCTGTGAAAGGTTCTCCACTGATGAGCCAAACCTTCCCCACCCCTCACCCCTAAATATTTTTTCAATTTAGTTTCATAGTTTCATTTTTTGAAATTAGTCCTATTTATAAGAAAAATGCCGAATGCGTTACTAAGTGTCTACTATTGCTCAAGTACTTGTTTATACACCCAGTACATGCGTTGTACTTGTATATACACCCTTGTAGTATCAACTTCGTCTAAAAAGAGCTCCAACTCTTAAACAATTTGAATGTTCCCCAAATTTTATTGAAACAAGTATTGCCTCCTTGAAGACAAGCGTTACTGAAAGCCTACTTTGGGAAGTTTTTCTCTTGATGTAACACGTTAACAAATCTGATGGTCTGACAACGCCTGTAAGTGATGATTCGCCTCAATACCTACTATTCGGTTATCCATAAACACTTCGTTATTGAAATTTCACAGCAGATTTCGAAATATATTTTTGAATTTTCAAATATTTTATTGGCATCTCTCCCTCTGTCGATAGTATGACTGCAATAGCAATAGCTCAGGGAGAAGAGCTATGTGCTTAATTCCATTCCACTTGGGAGAATAATTTAATAAAAACTATATATATATATATATATATATATATATATATATATATATATATATATATTAGAGAGATGATACAATGTATGAGAAAAAGTATAATTATTTCACATACAAAATACACTTTATTTATCTTTTTGTGATTATATAATTTCAAATTCTATTATTTAAATTGAGATGTTCGCTTTATTAAGCCTATATTTAGCATTTAAAGGCTAAAGGTCGTCTGCGTTGATTTTTCTCGCACCAATGGCATTCGGCGGAACTCCCTCCTCCATTTTTAATGACAAACGATTCTCTCTACCTTATTTCCATATTGGAAAATGTTTCAATTATGCAAATTAAAGATTGTTATTATCTTTTCTTTCCACTTAATGATCTTTATAAGTCGTTTATTGAATGATTAGTTACGATTGACAAAAAAAAAAGGAAAAAAGTAAAGTTTTATTAATACTCTTTTCATTCAAATATATTTTGAAATTGAACTATTATGCAGATTCAAACACACACATAGATATCCGTCTAGCATTTATAATACTGATATTTAGAATTCTACAATTAATATTCTGTGCGTGCAATGTAAGATTAGTAGAAATATATAAAACTCTCTCAATAAAAAATTATAGCACAATTCGTTTATTATTATTTTAACAAGAATGTTTTCGAAGAAAGTCGCTCTTCTACCATCATATCAGAAGCATGAGAGAGAGAGAGAGAAATGAACTATTCCTAAAACATATATATATATATATATATATATATATCGTGCAAATAAAGGTTGCTGATGACTTTCGCAATCTATCGGAATAAACATAAACGATTAGTTTATATTTATCCAATAGATGATGTAATCCATCAGCAAATTTTTGTTTAACGATTAGAAGATGCCTTATTAATTTATTCACTTGATTCCAGTACGATTTCAATTTCGAGCTACTTTCACATGAGCATTTTAGATGGCAGTGAAACAAAAATAAACTAAACGTTTTTTTAACTTGTTCCTTGATATATATATATAAAATAAAAGGATTTAAAAGCGCGTATGTTTCTTTTATACATAAAACGAACTTCTACTGTCCTTACTGCGATGAAAAAATATATTGGGAGGGCTTGGCTCATCAGTGGTGAACCCTCCCAGCGGTTTCGCCAATTTAATCCACCAGACCGCTTCTCAGAGCTCTAATACTGTATTGGATCATTCTGCTTTTATATGCTACACTGAAGGATGGAATCTTAGAAAAGGTTTTCAAGTAAACTATGAACATAAGCTTATAGGACAGTAGATTTACATTCAAATATTTGCTTCGAGCAATGCTCTTCAGCAAAATTTCGTTTTATGTATAAAAGAAACATACGCGCTTTTAAATCCTTTTATTTTATATGTATAGATGGCGCGTTATTGCTTTGTGTTAATATATATATATTATATTTAAAAAGAATGTGATTTTCTGCCTAATTTTGGTTATCTTGAGGATTATGCTATGCAGTCGTGGTTAAAAATCTTGAAATAATAATAATAAAATATAGTTTTGATCAGATATTGCTTTAATTGGACTAAAATAATATATAAAAAACATATTTTGATAAAGGTACTGCCTGCCTTAAGGCGTAAGAATCAAAAAATAAAAACTTATTTACATAATGTACAAAAGGTTTGAGCCGGCCATCGGGAAACAACAACAATGATTTTTTATAGGGGAATCGTGACCTCTGGCGGTCAATTTAACAGAGTATTTGAATCTAAGAAATATAATTTTAAATAACATATTTATATAATATATATATAGTTTGGATAGGGTCGTCGGGGAAGTTTGATTTACCCAGAAGTTAATGAAGATAGATCAAGTTGTATATCGTGCTGCGTTTTCCCGTTGTTAGGTTTCCCAGAATGCCATCTCTGGTCAGATGGTAACAGTGACATGAGGATAGTGTATGTAGAAACGCGGCAAAATATACAACTTGATCTTCGTAAAGATAGAGGCTGCCTGGCCGGTATTCATAGTTCTTAAAATTAAAGATACTTCGGCCTGTAAATCCTTTTATTGTCTCGACGTTTCGACAAAAATCTTCTATCCTCGTCAGGAGTGAACAAAGAATAATTTCTAACGCTTCACCAGATGTTTTAATTTTTGTTCGCTCCTGACGAGGACAAAAGATTTTTTTTCGAAGCGTCGAGACAATAAAAAGATTTACAGGCCGAAGTATATTTAATTTGAAGAACAACTTGATCAATCTTCATAAACTTCATATCTGGAACATGGCTTACACACAATATTTCATCTTGTAGTGAATTTAGTAAAGGAGAATTGTTGAATGTAATTATGCAAGCTTTTAAAACGTAGCATACATGTGTCTCCCATCTTTCTAAAATCAAATTTAAAATAATTTGAAAATGTCTTCACTAAGGCTAAAGCTTTGGTGGTAAAATATATCTCCCCACATTGCTGATTGTTAGCAGTTGTACAATTTAATCTTTAGTTTTGACTATGTTAATTTAACTTTAGGTTATCACAACCTAATAAAGCCATAAAACATAACTGCAAACATTCAAATTGCACTTAAAAATGAGTAGAAACTAACTTAGTGTTGCTCATTTAACACTGAAGTGGATACTAAGCATATTATAAACCAGCAGGTTCTTCTAAACTTCTGGGTAAATCAATCTCCCCCAGGATATACGACTCTATCCAAACTATATATATATATAAATAATATGTAAATATATTTTATACAATTATCAAAATTGCCTGTTAAAATATTAAACCCATTTCCAATATTTAGAAATATTCTCTGTGATATACAAGATGGATGCAAACATTGAGAGGAAGCGCAGACTCGGCTATCTGGATCTCATCTCCGATGCCAAGAAATGGTTAAATCAATAAAATTCATTTAGAGAAATCCATTCACCAGATTTAAAGTGATTCTATGGCTTGTATGGTCTTTATGGGAAAGTCTTGGGTTTGAATTGAATTAAAATTTTCTTCGTGGAGTGTTGCCAGACTGAATATTATGAAAGGTTTCTTTATTCTCGGGAGATATGTAAATGTGTGTAGAAAGATGCCAAGGCTTATATCAACATACCCTGGCTAATTTATAATCTAGCCCGAGTTTCACTCTATTTAGAATTTAATTATAAAATTTTGTTTTATTTGGGTAAGGGGGGAGGGCGCGAATTAAATGTAATTTTATATTTACTACATACGTTCATAGAAAAAATTTAAGAAAACTTCATATTTTCATGTCGCCGGTAATCTGTTTTTTTTTTCTTCTTCTTTTTTTTTAAGGAGACAGAGGCAATTTTGTTCACAGTTGGTTATCTCGTGTATTTCAATAAATATCACCGTGTATCAAATATCTTTCAGAGTTATTGTCCTAATCCTGATATAAATGTGCTAAAAGGTACAACTTTCTTAAGTTTTGTCTATGAGTGTACCTATATGAACATTCATTAAAATCATGCGGCGCGTCAGCGACAGAAAATTTTGTAAACATTTACCAAACTCTTTTTTTTCAAAGAAAGTTCAACTCTCCTATCAAAATAGATCCAAAATGTGCGTCATCTATTGACCATTTCTTTAATATAGCAAATTCGGGTCGGAGACACCAGCTCTGACAAATTCACCAGCTGTAGACCATTTTATGAACTATGGCCCTCTTCAGTCCAAGGGCAAGCTTTGAATTCATGAGATCCGCTGGGTATTCATAAGATATTCACTATCAAACAAATATATTTTCAGCAATCAAAATATTGATACATGCTCCACACATGGCCGCAACAAGTGCCGTTAGCCCACAACCATAGTCTCCAGGTGATCGTTCTCATTTTTCCAAAGCTGACGTTGTAGATTTGCCACAGACCCAATACTGCTGGTTTACAGAGGCGGTCAATAGATGGCGTGTAAATTCTTGTACAAATTTCCTCAATAGTTGATTTTCTATCAATTTCAGTTTTGAATATATATAAACTTCGATATATTCAAATATATATTTTTCTGTCGTTCATAAGTCTTTAGATGCAATTTTTTAAAATAAATATGTTTATGTGATGATTTAAGACCATGGAATTGTTGTAAATAGTCTAGATATCTACTACCACATGTTCCACCCCATGACTGTATATAACTTCTTATGTACTGCACATAGAAAACCTCAACTAACATCAATCTGTACCGCGTAAGAATCTAATAAAGTATTGCAACTGCACAGATAGAAGGAATGGAGAGAGACAGGAGAAAGTTAAGGTTAAAACAAATCAGGCTTAGAGGATCGTAGAAGTCAAACCTAAGAAGTAGATCTAGGAGAGAACATAATTATTAATAACGTCACAGTTAACCTTCTGACCCCGGAAACCCTGCGAGCTAAGTTTAAATCAATATTTCCGGACAAGACAGGACGTATCTGGTGACCAGAAGTTATAAAAGTTTGAGAGACGCCCAATTTCCGGAACAAGACCGGACGTATTTTCCATCAAAGAAAGCCGCAAGGCCAATTACAGAAGACATCACCTAAGTAGGTCAACCAATAGCCTACGGCCACGTGAAAAAGTCCCACCAATTAGGAAAGAATCACCTAAATAGGTCAGCCAATCAGAAAGAAGCAAGGTCGTGGTGTTAAATCGAGGACCTAGAATTGTTAGTCTACGCTTGGATCCCGAAGGTAACACTTGCTCAAAAGATCTCCCTCTCTCCTCATCCCATTCCTTCTTGACGTCAGACGCTTTTAGTGGAATCTCTGTTTGTTTATTTCACCTTTGGCCCAGCTGTGTCGCCTTCCACCACGACTGCACGGTAGAGTTGACATCGAGGTTCGTCTAGCATCAGGTAACACTGGTCCCAGAGGTCCCAAGATATCACATTTATGTATAGATATAACAAATTACTCTCTTATACGTTTTTATAACTGTTAAAGGGTATAAATGCTCTAAAGCTTGTATAAATGAAAACCCCTACAAGCGACTCTCTTCACATTGCGAATTTGTTCTTCTTTCAATAATACATTAATCCAGGTAATCAATAAACTTATAGAACCAAACTGGTTGTCTACATCAGCTTCCCACCACCGTCAGATCTATTCTATCAAGATATCTAATGAATCAACAACTTATTCTACAACCACCAATGGTACCCAAGATCAGCGCAAAACACTAATTTCTCTCAATAACAAGATATAGAAACAAAAGATTGAGAAGTGCAATTGGTGCGCAATTACAAAAGAGACTTGAATGATGCGGCATGTGTATTGTGTGTATGTCTGTGTGCGTGTGTTTTGTGTATGACTGCGTGCGTTCGTATTGTGTGTTTGAATAGTAGAGTGGATAGAACGATTAAACTGGCGACATCGCTGGGAAGGTCCACCACTGATGAGCCAGGCCCTCCCAATATTTTCACATTGCATTAAAGACAGTATATAGGAAATTGTTTTTAATTCAGAAAACTCCAGTTCTAAATTGTTTGATTACTTGAAAATAATATTGTCGAGAACCTTTTGATCGTAATACAAGCCTGTCGTGCTGAGAGGCCGTCATCTTTAAGGAGGTCTGCCATGGAATGGAGGTTTTTTGTTCTGTTTCACAGGTCTTGAACTATAAATGGTGAGTTAGCTGATATATATCTACCTTGGTTCTTCTTTCGCTTCTTTATTTCGTATTTTTCAAAAGAGTTTTAGTTATTGAAGGGTTGTCCTTTTTTTTTCAGATTTCGAACATTGATGCCAATCTACATATTTCCGTGAAAAGAAAAGCTATACCTCTATCACATCTTAATTTGAGATTAATAGAAGCAACACGATATCTTCCTCATTATTGTAGGTTTGACAGCACACTGGAGAAAACACAATCAATTAGGATAGAATTGGATGAAAAATAGGAACCAACATTCTATATTATTTACATCTTTTTGTATGGATGTAACTAGGCATATGCCCCCTTCACTTCATCTTTAAAAAATATATATATATATTCACTTTCTATAAGATTTTCTGGATAACGAAAGAGCAATATTCTTTAAAATATTCTGCATGACGTGTGTTGTTGTATATGAGTGTTTTTAGTGAATTTGGTATGATGAAATGGTTCGAGTTGTTACTAAATTATGGCTTGGGAGAGAATATGAAATATATTTCGGGATTCTCAGAGAATTAACCTCGCCCAGGAGAAGCGCTAATGGCGAGGAGAACTCGTTAGGCCAGTCAATCTGGAGCTAATGGATGCTTTTGTCCCCGCCCTGGTTATTACGGTGCATTAGAATCTCGTGTGAGATTGGAGCTAGTGCTTGGACCCTTATTTGTTTTACTTTAAATATAGCTAGTGCAGAATGGGTTTACTAATGTAGCTATCTGAAAGTGTGAAAGCTGGACATACATTCAACTAGCGCTAGGACCTTTATTTGTTTATTTCAAATGGAGATAGCGCACAATTGGATCGATACTCAGTATCTATCTGTATGTATGGAATCTGTGACTACACTGGAGCTAGTGCTTGGACCCTTATTTGTTTTTCTTTAAATATATCTAGTGCAGAATGGGTTCACTACTCAGTATCTATCTGTTTGTATGGAATCTGTGACTACACTGGAGCTAGTGCTTGGACCCTTATTTGTTTTTCTTTAAATATATCTAGTGCAGAATGGGTTCACTACTCAGTATCTATCTGTATGTATGGAATCTGTGACTACACTGGAGCTAGTGCTTGGACCCTTATTTGTTTTTCTTTAAATATATCTAGTGCAGAATGGGTTCACTACTCAGTATCTATCTGTTTGTATGGAATCTGTGACTACACTGGAGCTAGTGCTTGGATCCTTATTTGTTTTTCTTCAAATATATCTAGTGCAGAATGGGTTCACTACTCAGTATCTATCTGTTTGTATGGAAGCTGGGACTACATTGGAGCTAGTGCTTGGACCCTTATTTGTTTTTATTTAAATATATCTAGTGCAGAATGGGTCCACTACTCAGTATCTATCTGTTTGTATGGAAGCTGGGACTACACTGGAGCTATTACTTGGACCCTTATTTGTTTTAATTTAAATATAGCCAGTGCAAAATGGGTTTACTAGTGTAGCTATCTGTTTGTATGGAATCTGGGACTACACTGGAGCTAGTTCTTGAACGCTTATTTGTTTTACTTTAAATATATCTAGTACAGAATAAGTTCACTACTCAGTATCTATCTGTTTGTGTAGAAGCTGTGACTACATTATAGCTAGTGCTTTGATTCTTATTTATTTTATTTTCAATAGAACTAATGCACAGTCTCGGTTCACTACACAGTATCTATCTATGCGTGTTGGAGCTGGGACTACATTAGAGCTAGTGCTTGGAGTCTTATTTATTTTATTTTCAATGGAACTAGTGCACAATCTCGGTTCACTAGTGTATCTATCTGTTCGTGTGAGAGTGACTACCTTGGAGGTAGTGCTTGGAGTCTTATTTATTTTATTTTCAATGGAGCCAGTGCACAATCTCGGTTCACTAGTGTATCTATCTGTTCGTGTGAGGGGGTGACTACCTTGGAGGTAGTGCTTGGAGCTTTATTAATTTTACGTCAAATAGAGCTAGTGTACAATATCAATTCACTGCTCAGTATCTATCTGTTTGTCTGGGAATAGCAAGTTATGAAAATTAAATGATTGATATAATTTGCTCTTAACTCCATTCAAACTAAAATTTTGAACATAAAAATTCTTAAATAAATGAATTTTTAGATAAGAGAGAGAAAATTGTTCGATAGCATCCACAAATTTCCACGAACAGCAAGGCCTATTAACGTTTTCTCCCAGATCATGTTTCTTCCAAGACATAAATTGTCAACAGATCGGACATCGTAGAATCCAATTTCTGATTCTCCATATCTGCAATGTCGATTTTTCAGAACGCCTTCCAATTTATTTCCTCCGGATTTAAAGAAAAAGTTAGGATTTTTTAAAACTAAAGCTACATGTGGGTTTTAAAAACTCAAATATATTGAATTGGTTTTATAAATATAGACTAAAATCTTGAAACTTTTGTTCCCATCTCACTATCTTCCACAGACAATATGTTTTAACTCGGCGGATTAAAGTTAGCAGAAATATACTTTATTGGAAAGTTTTATCTGAGGTTAAAGTATATTTTCAATAAATATTGTGACACAAGTAGAAATATTAGAAAAGATAAATATGAGGATTATGGGGCTATTTATTTTTCGTTCCAAACAATTAAAACCCATTTATATAATTGAATAGAGAGTGAAATTGAATAGCGCACAGTGATAGAAATTTTCTTTATAACATGAATAAATATAAAAATTAATATCAATTCGGTGAAATAATAAATATTTTGTTAAATAGTTCCCTCCCCCCCTAATGGAACTGTGGCCCATAGCTTGCAAACAAACTTGTTGCTATTGCTATGAAGCTGACGTGTTTCCGTCTTTGATTTCCTCAGACTACTTCCTTCCATTTTCTTGTTGCGCGAGGATTTGTTGTCGTAATATCTATAGCGACGTCATCTTTAAGGAGAGAAGTCTTGGCTTTGACAGTGGAACCAAGGAGTCAGTCGCGGCCAAATGTAGTTCACAGTACTACACTTTCATCTTAGAAAAAGGCCGAGAAGCGATGTAGTTCACAGTAGCCATGTCCTCAAGGTTTACTTGGCAATCTTCATTTTTGTCTTCTCTAATCTACCCAGCATATGCAACATAATGTCAAGTCGAAATATTAAAAAGACAAACACCAGGATAATTAGGTAATTAGTTTTTATTAAAACAATTTAAACTCATTTACTTATAATAGAGAGGCAATGTTGCTAGGTAACAAAACATAAATATAAAATTAAGGAAAAGAAAAATAAAAGTTGTTGATGGCTTCTAGTTGTAAGATCTGGAGATGCATTTTTCTTAATTTATCCACCTGATCCCAGTTCAATTTTATTTGTGTACTATCTTTTTAATAAATATAAAAATCAAAAGGCTGTTGATAATGTACTAAATATTTTGTTACAATCAATATTTTAAGGGTAAAATTACCTACTATATATACATTGTTGTAATAAATACATCTCCCTTATTGTGTCAATAATACCTTGCAGCGTGGTTCAAGGCTTTACTGGCAAACTGCCTCGATCTCTGGTGGAATTCTTGGTGGAGAGATTTGATGAACCTATGGATATTAGCTTTATAATTTACTTTATATAAATCAAACCAGACAACTACGTCATTCTATAACGGCATGATTGGCTAAACGGGCGAAACTACTGGAAGGATTCAGGGCTGATGAGCCAGGGCCTCCCAACATTTACCATTGTAAGTAGGTAATTGTTTATTTTAAATAAATATGTTACGATATATTTTTGTAAAAGATAATTGATTTTCAGGAAAGTTTCTTAATTAAGTGCAGTCGTTTGGTAACAAAATTTAAAAATATTTATTTATTATTAAGTTTTTTTTTTACCTCTTGAATAAAATATCACGTAGTTAATAAAGAATTTGTTAAGTTAATTCTATATTATTATAAATAATAAAAATAGTACAATTATTTAAATATTCACATTGTGTGTGTGTTTTGAAGAAATATAATAACTAAAAGAAAATTATAAATTTTAATTTAAAAGAAGACAATTGAGTCTCAAAAATAACGGACAAAATGTTTATAATTAAAAATTAATAAAATAAAATATATATTTTTAAAATTATAAATATATATACAATATGGAATTTTTGCCAGAAAGTAATTGATCTATAAAAGCAAAGGTCACCTTTACGGCCAAAATGACGTCAAAACTAGACGCCTGACTTTTATAAAATTGACGTTTATTTTGACGGGAGAGGCGAGCTTTGCTGATATATATACATGTATATGCGCGAATATCTATATATATATATAAATCAATGTTTGTATGTTTGTTTGTTTGTTTGTATGTCCGGTATACAAATTCGCATTAGTTCACTAATTCAAACCAAAATTTCCATACATAGGTAAAAAAATACGGGGAAGACGATAGGCTATTTTAAAAAATATATAAATCAATTATTAAAACTATATATTCAAATTATTCTACTTAGCTCACGAACAGCGCCCTCTATCAAAGATTAGATTAAATTATGCTGATGCAAACAAATAGATAATGCTAATAACAAACAATTATAAAAAAATCTTATCTAAATATATATCACTCGGGTAGATATGCACACGGGTCAATCCCGGGGCGAAGCCCGGGTCACCCGTCTAGTAGTCTATAATTTTGAATATATATATGGCGTACATATATAATGGAATTAATTGCTACTGCCGTCACTCTTCTTACGATATCCAAACTTTACTTATATTTGACAAAAAAAATGCTTCTAAAAAGACAAAGGTCGCTTCTCCCGTTAAATTAAACGTCAAAACTAGACGCCATCTATTAACGGTCGCGGCAAACTAGCGGCCTTGGGTCGGTGACAAAGCCACAACACCAGATTTTGCGAACTGAAAAGCGTCCACCTAGAGACCATGGTTTTGTTCTAATGGCCCTCATCAGCCTAGGGCGGACTTTATTCCATGAGATCCACACGGGATCTTATGGAATCTACATAATCGACCAAAGAGGTGTTTAGCTGGCTGAGTTGCTGGGCTAAATCTATGGCTAAAATATAGATGGAAATTTTGCCGGGAGGAAATTGATCTACAGAGACAAGGGTCGCCTCTCCCGTCAAATTAAACGTCAAAACTAGACGTTTGTCTTTTTAGATCAATATCCTCCCGGCAATATTTCCATCTATAAAAGAGCTTGTGATTCTCTGTGTTTCAGTTCAAATGTTTCAGAAAGGAGAACATGTCTCTCTAGGTACTTGAAAATCATCCTCCTTCAACTTTATGTTATATACGAGTACTCATACTACTCTGAAAATTAGCCCTTGACATTTCACCAGCTTATACACCTCTTTTAATTTTTTTTAAATTAATAAGGCATATATTGGATCAAAATATCAAAGAACGAATCATAGATCCCATATATGCCTTTTTAATTAAAGATTCATTTATGGATTTCTCTATTTTCAAAACACCTTTTCGGTAAATTCGACCGATTTTATAACCCCTCCCGTTGGACGTTATAAAATCGAAGCCGCTCCTGTACTGAAGAGGGCCATAGTCCGAAGCCATGGTATACAGGTTGGCTTTTTTTCTGAATTTGCCTAAACCTGTGTTATGGCTCATTCTTTATCATCACTAGTAAGTTTTTATACTAGGGCGATAGGTATAATGCATTGTTCTGATTCATAATACTGGACGATGTGGCTCTTTAGGTATATGATAATTATCTTCTCGCAACTTTATGTTATATAGGTATATTAAAGGTTTGCTTATTTATATTCACATGAAGCAAAAATACATTTATATTTCTCATATATTCCATAAAGTAGCTTCCAATACCTATGATATCACACGGCGAGAACTAGGGAAGCAATTTAAAGGCACCGAGTAGCGAATGTTTTTGTATATGTCTGTGTGCTATGCTTGTATTGTGGGTATGTTTCTTTATGTGCTATGAGTATGTTGTGTGTCTGTTTGCATGTGCGTTGTATATATATCATGGGTTCTGCGTATATGGGGTAGAACAACATAGATCTTTACAAAATAACACAAATCTCCTATTCTATAGCTGAAAAAAGTTTAATCTCTCCCAGCATGATGTGGTACAACGACTGAAAACTGACGTAAGACAGAGAAGTTAGGTACATCATAGTCTCCTCACGTACTGGATAGATGGCAATTGATCCAAACTTTCTTAACGCCCGTGAGTTGATCCATCCTCCTCCCATCTTTCTTTTATTCTTTCTTCCAAAACTGAAGCGCTTCTCTCCTGCTCAATAAACTGTCAAGAAAATAGTGTAATAAACGTTCTACCCCTAACTTATCATTTAATGAAATCAATAAAGTATCCAGGGCTAACTTAGCCACACGGTGAGAAGTAGTGAAGTAATTTAAAGGATCGACTAGGGTATGTGTGTGTTTTCGTATATGTATGTGTGTGATGCTTGTATTGTGTATGTTTCAATAGGTGCTATATGCGCATGTTGTGTGCCTTTTTACATGTACCTTGTGTATATGTTATGGATTTTGCGTGTATGGGGTGCAACAAATCTCCCATTATATCTTTAAAGAATGTTGAATATCCCCCAGCATAATGTGGTACAACGACTGAAGACTGACGTAAAACAGAGAAGTAGTAGGTACATCATAGTCTCCTCACGTACTGGATAGAGGGCAATTGATCCACTTCTTACTCAAACTTTCTTAACGCCCGTGAGTTGATCCATTCTCCCCCCTCTTTCTTTTATTCTTTCTTCCAAAACTGAAGCGCTCGTCTCCTGCTCAATAAACTGCCGAGAAAATATTGTAATAAACGCTATTACTCTAACTTATCATTTGATAAAATCAATAAAGTATTCACAGGGTTAACTTAGCCCTTAAGCTTTATTGATTTTATTCAGAATATATATTGTCACGGCAGGGAAGACAAGTATTCCAAAAGTTTAAATTAAAGTAATTTATTAACAAATTCTATGAAATACAAAACGTGATTATATTTTACAAGTGATAATCTACAAGAATGGTAAGGAGTAGTGACGCATCCAAATATTTTTTTTAGTCGATAAACAATAAAGTATTTACAAGAATTAATCAGTGACAATATTTTTAACGACGTTAGCTTATATCGACAATTTATCTATAAGCATAAATAGGTCTTTCTTGTGTAGGTAGTTCCTATCTATACGTAGTTGCTTTAATTAGTGACAAAATAATAACAAGACATAACGATTTTTATAAATTTGATTATTGTGAAATGGTATGTGTAAATAAATGGTCTAAAACATGCTCATCATAAATGATATAAGGATCGTTTATATTAACATTACATAGTTAAAACAAGAGTTAAATTTTTAACTTAAAATATCAGATATCCTTGAAACATTACCTTCAAGACAACCTGCAACTACAAATGTGGTACAAGAAGGAAAAACAAAAAACCTAAACAGATATTTCACACATAAGTTCAGTCTAAAGGAAAAAGAATATATATATATATATATATATATATTGAAAATAGAGCAATCCATAAATAAATCTTTAATTAAAAAGGCATATATTGGATCAAAATATCATTTATTTTACCAATATTTCAGTTGGCTGAACGCCAAAAATGTTATAATACCTTGATAAAGGTTGGCGTTCAGCCAACTGAAATATTGGTAAAATAAATGATATTTTGATCCAATATATGCCTTTTTAATTAAATATTATACATATATATATTCAATCTAAAATTCAAACAGCCTAGAAAATACCTTTTCGAATCCAAGAACAATAATTCCAAGGATTATATATATCGGAGATCAAAAATTAAAATATCAATTTATGTTATTAATGTATAAATGTGACTATAACCTTTGTATACAGGTGCGTTCATTAATTTCCAGGACTGCTCTGTATCTTTGAAAAAATAAAACAAATAAAAAACTAATTCAATATTTTTCAAAATATGCCCCTCCTGCCTCAATACACCCGTTCCATCTTTTTTTCCAATTGTCGAAGCAGGAGATAAAATCACTTTTTGAGAGGTTCCTCAAGGTTGCCTTCGATTCAGCTTGTATCATATCAACGTTGTCAAATTTCCGTCCTTTCAAGTTAATTTTCAATTTAGGATAGAGGAAAAAGTCATTGGGGGCTAAGTCGGGGGAATAGGGTGAATGAGGGATCTGTATGGTTGAATGCTTGGCCAAAAACTGCAAAACAACATGGGCTGTGTGCGGCCGCGCATTACCGACGTGAAGTATCCAGTCATTGTTTTGCCATCTTTCAGGTCTTTTAAGGCGCACTGCCTCCCTTAAGCACCTCATTATCCCCAAATAAACAGATAGTCCAGTCACTGAAGATAATTCTTCTGTTAGATTTAATTAACTCCTTTATTTTGAGCTTGTTTTCCTCGCAACGAAATGATCTTGGACGCCCAGTATGCTGATCATCGTTTACCTTTTCCCGACCTTTTTGGAAGCGTGAAAATCATTCAAAAGTTCTTTAACGGGATAAAGCTGCATCGCCAAAAGCTTCTTTAATCAATTCATACGTCTCAGTACCACTTTTTTTTCAATTTAAAACAAAACTTAATGCAGATTCTCTGCTCTTCGAAAATGGCCATTTTAAAATTAGAAATGCGAACCTTACAAGGAAGTTGTTTTGTTCTATTTTTAGATCGGCGCGTGCGCCACGAGACTCGTGCTTTCAGTCAGGTGTGGTCGAATGTCCAATATTCAACTCTGTAAAAAAATATTTTCTCTAGCTTTTTTATTTATTTTATTTTTTAACCAGTCCTGGGAATTAATGAACGCACCTTGTATAAAACCATCATTATAAATATAATAATCTAGATTGTTCTTTTTAAGCATCGCTTAATAAAGTTATTTAAAACTGTAACTGATGTAAGAAATGTGTTTTTAATATAAAATAAATTAGTTTCCATATTAAATAATAGATTCAAAGTAATGTATAAGTTTCAACAATGAATATACTGGCCTTAACAAAAAAAGCGCTTAAGAAATAGAAAATGCTGAGAAATGTGCAGCCAATCATCTTGTTTTTTACTTTTTTTTCTGATTTTATTCCCAACTTTTTCCAGCAGATGGAGCATTGTCCAATGATGACATTCCCCGATAACAAAAACTGTATTTACTTTCCCTCAGCGAGAGCTACTCTAGCGGGACACACAAAAAACAAAGCAAAAATTCACCCCCAAATAAAATAAATATTTGAGAAAAAATCTAAGAAACTATTATTTGAGGCAGCCTCAGGTAAACAACGTCCCGTAATTTATCTTCATTCTTGGCATATTTTTATTGTGTTTCCCTCTGCAATTTCTAGCAGACGATTTGTTTTAATGGACGCCATTTGTTTATTTTATCAGCCGATAGAGCGTGATTATTACAGATGATCTCCACTGAACTCATTTATTTACATATCCCGTTATATGTGTAAAATTAACTTTAATGTTATTTATAGATATTCGTATATCATTATTATCGTTATTGAAATTATCAATGGAGGTAATCAGGATTTTTCAATTATGATTATTAGAAGAGAAATTTATTGTGTTAAATTTATATTCTTAATAATTAGTAACTTAAATTATTATAATTACCAAAAAAAGGAATATAATTTGAGTACTAATACATAATTCATAATAGTGTTACATTTAATTTATTTATCGCTGATTTATTTATTTTGAATAATCTGTTTCTTTTGATGATGATTCAGAAACATTTAGAATCCTTCTTTGCTTTTGTAAATTAGATTGATGTTGATAGGTTTTGTATTATTCTGTTGTTCTCTTAGGCTCGGGTAGTTGGTGCTCCAGGAACCTGGGTTATCTCTCTCTTTATAAATAAAATATCTTGTCGATATCGTAAAGATAGAGATTGCCTGGCCGACATTCATATTTATATGAAAAATAGACACTTCGGCCTGTTGGAGTTTTTTATTTTCTCAACGTTTCGATAAAAATATTTTGTCTTTGTCAGGAGAAGTAAATAAAATAAAACATTAGGCAAGGCGTTGAAAATTTTCAACGCCTTGCATAATGTTTTATTTTATTTATTTTTCCTGACCAAGACTAAAGAATTTTGTCGAAACGCGCGTTGAGAAAATTAAAAACTCCAACTGGCCGAAGTATCTTATCGATAGTTGTACCTGTCTAATTAACTACTTCTAATATTTTTAAATGGCCAATCTCGCCTATTACTATCGGTTGTTCATTCATCTTAAGTAGTTTTATTGACACGGTAGATTTTATCATTATCCCTAGTATACGTGGTAAAGACCATAGTAATCATGGTGGGTAGTTAGCGACTGCTTTTACTGTAAGTGCAGCACATGTCTACACATGTAGAAAGTGGTCCAACTTTTACACTTACATGACATCAGTGCCCTGTTTGGTTATTTGTACTCACTGGTGGGGCTGAACTTTTGCAAGAATAGGGCCATTGGAGCAATTTTTAATTCGGAATAAAAAGGTGCCCAATGTGCGGGATTCGATTCCGGGTCGTGGCAGTCGGAATTCGACAGTTTATACCATTCGTCCACTAGCCTTTATTAAGGACACTCGTCCCATACAGGATTATCCCAGATGGGTAAACAGAAGTAAACATAGCAGTTATCTACAGAGAATGGAGATAAAGATCGATTTCAACTTTGAAACAACAACAAAAAAGTATTTATTGAGAACACTCGTCCCATACATGATTCTCCCAGATGGGTTTTTTTTTTTTTTTTGCTTATCCCTAGTACACGTGGTACAGGCCATGATAATCATGGTGGGTAGTTAGCGACTGCTTTTTACTGTAAGCGCACCACATGTCTACACATGTGAAAGCAGTTCGACTTTGCACTTACAAATGTGCCAGAGCCCCGTTTGGTTACTTGCACTCGCTGGTGGGGTTGGACTTTTGCAAGAATCGGGGGGCCATTGGAGCATTTTTTTTTAACAGAAAAAAGTGTCCAATGCGGGGATCGAACCCGGGTCGTAGTGGTCGTAAACCAAACGGTTTAACCAGCCTTCCACCGACCCCCCTCCCAGATGGGTAAACAGAAGTAATCATAGCAGTTATCTACAGAAAATGGAGATAAAAATCGATTTCAACTTTGAAACAACAACAAAAAAAGTATTTATTAAGGACACTCGTCCCATACAGGATTCTCCCAGATGGGTAAACAGAAGTAAACATAGCAGTTATCTACAGAGAATGGAGATAAAGATCAATTTCAACTTTGAAACAACAACAAAAAAGTATTTATTAATGACACTCGTCCTATACAGGATTCTCCCAGATGGGTAAACATAACAGTTATTTACAGAGAGTGTATATTAAGATTGATATCAAGTTTGAAACAAAAGTATATAAACATTAGATCAATCCCTCCAGCCTACCAACGTGTGTGTGTAGGGTCGTTCCAATTTTAGTATATGTACCGCCGAACAAGCGTGTGTGTAGGGTCGTTCCAATTTTAGTATATGTACCGCCGAACAAGCGTGTGTGTAGGGTCGTTCCAATTTTAGTATATGTACCGCCGAACAAGCGTGTGTGTAGGGTCGTTCCAATTTTAGTATATGTACCGCCGAACAAGCGTGTGTGTAGGGTCGTTCCAATTTTAGTATATGTACCGCCGAACAAGCGTGTGTGTAGGGTCGTTCCAATTTTAGTATATGTACCGCCGAACAAGCGTGTGTGTAGGGTCGTTCCAATTTTAGTATATGTACCGCCGAACAAGCGTGTGTGTAGGGTCGTTCCAATTTTAGTATATGCACCGCCGAACAAGCGTGTGTGTGTAGGATCGTTCTAATTTTAGTATATGCACCGCCGAACAAGCGTGTGTGTAGGATCGTTCCAATTTTAGTATATGCAGCGCCGAACAAGCGTGTGTGTAGGGTCGTTCCAATTTTAGTATATGCAGCGCCGAACAAGCGTGTGTGTAGGGTCGTTCCAATTTTAGTATATGCAGCGCCGAACAAGCGTGTGTGGGGGGAAGATGTTAATTAAATCACTACCACTCTTATCCCAATTGATAATTTTCTGCCATCTATTAGCTAATCCGTTTAGCGTAATTAATAAATTATTTCTAATTTAATAAAACCTAATTAATTTTTCTCTAATCAGAAATTACACAATAATTATTGTTATAATTTTAATTTCAAAACTGGCATACACATCGGGGATTTCTAACCTTGTTTCTATCAAACTCAGATATATCTTTATATGGGATAAAGATGTTGAAATTAACTCATGGACAAAACTTAAGGAAATTGTATATTTTAACATGTATATCGGGGTCCAGACAATAACTCTGAAAGATATTTGATACACAGTGACCTTTATTGAAGACGCACGAGATAACTAAGTGTGAACGAAATTGTCTCTTGTTCCTTCAAAATAAAATTTTAAAAAACAGACGACAGGCTGCATCAAATAATGAAACTTCCTCAATTTTTTTCCATGTATATACTTTGTGATAAAATAGTACAAAAGCAATATTATACTGGTATCAGATGGGTAAATTAAGAAAAAAGCATCTCCTGTTCGTGCAAGAGATATCTACTTTGACCATTCAAATGAGCCTTATTGATCGCTAAGCGCCATTTATTTGAATAAATATCAACTGAACCTTGTTTTTAACTCTTTTTACCATATAGCATATTTATTGGTGTATCAAAATAAATATTTTTACATAATTCTTGACCTAGAAGGTAAATCATTATTTGGTTAATAATCATTCCAATAGTGCTTTGCTACCAATAATTATCTTTTGAGTGGTTATGGTGTGTATTTCTTATGAATTTACCAGCTGATCTTTTGTTCTATTATTTACCCTCCTTTTTAACTTATAAATCATTTCTCTAAGATTGAAACCTTTGATTGAAAGTGAGAGAAGTAATTTTTTTAACAGGTAGAGTATATAATTTCAACATTTTCCCACCTATTTTTGTTCTTTTTTTCTTCTGCTATTTCCCATTTACTCGTTTGATATTTATTCTATATTTTATCTGTTGTTGAAGTTATTCTTCTTTACGCTATCAAACCTTTTCGATTGAAAAATGGCCCATCATTAAATTGAAATATTTTTTTTAAATGTGTAAGGTTTTTTCTGTGTATAAATGAACTCTAATTATAGATTGTTTCTATTTGATTATTATTATTTAAAACTTTTATACTTTATGAAATTACATTTTTCTGTGTGTGTGTGTGTGTGTGTGTGTGTGTGTGCGTGTGTGTAACGAGAGTAGTCTTACTTTAAATTATTATATTTGAGAGAAGTTATAAAATCTGAGATTATAAAAAATTCACAGAGAGATAGGAACTCGGCAATAAAGGAACTAACCTCGAGCAAACCTCGGCCAGATAAATGGTGACAAGTCTCATTGAATCGCCCAACTTTTTAAGTGACTTCTGAGACTAATTCTTTAACGAGAGAAGGGCTTTAGTTCTTTCTATGTCTCCATTTCCTCTTTTCTTGGGACAGTTTCTTCACCCGACCGCGGCGACACTTCCTGGCTTTTCAGAACTTGAAAGTGCTGTGTGATTAATGGCTTGTTTCAGAATATATCTTGAGAGATTACTTTTCCTATTGACACTACGTTAAATAAACTTTTCAGCAGCAATTTTCTATGCGTTTATTATCACATATTATATACACTCATGTGGACAATGCTTAAGAAAATGGAAAGTATTTAATGTCTTTGGTCATCTCTATTTTTTTTAAGGAGACAGGGACGATTTTGTTCACACTTGGTTACCTCGTGTGTCTTTAATAACGGTCACCGTGTATCAAATATCTTTCAGAGTTATTGCTTGAATCCCAATATAAATGCTTAAAGCTACAACTTCATTGAGTTTTGTTCATGAGTGTACACATAATAACGCTATTTATAAAATATATAGCGCCTGTTCCAATAGATGGTGCTCTGCCATCTAAAAGGTTCATGTGCTCGTGGTCAGGAGATGCCTTTTTTGATTTTAATACCAACATCTGACTTTTTTTATTATATTTTTGTTATTTCTTTTTTATTATTTTTAATATGTTCAGCGTATTTACGCAGGTTTGGGCCTTAAATACCCATTTATTGGTTTCTCAAGAATCCTCTGGGATCAAAATATTTTACAAGGTCGCCTCTCACGTTAAAATGAACGCCAAAACTAGACGCCATTTATTGACCGTCTCCGCAAACTAGCGGATTCGGGTCGGCGACAAAGCCACAACACCAGCTTTGGTAAACTGAGAAGCGTTCACTTGGAGACCATGGTTTCGAGATAATGGCCGTTCTCATTCCATGGCGGACCGTTCATGAGATCCACAGAGGTGTAATGAAATCTTCACAATCTGCCAAAGAGATGTTTAGCTGGAAAAGTGGCTAGACCAAATCTATGGCCAAAATATAAACGGGAGAGAAGTGGCCTTTGTCGTTGTATACATTAATATGACACATTATAGCAATGAATTTATTTCTAATATAACAATTCCTATGTGATTTACATGTAGAGATTCAATATGTTACATTGGTTGTATGTTATTCCCGATATATGTGATGGTATATCAGACCAACTCCATTAACTGGGGATATTCAAGGAACTTGACTATTTTGGTTTGTGTCTATGTTGGCTTAGATATAATCAAGGGTATGTTGTGTATTGACACCATTGTATTTGTATTTGGTGCATGTTGGAAATATTGCCTGGTAAACTCTAGAGATGCGAGGTAATCAGGCTTGAATCTGAATACCTGTTCCTATTTAGGATTTTGTAAAATCGCTAATATCAATAATCATAAGTGAGAGAAATGAATTATTTTTCCAATTTTAAAATATTTATCTCTCAATAACGAGCGTATAATTATCCGTGTAAATTAGAAAAAGATTAGATGGAGTGCACAGTCTGAAAGCTTTCTTTGCTGATTTATATTCTACCTTATTTACATATATGTCTATAGATGGAAATTTTCCTGGGAGGATATTGATCTAAAGAGACAAAAGTCGCCTCTCCCGTCAAAATAGACGTCAAAACTAGTGGCCCAGCCACTTTGCCAGCTAAAGACCTCTGTGGCAGATTGTCCATTAGATCCCGTGTGGATCTCATGGAATAAAGTCCGCCCTAGGCTGACGAGGGCCATTAGCCCGAAACCATGGTCTCTAGATGGACGCTTTTCAGTTTACCAAAGCTTGTGTTGTGGCTTTGTCACCGACCCGAGACCGCTAGTTTGCGGCGAAGGTCAATATATGGCGTCTAGTTTTGACATATATTTTGACGGGAGAGGCGACCTTTGTCTCTTTATAAATGTCTATGTGAGATGGAACACACTGCAAATTTACCTTTCATTTCAGTGAGATATTCTTTATTTAATAGTTCTATAATAGTAACAACAAAGAACTATAGTTCAAATAATTAAAAATGATAATTATGCGCATATCTATATAACCTAACGTTGAGGGAGGATGATATACAAGTACATGTACTGATACAGTATGCTTACATATGTACCAAAAGAGAGACTTCTCCCGTTAAAAATACTTCCTTTCCACCATAACGCTCTGTGCTGGAGTGTTAAGCCAAAATTCACTGTTTTAATGTATTTTAACGGGAGATGTTCCTCTTTTGAAACATATCTATATAGATGGAAATTTTTGCCGGGAGAACATTGATCTATTGAAAAGGCCACCTCTTCAGTCAAAAGCGACGCTAAATTTGGGCGCCATTGAACATGTCTATATCTCAATGGCTAAATATGTTCTCAGAGAGGAAGGTAGAAGCAGGTCAAGGTGCTGGAGGTCATCGATTCATTGCTAGCCCCACCTGTCGCCGGCTAGGAGACCGGCCATTGATCGGGGACACGGAGTGGCAGTGCTACGGGAATGTTTTTGGAAGATCTGAAGTGGAATAATAGTCGATATAACTCGATACAAATACTGTGTTCGTTGATATAGAAAAACACCCATTGTTAATTGGAACAATTCCTTCTTTTATCTTGGAAAAAAGTATCAATTATTGTCTGTATAAAATTTCTTGTGTTTGGCTAAATGGTTGAATAGCCCTTGTCGAAACTCCCCTTGTTGTTGTAGCACATTTTTATTTGTTCGAAATAAGGAGACAGTCTTTGTCTATCGGTTGAAGTGGAAGATCATCTCTCGTCAATTAATTTTTAGTTTTATTACAACAACAACAGCTTTATTAGGACATTTCCGTCCTGTAAGGACTCGGCATACATCATTTTCATGGAGAAAGGGAAAAAAACGTTAACAAAGGAGAGAAGGGAAAATAAAAATGAATTCAAGGTATTCAACATAACACACACACACACTATACAAATTAACTATGAATGGAAATTGTTCTATAATTTTAGTTCTTTAGTTTTATTGTAATGGAAGAGGATATTCTTTCAATATCGAGACAACTTCTGTTTCATTTGAAATAGCAGAACAATCTTTGTCTATCGAACATTTATCCTGTTTGTTTAAATGATACAACAATCCTTGTTTATGCAACGTTTATCAGCTTTGTTGAAAAAACGATTAAAATCCTTGTTATAGAACCTTTATCGTGTTTTTTAAAATACCAAAAAAGTCCTTTTTTAAACACTTGTCTGTTGAAAATGCGAAACAATCCTTGTTTTCAGAACATTTATTGTGTCTGTTGAAATTGCGCAGCAATCCTTGTTTATAGAACGTTTATCGTGTTTTTTTGAAGTACCAGAAAAGTCCTTATTTAAACACTTGTCTGTTGAAAATGCGAAACAATCCTTGTTTTTAGAACATTTATTGTGTCTGTTGAAATTGCGCAGCAATCCTTGTTTATAGAACGTTTATCGTGTTTTTTAAATACCAGAAAAGTCCTTATTTAAACACTTGTCTGTTGAAAATGCGAAACAATCCTTGTTTTTAGAACATTTATTGTGTCTGTTGAAATAGCGCAGCAATCCTTGTTTATAGAACGTTTATCGTGTTTTTTGAATACCAGAAAAGTTCTTATTTAAACACTTGTCTGTTGAAAATGCGAAACAATCTTTGTTTTCAGAACATTTATTGTGTCTGTTGAAATTGCGCAGCAATCCTTGTTTATAGAACGTTTATCGTGTTTTTTTGAAGTACCAGAAAAGTCCTTATTTAAACACTTGTCTGTTGAAAATGCGAAACAATCCTTGTTTTTAGAACATTTATTGTGTCTGTTGAAATAGCGCAGCAATCCTTGTTTATAGAACGTTTATCGTGTTTTTTGAATACCAGAAAAGTTCTTATTTAAACACTTGTCTGTTGAAAATGCGAAACAATCTTTGTTTTCAGAACATTTATTGTGTCTGTTGAAATTGCGCAGCAATCCTTGTTTATAGAACGTTTATCGTGTTTTTTTGAAGTACCAGAAAAGTCCTTATTTAAACACTTGTCTGTTGAAAATGCGAAACAATCCTTGTTTTTAGAACATTTATTGTGTCTGTTGAAATTGCGCAGCAATCCTTGTTTATAGAACGTTTATCGTGTTTTTTGAAATACCAGAAAAGTTCTTATTTAAACACTTGTCTGTTGAAAATGCGAAACAATCCTTGTTTTTAGAACATTTATTGTGTCTGTTGAAATTGCGCAGCAATCCTTGTTTATAGAACGTTTATCGTGTTTTTTTTTTTGAAATACCAGAAAAGTCCTTATTTAAACACTTGTCTGTTGAAAATGCGAAACAATCCTTGTTTTTAGAACATTTATTGTGTCTGTTGAAATAGCGCAGCAATCCTTGTTTATAAAACATTTTCCTATTTGTTGATATGTCAGAATATTCCTTATTCAAACATTCATCTTGTCTTTTGAAAAATTGCGGAACAATCCTTTTTAATAGAATATTTTTCGGATTGGTTTAAATGTCAGAAAAATCGTAATCACATCGGGATAAATTAGTTTATCCAAACACTTCTCTATCCGAAAATGTCTCTCAAAAATTCTTATGTTTGGTGATATGGGGGCACAGTCCTAGTCACTCAAGATAATTTTTTTTTTTGGTGTTGAAATACCACCTCAACTTTTATCTATTGATAAAGGTTCCGAGTCTAGTTAGGATATTGGCTATCTCTCTATTTCTAGCAATTTCTTTAGATCTTTTTAACGGCGAACAATTCTGCTCTCTCGAAGTTATTTAAAAGGCATAGATTTAGGGGGAAATTTCAATTCTACGTATACGAGGTGTGTTCAAAAAGTATCGCGACCTTTGTGTGTTTTTTCAAAAATTATTTATTTATTCATGAATACCTATTTTGTCCTCTTCAAGTAATCCCCATGAGATATTATACACTTGTGCCAACGGTTTTTCCAATCTTCGAAGCACTTCAAAAAATCATTTTTAAAAATCTTTTTCAGCTCCTCCTTCGATGCCGTCTTTATCTCGTCAAGCGTAGCGTAACGTCGTCCTTTCATGGGCCTCTTCAGTTTAGGGAACAAGAAAAAGTCACAGGGGGCCAGATCTGGGGAATACGGTGGCTGCGGCATCATTAGTGTGTTGTTTTTGGCCAAAAAGTCGTGCACAAGCAACGATGTGTGAGCAGGGGCGTTATCGTGGTGCAAAAGCCAATTTTTGTTCTTCCACAAATCCGGGCGTTTCTGGCGGATTGCTTCGCGCAAATTGCGCATAACTTGCAGGTAATATTCCTTATTGACCGTTCTACCCTGTGGCAAGAACTCATGATGCACCACGCCCCTGCAATCGAAGAAAACTGTCAGCAAAACTTTCACCTTCGACCGAACTTGGCGCGCTTTTTTCGGTCTTGGTTCGTGCGGCAGCTTCCATTGAGATGATTGAGCTTTGGTTTCCACGTCATAACCATAAACCCACGCTTCGTCACCAGTTATGACCCTCTGGAGCAAATTTGGGTCGTCGCGGACAGAGTCCAACATCTCATTAGCAATGTTCATGCGATGCTGTTTTTGGTCGCAATTGAGCAATTTTGGTACGAATTTCGCGGCGACCCGTCTCATGCCCAAATCATTGATAAAAATCGAATGGCACGAGCCAATCGATATGTTTAGGTCCTCAGCAACTTCTCTAACGGTGATTCGACGATTGGCCAATATCATTTTCTCCACTTCATTAATTTTTTCGTTTGTTGTTGAAGTGCTCGAGCGTCCGGCACGCTCTTCGTCGTTCACATCTTCTGAGATACTGAGAACATTTTGTACCACCGATAAACGTTGCTTCGGTCCAAGGTAGCTTCTCCGTATGCCACAGTCAACATTCGGAATGCATCCGCGCACTTAATTTCGTTTTTCACACAAAATTTGATACAGGTTCTTTGATCCATTTTTTTTTTAATAGGTAAAAATCGAAGACGATCCAAAACACCTGCAAGCAAAGCAGCTGTCAACAATTAAGTGAACATTCAAAATGGCCGAGCTTGTCGGCATAAGTGAGAGACATGAGTACCAACATAAAGCCACAAAAAGATCGAAATTCGAATACACGTAACCCGCGAAAATTCAAAAGTCGCGATACATTTTGAACACACCTCGTATATTACATGTTTATTTAACATGTTTATTTTTTCTAGATTTCGAACGACATCGTTCTTCAACGGGCGTAAAGACAACAGTTGTCTTTTAAAAGCTAGAAAAATAAACATGTTCTATAGAAGAAGCGTTGAGTTTATAATCTTTCAATATAGTTATGAGAATCTAAATTTGATGTCTACATCCTTTTAGGACCTCTCGCGAGTGACATTAATGGTTCAACACATCGTGTTCAATACCTGTACTATATACGTAGAATTGACACTTCTCCCTAAATCTATGCCTTCTTAATAACTTCAAGAGAGCAGAATTGTTCGTCGCTGAAAATATCTCAAGAAATGTCCAGAAATATAGAGAAATGGTTAGAGGGGTGGTTCTTACACACCGATAACACTTCCTTGTTTCTTCAATTAAGGCGGAGAGGGTGGCATTGATTTAATGATCGGTTCAAATGACCAGTAATTGGTATCGACGGATGTATTGGCTGGGAAATGGCCAACCTTAAGTGGTGACCTGTCATTTTGTTGTCTTTTTTAACCGATGATATGTGAAAGGAATTCAATTTGAAATATTTAAACACTTCTAAATAAATCCCTTTTTCATTCAAAATTATTTAGAAATTATATGTTCATTGTAATATTACATACATAAATTTTTATATTCCATACAAAACTAGTATTGAAATATTCATATACACTTTTAGAGCTCACTATAAATTTTATATTCAATTTGAAAAATTCGCTTAAAATTTACTCCCTAACCATCTTTATAATTTAAAGAAATTTTAGTTTAACTATTAATATATTAATGTATTTCTTTTAAAATTTCAAACACAAAAAGAGACATTATCGATGTCCACATCAACATTTTAAGCATTTTTAATATTACATAGTTCTTCGTCTACTTTGATCCTCTTAAACTTTTCTCTCACCTTGCGCTTGTGAGCTTCTTTCAAGATAATAAACTTCCCTAGAATATATCTCTTAAATTTTGTAAATGTGTGTGAATCACTTCTTAGGGAACAGGGTCTTAAGCTTTCCGAACCACTTTACGTTTTTTCTCCGGTTCGCGACACCAATCATTCCTTTCATCCTTCTCTTTTAAAATACAATATAACGCGGCTGATGATTGTAAAACGAAAATTAAAATTATACCGCGAATGTTTCTTTTAAAAATCGAAATTTATTTTCAAAGAGAAATAGCGACATTTCTAACTTTGAGGATGAGGTATGGAAAGGTGAAACATGAAGAGTAATGGAGAACGGAAAAATAAAAAGTGTCCAGGGGCGGGAATCGAACCCACACCCTTCTGCTTACCGGGCAGGTGCCTTGTCCACTCGGCTACCCTGGACGTATTTTTCCGTTCATAACTTATATTTAAAGTAACATTTAAAATACAATATAACGCGGCTGATGATTGTAAAACGAAAATTAAAATTATACCGCGAATGTTTCTTTTAAAAATCGAAATTTATTTTCAAAGAGAAATAGCGACATTTCTAACTTTGAGGATGAGGTATGGAAAGGTGAAACATGAAGAGTAATGGAGAACGGAAAAATAAAAAGTGTCCAGGGGCGGGAATCGAACCCACACCCTTCTGCTTACCGGCTTCCCGCCCCTGGACACTTTTTATTTTTCCGTTCTCCATTACTCTTCATGTTTCACCTTTCCATACCTCATCCTCAAAGTTAGAAATGTCGCTATTTCTCTTTGAAAATAAATTTCGATTTTTAAAAGAAACATTCGCGGTATAATTTTAATTTTCGTTTTACAATCCTTCTCTTTGTTCGCCCTTATACCAAATTCGAGTGAGATCAAAACCTTCTTTCATTCTATTCACAATTTAATTACACAATTTCCTTCAAACTTCTAATGTTCTATAGAAATTAGGCAAGGTTGAAAGCAAAAAAGGTTAGAGGTTTCATAGACCTTTTTATCCTTGCATCTTCTTTTTGTCCATGTTGTGCCACACCATAAATTTCACAATGCTCTCTTTGCTCGTCGTTATACCGAAATTATGAGAGGTCACAGCATTATTTATTTTATTCCATTCACAAATTAATTTGGAAATAATATTAATATGGAAATACATCCAGATGGCACAAGAACCTATAGGGCATGCAACAACTGTCCTGGTGTGGAACTAACACCTACTCACATATTCTGATGTCCAGCAATGGCCGCAGCCTTGCAGAAAATTGACATAGACCCAGAGCAGCAGCTTTATACACCCAAGATAGTGGCCATTGTCGCTGCTGTGATGGAGATGCATGGAGACATCTGAGGCTCTTCTTTGGACACGACAACAACAACAACAAATTAATTGAATTAGTTCCTTTAAACTGAGAGATATATTACAGAATAGAAATTGTCTAGGTCAAACGTAAAATACAAAGCCAAGGAATAATGTACGCAATATTGTTTCTCCGTCTCTTTTTTATTCCTTGCTAAAATCAAACACTTATAAAATTTATAAATTGATATCAGAAAAGAAAGAAGACCCATATAGTCAGCTCTATAAAGCTACAAGGAGCTGCAGCTTATGGTTAACTTTATTAAATTTCAAATTTTACAAAAGTGAGCAAATATATACATTCATTATACAAATATAATTTAACAATAAATAGAGAAATAAAATGAGAGAATTATATAATTAAATATTAGAATTATAAAGAATAAATGAATATATATATATATTTTTTTTTTAAATAAAATTTAATTTTTTAATCATATTTAGAAAATTTTATTTAATAAAACAAAAAAAAATCAATACCCAAAATGATATTATAATAGGAATATATATTACACAAAATAGGTTTTAAATTTTATATATCTTGTAAATAAAATTCAAATTATATAAGAGAGGAAATAAATTTGCTAAATAATATGGTTAATATTTATTTTAAAAAACATAAATTATAGAGAATTTTTTATTCATTTTCTATATAACGAGTTTACAAAGTGGGAAGAGGAGCTTCTTTTATTAGCATGCACACAAGCTTTCGGACATATCGTCCTTCATCAGGTAAGAGTAATAAACGCGCTGAGGATCCATATATACACAAAGCTGAAAAGAAAATTTACATAACTGCAAAAGATAAAAGTATTTAAAGATAAAAATAAGAACCAAATATGCTAAAAAGATTATAGGGATTAAATGCTAATAAATCTGGACTAAGTACATATGCACTATGAATGGTGTTAATCAAGGGCAGGTAAATGCAACCTATGGCTATTCACATAACATATGGTATTGTTCTGGTATATCTATATGCCTGTTGATGCTGTTTGTTTTTATTGACACAAATGCCTCTAGTAAAAGTCTTTGGTACTTATTATTGATATTGTTGTATAGAATGGATGGCTTTGTTAGATTGAATGTATGACCGGTTTGCATAGAATGACTGTAAATAGGGGAATTTAGGTTTTTATTAGAGATGTTTCTGGAATGCTCAACCATTCTGATGGCGACGGATCTACCCGTCTCCCCGACATAAGTGGCATTGCATTGGTCGCAAGAGACGGAATAGACAGCACCACCAGAACGGAGAGAACTCGCATGAAGGGAAGATCTGGTAATGGGGTGTCGGATTAGTGTGGCGATGTTAGGTGGGTTCTGGAAGTATGTTGTAATGCCGTGTTGCCTTAAAAACCTGGCTATGGTGATGGACTGGGGGCAAAAAGGAAGGGAGCAAATATTTCTGTGTATAGCTGGAGCACTGTTGTGGTGAGGGTCATGCATGTGTTTAAGAATGAAGGGGGTCGGGTAGCCGGATTTGGATAAATATGAAAATATTTTAGCCTTTTCTATTGTTTGGAATAACGGGAGGGAACAATGAGTAAAGATACGTTTAGTGAGAGCTCTAACTGTATTGATTTTGTGTGGTGTTGGGCAATGTGACCGGAAGTTTGTGTGGTGTGGGGGTGTGTTGTTTTTATAGTATACTGTGGTATGGAAACTGCTGGGGGTGCGTATGACTAGTGTATCTAGGAAAGGTAGGACTGAGTGATTTTCTGTTTCATGGGTGAAGGCTATGTCTGGGTGAAAGGAGTTGAGGTCAGATAGGATGTGAGAGGCAGATACCTCACTTACCAAGCAAAAGGTATCATCGATGTACCGCCTCCAGAGAAAGATGTCTGAAGAATGGCGTGAAGTGATCCATTGGTCCAGTGACCTCATGACAACCTCAGCCACCACGGTTGAGAGGGGGCTACCCATGGGGGAGCCCTTGGTCTGCTTGAAAAACTGGGTATCAAATGTGAAGGTGGACATGCCTAGGCATATGGAAGTGAGCTCGACAACCGTCTCCGCGGTGAGGGTGTCTAACAGGGGGGCATTTTCGAGGAAAGTGCGTAAACTATTAATGATCAAGGGGTGGGCAAGTGAGAGATATAGAGACGTTACATCGAAAGAAACCATTATGGACCTGGGGGGAGGTGTGAGGCTGGTGATATAGGACACAAACGAGGGGGAGTTTGCAATGGTATATTCCCATGGGGGAGACTGTAGAAGGGGGGTCAAGAAGTTGGACAAAAATTTTGACAGGGTATATGCCGGAGAGAGATGGTAAGATATGATTGGTCGGAGGGGAACATCGGGCTTGTGGATTTTTGGAAGGCCATAAATGTAGGCTATTTGGGCGAGGTTAGCTGTGAAGTCGTTATATTGCTCTTTAGTGATCTGCTGGGACCTTTTTAATCTTAACAATAGTAAACGGAAATTCTTAACGGATGTTTTATGTTCCTGTTCAGTGATGGCAGAAAAAATGGAGTGTTGGTCGAGAACGTTTTGCATTTTTTGCTTGTAAACGGTAGTGTTGAGAATTACGGTCTGTGAGCCTTTGTCGGATTTTGTTATGACTATGTCTCTATTGCGTTTAAGACGGGAGATAACCCTATTCATGGCTAGGGACGGTTTAGGGATATTGTAGGGTCGTTGAAGGGTGGAGGTGACAAAATGCCTGATCCTATGGGTGTCTTGGTGGTTAAGGCCTCTGAGAGCGGGTTCCACACCAGCTATGATGCGAGGAATATCAGAAGGCCCAGGCAGTCTGTATTTTAGGCCCAATGACAGAATCTCAGCATCAGCAGATGGCAAGACATAGTCCGAGAGGTTGACCACTCCTTGGGGTGACTGGGGAAGATAGGCTTCTAGTAGATAGGCAGGGAAGTTGTACTTCTTGATCCAGTGATGAAGCTTGGAGTTGTGACGTTGCGTTATATCGTTCTTCTGGTGCCGAATGTCCCTTGTGATGGATTGCAACAGATCGGCCATTTCTGGATTGGTTAGTAGCTGAGAGACCAGAAAGATCAATCCCTTGACGGACTTAGAAATAAATCGGATATTGGAGTGGCAACCTTTAATTCTAGAGGATAACAGATGTAATTGGGCGCGGCGTATGACGACGGATGAAAATGGATTGCGAACAGGATCCCTGATTCGAAGGGATGGAGGTATAAAATCAGCCGTTTCACACAGTTTGTTAAAGTTCAAATGGAGGCGCCATCTTGACAACTGTAACGATTTCTTTCGCAGCTGATAGGTATAACGAGGTAGGTCTTCAGCGGAAGGATTCATGATGAATTCCAGGATAAAAAGCGTAAAAATGAGCGAATTAAGTAGAACTGCTCTTCACTGAAGGTTAATAACGAGTTTACAAAGTGGGAAGAGGAGCTTCTTTTATTAGCATGCACACAAGCTTTCGGACATATCGTCCTTCATCAGGTAAGAGTAATAAACGCGCTGAGGATCCATATATACACAAAGCTGAAAAGAAAATTTACATAACTGCAAAAGATAAAAGTATTTAAAGATAAAAATAAGAACCAAATATGCTAAAAAGATTATAGGGATTAAATGCTAATAAATCTGGACTAAGTACATATGCACTATGAATGGTGTTAATCAAGGGCAGGTAAATGCAACCTATGGCTATTCACATAACATATGGTATTGTTCTGGTATATCTATATGCCTGTTGATGCTGTTTGTTTTTATTGACACAAATGCCTCTAGTAAAAGTCTTTGGTACTTATTATTGATATTGTTGTATAGAATGGATGGCTTTGTTAGATTGAATGTATGAGAGGAGACGGGTAGATCCGTCGCCATCAGAATGGTTGAGCATTCCAGAAACATCTCTAATAAAAACCTAAATTCCCCTATTTACAGTCATTCTATGCAAACCGGTCATACATTCAATCTAACAAAGCCATCCATTCTATACAACAATATCAATAATAAGTACCAAAGACTTTTACTAGAGGCATTTGTGTCAATAAAAACAAACAGCATCAACAGGCATATAGATATACCAGAACAATACCATATGTTATGTGAATAGCCATAGGTTGCATTTACCTGCCCTTGATTAACACCATTCATAGTGCATATGTACTTAGTCCAGATTTATTAGCATTTAATCCCTATAATCTTTTTAGCATATTTGGTTCTTATTTTTATCTTTAAATACTTTTATCTTTTGCAGTTATGTAAATTTTCTTTTCAGCTTTGTGTATATATGGATCCTCAGCGCGTTTATTACTCTTACCAGATGAAGGACGATATGTCCGAAAGCTTGTGTGCATGCTAATAAAAGAAGCTCCTCTTCCCACTTTGTAAACTCGTTATTAACCTTCAGTGAAAAGCAGTTCTACTTAATTCGCTCATTTTTACGCTTTTTATCCTGGAATTCATCATGAATCCTTCCGCTGAAGACCTACCTCGTTATACCTATCAGCTGCGAAAGAAATCGTTACAGTTGTCAAGATGGCGCCTCCATTTGAACTTTAACAAACTGTGTGAAACGGCTGATTTTATACCTCCATCCCTTCGAATCAGGGATCCTGTTCGCAATCCATTTTCATCCGTCGTCATACGCCGCGCCCAATTACATCTGTTATCCTCTAGAATTAAAGGTTGCCACTCCAATATCCGATTTATTTCTAAGTCCGTCAAGGGATTGATCTTTCTGGTCTCTCAGCTACTAACCAATCCAGAAATGGCCGATCTGTTGCAATCCATCACAAGGGACATTCGGCACCAGAAGAACGATATAACGCAACGTCACAACTCCAAGCTTCATCACTGGATCAAGAAGTACAACTTCCCTGCCTATCTACTAGAAGCCTATCTTCCCCAGTCACCCCAAGGAGTGGTCAACCTCTCGGACTATGTCTTGCCATCTGCTGATGCTGAGATTCTGTCATTGGGCCTAAAATACAGACTGCCTGGGCCTTCTGATATTCCTCGCATCATAGCTGGTGTGGAACCCGCTCTCAGAGGCCTTAACCACCAAGACACCCATAGGATCAGGCATTTTGTCACCTCCACCCTTCAACGACCCTACAATATCCCTAAACCGTCCCTAGCCATGAATAGGGTTATCTCCCGTCTTAAACGCAATAGAGACATAGTCATAACAAAATCCGACAAAGGCTCACAGACCGTAATTCTCAACACTACCGTTTACAAGCAAAAAATGCAAAACGTTCTCGACCAACACTCCATTTTTTCTGCCATCACTGAACAGGAACATAAAACATCCGTTAAGAATTTCCGTTTACTATTGTTAAGATTAAAAAGGTCCCAGCAGATCACTAAAGAGCAATATAACGACTTCACAGCTAACCTCGCCCAAATAGCCTACATTTATGGCCTTCCAAAAATCCACAAGCCCGATGTTCCCCTCCGACCAATCATATCTTACCATCTCTCTCCGGCATATACCCTGTCAAAATTTTTGTCCAACTTCTTGACCCCCCTTCTACAGTCTCCCCCATGGGAATATACCATTGCAAACTCCCCCTCGTTTGTGTCCTATATCACCAGCCTCACACCTCCCCCCAGGTCCATAATGGTTTCTTTCGATGTAACGTCTCTATATCTCTCACTTGCCCACCCCTTGATCATTAATAGTTTACGCACTTTCCTCGAAAATGCCCCCCTGTTAGACACCCTCACCGCGGAGACGGTTGTCGAGCTCACTTCCATATGCCTAGGCATGTCCACCTTCACATTTGATACCCAGTTTTTCAAGCAGACCAAGGGCTCCCCCATGGGTAGCCCCCTCTCAACCGTGGTGGCTGAGGTTGTCATGAGGTCACTGGACCAATGGATCACTTCACGCCATTCTTCAGACATCTTTCTCTGGAGGCGGTACATCGATGATACCTTTTGCTTGGTAAGTGAGGTATCTGCCTCTCACATCCTATCTGACCTCAACTCCTTTCACCCAGACATAGCCTTCACCCATGAAACAGAAAATCACTCAGTCCTACCTTTCCTAGATACACTAGTCATACGCACCCCCAGCAGTTTCCATACCACAGTATACTATAAAAACAACACACCCCCACACCACACAAACTTCCGGTCACATTGCCCAACACCACACAAAATCAATACAGTTAGAGCTCTCACTAAACGTATCTTTACTCATTGTTCCCTCCCGTTATTCCAAACAATAGAAAAGGCTAAAATATTTTCATATTTATCCAAATCCGGCTACCCGACCCCCTTCATTCTTAAACACATGCATGACCCTCACCACAACAGTGCTCCAGCTATACACAGAAATATTTGCTCCCTTCCTTTTTGCCCCCAGTCCATCACCATAGCCAGGTTTTTAAGGCAACACGGCATTACAACATACTTCCAGAACCCACCTAACATCGCCACACTAATCCGACACCCCATTACCAGATCTTCCCTTCATGCGAGTTCTCTCCGTTCTGGTGGTGCTGTCTATTCCGTCTCTTGCGACCAATGCAATGCCACCTATGTCGGGGAGACGGGTAGATCCGTCGCCATCAGAATGGTTGAGCATTCCAGAAACATCTCTAATAAAAACCTAAATTCCCCTATTTACAGTCATTCTATGCAAACCGGTCATACATTCAATCTAACAAAGCCATCCATTCTATACAACAATATCAATAATAAGTACCAAAGACTTTTACTAGAGGCATTTGTGTCAATAAAAACAAACAGCATCAACAGGCATATAGATATACCAGAACAATACCATATGTTATGTGAATAGCCATAGGTTGCATTTACCTGCCCTTGATTAACACCATTCATAGTGCATATGTACTTAGTCCAGATTTATTAGCATTTAATCCCTATAATCTTTTTAGCATATTTGGTTCTTATTTTTATCTTTAAATACTTTTATCTTTTGCAGTTATGTAAATTTTCTTTTCAGCTTTGTGTATATATGGATCCTCAGCGCGTTTATTACTCTTACCTGATGAAGGACGATATGTCCGAAAGCTTGTGTGCATGCTAATAAAAGAAGCTCCTCTTCCCACTTTGTAAACTCGTTATTAACCTTCAGTGAAGAGCAGTTCTACTTACTTCATTTTCTATATATAATACAAAAATTATTTTTAAACAATGGCTATGAATTATCTAAATCAATAATAATTTAAAAGATTCAATAAACCGTTGAAAAGCGATGTTTTTTTTTTCAAAAGATATTTTAATAAATTCAAATTTAGGAACATATCAATATAATCCCTTTTAATTAATATTTTAACGAAGCAATTACTTCTGACAGTAAACTTTATATTTTATGTTCTGAAATAAGATGTGGGTAATTAGTGCTGGCATGTTTCAGAAACTATATTTGAACGTATGCTATTAAATCTATATTAATAAAATGCAAATTTCATAAGTGGTGTTCGCTAAAAACTTTCGTTACAATGCATCAATTTCGACCAAATTTTCAACATTTATGTAAAACGAGATGGAGCAGGTTTTGCTTAACATCAAAATATTTTTCCTAACTTTAACATGCGTAACTTCGCTGTTATCGATTAAATACAAAAAAAAATCAACAGAGTTAATTTTATTTATATAAAATACAAAAAGAAAATTCAGCAATTCATTCAACTCAATCTAAAAAAATATTCAAAACAAGCAATTTTAAGATAACACCATATGTAAAACAGTCGGCCAAGAAAACAACAACGATATTACATCTTTCTCACATATTCACACACAATCTTGATTAATAATTGAAACTAATCTTTAACATTGTTTATTATACTTCATAATATATAATATTCGTTAGGCAAACTTTCACTCGGATAAAACCCGGGCGAAGCCGGGTACACATTCGCTAGTCTTCTATATATATAAAAATGAATGTTTGTATGTTTGTTTGTTTGTTGGTTTGTATGTCCGGTATACAAATTCGCAGTAGTTCACTAATTCAAACCAAAATTTCCATACATAGGTAAAAAATACGGGGAAGACGATAGGCTATTTTAAAAATTATATAAATCAATTATTAAAACTATATATTATTAGTCAGAAAATGATGATGACGATATTGCTGCATCATGTCAGATTATCAGATACAAAATTATATCGGGAAAAATTCCAAAAAGCAGAGACCACGGGTGAAACCAGCTCATTATTTTGTACGCAGGAACAAAATTCTAACAGAAAAACATTCATTCGAGCAGAAAACAAAAGCCAGATCATCTTTCTATAAAAATATCGCTTCTCAGACACAAAGTTTGGAGCGGGACGTTTCACAAGAGTGACATCCACGCCGCCAATTTATAATTGTAACGAATAGTATTTAAATAAAAACATTTAATCGGGTAAAACCCGGGCGTTGCCCGGGTCATTCGGCTAGTACTCTATACAGGGTAACAATAAATGATTTATAGGACTCTCTCCGATGTTGGTACTTTATTATTATTTCTTACAAAATTGGAGGGAAAGTAAAATAGCCAGTTAAAAAATAATTTTGAATATATATTACCTAAAATTATTTCACTATATACAAAATTCTTAACCATTTATATACGTTCCTACCATTTATTTAATAGTTTAATTTTGTTTCCATTAAGCTATTGTTTCCTTTTTGAAAGTAAAGTTTTTAAATGTTTTAGAATTCGTAATAGGTTGGTATGGTATTGGAAATTTGAACGTCTTTCACAATCTTATCTGCAAGTGCATTATCCTCAATTCTTATACATTAATGTGCTTTTTTTTTACTTCAAAATAAGCTAATACATTTTCCTTCTTGCTTAGTATCATAAATTAAGGTTTAATTCCACATTTACTCTCCAACTGTTAATAAGAAGGATATTGAGAGCTTTAGAGGATGGCATTAAATATGAAGATTTTGTAATTTTATTCTTCAAACCAATTTAAAACACAAATATAAAATATGTTCTGCTTGGAATATATAATTATATTATGAATATAAATAAGTTCGTGCGATTTTTGTTTTCGAAAATTGAAGCTTTATTGTGAGAATTTGGTTAGACATTCAATGTTCAAAGTATTGTCCGTCGCTAGCCACTACTTTTCCCATCTTTCTGGCAATTTACGGATCCCATAGCGGAAAAAGGCCGGCTCTTAGGCCGCTATCCATTCACCAATCCTTTTTTTGGCAATAATAATTTATTCCGATAGATGGCCCAAGCCATCAGCAACTTTCAGTTGCACGATAAGGAGATGCCTTTTTCTTAATTTATGCACCTTATCCCAGTACAATATCACATTTGTACTATTTTTTCAAACAATAATTTAGTTGTGATCAGAATATTTACTGATCAATATATTTCTAAAAGTCACACCACCCCGCAACAACACGCCATTCTCTGGTTTTAAGTCATCTGTATAGAATATTAAATCATTTTCCATATAAAATATAATTGATTTATGGCATAATTTTAATTAATATAGGATATCAAAATAAAACAGATATTTCAATGACATTAATGATCTTAGAAGATCATGACGTGTGGACTTCTTTCATCATATCCTCGCTAATGACATCTGCTGGGTGCCCAAGAAGATCCATACCAAATACCGATGTTCGATCGGTTTTCAATCCGTTAAACCAATATCTTCTAACTGTAGCCATGAATGGAGAATGGTTCTCATAAACGACATCCAACTTTGTTTTTATTCCTTCACATATTTTATTATTATATATTTATTCCCAAGATCAAAGTCTATGACGAGTTTAACATTTGTTTTTGACTCGTGCTTTAGATGTTGTACTAAATTGCAACCCTTGCAATCTCGGAACATTTTTAACGCCTTGCCAAATGTTTTATTTTCATTTATTTCTCCTGACGAAGACAAAAGATTTTTGTTGAAACATTGAGACGATAAAACTTTAACTGGCCGAAATGTCTATTTTTTACAGAAATATGAATGCTGGCCAGGCAACCTCTATATTTAAGATATTATAATTGGGGTTTTCTCAAGCAGAACATATTTTATATTTGTTTTTTAAATTGGTTTGAGGAACAAAATTACAAAATCTTTACATTTGCTATCATCATCTGAAGCTCTCAATATCCTTCTTGTTAACAGTAAGAGAATAAATGTGGAATAAAACTTTAATTCATGATCCAAAAGCAAAATATGAATCACTGAGAACGATAATGCACTTTCGACATCTTAGCCTAAACAACGTGAGCTGACTCACGGTTGGTAAATCTAAACATAGGGTCTAATTAAAAATATGTTTAAATATCTAATTTTAATGTGTGCATGTTCTATTATACTGAGTTGTTGACTCCATCAACCTTTTTTACAAAATCCATTGTTCTTTGTTGACTTCATCAACCTTTATTACAAAATCCATTGATCTTTGTTGACTTCACCAACCTTTTTTAAAAAGGTTATTGTCCTTGACATTTCGGCAACCCATTGCCACCCCTTTCAAAAGATGAAATCGTTATTTGGGAAGTATTACCTTTTAAAAAAAGATTAATAAAGTATACAACTTTAATTGATTAAAATCCAACTTTCAAAAGCTAATGTTATTGAGCAGATATGAGTATTTTTGTCAAATATTTTTTACTATTTCAATTAGACAATCATATGCGGGTTTACATGTTATTGAATTTTCAAAACCGCGCTACCTAAATTCATCGTCTTATTGCAGGGAAAGATCCCCATTGCTATGATGCCATTTTTCTTATTCACTTCGCTCTTTTTTCTTTTATTATAAATCTTTAATAGATGTGCCGTATGATGATTATATTCGAAGTAATGTCTTTATTGAGATTATATAAATACCGATTATTTAATTTTATTCGAATTTTTTTGAAAATTTTCTATTAATATTTAAACCCGGTTTACGCACTTCACCTTTATTTATCCCAGATGGAGCAATATATAAATGGCAGAGTAACTATTCAGGTTCAATGTCTGATTTATTGTTTCGGAGCCAAATTAATAACTGTAATAAAATATCTTTCAGATTCAATATCCACAATTGTCACCTTTTCAAGGAAACCTAATCATATATTGGTTATTTACATATTTATTTATTTTGAAAATAGAGCAATTCATAAATAAATCTTTAATTAAAGAGGCATATGTTGGATCAAAAAATCATTTATTTTACCAATATTTCAGTTGGCTGAACGCCAACCTTTATCAAGGACACACATTAAATATGTTATAATACCTTGATAATGGTTGGCGTTCAGCCAAATGAAATATTGATAAAATAAATGATATTTTGATACAATATATGCCTTTTTAATTAAATATTTATTTATATTTTGAATATTCATCATATTTATATAACTCCAACCTGAAAAGTATTTTTTCAATAAATATCATTAGTAATTTTATCTACCAATGACTTCTCTACATCTTCTCTACATCATTCTCTAAAGATCTATGAAATAAATCAACTCTGCATATTCATAAAGTTTTATATTTGTTGTTGTTAGTGTCCAAAAAGTCAGGTTCGACTTTTAATGACTATGTGGACAAATATTTACCAAATTGATCTATTAGTGACCATTATTCTCAGCTCATCTAGTGACTTTCCAATAGCTTCCATCTCTCTTTCTCTCCTTCAATTTTTCCCAACATATTTTTAAACCATTTGCTCTCATTATGTGTCCGAAGTAGGTTAGTTTTTGTTTACATAGTTTGATTCTTGGGACTTACAATGAGTAATTTCATTTAAGATTGAAATATGTGTCCGTTTATATGTCCATGTCTCAATCTGAGTAAATTTATCTATTTCACATTTTTAAATATTCAATTAATTTTCTTTATTCTTAGAGTCCAGCTTTCTTAAATCCATAAGTGTATACAGGAAATACCAACGTCTCTAAAATTATACTTTTTGTCTTGAATGATTTTTTTTTATATTGGGAAATGTCATTGAAATAAATATTATAACTCTAATAATAGTATCCAAAATATTAGGCCGCTCATATTACTAATTTAGAGGCATATTTAATCAATGTGATGGGATCTATGTAACTTTCTGGGAAATTATACGAATAAGCTCTTCTATTACATAATTAACTTATAAATAATTTAAAGTATAGTTTGATGAGCTAGTGCAGACAAGAAATTTACCTAAGTTAAATGACAAAGCTAGGTACAATATAGACAATTAGCTCTTGCATCACCTTTTTGACCCTGTGCCAAGTTCTTTTTAAATAAAATTAGGAATTATATCTGCGGAATATAAATACGATAAAACCTGGCTCTACAAGGCTTCATGATTTTGCAATAAAATGTTGCCTCAGAAACGGTTCACATTATTTAAAACTCATATTTTTATAGCAATTAAGCAATATCGTTTGGTGAGAGAGTGAGATAGTACAGGCAGCAAACATCCTGAAAGTTATAGAAATATTGAATAGGGCCAGTTTTCCTTGCAGAAATCTTACGTCGAGTAATAGGTTTTACCCGCCCTCATGCCTATTAATAATGAACCTAAATTAAGCAATAAAGCGGTTGACCTACTAAATTATATGGATATTAATGGAGTGATGTAAATGTAGAATGCAAATCCAAAGCAATGCAATATTCATTCGAAACATCTGAAGTACACGCCAAGATTTCTTCTCCAAACGTGGGCCAGGTAAGGTGCCAATGGAAGCCGTTAGAATCGATTCAAGAAGAATCCAGGTTAGATGGATAGAGCGGAGAAGTTGATCCTGCCGTATCGATTGTTGGGCCATTGATCTGTCCAGATGGGATTGTCAATTGTTGTCCTGCTGTGTCGGGACATCTACTCCAGCTGCTGTTGACATTCCATTCTTCACAATCCTTCACTGCCCCCTCCACCCACCGTACTCACATTGCTATCCTGGTCACCGCAACATCTCTAGGAGTTCCCTTGCCATTTCTGTACAAGTTACTTTTCTGTAGTTTGACATGCTCTCCAGCTGCTGTTGACATTCCATTCTTCACAATCCTTCACTGTCACCTCCACCCACCGTACTCACATTGCTATCCTGGACACCGCAATATCTCTAGGAGTTCCCTTGCCATTTCTGTACAAGTTACTTTTCTGTGGTTTGACATGCTCTCCAGCTGCTGTTGACATTCCATTCTTCACAATCCTTCACTGTCACCTCCACCCACCGTACTTACATTGCTATCCTGGACACCGCAATATCTCTAGGTGTTCCCTTGCCATTTCTGTACAAGTTACTTTTCTGTGGTTTCACATCTACTCCAGCTGCTGTTGACACTTCCCACAATCCTTCACTGTCACATCTACCCATTGTACTCACGTTGCTATCCTGGTCACCGCAACATCTCTAGGTGTTCCCTTGCCATTTCTGTACAAGTTACTTTTCTGTGGTTTCACATCTACTCCAGCTGCTGTTGACACTTCCCACAATCCTTCACTTCACATCCACCCATTGTACTCACGTTGATATCCTGGTCACCGACACATCTCTAGGAGTTCCCTTGCCATTTCTGTACAAGTTACTTTTCTGTGGTTTCACATCTACTCCAGCTGCTGTTGACACTTCCCACAATCCTTCACTTCACATCCACCCATTGTACTCACGTTGATATCCTGGTCACCGACACATCTCTAGGAGTTCCCTTGCCATTTCTGTACAAGTTACTTTTCTGTGGGTTCACATCTACTCCAGCTGCTGTTGACACTTCCCACAATCCTTCACTTCATATCCACCCATTGTACTCACGTTGATATCCTGGTCACCGACACTTCTCTAGGAGTTCCCTTGCCATTTCTGTACAAGTTACTTTTCTGTGGTTTAGCATGCTCTCCAGCTGCTGTTGACACTCCACTCACCACAGTCCTTCAGATCATGCAAAAAAGAGCATATAAATGGATTTATAATTTCAAACATAATAATTAAAGCAAGTGACCGTGAATCTTTAGGACGGTGTCTCTTTTGAGGAACGAAGAAAACTTTTAAATTTCATTTTCCACAAAGCTTTTACAAGCTTTTTACTTGTATAATGTTGTCCGCGTTTTAGGTTGCTCTGATAATCATTTTATAAATGTGTTTATGATGTTCTCTCTCTCAAAACACGCCTTAGTGGTAGGATATATACATGGATTGTGCCAAAAATATTTGACTAAGACTACAAATATATGTCAAGTAAGAAGTTTCAGAAGATGAGTTTCTTTTAATTGTAAAACATTACAAGCTTTCGGGCAATGCCCTTCTACAGGTAAATTAAAAATAAAAACAAAAATTAAAGGTAAATTAAGACAACTAAGTAACTGAGAATTAAACAATGTAAATATATATCAGCTAACCATAGTAAACAAAAACAAAAATAAGATATATATACAAACTCGCGTGAGACTACTCGCGCGTCTGGATTTGAATGAATTAAAATTGTGTTAATATTTGAAAAATTAGAGAATTAGAAAAATTATTACAATGATATTACATAACTAAATATATCTAAGTAACTATTACGGGTAAATTTGTGTGGTTAATGACTATGCTATGGACTGCCATCTATGAATTGGTATTTAATGATTAGTGAGAGAAAACCCGAATTTTGACCGGTGTGACTGAGGTGGTGGAAGGGGGGTTATTTATATACCAGAGGTAGAATCTGAAAAATTCAATTGGAGATGTAGGTTGTGTAGATTGCGGGAATGTCTATTTTTCTATTTATGCTGTGTAGCTTGGAGGAAACAATGGATTCCAGAACCAATCTTTGGTGTAGGCTGGAGATATTTTTGTAGTGAATGGTTGGGTTAGCAGTGTCAAGGAATGGCCAGAAGATGCAATGTGTTGAAAAATGAGGGAACGGGGATCTCGGTTGGTGATGTTGCGTGTGTGCTCGGACATTCTAATGGCGATGGTCCTACCGGTCTCACCCACATAGGTGGCAGGTCACTGTTGGCATGAGACCGAGTAGACCGCTCCAGTAGATGTTAGAGGGTCAGTGGAGGAGTCGGTTTTTGTGATGGGATGCCTAAGGAGTGAGTGGAGGTTAGGTGTGTTAGTAAAAAAGGTACGGATGCCAAAGGGTTTGAGGAAACGGGAGAGGTTAATTTTTACTATAGTCCGCTTGCACATTTCTACTTTCTTAGACTTTCTACTGCCTCTCTCTATGCCATTTTATAGAAGGTTTGTTATTGGTCCTCTTAAAGACCCACAATGTCATCACTCAATTCATTAGCATCTCCATAACTCTTTCCCTACACAAATATGTATATATGTTCTAATAAGTAATTGTCGCTAGGAGCAACTTATAGTGAATATGATAAATTATTTTGAACTTGCATACATAAGTTGAACAATTCGAAATGGTTGATGAATGAACGAATGCATTGTCATCATGATAATATAAAAGAATAGATCTTATGTTAGAAAATATCATTTTTCAGAATGTACGCTTATGGTATGTTTATTCTTCATTTGTGATTTTCTTCGTGTTAAAAATGTATATAAAATATCATCTATTTATTATTCAGTCTAGATATTTATGACACAAAGCATTATATATATATCTTATCTCAAATAAATAAAATCTAAGATACATATATGTTCCATAAATCATGGCCTTTATGCAAATAAATTTTGTGGCAGGCTGTTGGCAGAAGTTTATGAGAAGTTAAACATCATTAATTTTATTAAGTGATGTCGGTTACTTGTAATGGCTGTAGTTTGATTGATGTTAACATTAATTTGGGGAAATAGCCGTTTATTTGTTGAACTTAGTCTGTTGCAACTGTCTCTTATTTGTTCATTCTCTTGTTAACAGGTGCCATTTGGACATTCTGAATAACAGATGCGTACAGATGATGATCAATGATTTACTGAGATTTAGACGATGTAAAATATACAATGTAAACTTTAGTTTACATTAAAAATTTCAAAAACGATCAAGGCTACTAATTATATTTTTGTCCATTTGCATTAGTATTCACATACAGAAGCCCCTTTATTAAGATATATAGTTTTATACACGGATTTACCATGTAGTTTGCAAATGAAAAGAATAAAAAGTAAAAGCTAATCACATTTGGTGGTAATAATGGAATTTATATACAGAACAAACTTAATTAAGACGATTAGGTTTATAAATACAGATTGGTTTACAAATTACAAAAATAAAATAAAAGAAAAGAAACAATAAGACGCCGCGAATAAAAAGAGTTGTGGCTCTTATGTTTTTTTAATTTTATTTATCGAAATCCACAGTCCTGTGATAAAAAACAGATTTGTGTGTGGTTTTACTATTATTGTTTAAGCTAAATTATTATTGTTTCAGCGTTTTGTAGGAAGGCCAAAGAAATCAAGCTTTTATTACAACACTCATCTTCCAATAATATATATGAAATATAAATATATATATATAGGATCGCGTCGCTGTATATAGGTAAAATATGTAAAAGTCTCCAAAGAGGCTGTTAGATAAACAAGAAAGAATTCATGTAAGTTGAGTAATAGAAAGGTTTCCTGGTTTTGATAAAATACCATTGTCTAGAGAACAAATCACCACGGTCAAAAAGAAAACAATGGTCCCAAAACCCCCAAGCAACAAAGAAACCGACCAGAAACTATTAATAAAAAAGAACACGTCAGGCCGACACATCAAGATCTCGTACAGGAGGTTCAAGTCTCAATATGAAGAAAATACAGTGAAGGTATTTCGAGAGACCATGGCTCTGAATGATGGGTATTCTCATAATCTCATCTAGAGGTGGCCTATGGTTTTAGAAAGGTGGTTGTGTTCTCTTGAAGAGAATTACTAAACAGAATTATTTACATACATTTGCTTAAATATGTCTTATGAGGAACGTAGATGATGCCACCAAGAGACTATATACACTATCAAGTAAGAGAAACCCACAATTAAATAACCTCCACCTCAGATAAGCCAAACCCATAAGTAGGATTCAAGCACTACCTACGACTACCCCATATAGGATAAAATCATATGGATAATACAAAAATCAGATATGACCACCCCAGATAAGAGACAGATAGCTCCCACCCACGACCACCAACATAAGAGACCGCTGCAGGAATAAGCCTGGATTACCCAAGATCGCCTTAGATAAGAAAGAAAGAGAAGATCCTACCCACGACAACCCTAGATAAGAAAGAGAGAGAAGATCTTACCCACGACCGCCCCAGATAAGAAAGAAGAAGGTAATACCTAAAACCATCCTATATTAGAAAAAGGGAGAAGATCCTACCCACAACAACTCTAGATAAGAAAGAAGGGGGGGGGAAGATCCTACCCACGACCACTCCAGATAAGAAAGAGAAAGAAGATCCTACCCACGACTACCCCAGATAAGAAAGAAGAAGGTACTACCTAAAACCACGCCAGATAAGAAAGAGGGAGAAGATCCTACCCACGACCACCCCAGATAAGAAAGAAGAAGGTACTACCTAAAACCACGCCAGATAAGAAAAAGGGAGAAGATCCTACTCTCGACCATTCCAGATAAGAAAGAGGGAGGAGATCCTACCCACGACTGCCCCAAATAAGAAAGAAGAAGGTACTACCTACAACTACGCCATATAAGAAAAAAAAGAGAAGATCCTACTCACGACCATCCAAGATAAGAAAGAGGGAGAAGATCCTACCCACGACCGCCCCAGATAATAAAGTAGAAGGTACTACCTACAACCACCCCAGATAAGAAAGCGAGAATAGGCCCTACCCACAACCACCCAAGAGACAAGAAGGTACCACCCTTGACCAGCAAAATAAGAGACTGTTACAAGGATAATCCAGAATGACTACCCCAGATAAGAAAGGATGGTCCACAACATGAGATAAGAACTAATGAAGCGACCCGCCCAGTATTAACTCCGCTAAATTAACTCCGTCGACACATTATTAAGAGGCCACCACCGCCGCTCTATATTGGGATTTCTTGCTTTACTTCTTTCATTACCTCAGCACTTCCTAGACTGCTGTTCTACACTGAGGCGTGAATGTAGGGATTGCACATATAAAACATACTATTTACATATATCGTGTGTGTTCAAGTTTCTATTAGAATAATGTGATATAAATATGTTATTATAATTTTACAGAAAAAATATTTACGTACATTTTTGCAGCATTTAAAACGGGAGAGGTGCCCTGTGTTATACACAAATATATCCGTATGTATGGTGGAAATATCAGATAGGAGATTCTTTGCTAAAGATTTTGGGTTTTAAAATAGGTCGAATGAACTAATCGGAGTTAAATTGGCGAAATGAGCAGTTGTTTGCTTGAAGGTTTTAACAAGTTTCTCATGTATCTAATTTGTTCTAAGGAAAAGGTTATCATATTTTACTCCTATTCACTATTCTATTATCTAGCAAGGACACACATTTTACTTTCTGTCCATTTCTAATCGATGAAGCTTACATTTTGAATTATTTTAATGCGCATTTGAATATATTTTGGGGTATTCGAAAATTTACTCATGAGAAATCTATTTAATAAATTTTTGATCAACTCTATACATTATTTATTGAAAATGGCTTAGAAATTAAGGTATTACTCCCCCTTCAAAGATTTCTGATCCCTTTCTAGAATGTTTTGCAACAACAGAACAAGCAGTGCTGTTTATTTTATATAGAGGAAAGATTTTGTTATATTATTTTTATTCATTATGTATCCGCTTGATATCTGTATATAATTATCACATCACTAACGTATATTTGTCTTTGAAGATATACAGTATAATTCCAATTTAACGGTCTCCGATTCAGCGCGATAGTCTTTTAGAATATTATCAAATAGTATAGTTATAAGAGCCTATATATTCCGATATTTTATGTCTCTTTAAGATATATTTTCTAATATATTATCAGAAACGCTAATTTATTTGTCAATATTCAAATATATTAATATTTTTAAACGCACTTAGCAATATATATTTCTATCTGTAAGTCTGGAAAGTAACTAAAACAGCGTCTATTTCCAGGAAGTCCGTAATGGCGCCCCAATATTTCCATTAGATATCAGCTGGTGCTAGTTATGCCTCGCCGGCCACATCCTGTAAATTGGGTTTCCTCACAATAAGTTTGCTCTGCGGGGAAGCTCTCTTTTTCTTCCCCGCGTGTATAAGTGCAATTAGTATAACACATCCGATGTGCTGTGGCTTAGTGCTTATTCAGGTTCTTGAAATCACTATGCAGTATAATTCTGTTAATATTAAATATTATAATATATATTTCTGGTTAATTAGTGTAGGTTGCTAGATATCAGTGGTGTTCTTTATTTTGTCTTATTTCTATATATGTTTTGTTTTTCAACCCATAGGTTGGAGGGCAGTGTTCCTGTCATACCAGAGCATCTTTTACATGGTCAGTCTTTTGATAACATTATTGATTACTGTTGCGAAATTTTCCTTAAAATACATTCTGAGCTTTTCTATTCAGGTTATTCCTTCCATACCTCGCTTCAGTAATACCACTCAGAATGCCAGTCAAGACGTCTAAACCATTTGGTTCAACTCATAAATCGTTGTAAAGACATTTTCGTTTCTTTGTCTGATAATCCATGGTATTTTCTTTTATTGCCAGCACCACATCTCTGAAACCTGTAGGTTTCCCATTTCTGTTTTTCTAAAAGCTCAGGTTCTTGAGGCATATAGGTACAAGTTCAAAATGAAGCTTTTGTTAAAGTTCTTTTTTTAGCTTATTTTATTCGTACTTTTATCATAATTTTGTACATTTTCGAAAAGCTCCTTATTATATTAACGAGAGGTTTGTAGAAAATGTGTAGAACTATTCCTAAAATTTGAAAATGTATTTTGTATTCACCCTGCATATAAAAATTAGTACCTATATGAACATATAAGACCTAAATAGGGAAAGATTAGCGTGGAAATAATTCCGTGAAAATCTCTGCGCAGTCAAAATGTCTGCTTTGTTCAAATTAGAAGTTTTACAACACAATTCCTGCAATGTCTGATAACTCCTGCTACAATTCCATGGAGTGTACTTGGACTAATGTTGGGTTGTTTTTTCCGCGGTGTGTTTTAAATTTTATGGAGTGACGCTTTATGGCGTACCATTTGATGTTATTATGGCTGTACGATTAGAGCAAAGCAAATACAATTGTTAAAAACAATTCATTAAATATAAAACAAAAATTTTATCACAACGCATAGCTTGAATGAGGTAAAATATTTTTTATATTTTCAAGGGTTGTTCTTCTCGTTTAAGTTTCTTATATTAATCAACAATTATATTAGAACTTAGATAATTTAAACGTCTTTAATTTGAATATTTTTCTTGGTCCCTAGAATTTTAAGCCTTTTATTCAAAATATTTTTAATTCGAGTTTTTGTTTTTTGGTTCCTTGGGCTTCGAATTATCAAAGTTCAACTGTATACAGTATTTTTTTATATAGGTTATATAATCACTTGGAGCAAATAATAAAAAAAAAACATGAAATCGTTTCGCCTTACGATTTCGTTTTTTTATATTAATTTTATATATATTATTCCGCAATCTAAATTTTATATATGCCCCTATATACACTCATGGACAAAACTTAAGGAAGTTGTACTTTTTAACATGTATATCGGGGTTCAGACAATAACTCTGAAAGAAATTTGATACACAGTGACCTTTATTGAAGACACGCGAAATAAAAAAGTGTGAACAAATTGCCTCTGTCTCCTTAAAAAAAAAACAGACGACCGGCGACATCAAAATATGAAGCTTCCTTAAGTTTTGTCTATAAGTGTATTTAAATTCAATTATTTTTTTTTTATGATAAAATCAATTTTGAAATAGACAAAAAGGAAATTCGCGATCAAATTCTCACATTATAAAAAAGAAAAGAACACTCGAAATTTATTTGTTGAAAAATGTTCATGTAAGCTTTTAAAATATTCTTTTTCATTTTTTTTTGTTTCAACTATTCTTGGAGAGGTCGTCAGATTTCATGCATTATCAAACTCAACTAGAATTTCAGAACTAAAACTCTGTTTTAAAATAGGAACCCCCCCCTACACACACATACACTTATATGCTGAAATATACAGTTTTTCAATATTATGTAAATTCCCTTTTCAATAAACAGCTTTCCATTAATTATAATTTGAAGAAAGAAACATATCAAAGTTAAGGGAATAGTTCTGAGAGACAGCGTGAATTGATCGTCATGTGGAGATAATACATGTATATGTATATTTTTATCAATTATTTATATGTATTTATTCATGCATTAATATTTATATAATCCTATTTATTCATATTTATATTTATTCTGTATTTAACCTTATATAATCTTATATGGATATTGTAATAAATCAGTTTCAATCTCAATCTCAATCTCTCTCTCTCTGAATCGAATTGGCTTTGGCCTCCTGGCATTAAGGAGGAATCACCGCCTAATTCTTATTTTAACGCTGGTTTTAATTCTATGCTTCTTGACTCAGCGAGCTATAACTCCTTCAAACTTGAATAACTGCTATTGTCTCGTCTCACTAACTCTAATGACTCAACCACGTATACATTAATAACTCACTTTATTTTCTAAAATCAAGATTATATACATTTCTAAAATTTACATAATTTAACAATAATTAACAAAAGTAAATTCTAACAATTTTGCATATTTAAGGCTGGAACACTCTCTCTAACAAAGTACTCTCTCTCTCTCTCTCTCTGGAAACAGTATGACGGGAAGAGGCCAAGTAGAGACTGGGAGTAGAGACCGAGATAAGTTCTCCAAATGCACTCTAATATTAAGAAAAGCATTGACTTGAGATTGGAGGCGACTTCAGAAAGCGGGTGAAGCTACCACACTCATGGACAAAACGATAAATATAACCCCCTATTCACGATAGAAGACACACAAGTCGGGGAGAAGAACTTTTTTATTCGATCGTCCTCGTATAAAAGAATCTCTTCTCCCCAACATTTGTTTCTCTCACTAGAGGCAAATGTGTTCTCACTTTGTTACTCGTGTGTCTTCAATAAAGGTCACTGTGTATCAAATATATTCCAGAGTTATTATCTAAATCCCGATATACACACACACACATGCTAAAGGGTAAAGGTTCTGTCCATGAGTGTATTAGGTCAACAGTATGTGAAAGTGATAAGGAAAAGGTGAAGCATTGCTTTAACTTTACCATGAAAAGGTTCAGGTTCCTAATATATATTATTGTCTCTCTTTTTCATTTTTAATTACCTTTTCTTGTATAATATGTTTATAACTGTTTCTGTTCAAAGAAATGTAAATCGACGCAATTATCTCTAGCCAGGATATCGCGTTTTGTGTGTTGAAATAAATAAATGAAATACTCAATGAATAAACCTAGAAGATCTTAGGGAAAGTCTTAATACTGATATTCCACATGTAATAAATTAATTAAATGAATTTATTGCAACCTTGTCGCTAGCACTTCACCTGGCGGTAAGTTTGTGTGTGTGTGATCTTTCTTCATCTCTATATCGTGAAATAAATTAAATTATATCCCTCAAGTGTTCCCTGAGTTCGGATATTTTTTCCTTATGCATCCGACTTGTACTTCTAAAACCTTTGGAATTAAACATAATATGAATTATATATGGGGAGTAATTATTTATGGATAATGCATCTATAGTAATTGATTATTGAAATATAATAATAATAATAATATAAACATTCTATATATATATTCATTATCACAGGTTTACGGATTTCGATAAATTACAAAAAGGTATGAACGCCGAAACACTTTTTTATTAATTGTATAAAGTAGATTTCGGGCAAGTCCTTCCTCAGCACTATAAAACATAATATATTATATCTATTTTTTAATAGAATTTTAATTAGTGCAATAAGCACATTTCCACTTGCAAAATACACATATGTATTGAGTAACCGTCATCGGGCATACTTTCCCATTTTAAAAATGAACAAAATTTTTTGTGACATAGCATATAAGTTATTTAATGTAAAAAATGAAATTAATCCGATTATCTCCAACATATCTAAATCTACCATACAAATGCCCATTCTACGAGCCAATTTATAAAAAAAAAAAAACAGTCTCATGTACCTCATTAAAGTTTTACCTTAATAACAACTTTATTATCGCTATATTAGTATTATTAAGCGGCACGTCTAATCATTATCATTAATATAATTTAATTTATATATTATGTCATCTAAAAATGCAAATATTTTATTTTTTAAAAACATATACACCTATCCCCCTATTTACACGGTACTTGTTTTACACGTTTTCGCTTTAACACGGTTTTCCAAATAAGTTTTTTTTTTTTTGTTTTTATCGCACTATACTAAATGCTACTGTGATTGAACACATGCGCTGTGTACACATCTCACGAGGAATCCCGAGCTTATGTGCTGACTACATATTTTAACCTGTCAATGCATTTTATTTTTATTTCTGTGTACACCTATCCCCCGATTTACACGTTTTTCTCAGGAACGTATCTACCGTGTAAATCGAGGGATAGGTGTATTTCATCTTTATTCATTGACTATTCTACATTTTTTGAGACCATAGTTTTAGAATATACCACTTTGAACATTGTTGTCAATAAATATAGTTAACTATTTTTTTAAATCACTAATATAGAATTAATTTTATAAATTCTATATAATTGTGAAAATAATTAATGTGTAATTTTTCTTCAATTAATTGAAAATAAAAACTACTCTTGATAGTAAATTATTTTTCTTTTATCACGACTGCACCTTCAATCCTTTATCTTCACAGCAACAAAAATTATATTCATAACATTATATATATATAATATTAATAATATTCTCACAACACACAGATGTGAAATGTTAGCTTTGATTCTGAACATAGCTAAATGCACCCATGAATATTTTCTATGATATAGTCAAAACCGCATCTGATTAGGCTATTTGAATATGGAGTTATTTGCAAAATCATCAACAACGTGGAAATACAGAGGCTTGTACATGAATCTTTAATATATAGATTTTCTCACACTATACATATAGATATAAATCCTATAATTACTAACATTTAACTTTAGAAAAGTTGGAGTAACCACTATGAAACTGTCTGACCACATGTCCAAGATCACGTCGGGCGACAAACAGTGTTACACGGCGAGCAGCTGCCCAAATTTCCACCTTCAAATTATGGCGGCGAGATCATCCATCAGAAGATCACCGGTGATTGATCAGTTCGGCTGATCGGAAATCCAATGTAGGGCAGCCGAGTGGAATGACTAGGTGGCGACCAATCAGCTGTGGAGACAACATCACGTGTCATTTCGGCACCCTACAGGAAAAACTTTCGAATTCTCTCACTTGTTTTTGTTTCATATCTTTTTTTATATGGGCATCTAAGTTTATTTAAATGTATTTGTTTAAGTTTATTTTATGTGGGAGAATAAATTTAATATAATATGATATCATAATAACATATTTAATTTATTTTTCATTTTAGCACACACATAATGTGTATGCATTCTATTTACATATATGCATGTTATATAAAAATATTATTTTATTTGAAATTATACAAGGTGGGATCAATAAATAAGGTGAATTATAATTTAATAAAAAAAATAAGAACGATATTAAAAATTAGGACTTGATTTATTCAAAATAATCACCTTGGCTTTCTGTACATCGTCTCCATCGTTCTGGCAACTTGTAAATACCCTCTTTATAGGCACTCTTAGGAAGTGTGTGAAAAAATCTTGCACCACTTTCTGGACATCTTCATCCGAGTCAAATCGCTTTCCCATTAACTCCTTCTTTAGTAGTCCAAAAAGGAAATAGTCAGAGGGGGCTAGGTCTGGACTATATGCAGGATGTTCTAAAACTTCAAAACCTAATTTAATAATTGTAGATACAGTTTTACAGGATGTATGCGGCCTTGCATTATCATGAAGGAATAGAACACCTTTACTAAGCTTCCCTCTTCTTTTGTTTCTTATACCGGGCTTTAACTTATTTACAAGAATGTCACAATAAAGGTCGCTGTTCATACGTTGTCTTGAGGATAAAAAATCAAGACAGATTGGTCCATCAACGTCCCAAAAAATTGTTAACAAAACTTTACCGGCCGAACGTTGAGACCTGTTTTTTTTTTTTTTTTTTGGTCTTGGAGAGTCGCTTCGTTTCCATTCCATAGATGCACGTTTTGTCGAAGGATCATAATGATAACACCAACTCTCATCTCCAGTTACAATTTGGTCAAGGAAATGATCACCTTCCTCTTCATACCGCTTTAACAGAGCCTTTGAAACCCGAATACGGTTACGTTTTTGGTACAAATTAAGGAAATGTGGAATCCATCTGCAGCATATTTTTCTAAATTGCAATTGTTCTTTAATAATGGTGTGCACAGTTCCATAGCTTATATTCAAATTGTCGGCTATGGTAAAAATGGATATTTTCTATCCTCCAAAATTAAGTTTTCAACCGCTTGGCGTCGCTGTAACACTTGGTCGTCCAGGTCGCTCAATATCGGTACATGTAATTCATCCATTTTTGAACTCGTTAACCCATTTATAAATGTTTTTTTTTGAGACAAACAAGACTCACCATATATATTTTTCATTCTTTGGCATATTTGAGATGTTTGAATACCTTCTGCATTCAAGAAACGAATAACTGCACGTTGTTCAAGCGTGGTGCAATCCTTCAAGGGAGCTTCCATTTTAGTTTATTTATAAGTCTCGCGCCGCGCGTGGGAAAAAAATAACAGAACACCTTAAATAGTCTCTCGATGTTATATTTTAATATTCTGGGGTTTAAATTATTTTTGCTTTTTTAATTTTTAAGAAATAAGATAATTCACCTTATTTATTGATCCCCCCTTGTATATCATAGATTCAAATATTCTTAAATCGACCGCCAGAGGTCACGCTTTGCATATAAAAACTCGTTGTTGTTGTTTCCCGATGGCCGGCTCAAATCTTTTGTACATTATGTAAATAAGTTTACCATTTTTTAGCTTCTTACGCCTTAAGCCAGGAATTACTTTTATCAAATTATGTTTTTTTTTCTATATTCCATAAGCTGATTAAAGCAATTACTGATCAAAACCATTTTATTAATGTGCTTTCAAGATTTTTTAGCCACGACTGCATTACCATAGCATAATCCTCAATATAATCAATAAAGAGCAGAAATCTCTTCTTTTTTATATAACATGCATATACTAGATATATGGACCGGGTAATGCCCGGATTTTTCCCGAAAGAATTTTTATCTATGTTTGGATAAAGCTTCTAACTAATATGTAGGGATTTATTTATATGTTAATACATATTTTCGGTAATATGAAGAAAATAAAATGGATATTTCAATATAAATACTCGAACAGAAAGATTACCCATTCTAAGAACAGGTCTAGAAGAACAACCAATGTTGGGCCTTTTAAAAGTATTTCTCCAAGAAGGGAATATAAGTACTTTTTATAATTAATAATCACACATTCCTACTATTCTTGCTAAGAAGAAATAAAAACATTGGGAGGGCCTGGCTCATCAGTAGCGAATCCTTATTCGGTTTCACCTGTTTAATCTACATGACCGCTCTACTATTGGAGCTGCTTTGTTTTTGCATACCCCCTGTTCACTTAATCCTTTTTGGTTAGAAAATATTCAGGGTATTCAGCAATATCATCAGAAACCTGTATTAACTTAGTAATTATAAAGTAATTTTCATGAAAGATTGTAATACATAAAATCTATTTTTTATATATTGTCGCGGAGGTAAACCCCGATATGGCTGTACCACGAGAAATCTTGCCCTGTAATGCTTCAAGAAGTTGAGACCAGAAATAACTTTGGACGAGTTCTAAAAGACTTGTAAAAGAAACATGTTTATTGTAACAGCTAGTAGCGCGCTCTTCTCTAGCCACGAACTCTTCTGCTGGCACAGGCAGCATCTCCTTTTATAAAGACAAAAATACAAACAAAATATACAAAATATCTATATACATTTATAGAAGAAAGCAAAGTATATTTTTACATATAGGAGAAATATTCCCCAACATATATAATAGAATTGTGTGTGTTCTCGTTTCTATTATGATGCTTTAAGGAAAATTGTATAATTATAATTGTAATATTATATGTTTCGAAAGAGAGAGTGTGTGTATAACAACTATATGGAAATATCGTTAAAGTGATTGTTGGTCAGCCCGCAAGCCAAACTTTTAAATCTTCCACGACAAAAGATATCCAAGAATTTATCAAGCCTTCCAGTAATCTCAGCCTTCGTCATGTCGATATTCAAGTTTCAAACATCTCAAGATCACTAAATAATCTTGAATACCCTTTCCATGTAAAGTTATGTTACCAAATTCTATCAGGTATCAAAAATCTCTGAAGATGGCTGTAGCAAGAGCATCCAGAGGCACTAACGCTTCTAGATCTGACGAAGTCTCAAAATGATCTTCTAATCAACAAAGGTACCAATTTATATCTTTCATTGAATCTATATTTTAATGTGAATATTCAAGTCATAAACAATATTTTGATTCTAAAATATCATTTTTGTCTTATTAATAGAATACAATTCAATATGATAAATAAGTTCACGAGATTAGATTTTCCCTGAAGAATCTTCTCAGATATAGGATTCCAATTTGGGACTTTGCAACAATCTGTGTTCTAAACTCTCTCTCTCTATTTTAAACCACACTCTATTCAAATTCTCCAAATGGATATTGCCTTTAATATACTATGTGCAAGAAAGTTGCTATACACTTGAAAGATGACAAATTATAACATTTAGACACCTCTCTCTCTCTCTGTAACAAATTGTAAACAATATTTTTTAATATACAGTCGACTCTAGATAATTTGACACTCGTTAATTTGAATTTCTCGATAATTTGAATTTTTTTCCCGGTCCTTTGAAAAGTACTCGATAAGTTTAATAAAATCAATATTAATTGGTCCTCTCGGTAATTTGAAGTTGAAGGAATAGTATCTTGCCACAAAAGAAACATTTGTGAATAACTGTACGGATGTTTTAAATAATAAATCACGAATTTTTAGATCAAACTCTTGTTTACTTGATACCCCTCTCTCTCTCTCTTGGTTGTTTAAACTCCTGTTATTTTGAACTCTTGATAAATTGAAATTTTCTCTGATCTCTTGAGTTTCAAATTATCGAGTGTCGACTGTAGTTCGTTAGCATCCAAGTTGGATCTTCTGAAGTTATTTTACCCTTTTGATTTTAATCTAAGTGGAATTTAATACAAAAAAAAATATTTCCAATTTTATAGCGTCTTTCTATGTTTTATCAATCAAAATATAGAATATAAAATATTTCACTTCTCTTCAATAAAGTTTCACACATGCACAAACTTTCTGACGCTGCATAATACATTTTTTCCCGTAGAAGAACAGCTTCGTTGGATATTTCGTGCTTAAATGTCGTATTAAAGAAACTTTTCACCTTTGTTTTTTAATAGATCTCGTATAGTCACCATACAGCCATATTTTTTATAATTTATATATACATGTAGAACATCAATATTTTCTTATACATATGTATTTTGTTTAGAATTATTAATGTATTTGTTTTTTTATTTCACCTTCCGTTTTATTTAATATGGCGGGCTAGGTATTTTATAACTTAATATTCAAAGAGATTTTTGCTAAGTTATTCATATGAAGAGTGAAAGTAATTTAAAATACAACACTTATAACTGCTATTAAAATTATAGATTATTATTAGGTGAAAGTTTTGCCCTCTCAAAGGTTCTTCATTTGATTATAAAAAACTCAAGCAAACTAAAGATGAAACAAAAAGAGAAATGTATTGTCGTTTTTATATTTTCAACATTATTTAAATGAAATATAAACATTTTTATTACAAAGGTTTAAACTAAAAAATCATTATGGCTTATATAAATAAAACCTAGATAAAGGTTGGTGTTCTACCAACAAAAATATTGTAAAATAATTATTTTTAATCAATCCAATATATGCCATGTTTTAATCTAATAATATAAATATGGATTGCTCTATTTTCATTATTGTAACGTAGAAAATTAGGAAAGACAAACTTCAGCCTGGCGCAGTAATTTATTTAAGGCACAAGCACAAGCTGAAATTGATAAACTACAAGAGAAGTAATGAGGGAAGTTTACCCAGAGTAATAAAATATATAAACGACAAAATTAATAAGCTTATAATAAAATAATAAATGCTTTGCTACAATATGTATATATATATATATATATATATATATACAGGGTGTTCCAAAAGGTACCTTACAATCTATTTATTGCCAGTATTATACAAGCACCCACATAGCCTATCTCCATGAAGTGTTTGTACCACTTTCTTGTTGACAGGCCAGGGAACGGTTCTTTGCCAAATTGTGTTAAGATGTTTATCTTGATCCGAGTGCCAGTTGTGGTTACAATAAACCATTTCATCCTTCATACCTTTTTAAAGATACAACATTCTTTTCTAAATTCCGATTATGCTAAAATAAAAGACAATATATATTTTTTTTTAGTTTGATCCTTCTTTATAATACGTTTAGTTCGTATAAATCAATTACACGTCATGTTACTGTACTACGGAATTGTATAGAGTCTTTTTATCAACTCTTTCCTAACATTAGTTTTTACTATAGAATGTTCTTGATCTGAATATAATCCTGAAATATCTGGAGCTTATATGTTTTATATTTTAATTACAACTTGACGTTAGCATCTTGCTTTTCTAAAATAATTCGTATTGATTAAAACTGTAGTGTGTGTGTGTTTACACCTTTGAAGTAACATTGAGCTCTATACATTTTTTTCCGAATTAGAAAATCCTTATGCAATTCTGCTTGAAGTATTTAAACAATGTAGATAATTTTTTTTACATATGCTTCAAGCATATTTTTGAGTCAATATCAATATTTGACAAGTTTAATATTTGTTTATGACTCGTGCTTTAGATGTTGTACTTAATTTGAAAAATCGTGTGAGAACGCCCTTGAAACCTCAGAACAATTTTTAACGCCTTGCTAAATGCTTTATTTTTATTTATTTCTCCTGACGAAGACAAAAGCTTTTTGTTGAAACGTTGAGAAAATAGAACTCTAACTGGCCGAAGTGTCTATTTTTCACAGAAATATGAATGCCGCAACCTCTATCTTCAGGATCTCAATTTTCATTGATATAGAATGACTATATTTTGAATGTATTTGATTTTTGTTCTTTATAATAAAAATTTGAAATTCTGGGATATCCAAGAGATCCCCCCTTCCCCTTCAACTCGATACCATTCTATGTAGTATGATGGGTTCAGTAAACAGAATTTAAATTTAATGTCAATGTAATTTGTGAATATGATATATAATGCTTATGTCTTATCTTTTTATATAGGATGGGGGAGATTAGGATATAGCCATCACCCATCTCACATCGTCTGATGATATTGTTCAAGTAATTTTGAAATTGTGAGAAATCAATATGTCAACAAATGAGAGAGAGAGAGAGAGAAGGTTGTTAAAATTTATGTTCAATAAAATATCTCTTGTATCAAAATAAGATGAAAACATCAGGCTTCTAATAAAAGGTTTCTTTTTCGAAAATTTAATTCATAACTCTATTGATTTCGAGCATGAAAGAACTTCTGCACGAGAAAACACACGATTCAAAAAGCATACGAGATTGTATCGTGTTTTTTCTTCTGTAGAAGGTATTTCATGCCCGAAAAAGCTAGAGATATGAATCAAATTTTCAAAAAGGAATCTATTCTTAGAAACCTGATGATTTCACCTCAAAAATTCTATAATCAACGTAAAGCTTAATTTTACATTTGAGCTGTAATGGGATATCGCTGATGTATATATTGAACAGAATAGAGCCTTACGACTCTATAAACTTGAAATTTGTAATAAAATTTTAACGATAGATAGCAATTGAATTTTAAATGTAATTTGCTAACTATAAACTTAGTTGGTTCAACTTTTCGGAGAGGTAGGGAAAGGTTACAAAATTCCTTGTTTCAGTGAAAAGTTTTCGACTTCAAGATGGATTTAGGTAACAAAATCTTTTGGAAACTCATTATAAGTTTCTTTATAAGCTGCTTAGGTGCCATACTTTATCAAAATATTTGGAAATGTCTGAAAAGGACAGTATCTACTGTTGTTGTACAATCTTTTTATTTGTATATAGCCTATTAGGGTAATATGTAATTAGGATTGAGAAGTTTGGCCTTTTTTTATCAAAATTGTTGCGAAATTGGGGAAGTTAGTTTAGTCTATGTTTGTGGTCCACGAAGAACAATTCTCATATATTTCTTGCCACCAATGGAGAAAAAAGAAAAACTAGCTATAGGTTGATAAATAAACTTATTTTATTTGAAAGCTTCCGAGCGTCAATGTTTCTATATATATTACAGACATAACTTACAAATATTAGAAATATTTTACTTTAACTATTGTAAGAGTCATTTATGTTGATATATATAAAAAAAAAGATAAAATTTGAAAGTTTCAAATTAAATAATTGAAACGTGAAAATTAATAACGAGTGCCCCCTCATTCAAAAAATATTATTTTTATATATTTTTTCAAAATAATACCTCTTTCTCGTGTAATATAATATGGTGAAGGTGGAAGTAAAAATAGTTTTATTCTAATTAATTTGAACTACGATGATAAACCATTAATTTTCAATTTCAGTAAGGGCAGTAGAAAATTGTTTAATTGTTAAAAGAATCATACGCGTCTATAATAGTTTTGAATTCTCATAACAGATGGAGCGCTAATGTATCATACAAGTATTATAAAATTCTATATTTAATAATATCAATAAAACATCTAGGGCTATAAGTTTCTTGTATGTTTAATTAAATTACAAGTCAGGGGGAAGATATCTGAAGATATTTGTGCTCAGCATTTGGCAAGGGTAGTAGTAATCCAGCATGGTGATAAATTTGCCCTTGTACTTTAAATGTTGGCATATAAATTTTATCAAAAATCTCTATATTTTACCTATCCAGATGAGATTTATTCGTTTTTATGTACTCTGATAGAAGGACAGAGATTTCCGAAAGCTTGACGTTAATAAAATGAAAAGAAAACCCATCTCCAGAAACCTGGGCTATTGTTTAATTAATACAGGATTAAATGTTGTAAAGTATGATTGTCACAGTTCCTAATTTGAAATATACAATTATTCCTAATAATTTACTTGATGGTCTAAGAAATGCTCAAATGTATTATGATAATAATATATTTTAAACAGAATTTAGCATAAAGCAATTTAATCAAATGTGTGAAGCAATTTGGAAGATAATTCGTATATACATGTTATATATATATATAAATGAGATTTCTGTTGATTTTTGATTATCTTGAGGATTATGCTATGGTAATGCAGTCGTGGTTAAATCTCGAAATTACAATAATAAAAATAATGAAGATTAGAAATAACTTTAATTCAATGTATGGGATATATAAAAAACATAATTTGATAAAAAGTACTGCCTGGCTTAAGGTGAGTAGAACAAGGAAAACAAAAGATTATTTACATAATTACAAAGGTTTTAGCCGGCCATCGGGAAATAACAACAATGAGTTTTTATAGGGGAAGGGTGAGCTCTGGCGGTCGATTTAACAGAGTATTTGAATCTATGAAATATAATTTCTCTCAAATAAAATAATAATTTAATATAACATTCATATATAAAAATGCTGAAAGTACAAAGGGTAATTTATAATGTTTCTTATGCATTTAAATTGAACCTTTGACAATTTTAATGGCATCTTATAAATTCTAATTGAGGCCTTGCAATTTTTTAGATTACGGAAAAAGTCATATTCTATTCAAACAACCTTTTATCATGCACACAAGAATCTATAATTATTTTACATTTAGTTTGAATAAATATCTTTCTCAATCCATCAATTTTGAAGGAAAAAAATTAATATAAATTTTGCAATTAATTAAATCAATTGTTTTAATAATATTGCGACTTTTAGAATTAAAATTCAATTAAACAATATCATAAACATAATATAATATGAGAAAACGATTTTAAAAAATACAAAATAAAATTGGGATAAAAATATTTTTGGCCGCAGTGGTACAGCCTGCTCCACGCTGACGAGCGCCAACAGCGCGAAACGCATTCGTTGATGGCTTTTCTTGATTTATCAAGAAAATGGGCTGGCCAAATATCAGGGAACAAGTCAAGTTACATCAACGTTAGTTGATTTCTGTACCACTAGATGGCGCTCTGCCATCTAAAAAGCACATGTGCTTTTGGTCAGGTTATGCCTTCTTTATTTATAATATAATATGTGTTTGAATAGGATTTAAACATATACCGTTAAAATCTATATGAAAATATTGAGAAGGGCCTGAAATATGTTCTTTATAGAATTTTTCATCATACTTGCGCTGTTTCTCCTTCTATCTTAAGTTCAAATTTGTTAACTTATAAAAGGTACACTGATTTAGTAAAATATGTATTAATTTTATTTACAATAGCACATATAAATAGATCTTAATGGCCTTATATTCAAAGGAATAGTTTTGTATATGCGCTTTAAACAGAACGTTATAACACGCATTAATTATGTTTTCATAGTTATATATATAATATATAATTTGAAAAAAAAATAAAAAGAAATTATATATATATATATATTAGATAATAAAAGGCATATATTGGATTTAATAAAATATTTATTTTGCCAATATTTCGGCTGGCTGAACGCCAACCTTTATCGAGGCATTACATTTTTGTATACACAAACTCAGCGCCGCATAGTATAAAAAAACCTCCCCTCTCACATGTACATTGTATTCAACAAATAAAGCCAATCTACAGACAACTCAGACAGAGACGGGCGGGTAAAGTCCGGTCACTACCAGCGACATACCAAGGGACGACCACTGGGGTCCGTCAGTTAACATCTCAGGACTATTAAGACAGTTGGGGATTGTGTGCGACACAAACGACCGCCCGGCTGTGCCAGTCCCGTCTCTCTCTCTCTCTGGTTGCCTGAGTCCCTCTTTCAACTTGTGGTGTAGTTATTTCTCTCCCCACCTTATATTACCACATATATATAATTAATCTTTTTTATATACCATGGTATAGTGAAAGGAAACTTCTTCTTAGAAAGCCTGATATTGTCACCTTAATAAAATTAAGTACTTTTAGGTGCATATGTATTTATGTAGGCATGCCTGTTTGCTTCTGAATGTATAAACCAATTTCACATATCTCACAAGAAATACAAACATAGTACATGTCTATATGTACATGTAATATGTAAATGATAATTTGTATATAAAATAGTATTTATCATCCATTTATTACGTGATGCTCCTGTTGAAGGAATGACAAGTCCGAAAGCTTGAAAATAAAAATTCGCACAAGAAACTTAGCCCTGGAAGCTTTATTCATTTTATAATAGTACATGGCTTCTTTTAAATTAAAAACACTTAATATATAATTCAGATACAGTATTAGAGTTAGGTTTGATGTATTTGTATTATTGGGGGGAGGGTTATTAAAACAATAATATATATAATACTAACTGGATGTAGTGTTCTGGGAATTCATTAAGGTTCTAACATGAATATATTGCCCTATATAACTTAACTTTACTTTTATTAACATTCTATAACGCGATATCCCAAACTCAGGAATATTTGCGTCCAAACATTTCTTTACATCATAACAAATTGGCTATATACAAGGAAAAGTTCAAGGAGAAAAAAAGACAAACATACAAAAGCAATTTGCTAAAAATTTCCTTCTCACTTTTTGTTAGTTCGAAGGATTGTTGTATATATATCTGCAAAATTGTTCAGAATTTTTATATGAACTTTTCTCATTTACGAATTGATGTATTGCCCTATATATTTATTTTAAACTATATATTAATTTTGTATTTTATTCCCTAGATATTATTCTAAAAGGTATCTGAATATATTATTATTTATATGCGTAGTTTTACTCTATGTATATGTTGTACTAATCCTTATATTTTGTTCTAACCCCCGAATGTGGCTTTATATCCTTGATACTATTTTAATCCCTAAAACAGTGATTCTCAACCTTTTTTTTTTTTTTTGTTGCGGCATTATTTTAAAGATTTGAAAATTTGGCGGCACAATTTTAGAATTTCGCGGCACACTTTTGCTAACTTGAATGCAAGAAAATTCAAATTATGTATCAATATTTCTATGCAAAATATAAGTAATATACATCTCTAACATTCAATTTGCTAATTTCGTTATTTTAAAAAGTAAAAAAATGAAAAAGAAAAAAAGAAAAACCAATACAAACGTGAACATAATCATATGACTAAAATTCGGCGGCACATTTTTAGAATTTCGCGGCACACAAAATTACCGCGGCACATTGGTTGAGAATCACTGCCCTAAAATATTGTTCAAACTTCAAGTTGTGGATGCAGTCCCTCGATGCTGTTTTAATCCCTTGATGTTGTTCTAATTCCCAGTTTCTGGTTTAAACCCGTTTGTTATATTGTTATAACTTCGAGATGTTTTATATAACCCCTAGATGTTGTTCTTAACCCCTCTAGCTTTTGTTTTAGCTTCTAGATGTCGTTCTAACTCCTAAATATTGTTCGAACCCCTAGATGTTGTTCTAATCCCTTGATGTTGTTCTAACCCCTAGATGTTGTTCTAACTCCTAGATGTTGTTCTAACTCCTAAATATGGTTCTAACCCCTAGATGTTGTTATAACACCTAGATGTTGTTCTAATCCCTTGATTTTGTTCTAACCCCTAGATGTTGTTCTAACTCCTAAATATGGTTCTACCCCCTAGATGCTGTTATAACCCCTAGATGTTGTTCTAATCCCTTGATGTTGTTCTAACCCCTAGATTTTGTTCTAACTCCCAAATATGGTTCAAACCCCTAGATGCTGTTCTAACCCCTAGATGTTGTTCTAACTCCTAAATGTTGTTCTAACCCCTAGATGTTGTTCTAACGCCTATATGTTGTTCTAACCCCTAGATGTTGTTCTAATCCCTAGATGTTGTTCTAACCCCTAGATGTTGTTCTAACCCCTAGATGTTGTTCTAACCCCGGGATGTTGTTCTAACTCCTAAATGTTGTTCTAACCCCTAGATGTTGTTCTAACTCCTAAATGTTGTTCTAACCCCTAGATGCTGTTCTAACCCCTAGATGTTGTTCTAACTCCTAAATGTTGTTCTAACCCCTAGATGTTGTTCTAACTCCTAAATGTTGTTCTAACCCCTTGATGTTGTTCTAACCCCTAGATGTTGTTCTAACTCCTAAATATGGTTCTAACCCCTAGATGTTGTTTTAACTCCTAAATGTTGTTCTAACCCCTAGATGTTGTTCTAATCCCTAGATGTTGTTCTAACGTCTAGATGTTGTTCTAATCCCTAGATACTGTTCTAACCCCTAGATGTTGTTCTAACCCCTAAATGTTGTTCTAACCCCTAGATGTTGTTCTAATCCCTTGATGTTGTTCTAACCCCTAGATGTTGTTCTAACCCCTAGATGTTGTTCTAACTCCTAAATATGGTTCTAACCCCTAGATGTTGTTTTAACTCCTAAATGTTGTTCTAACCCCTAGATGTTGATCTAACCCCTAGATGTTGTTCTAACTCCTAAATGTTGTTCTAACCCCTAGATGTTGTTCTAATCCCTAGATGTTGTTCTAACGTCTAGATGTTGTTCTAATCCCTAGATACTGTTCTAACCCCTAGATGTTGTTCAAACCCCTAAATGTTGTTCTAACCCCTAGATGTTGTTCTAATCCCTTGATGTTGTTCTAACCCCTAGATGTTGTTCTAACTCCTAAATATGGTTCTAACCCCTAGATGTTGTTTTAACTCCTAAATGTTGTTCTAACCCCTAGATGTTGATCTAACCCCTAGATGTTGTTCTAACTCCTAAATGTTGTTCTAACCCCTAGATGTTGTTCTAATCCCTAGATGTTGTTCTAACGTCTAGATGTTGTTCTAATCCCTAGATACTGTTCTAACCCCTAGATGTTGTTCAAACCCCTAAATGTTGTTCTAACCCCTAGATGTTGTTCTAATCCCTTGATGTTGTTCTAACCCCTAGATGTTGTTCTAACTCCTAAATATGGTTCTAACCCCTAGATGTTGTTTTAACTCCTAAATGTTGTTCTAACCCCTAGATGTTGATCTAACCCCTATATGTTGTTCTAACTCCTAAATGTTGTTCTAACCCCTAGATGTTGTTCTAACTCCTAAATGTTGTTCTAACCCCTAGATGCTGTTCTAACCCCTAGATGTTGTTCTAACTCCTAAATGTTGTTCTAACCCCTAGATGTTGTTCTAACTCCTAAATGTTGTTCTAACCCCTAGATGTTGTTCTAACGCCTATATGTTGTTCTAACCCCAAGATGTTGTTCTAATCCCTAGATGTTGTTCTAACCCCTAGATGTAGTTCTAACCCCTAGATGTTGTTCTAACCCCTAGATATTGTTCTAACTCCTAAATGTTGTTCTAACCCCTAGATGTTGTTCTAACCCCTAGATGTTGTTCTAACGTCTAGATGTTGTTCTAATCCCTAGATACTGTTCTAACCCCTAGATGTTGTTCTAATCTCTAGATGTTGTTCTAACCCCTAGATGTTGTTCTAACGTCTAGATGTTGTTCTAATCCCTAGATACTGTTCTAACCCCTAGATGTTGTTCTAACCCCTAGATGTTGTTCTAACCCCTAGATGTTGTTCTAACGCCTAGATGTTGTTCTAATCCCTAGATGTTGTTCTAACCCCTAGATGTTGTTCTAACCCCTAGATGTTGTTCTAACCCCTAGATATTGTTCTAATCCCTAGATGTTGTTCTAACCCCTAAATGTTGTTCCAACGCCTAGATGTTGTTCTAATCCCTAGATGTTGTTCTAACCCCTAGATGTTGTTCTAACCCCTAGATGTTGTTCTAACGCCTTTATGTTGTTCTAACGCCTAGATGTTGTTCTAACCCCTAGATGTTGTTCTAACCCCTAGATGTTGTTCTAACCCCTAGATGTTGTTCTAACCCCTAGATGTTGTTCTAACCCCTAGATGTTGTTATAACCCCTAGATGTTGTTCTAATCCCTAGATGTTGTTCTAATCCCTAGATGTTGTTCTAACCCCTAAATGTTGTTCTAACCCCTAGATGTTGTTCTAACGCCTTTATGTTGTTCTAACGCCTAGATGTTGTTCTAACCCCTAGATGTTGTTCTAACCCCTAGATGTTGTTCTAACCCCTAAATGTTGTTCTAACGCCTAGATGTTGTTCTAATCCCTAGATGTTGTTCTAACCCCTAGATGTTGTTCTAACCCCTAGATGTTGTTCTAATCCCTAGATGTTGTTCTAACTCCTAGATGTTGTTCTAATCCCTAGATGTTGTTCTAATCCCTAGATGTTGTTCTAACCCCTAAATGTTGTTCTAACGCCTAGATGTTGTTCTAATCCCTAGATGTTGTTCTAACCCCTAGATGTTGTTCTAACCCCTAGATGTTGTTCTAATCCCTAGATGTTGTTCTAACCCCTAAATGTTGTTCTAACCCCTAGATCAGTGATTCTCAACCACTGTGCCGCGGTAATTTTGTGTGCCGCGAAATTCTAAAAATGTGCCGCCGAATTTTAGTCATATGATTATGTTCACGTTTGTATTGGTTTTTCTTTTTTTCTTTTTCATTTTTTTACTTTTTAAAATAACGAAATTAGCAAATTGAATGTTAGAGATGTATATTACTTATATTTTGCATAGAAATATTGATACATAATTTGAATTTTCTTGCATTCAAGTTAGCAAAAGTGTGCCGCGAAATTCTAAAATTGTGCCGCCAAATTTTCAAATCTTTAAAATAATGCCGCAACAAAAAAAAGGTTGAGAATCACTGCCCTAGATGTTGTTCTAACCCCTAGATTTTGTTCTAATCCCTAGATGTTGTTCTAACCCCTAGATGTTGTTCTAACGCCTATATGTTGTTCTAACCCCTAGATGTTGTTCTAATCCCTAGATGTTGTTATAATCCCTAGATGTTGTAATAACCCCTAGATGTTGCTCTAACCCCTAGATGTTGTTCTAACCCTTAGATGTTGTTCTAACCATAGATGTTGTTCTAACCTTTAGAGGTTATTCCAAAGCGTATATGATATACTATGTTATATGTAATTTCGACCAGTGAATATGCTAAATTAGCCTGATAGCGGGTTACTCTGCCAAGAAGTGCATAAAATGCGATTTTGATAATATTATATTTATAAACCATATTTTGGAAAAAATTAACGAAATTCGGGAACCGATGATTTTAGCTGGTTCTGTGGAAAAGAAAACCAAGAATCACTACATTTATTGATAGAATGCAAGTATACCAATCTGGGATATCATGTCCGATATATCAAATAAATAATTAATTTTAATTAAAATATCTTCATTATTATTATATTTAATCTTTTTTGATAAAGCTAGTTACGCAACATATATATATATACAAATTACAGACACACGGGTGGATATAAAAATCAACATCCAAATTTTACTCTATAGCTTTATTTTGTTTTTTCAATATTATATATTGTCAAGAGTGAATTTTTAAGAAATTTAATTTAAGAAATTAAAATGTTCCACTGACTTCCCGTGAAATTGATTTTCAGCATTCATCTTGTGCCGAAACATTGATTGCTTATTGATAAATTCACTCAGTTTAATAAAACTCCTTCTGGTTTAAAACCCATCTTGTCCTTCTCTAGTAACATCGTTTCAGAATTTTAAAAAATATTCTATCAGTGCCAATTCTTTTATGTATGTATAATTGGCTGGAAGTGGTACTTCTATGTCTCCTGTTGAGCAGTATACTGGCCAAAAAACCTGAAAAATAAAAACAGTTAAAAGAGACCTGGCCCTGTGGATTGCTTATTGATTTTGTTAAATTATTTTATTTTAAACGAACACAACAGATGGAATTTCGGTGAGCTCTTCTTTATCCTTGATTGGTGGAAGTTTGTCTCCTCGATTATTTCAATAAGGGTCATTTAGGTGTTTTATTTGAAGATCGTTTAATGGTTGGACGGTTGATTTGAAAGTTTTTCACAGTTCACAATCATCGCTTTCTGATTAAGAAAGAAAATCATCTCTCTTTCTAAATCTGTGTGTATAACTTGAACTTAATTAAATATAGAATTATCTCATATTGTGAGTAATTTGTTTAATTTTATATTAAGAGGCGTATGTAGTAATTTTTTAAAAATTTATATTAAACTATATAAGGCGTATGTAGCACATATTTGATATAATAAAATATAAAGGGGTTTAGTTTTTTTTATTGATTATAGCTTTATCTTTCATCATATCGCCACGCTGTAAGATTCAAAGGAAAAACAGGGTAACGTGGTAAGTATGGTGTTATCTTAAAATTGCTTGTTTTGAATATTTTTTTAGATTGAGTTGAATGAATTGCTGAATTCTTTTTTGTATTTATATATATAAATAAAATTATAAACTAAAGTGCCAGGAGAAAATGATTTTTTGTTAATCGACTACACGAGCTTTCGGGCAGTCACGCCCTTCAACTGGTAATGATACATGATGGCAATAGGCCTTAAATAGGATTCCGTTTTTAAAGAGATATTTTTTTTTTTACATATGAGAAAAAATAATATAGGACGGCTAAAAAACAATTTAGTTAAAAGATATTTGCAAATCTAAGCTATTATATAATATATTTATGTAACTATGCTAATCCTGTAATGCCGGTTGACAAATAAATGGTAGGTTTGTAATTGGCTAAAACATGTGACTATATAATGAAGAGAGACTAGTATTAGGATATCGACTGTTCAACCCGCCATCAGCGGCCATATTGGAACTATACTGGGGGAGGGGGGGGGGGGGTTTAACGGTTATTCAAGTTACTACATATATCCTGATATTGTGCAGGTAAATCTATATGCCGGTTAATGCTATTTTTTGATATGGATACTATGGCTTCTATGATCAGTCTTTGGAATTTATTGGAGATGTTATTGTATAATGTGGTGGGTGAAGTTAAATCGAAAGAGTGGCCTGTGTCAAGAATGTGGTTGTAGATGAGGGACCTGTTGTCTTTGTTATTGACGCACCTGCCTCTGTTGATTTTTTTTTTTTTGTATTTAATCGATAACAGCGAAGTTACGCATGTTAAAGTTAGGAAAAATATTTTGATGTTAAGCAAAACCTGCTCCATCTCGTTTTACATAAATGTTGAAAATTTGGTCGAAATTGATGCATTGTAACGGAAGTTTTTAGCGAACACCACTTATGAAATTTGCATTTTATTAATATAGATATACATACCTTTTTTATATATAAAACTGTAGCCCTATAGAAAAATTATTTTTCCTGGATTATATTTGACCACTTTTTCTTCTTGGGAGATAATATCATAAAACAAAGATATGTTAAATTACTACATTGATAGACAAAACTTAATGTGAAATCATTAAACTGATAGACAAAACTTAAGAAGGTGGGATGTCGCCGGTTAGCTGTTTTTTCAAATGAGAAAGACACAATTTTGTTCACATTTGGTTATCTCATATGTCTTCAATAATGGTCACTATGTATCAAATTTCTTTTCATCGATATTGTCTTAAAGCTGATATACCTGCTAAATGGTACAACTTCTTTAAGTTATGTCCATGGGTGTAGTTTCCTGTATATTTTTAGATGCCAATAATTTATTTTTTAAATCTAAATTTGTCAAATAATTTATCTTTAAAACTATGGGAGATCGGTAAATTTTCGCCGACCACTCAAATTATATATAGAATGCTAAATAGTTCAAGTTAGGAAATTATAAATATTTAGGCTAGGTAGTCACGTGATTTCAGCGGTAAATCGAAAAGGAACTAAACGATATATCGAGCCAAATGTCAATAACTTATTAATTGAAATAGATTTTTCTAGAATTTGGGAGTTAGAGCGTTAAAAAAAGATAGTAAATAGTTTAGCTAATCTTTTTCACTTGTCATACATATTTTTCCCCCAAACCATTATAAAGAAATTTTGTAAAGAAAAATAATTTTCCTCTGTGTCAACATTTAAACAGTAAAAATTATTTACACGCCTTAGAAGAATGTGACAAAAGTTTGGTGAGCAAACATTCACTGAAGTGAAAACAATTGCATGGAATTCAGTTAGATTTTTTTTTCCATTTTGTGGGAAATTCTATTTTAAAAATATTTCCTGTTTTAAAAGTTACTTTCTTCTCTTATTTCAATACTTATTCATGGAAGCCAATTGTGGCTGAAACTTTGACAGCAATTCTTGTTTTGTAAAACGACATTTTAAAATTATACCGCATGTGTTTCTTTTCAACGAAAAATCCAAATTTATTTTAAGGAGAAATAATGATTATTTCTAACCTTAAGGATGAAGTATGAAAGGATGAATTGTGAAGAGCAATGATATTTCCCCTTAAAATAAATTTGGGTTTTTCGTTGAAAAGAAACACATGCGGTATAATTTAAATGTCGTTTTACAATCACAAGCCGCATTATATTATATTGTATTATAAATTCTTGTTTTACAATTACAATGTTTTTCTATTTGAATGTTATTATATTTTGATACCATTCAAACAAATGATCTTTTATATTATTATATTTTCATTAATATATGTTTTGGCTATGTGTAATTATTGTTTCAAATTCGTTAATACAAATTTATTAGACTATATATTTCTGTTTCTTTTTTTTTAATCAAGTAGTTGAGACTTATAGAATATTATTTTTAAAATTTACATTGTCAACTTAGCACCACCTATCTATGAAATTTGGTACTAATTTCAACAATTTTTTAAAATACATATATAATTTAGAAAGAGGGAATGGCTCAACAATGGTGAAGTCTCCTTGACGAAATGCTTGGAGCATTTTCCACCATGACCCCCCTTTCTCGATTTTTATTCTTTGCTGTCTAAAGTCTGTAGAAATAGTTTTTAATTAAATATATGTATTCTCATGGAGATAGAGACGCAAAACTTAAGGAAGTTGTACTTTTGTATCTTGATACACAGTGACCTTTTTTGAAGACACAAGAAATAACCATGTACTGTGTATACTTGGCGAGAAAAACAGGAGAAAAATTGGGATAGAAATTCCTCCTGTGTTCTTATCTTGTTTTGTTATCTGTTATAAAAGGCAATTGCTTTTTTTTTTTGACAATGTATTGTCGTTTCTCAAATGTCTTAATATGTTTAAAACGCGTCTATTAATTAACTCATCTGCTTAATATGTATTAATTATGTTTATTAATATATGTTAAATGTTAATTAATAATACCTCATATGAGCTAGCAATGCATATCTTTATTAAAATCTAAAAAGACTGACGAGGTTTCGAGAGAAAAAACTCTTTGACTTGTATTGTAACGGTGGAAAAAGACAAATAATCTTTTTTATTGATTAAAAAACACCTGAAGAGCCTTTCTGCTTGAAACCTCTCTCGTTTATAGAGCTTTTAATGAAGAAATACATTGCTAGTTTATTTTGTAATAGTATTAACTATATATAGTAAATGAAAACATCAAGACGCGAATGTTTCTTTCACTTCTTGCGTGTCTCAATGTTATCATTTAATATATATATATATACTAGACGAATGGTCCGGGCAACGCCCGGGTTTTACCCGAGTGCGCATATATTTTAAAAACGTTTTAATTCAAATACTATTGGTTACAATTATAAATTGGCGCCATGGATGTCACTCTTGTGAAACGTCCCGTTCCAAACTGTGTGTTTTTAAAATGTTTTAATTAAAATACTATTCGTTACAATTATAAATTGGCGCCGTGGATGTCTCTCTTGTGAAACGTCCCGCCCCAAACTGTGTGTGTCTTGCAAATATAAAAATAAAAATGTGAATTTTCATAAAGATTTCATCATGTCGATTTTTGTTTGCATTTCACCTACTAAATCGATAGAGATAATTACATTTGCAACATGAACTTAGGTATATTGACTAAATAGAAAACTGCATAGTAATAAAGATCATTTTTAAAGGCACCATATCGTTTTTTTTTTTTCAATAAAATCGAAACAAAAATTAACGATAAATAACGATAATTGCCTTAAAAAGAAATTGCCTTAAAAAAAGAAACATTCGCGGTGATTTTGTCTTGCATTCGTTTATACAATTATTATATACGAATGACCCGGGCAACGCCCGGGTTTTACCCGATTAAATGATTTTATTCAAATACTATTCGTTACAATTATAAATTGGCGCCGTGGATGTCATTCTTGTATAATATATAAATGAGTTTTAAAAATTGTAAAAAAAAAAAAAAATGCATCGGCCGGGAATCGAACCCGGGCCAACCGCGTGGCAGGCGAGCATTCTACCACTGAACCACCGATGGTTATGAAAAATCCCATCCGTGAGCTTCAAACAGACAAACAGACAGAATAAGGCAAATATATAAGTAGATGGCGCGTTATTGCTTTATATTAAGTGTTAACTATTTTCTAGCAACTCTAATATTAGTTTAAAACATAAAATATGTTAATTAATAAATATAGAGAGATATAACGAGAGATTATATTGATTACATATTAGTAAGATGGTAGAATGGTTGAAGAAGTGAAGTCCCTCCCATGAGACAATCAACCGCACACAATGGGTCTCTTTCAAGGGTTAAAAACAGACATTAAGCCTTTTTCTCGGAAGCCTTTTAGCTTTAATAATAAAAGAAATGCATTGCTAGTCCATGTTCTAATAGTTTTAACTATTTTCTAGCAATTCTCTATTATTCGTTTAAAATAAAATATGTTAATTAATAAATATAGAAAGATAACGATTTAATTGATCACACATTAGTAAGATGGTAAAATGGTTGAAAAAGTGAAATCCCTTACATTGAGGCACTAGACAAGCATCCACACACAATGGGAGAGTCAAAGAGGTACAAACCGAGGGGTTGATCCTTTTCTCAGACCGCTGACCATTAAAGTCAGTTTTCCCTCGTTTTTTTAAATGTAGATTAATGAACACGACCAGAGCTTGTTAAGTCCCCAATTAGGTATGTAAATCACGGAGTGAGAGTACTTAGGGTTTTGTTCTTTGGAAGGAAAAGTGATATAGTACACGCTTTTTAACAAATGTTCATATTTATTGTCTATCATATATAATAATATGACTTAATATGGGTCATTTGTGTTTCAAATCAACCTATTTAATCAATTTATTTGAATCTAAATATTTTAGCAAAGTATATATATTTTTGTATTAGCGGATTATCAAATGTATATTAATATTTTCTGATACAATCTGTAGACTTCCCTCATTTCTTTTCTTTTATAAATATCAATTTTGTTCTTGCCTTAAATAAATTACTTTGTCATCCCGAAATGTTTCTTTCCTAATTTTCTACGAGACATTTTTGTGGAGATGCTAAGTAATTTAGGTAACACAGCTGAAGCTTGCCGAACAGACCTTGAGGCCATGGATGCTGAGGTCTTCATTTTCCGCGACTTACTCCCAAGGATTACACCGCAGTGTCAAATCCACGACTTCCCTCAAAGAAGACGGTATCCTTATAGACGATAATACGACAAAGTCGCTCTTCACGCTGCAATAAAAAGAACGCAAAGATAGTAGAGATAAACTTCGAAGACCTGTGAGGAATAATGAATAGTCACAAATGCCAAGTGGAATGTAATAATACTAGGTTTACCATATTTGATAAGTGCAGACTCCTCGCAAAGCTTTCTCTTTTAGTTTTTGTCATTCTTGCTGCATTGTCTACTCATATTAAGGTTAATGAATCTATAATACATCTCTAAAATGGTAAATATTTTAGCTCAATTCAATTAATATAATATATTATAATGTGTCCTCCATTTTACACTAGATTGCCATTAATATAGACTTTTAAAAATCACAAAATTGTATATTTAAAAAATCAAACAAATTTCACCAACTTTCTTCAAGAGAGAATAAAAAAAATGTTTTTCTTTCTCCACATTGAATTATTGGAATATTATTATCATGGTTCTGTCTTTGTTCTTTTCTACAAACCTATTTCTTCGCTTTTTTTTCTATCCAGCTTATGACGCGTAATGGCCGAAGCTATGCTCGAGTAGTTTCCATCTATTTATTCTATATATATAGAAACAAACTTCTCTTGTTTTAAATTAACTAACAAATATGTATATGTTGATATTATATTAATATAATTCATATATATAGATGTATACACACACAGAGGGTGTTCATTTTTAAAAGAACGATTTTGTTTTAAAAGACAGGTAATGGTGATTTATTAAAAATAATAATTTACAAATGTTTGTACAACTTATTGTTTTCTATGTGTAAGCCTTAACGTTTAGCAACAGCCCTCCATCGATGTTTCCAGGAAATAAGGCTTTGTCTTAGAATATTTTGATCAAGACCATCCCAACAGTCCTTAACGAATTTCCAGAGACCATCTAGCGTCTTTGGTTTCTAGATCTAAGAGTAGTTTTCAACAAGCCAAAAACACAAAAATCCATAGGGGCCAAGTCTAAGGATTTGGCAAGGATGTGCGCAAAAGAGATGTACGAAAAGTCGGTTTCATCCATCTTTTCGTCCAGGTATTGACGTGTTGAACGTGATGTAAATTGTTCGCAAAAGAGAAGTGCGCGATTCGAGTGATGTTTTATTTATCCGTAAGAACAGGCATTGATTTATATTTCATGAAAATACTATTTTTGAACATTACTAAAAATGGCCTAAAATTATATATGATTTTATTAAAGGTTACGATTTAAGACATTCCTAGGAGAAATACTTGTTTACCTAAATTATTAAAATTATGAAATAAAATAATATTGCAATTACACTAAGTGTGCTCAATCAGTCAAATAATAAAGTTAAACAAAGGATATTTTTGTATCTATGAAATTAAGAAAAAAAATCCTCTAAAAAAAAGGTGGCTGAAGAAAAAATTAACTCCAACCGAAAGATAAAGGAAATGTGGGGGGGGAGTGTCGGAGAGAATCTACCTTCTTAAAGGAAACCGTATTATCAGGAAAAAAACTGCTTTGAAAACGTAAATGGTGAAAGTTCATGTTATCAAGCTACATTACACCGAGGAACGCAAAAACCTGAAGCAGGGCCCTTTATGTAAAGTGATGTAAAGCGGGTGAAAATGGAAGTGTTGTTACACTGGACAAGGCATGGATTTACCACAATGATAGAACCCCCCTGCCAAAGACTTGTCTTAGATCCATTATTCGACAATAATGTCCCGTTTTTATATCCAAGTGACTCTAGATCCGTGTGGCTGCACAAGAATAAAGCCACGAGTCATACATCACGTTCGACACGTCAATACCTGGACGAAAAGATGGATGAAACCGACTTTTCGTACATCTCTTTTAAGCACATCCTTACCAAATCCTTAGACTTGGCCCCTATGGATTTTTGTATTTTTGGCTTGTTGAAAACTACTCTTAGATCTAGAAACCAAAGACGCTAGATGGTCTCTGGAAATTCGTTAAGGACTGTTGGGATGGTCTTGATGAAAATATTCTAAAACGAAGCCTTATTTCCTGGAAACATCGATACAGGGCTGTTGCTAAACGTCAAGGCTTACACATAGAAAACAAAAGGTTGAACAAACATTTGTAATTTTTAAAATAAAGCACCAATACCTGTCTTTTAAAAATGTAACACCCTATACATACACCAAAATAGGTACTTCTCTCTTCAAATAGGTATTAAAACAATGCATTATGTTCATCGCGTAATGCCAATCAGTTTTGGCAAATTAAGACAAAATACAACCTGTATAACATGAATTCGGTCTATGGCCCTCATTATATATACATATATAACCTGTATATTCTCAGTAGAAACAGCCGCGAGAAGTCACCTCAAAAGGCATTAAACGATCTTTTTCAATATACAAGGTTGTCCCAAAAGTTCGTAATCACTTGCACAAAATTGAAATACCAATATTATTCGCTATAATATTATTCGCCGTTACGTATAACTAGCCGAATGACCCGGGCAACGCCCGTGTTTTACCCGATTGAATGTTTTGATTCAAATACTATTTGTTACAATTATAATTTGGCGCCTTAATTAAATGCATATGCTAGTTAATAACTATAGCCTATGTGCTTTATCTGTCTATGTACTGTTGGCTTCCGTAGGCGTCTCTTACTGGGAAAAAGAAAGAGAGGATTCCATTTGGTTATTAACTAATATATGCATTTATTTAAGGAGCGACCCGCTCCAACACAATAGTTACAAAAACGAAAATGCGAGTTGGGGGGGGGCATGATGGGGGGGGGGGGGGGGGGGGGGGGGCAAAGGTGGCGTGATCGTAGCCGACCAATAGGAGGGCGCCATTCCAAAAAAAAAAGCAAACCGTGACAGAGGCGACGAAGAATGACGCTCGTAACTGTATATAGAATGTCTTTGTATTATGTGAGCAATAGTTAGCCAGAAATTATTTTTAAAAGTAAAAATATACGTATATAAGGTAAAAAGTTTCTTTTAAAAAAACTTTTTACCTGATATATACTTTACTTTTTTAAATAATGTATTTATATCATGTATAAAATAATTGTATTATGCATTATTATGTATATTCGCCGTAATAATATTATTCGCTAAGTAATAAGAAAAACACGAACTTTTGGGACAACCTTATAACAAAGGATTATGTAAAAGAATTGTTACGGTTAAGCGCTTCAATAATCTAGTGTATTAGTCATTTTTTAATTGTTCTTTAGTTCTTTGAATTCCTATAGCAAATTATTCTCTTCAAATTATAAAATATTTCTTTTGAACAGTTTTATTTAGATAAACACGTGTACAGAAGTTAAATGAAAATAATAAATTAGAGAGAAAATTAAATCCTCTGAAAAATTGTTGAAGAATCTTCTATAAAATGACTCTCGAGCAGACGACTAATTTAAAATAGTTGAAATTTGACCACGACCTCCTCCATCATACTTGGCGTAAAGTGACTCCCATCGATTTGTCGTTTGGAAGTTGGGAAAAAAAATCTGATTTGTTCAGAAATTAAACATGGCTTGTCAGAAATTAATCTTTTTTACGCAAATCTATTTTTATATTTAAAGTGTTTAAATTTTTATTGTTATATATATATTATATAAATAAGAATGATAAGATTTCTGTTGATTTTTGGTTATCTTGAGAATTATGTCATGGTAATGCAGTCGTGACAAAAATCTTGAAAATATAATACAAATAGTAAAGATTAGAAATAGCTTTAATTGAGCTTATGGAATATATAAAAAACATAATTTGATTAAAGTACTGTCTGGCTTAAGGCGAGTAGAACAAGGAAAAACAAAAGATTATTTATATAATGTACAAAAGTTTTGAGCCGGCCATCGGGATAGAGAAAATATCTTTATTTTACGGGGCTGCTAACCAAAATGAATGATTTTAGGCCATCGGGATACAAAAACAATGAGTTTTTATAGGGGAAGAGTGACCTCTGGCGGTCGATTTAGCAGAGTATTTGAATCTATGAAATTATAATTTTAAATAAAATAATATTTTAATATAACATATATATGGGAGAAATATGGCTTCCATAGTATAAATATTCTCTATCATTAATTATATAGTGTGGGTGATAAATATATTGTATATGGCGATGTGTATATGAAATATATCACAATGAATTCTTAAATTTATAGTATTTAGAGGGTTTTTAAGCTTATAAAGAACACTATATATATTACTAGCCGAATGACCCGGGCAACGCCCGGGTTTTACCCGATTAAATGTTTTTATTCAAATACTATTCGTTACAATTATAAATTGGCGCCGTGGATGTCACTCTTGTGAAACGTCCCGCTCCAAACTTTGTGTCTGAGAAGCGATATTTTTTAGAAAGATGATCTGGCTTTTGAATTCTGCTCGAATGAATGTTTTTCTGTTAGAATTTTGTTCCTGCATACAAAATAATGAACTGGTTTCACCCGTGGTCTCTGCTTTTTGGAATTTTTCCCGATATAATTTTGTATCTGATAATCAAACATGATACAGCAATATCGTCATCATCATTTTCTGACTAAAAATATATAGTTTTAATAATTGATTTATATATTTTTTAAAATAGCCTATCGTCTTCCCCGTATTCTTTTACCTATGTATGGAAATTTTGGTTTGAATTAGTGAACTACTGCGAATTTGTATACCGGATATACAGACAGACAAACATACAAACATTCATTTTTATATATATAGAGATATTATATATAATCTAAAATGCAAATATTTTATATATTTTTTAAACATGTATTTTCCTTTCATCATTGACTATTCTTTTATTTTTGACCATAGATTTAGAACATAACACTTTGAATATATTTGTTGTTAATATGTATAGTTAACCCTACCTATTTTTTAAATCACGAATATAGTATTCAATTTATAAATTCTATATTACTCTGAAAAATAATTTCATGTGTAATTTGCTTCAAGTAATTCGAATAAAAATTACTTGATAAGTAAATAATTATATTTCCTTTTCACGACTGCACCTTCAATTCTCTATCTTTTTTAACAACAAAACAAAATATTGATAATATATATATATATTTATATTCATTTATATATAAATGAAAACAATGGCAATTGTTGTACAAGTAGTTGTAAATGTTACAAGTACTGGTACATGTTTATTGTTGCAAATACGATTGAAAATGATGACGATTCTATTAAACGGCATAAAATAAAGATAGGGTCTAAAAAAAGTATTTTGTTCTGCTTAAATCGTAAAAAATAATATATTTCCATACTGTTATCACCATGCTATCTAAGTTTCTATATTTTAAATAACACCTGAGCGTCCTGTGCTCCAAGAAACCGGATTTATAAATCTCTATATATCCTCGCTTGTCAAATTTATTATTTATGAGGCGTAGAGATAAATATTAAACAGATCTAAAATTGTTGCCAAGTTTTCAAATAGCCCAGCACTACAAAATCAGATATTGTTCTATTGTGGAAAACATCAACAGAAACTCACGAATTGTGAGTTAAGGCATATGATAAGCAAGCCATAACCAAAAGAAAGTTTTTCAAGTGATTTTTCAAGTAATTTTCTCGAATTAAAAGTAGCCAGGAAAGTTTGGAGAACAAGCCAAGATGTCCAGAAACATTTCATTCGCTAAATATAATCCATAAAGAATCTGGAAAATGTTTAATGGGTATAAATTAAGCGTTCCACAATTAGTAGAAGAGGATAAAACGTTGTGCTAAAAATGGCAATGCTCACCTTCATGTGTCTACTGACGAGTACCTGGCATAAAGACTTGCTACCATCATTACATTTTCTTCTTATTAGCCTGACTTATCGCCATGCTATTTGATTGAAATATTGAACAAAATTGACCCTTATGAGATCCAAGATACCAACTATAGCTGAAATTGAAATTTCGTGTAAAGAACTAAAGTTTGTCTCGGCAAAAGGATGTACTCAGTGTTTTCTCTCCGCCTCGCAAAAAGATGGAAAAGAAATATAGTATCAAATATATAGGAATATTTTTAAAGTAAAAGCTTTTGTCTAAATGAAAACATAGTTTGTGTTCGATTTTTTCGTTTTATGCCATTTATAAGGTGGGTGAATATGCTTTTGAAAAAGAGAGACACCCTACATTTATATTGTGTGTAGCTACAATGACTATGATCATAAAAGGTCTAGACAAGATCTGCACAATATTGTAACGTAGAAAATTAGGAAAGAAAAACTTCAGACTGACGCAAAAATTTAAGGCACAAGCACAAACTGAAATTGATAAAATACAAGAGAAGCAATGAGGTAAATTTACACGGAGTAATAGAATATATAAACATCAAAATTAATAAACTGTTAATAAAATAATAAATACTTTGCTACAATATTGTCACGATAGTGGCATGATATTGTAACGATAGTGATGACGAGAAGACGTTCATTTAAGATAAACAAAATGTTTATTTACCAATAACATTGGTTATACAGATAAGACAAAAATTATATATAATAATTATTATCAACAAGGTACATGAAACAGCACAGTGGGGGCCAATTCAAATCAGTGACAGATTAGTTTCTTCAATCAATGATAATTAATTATTAACTGATAATAAACTGTATATAAAGCAGAAAGCGCAGGTTCTAAACCTAATAAACCTCGGTAAGATTTCGCGAAGAGGTATACTAAACCAATTAAAGGTGTAGAACCACAAACTTGACTGTAAACTAACATAACCCAAGTATGGAACAATGTAAGAGCTTCCCTAACGTATTACCCGTTCTTTATTTATCTCTAAATATTTCATAAAGAACATCGGAAGATCCAAGTTGTTATTTTGGTTTCAAATCTCATTGTTGTTAGAAGAGAGGCCCAATATTTAAGGATTACAGAAAACGAAAAGGCATTGACATCGCAGAATTGGGTGGCTTTTTGTCGTAACCAAAGAATTGTGTGTGAAATTATTGTGTAAAAGCATTTATCACTTTTATTCTAAAGTTCAAATTTTTCATTCACATATATTGTAATAGCAAGTATATTGGCGCAAATTTTCCTAGCTATCAATTGCATTTTGTGCTTGTCTGTGTGTTTAAAATATATATGTGACACCTGAAGGAGCTCCCCTTAAAAAGTTAAAAAGTTACCTGTGGACAACAGTAGTGCTAACCCTTCTGGAAGATAATGATAATAACATTACTGATTTGTCTAGCCCTCTATCGGAATAAATACCAATCAAGGATATTGACCAAGAAACTTTTATTGATGAACCAATAAAAGTCAACCACGAATGCGTTTTGTGCTGTAGTCCCTGATCAGTATCTCATCCACCAAAGAAGAGGTCACATCGAGACTTGCTAGCAAATCAAGGGAAATGCTATTTAGAATAAAATTGCGAGTGTATGCCAAAATATTATAACAGTAAAGTTAGTAGCCGTTAGCGCCGTGAAGAAAACCATTTTGGTTTGTAAGTTGACCCAGTTTTATCGAAATAAAATAGAAATGAGTCTTGTTTCAACTTTCGTGTTTTAAATAGCATCTCTCTCACACACACAACGATTGACTTTTATTCCAGTAAAATGTCAAAAGTATTTTATATCTGTCATTGATGAAACTAGTCATCTTTATATATTTTTTTTCTTTGAAACAGGTACAATAAAAATATTTCTCTCTAATGTTAAAAATAAGCAAAATAATTGCGACGCTAAATATATTTTTAATATCAAATTATATTTAAAGAAAATATTTTGATCTCTCTCATTCGATTCTATATATATGAAGAGAGAAGATGTGATTTTAAAAAACCCGACATGGAGCGTGGGTGTACCAAACGCCCACAATATCTGGAGTAATCTCTAGCACAATTAGCTGGAACCGCTGGGCTGTGTAAGGTCAGCCGGGCGTGGAGCCTGCTTGTCCCACCTGCTATCGTCTATCCACCACATGTGGACCCACGGATGGCCAAATCATCCCATGATTTCTCTCTTAAATATATTACCACTAGCCGAATGACCCGGGCAACGCCCGTGTTTTACCCGATTGAATGTTTTGATTCAAATACTATTTGTTACAATTATAAATTGGCGCCTTAAATAAATGCATATGTTAGTTAATAACTACAGCCTATGTGCTTTATCTGTCTATGTACTGTTGGCTTCCGTAGGCGTCTCTTACTGGGTAAAAGAAAGAGAGGATTCCATTTAGTTATTAACTAATATATGCATTTATTTAAGGAGCGACCCGCTCCAACACAATAGTTACAAAAACGAGGAAGCGAGTGGGGGGGGGGCAAAGGTGGCGTGATCGTAGCTAACCAATAAGAGAGCGCCATTCCAAAAAAAAAAGCAAACGGTGACAGAGATGAAGAATTGATTAAGAACGCATGACGCTCGTAACTGTATATAGAATTTTAATAAAAAGATATCTCCCTATCGTGCAACTAAAAGTTGCTGATGGCTGCCGCCATTAATCGAAATAAATATCAACTATTCGTAGCCATTAGAAACTTTCAATTGCACGATAAGGAGATGCATTTTTCTTAATTTATTCACCTTATCCCAGTACAATCTCATCATTGTACTATTTTTTTTCATATTACCATATGTTTCTATGTACTCCTGTTGAAGGACAGAGATACCCTAAAGCTCGAGATTACGTTTAATAAAGAAACTCATCTCCAGAAACCTGTAGCAATTAATATTAATTTGTTCAATTAATATTACCTAGAGTTAATTGAGTGAGTACATTGTTATGTAAACTGTACGTTCGTACATTATGTCAGTTAATAGCTATGTTGCTAGAAGACATCGGATATATTTACCCACATTTAGATGATATTTGTATTTATTTATTTATTTATTTATTTATTGTATGGTATCAGGCGAGAAGGCAAAGTTTGAATATAAAGCGCATAGCACGCCATCTATATCCATGAAATAGAACTATTCAGCACGCTTTTCTTTTCTTTTTCAACGCTTCCTATTATCCTTCTACAACGGGAAAATGTTCTAACTCATCAAAGGTGAACCCTCCAGCGATTTCGCTAGTTTAAAAGAAACATACCACAATGATATCGAATATTGTCTTCAGCTATTCTACTCAGCCAATATCTTTGGACATGAGCTTAGAGGTAACACATAGTAGAAATAAATATTTATTTATTTATTCGAATACTAGACCCTCCCAATATTTTTCATTGCAGTAAAGACATTAGGAAGCCGCGCGTTTTATTTAAAAAGAAAACCTGTGCTAGAAAGAGAGAATAGTTTCAACTAAGGTTTGACTATGTGCCTACAGTAGTTATTGATCATTTTTTTATTTGGGAAACGGTATTTGTCTTTGTAAGATTTAGTTTCTTGGACAGGGGAGGCGGCTTTAGGCACGCTTTGATATTTTCTTTAGTTTCTCTTTTATCAATATTTTCATGCTCTTGCCTTCGCCTACGGGTTCAAATGGCTAAGCATTTCACATTTATTAGGAACTTATTTTGAATAAATATTTCAAATAATTTATAGAAGAGAGGGGGTAACAATGACTCATAAAATCCAAATTATGTTTGGCTCCAGCCATCTTTATATATATATTACTTCTCTCTAAATATATTTTAATCATCAAATCTAATTTTAAAAGAATATAATTTTTATCTATCAACTTAGTAAATGATAATGAACAATAAGAATAAAAGAAAAAAGCACGAAAATATTCATGATCTAGATTAAATAAGATTGATTTAATGAAAATTTTGAAATTATCTCTACGATTATATATTGAATATATTCTATGTTGGAGAGAAGAAATATTCTACCATGGGGCCCAATATTTGATGCTATTCTGGTGGCGTTAACCTTTTCTCAAACTTTAGAAAATGAACCAAAATCCTATCACAGAACAAACAGGTAACTTAGTCATCAAATAAGTTGAAGGTCTCTATGATGTCACGAAGTCTTCCATAACACACAAAAAAACACGAATGATTCAATTCTTTCAGCAATCTCATATGTAAACTCTTGGTGGATTCTGGTCGCTTTCTCTTGACCCCTCACATTGACGAGGGCCAATCTTTGATTCTACTTCCAAAGTGGACGATACTCACATGACTCTTGCAGTGTGATCATGATTGTTTTTAATGCAATGTTTTTTCTATATATTTTCTCTTCTTTTTGCCTTTGTACCTGTTTCTAAAGTTGTTCGTTTTCAACTTTTTTGTTTTTGAATTTATAATTTATATATATACAGGGTGTACCAGGTAAATTGGGACTAACTTTGACAGTCCATAAAACAAAAACTACTTGAGATTAAAAACTTGTTTTTTTTTTTATTACGTAGCCTTATTCATGTAAAATGCAACAGTACATGTGTGCGCAGTGTAGTGATGAAGAGTAACCGAGAATTTGAAAATCGAGCTGCCATCATCGTTGCTCTGCGCGCCGGAAGGAGCCCCAAAGAGATAGTGGATTTTCTTAAGTTGCCCAAAACCACTATTTATCGTGTCAAGAAGCAGTTTGATGAGGCCGACAGTAACAAAGAGGGGATAGCTACAAGGAAAAAGCACTCGCGTCGATCGGACAGGGTAAGAGGCGAAGAATTTGTCAAAAATGTCAAGGAGAAGATTGATGGAAACCCTGGGAAGAGCATGAGGGCCATAGCCAAGGAAATGGACGTTGGCTCTATGACAATTGTCAGAACTATCCATGAGGACCTTGGTCTCAAGTCTTATGCCCTTCGGAAAGGTCAGTTGCTGACTGAGAATATGAAGAATAACAGAAAAGGAAAGGCTGCTGCCCTCCTCAACAACCTGAAACACGACTCTTTTGGCATGCTAAGGTTCTTCTCTGACGAAAAGAACTTTGACGTGGACCAAAAGGTAAATCCCAGGAATGATCGCTGGATCTGTAAAGACCCCTCAGAGATACCTGTCGTGATGCACACGAAATTTCCTGCCTCCGTAATGGTCCTTGGCGTTATCAGCAGTGAAGGTGATGTCATGCCTCCCCATTTCTTTGAGAAGGGCCTTAGGATGAACGCTGACACCTACATCAATGTTCTGGAGACCGTTGTGAAGCCTTGGATGGACATGGTGGCCGCAGGAAGGAAGTATGTCTTCCAACAGGACTCAGCTCCAGCCCATAAGGCAAAAAAGACACAATCGTGGCTGACACTTAACGTCCCTAGTCACTGGGGTCCTGATATTTGGCCCCCTAATTCTCCAGATTGCAATCCCCTCGACTACTATGTATGGGGCGTTGTTGAGAGAGATGTCAACAAAGCTCCTCATACCACCATCCAGTCTGTCAAGAAAGCAGTTCACACGGTGATGACCCAAATGGACAAGGTCATCGTCGCCAAGGCCTGTGCTTCATTCCGCACTCGCCTCGAGACTGTTGTAGCTAATAATGGAAACTACATTGAATAAATAAAAACTATATCCTTTTATCTACTACTGTGTCAAATTTCATTCGGATATTTTAATTTTTACTTGCAAAAAATTTCAGTTAAAATACCATTGTTGAAATCCCCAATTTACCTGGTACACCCTGTATATATATATATAAATGAATGTATGTGTGTGTGTGTCTTTCCTTTATGCCTGACCAAACCACTCATTGGAACGCCATGAAACTTTGGGAAGTTATTTAATATAGTACTGGGAAGGTTTCTGAAAAATAATTTCTTGAATATCTTGAATATCCTTAGAGTTATTTGCAGATTTGTAGATTTAACTCGCAAGCAGCGCCACCATTGCGACAATGATAACAAGTTTTTTTATCTATAAGTTTTATTATCACTAAGTTTATTATCTTAAAGATTATTTATCAAAAGTAAGATTATCTCAGGATGACACGGCAATTTATTTGAGACAAGAATAATGATACAATTCCAAGGCAAATATACTATTCCTTTAACTTCCAATTACCGAGGGAACCAATTAATATTGATTTTATTCAACTTATCGAGTATTTTTCAAGGGACAGGGAAAAAATGTTCACTAGATAAAATGATGATTTTGTAATGTAGAAAATTAGGAAAGACAAAATTCAGGATGACACGGCACACAGAGACCAGGGAAAAATGTTCACTTTATCGAGAGATTCAAATTATCAAAATGTATCTATTATTTTTTTTATAAGTTTATAGAGAATTGTTTTAACAAATGTTCGTTAGACAAACCATTACTCGGGTAAAACCCGGGCGAAGCCGGGAACATCCGCTAGTATGTTATAAAACTCAGCCTATTTTATACGCTTACACTGTTTATATCACCAACTTCTAAATTTAGGTTTTATACTATGCCAAATTTATTCTTTAACTATAAATATTGTATCTTTAACCATATTAATACGTATTCTAACTTTTATTAATTTTGTTATTTTAAAGTTTTTGCGGTTAGTTCGAGTATACATTTGAGATATGGATGGATATACGATTAATGTAAATTATGTAATCGTAATGTCGGCTTCTGGTTGATTTGCATGATGGAAGAAGCCCCTGCCCACATTTTCAGTGAACATTTTAATGACATTTGCCTATACGAGAATGATGGTGGTTCACAATAAAATTCAAAATGTTACTTACAAATATTGTTGTGTGCATCATGTTTGATGCTCCTCTCCATTTATTAAAAATAATCTCTGTTTTTTTTTTTTAATTTATTTAAAACAGATTATGTATTATTGTATCATTCTCCTTTTGTAACGAATAAACATAATGATTATAAAAGGTAATTTATTTATATTATGATGCATTAACGCGCCATCTGTTATGAAAATTCGAAACTATTTTAGACACGTATGATTCTTTTTTATATTAAACAATTTCTACTGCCCTTACTGCAATGGAAAAATTAATGGGAGGGCCTGGCTCTGTATGGTAGATTAAACTGGCGAAACTTTTGGGAGGGTTCACTACTGATGAGCCAGGCTCTCCCATTAATTTTTCCATTGCAGTAAGGGCAGTAGAAATGGTTTGATTTCAAAAAGAATTTTCCGCGTCTATAATAGTTTCGAATTTATTTATTATTTACTTCGTAATTATGGAAACCAGCTCGGGAAATGTGTATGACACAGAGAAGGAGGGAATCAAGATGAATGACTCTACAAAGTAGCAACACCATGTGACAATGTAAAATAAGTCAATTATATAGCTGGCGGGGGCAGTGTTTGTGTAGGAAACGGAGATGCTAAAAGGTTCGGTTAAGAAATATTTAGAAAATATGATGCAAAACCAATATAGCTATAGGATCATAAGATTGATATTGGACTATAAAAATATACTAATATATGACGTGAGGCTATAAAAGGAATCGATTTTATATAACCTGCAGTGTTTTGCATAAAATATTTTGGAAGGAAAAGGGATTATATTTGCCGCAGTTGTGAAAACCTTCCTCATAAAAATTCTGACGCAAATGCTGAGCAGATGGCATTAAAGAGTTCAAAATTCAACTAATCCTTTTTTTACTTATCACAGATACGCATGGTACTTTCCATGATAAACCTGGTGGGTAGTGAGTGCTTTTTACTGTAAGTGCACTATATGTCTACACATGTAGAAAGAAGTTCGACTTATCACTTACAAGTCTCCAGAGTTTGGTTACTTGCACTCATTGGTGAGGTTGAACGTGTGCTAAAATCTAGGCCATTTTGAGGCAGAAACGCACTTAATTCGTGATTCGATTCCAATTCATTTTTTTTTCTGTAAATCCACAGTGTGCGCGCTCCCCCACCGTAAAATAATAGTGAGTTGGTAGGTAACATATCCAGGAATGTAGCATTCTGCCTTCCTGGAACCCGGATTGTCTGTTAACCTCTCTAACCGTGGAAGTTTCCCTCTAGTAAAGAACTATTAGAGCTATAAAATTTGTAACAATTAAAATGTTGGCAATGTGTTTCTTTTTTTACATATATTATCAAATATTATCTCTACAGACCTTACTGCAATGATAAAATTATTTTTATGAGAGGGTTTGGCTCATCAGTGATGAACCCTCTCAGCGGTTTCGCCTGGCTGCTCTACTATTGTATTGAATTGGTTTTCGTATATAGCCTGCATTTACTAAGGAAGTCAGCTTAGAGGTGCTTAGGGAGCCTATGGACTTGAAGGACCTATGGAATCTCATAGATCTGTTTTTTTATTAATATTAAGTAACATAGTATATTTATATTTACACGAATTAAATATTAACAAATTAAATTACCCTGTAAGAATTAGGTTTTATATAGACAAAGTTCCTTCAACAATTTTTAATGTGTAAAAACCATTGTCTGATTGCGCCAACTGAGCGATGTTGATGTGTTGCGCCATCTATCATAAAAATTATCAACTACACGTTGATTAATTTTTATTCTAGAAAATTGAGAGCAAAAATTTTAGCCTGGCCAACCACTGGGGGATTTTTCACTGATGAGCCAGGCCCTTCCAATTATTTTTCATCTCAATAAGGATAGTAGGAAGTTTCTTTATTTGATAAAAAGAAAAGGAATGCGCTGAATATTTTATTGTAATATTCCTTTTAATATTCGTTTACTCCTATATAGATAGTACAAGCCATCACTAACCATATATAGCCTCACGTAAACAGAAAGTGTTTCTTCATTTTACCATCGTAATGCGGGGCATTTTTCAATTCGTTCTCCTTTTTTTATGAATAAAAATGTGCTTTTTATTAATTCCGTGCGCTTACATATTTCTCTGACCGCGTAGGGAAAATCCAACAGGAGCCTTTGAATACCAAAATATTCCATATTTCAGTTTATGTGCAACGAATTCCTTTCCAGAGTGTGGCTGGGACATAACTATTTGAACTATTTCTCCAGGATTTATGTCGGCCAGGATGTCGTTGTTTCTTTTTTTGACGTCACCAATCTAATTACTGTTTGTTGTTCTCCGGGATTGGATCTTGTAAGAGAAAAAATAATTAATTTGTTGGTTGTGTGGGCTCAGATTTCTTTTTGATGGGATCTAACTTTGTCTCTCACTGTTTGGACTGATGGATTCTAGCTTTCCTTAGAGCACTTTGTGTGGAGAAACATCCTATCAACACTTCAGAAATATTTTTAAATCGAATTTCTCTATATATTGCCACGTGAAAAATTAGGAAAGACCAACTTCGGGATGAGACAACAATTTATTTCAGGCAAGAACAAACTATGAATGATAAACAAAAGATAAGCAAAGAGGGAAGTTTACAGAGTAGTAAAATATAAACATCAAAAATGATACTCTGTTAATAAAACAATACATACTTTGCGACAATAAAGTACGGAAAGAGGGGTGATGGTTGGCGTTCTATGCACCAGGAACCCAAATTATAAATATATATATACACACAAAAAACTTTATTATGATCCCTGGTCTTATACAGATTCCCCGAAAGGAGGAGGATGTCCACAAATTAGGGATTATAATTGTATATGTTTATAGATAAATTTAACTATGTTTCTTGGGATAGAAAAAGAGCACTTCGGCCAGGATCGACGTTTCGACAAAAATATTTTGCCTTCCTCAGAATAAAATTGAAATGAAACAACTGGCTAGACTTGAATGCACTAGTATAGAAAGTGCCACACTCAGAAAAACTAGTGGAATATTATGAAACTTTAATGAATGTACAGACTATTACATAGAACGAATGATTTGAAAATGAAAAGAAATTCAACTATTTTTAGACACTATAAAAGTGTAGGGCGCCTCCCCCGTCAAAATAAACGTCAAGACTACGTCTAGTCTATGACCCCATATACTTTTATAGACCTATTTCCTCCCGGCAAAATTTCCAATTATATTTTTAGACAAGTTTTGCTTCTTAAATTAAATCATTTATTTTACACGCCACAAGAAGTTAGTTTAAGCTAAATATTATGTTGTTTTTTTCTTCAATTCCTTCTAGGTTTGTAGCACTATTGATTTCCACTAGCGTATATATATCATACAGAGAATGTTTTTCCACATTTTATCTTGAAGAGAGAACAAAATATTTTGGTCTATAGGTTATGAGCATAGGGACCTTTTTAACAAGAAATATGAATTCCAATTATAAATAACCTTATGAGATCGCTCAGAAATATCTAACCAGGACAACAAACTTACAGAGTGATGCTTTATATTAAAAAAGTTCGTCACATTTACAATTATATTATGGGCTGTGTCTGTCATCACAGCGATGGTATTGTCAACTTGATGTCGCCACAGTCCTATCCTACCACAGCAGCCTTGTCAATTTCCTTACTTGCTCTGTCTCCGGCATCACAGTGACATCCTAGAAGTGGATGGTCTCCCAGACCTTTCGGTCCATAAGCCGGCGTATCACAGCGACAGTAGGTTACGTGTCTTATTGATACCACCAGTTGACAACAGTGATGTCAACTTCCTTACTTGCTCTGTCTCCGGCATCACAGCGACATCCTAGAAGTAGATGGTCTCCCAGACCTTTCGGTCCATTAGCCGGCGTATCACAGCGACAGTAGGTTACGTGTCTTATTGATACCACCACAGTCCTATCCCACCAGTTGACCGCAATGATGTCAACTGGTGCCACCACCGTCGTCTGTGAATAAATCGGACACCAGACGAGACAGCCGGGGTCGTTAAGTTGTCAGATCCACTGGAAGTTCTCCAACACAACAAGATATATGGCTTTGTGACCTTTTTTAAAAAACAAATCCTCTTTAACCAAATAGTTTCCCCCGAGTTCTGTTTACCATGATAATGCTTGTCGCGCGTTTCATTATTATTATTATTTACAAAAGCAGCTTTGATCACCTATTTTCTGAAAAAAAAATATTCACACATCAAATTAAATATATATATGGTTATTCATAAAACTACATATAACATCGTAAAATCAATGAAAAGTTAAAACTACTATAGCGACCGTTTATTCAAATATATATATCAGAGAGTCTAGAATATAACAACAACAACAAAAAAAGATTTATTATGATCTTTTGGTCTTACACAGATTCTCCGAGTAGAAGAGGATATATACAGGAGAATAACAGTGAAAGTAACAATAATCAGCCATGTTATTTACAATTTATCAAATAGGGGGAAAGAAGAAAGGGCTTGGCATAAATTTATATGTAAGCAATCGAGAACAAGAAGTTCCTTTTCTTAAAAAATAATAATTAGTAGTATTGAAATAAAATTAGATTAGTACAAGTGAAAAGTAAATATAAAACAATATACAATTTATAATACATACAATATAATACAAAATAATACAATATATACAATATATACAATATAATACAAAATATAATACATACAATATACATAATTTATCAGTTTAGAATATCCTGCCTTGTGTTAGAACCTAGTTTTAAATCTCTGGTTCCCCAGCGATACTTGATTGTACTAGATTCACACTTATCCCATCTCTTAAATATATCTCTTCCCTACTTTGTATTCTAACATTTATTATTCTAATCAATTTAAAATATTTTGACGAGTATGTTTTTTTCTGATATAAAACAATTTTTTTACTCTCCTTGCTGCAAAGATAAAATAAAGGCAGTAGAAAATTGTTTTATATCAGAAAGAAACATACGCATTAAAAATATTTCAAATTTCTAATAACAGTTGGCGCCCTAATGCAATCATATTAACATATATTATTCTATGAAAAAAAGGCATCTCCTTATCGTGAAACTGAAAGATGCCTTTTTTCATCATTTATGCACCTTATCCCAGTACAATGTCACATTTGTACTATTTTTTCTCATGTATTATTCTATTATACTTTATATAATATTTTTATATGGGTATATACACTCTGTTCGTGTTAAAAAAATAATTTTTAAAAATATATATATAAGGTCAGGTGTTTATATTAAAAACAAAAAGGTATTTCCTGACCGCAATAACATGAGCATTTGGTCGTAAAGGTACAACCTGCACCCCGCTGATAAATTACGCTAAGAGATATTATGTGTATATAAGAACGTTCTTAAATAAATATATATAATGTGTTTAATCAGGAAATACCTTGATGTTAAGTTTGGAAATAATTCAATAATAGCTTGGGGCTGAAGACAAGTTTAATGGAAAACCCCTGTTGCAGTTAATAATTTATACATCATGTACACACCGTGCCCATAGGTTGAGTGCGTCGACTTCCCATATCTCACTGACTACCAGCTTCCATCCTGGTATTAATGAAATAGCAATCAATACTTAATGTAAAAGATAAATTATTTCTCAATAAGTTTATTTTATTTACTTAAGCCGCTGCTTTCGAATTCTCGCTCTTCAGCTCGCTCTCGAAAGCTCGCGGTTAAACTTATTGCGAAAGGATTTATCTTTAGCACATAATATTTATTGCGATTACTTCATTATCAGGATGGATGCTGGTAGTCAGTGAGACATGGGAAGTCGAGCCACTCGTGCCCATGCCCACGGTGTGTACATGGGGTATTAATTATTAACTGCAACAAGAGAAGTCTTTCCGTTGAACTTGTCTTCAGCCCCAAGTCATCATTGAATTATTTACAAACTTGACATAGAGATATTCCCTGATTAAACACATATTAAAGTTCTGAAAATAGAGAAATCCATATTTAAATCATTAGATAATAAAAAGGTATATATTGGATTGAATAAAAGATTTATTTTGCCTATATTTCGGTTGGCGTTCAGCCAATAAATCTTTTATTCTCAATCTAATATATACCTTTTTATTATCTAACATATTAAAGTGTTATCATCTTTCCCTTCTTATTATTGGCCAAGCTCTGAACCACACGAGGTCACTATCTCAATTCCTATTGGTCGCCAACAAATAAAGACATCTTGTTGAGAGCGATGAGAATCTAGTGATTGCTGTTCCGTGTGATTCATACAGAGAAATACTTCTTGGCGAGTAAACTCTGTGGCCTGAACAGCATCAACAAATGTGTGCACATTCAAACATAGAGATCTCTACATAAGAAGGGATTGGTAGGGGAGTGGCACATAGTCGTAGACGGGTGGTGGACCCGGTATCGAATCCCGAATTGAGTATTTCTTCTAACTCAATATGATTTTCGCACAAAACCAATCCCACCAGTGGGTGCAACTAATCAAACGGGACTTGTAAGTGCAAAAATTTAATTGTTTTATATACTTACATGTAGGGAACTTTCAGTAAGTCGCTAACTACCAACTATAAACATAGGAAAAATAGTTTAACTTTTTTTATTATTATTAAACGATATTTTAAATATTTTCTGTTCTAAAATGTAATACGAGAGGGTCCCTGCCTCATCACAAACACTTTGTCGTTAAAAAAAGTGTATATTACTTTTCAATACTTTCAATACTTATTATGGATGCTAACAACATCACATACACAACTATTCAAACTACTATACCGTGTTATTTAATTTCATTCGTTTATCTAATCTCGTACTTTGTTAATGTATTCAACAGAAAGTACAACGCAGATCACATTTGCTTTCTTTTCCTGAGGATATCTTGGTTCGTTGAAATAGAAACGCGGAATTGGACTTAATAATATAATGGACACCTGGGATTTTGAAAAAATATATTTTTGCGTGAATCTTGAAAGCTATATGTGTGTGTGCATAGATGACATGTGCAGAATATGAAAAAGAACTAAAATAGGGATAAAGTCTTGAAAATAATTTGATTTAAAAACCTTTATAATTTGCATTACAGTAGGTAACATGGTGGATAACCCTGTTTAAAGAAAGCATGACCGTGTTGACAATAAACGATTAAAGGCTTTAGATTTGTGATGCATGGTAAAGGTCTTATATTTGTAACACGCTGTTAAGGGCCCTATCTTTGTGATGTCCAATTAAGGACCCTGTGGGCTATGTCCAGTTATTGTCACTGTGTTGGTAGTGTTGCTTAAATACCATTTCTAAGATTCTACCATTCAGTGTAGCATATAAAAGCAGAATGATCCAATACAGTATTAGAGCTCTAAAGAAGCGGTCTGGTAGATTAAATGGGTGAAACCGCTGTGAGGGTTCACCACTAATGAGCCAAGTCCTCCCAATATCTTTTCATCGTAGTAAGGACAGTAGAGAAGTTTGATTTATTTGTGAAAGGAAACATTCGCGTCTTAATGTTTTCATTCGTTATATATAGATGGCGCATTATTGTTTTGTATTAATGTGTTGGTAGTGTCCAGCTAAGAGTCCCTTTGACACAATCGAGCCATAAGGACCCAGTCGAGTTCGTATAATTAGTTCTAACTGTTCCTGTCTATTTTTAAAACCGTTTTGTTAAAATATTTGTTTATTCTTCCATTTTATATTGTTGCACCAAGTTACTGCTTTGCAGGGTCGTCGACCTTGGTTTCTTTCTTCTTGGTGTAATACATTCTATACACGCTTCCCGAGCGGGTTTCCATACTTAAAGTAAATAAATAAAAGTAAATTACCTTCTAAAGTTATTGTGTTTATTTATTCGTTGTCTTCCTCGTAGGTCCTCTTTCGCTCCAATAAACAACCAAGATGTATAATAAAAATGGCATATCCTGACCAGGAGCACATGTGCTTTACAGAAGGCAGAGCGCCATCTGGTGGAACAGAAATCAACTAAACATTGATTTAGCCTTCTGTAAAGTACATGTGCTCCTGGTCAGGATATGCCATTTTTAATATTGATTTCAACACCTGATCTTTTATCTTTTTTTTCTTTCGTTTTTTCAATCAAAATATATGTAGAATAAAAATATTACAAAAGGAATGAAGCCATATAAAATAATGATACCCTTGTAAATAATTTGTTTTAAATAAAATTAAATAACATATAATATTTTGAATGAATTTAGGGTGCATTAAAATTGATGTAACAATATATTAAACTTTATTAGAGTTAAGAACTTTTTGAAAAGGATTTTGATATGAAATAGTGTCAAATGGTGACAATTCTTGTTATTTGCAAATATCCGCGTAATACAATTTCTCTAGAGTCCACGTTCCCATTCTTACGTTGGAAATTAAACGCCAAGAGGAGCAGCACCAAAGTGTTTGATGATTTAACCGGTTTTATGTTAAACACACAAAAAAACTTTATTAGGGATCAGGCCCCATACAGGATTCTCCCAGTATAGCAATGTGGTTTTAATTGAACATAATTCAAGTACTATATACAATTCAACATGAGTCCAAAAAAGAAAACTATTTACGCATGTTTCTCATCCTTCTCGCCTTCTAACAAAATTTGTATAAATCTATTGAGTCTAATTTTCACCGTTTCTGACAGCAGGGCATAGAATGATAAATGATTAACGCTCGTATTATTAAAAAGTAATTTTCTTTCTTCATACAGATTATTGCAGGTAAATATATATATAGTGAGTTAGTTCTGACTCAACATTATCCCTGCACAATACACATACGAGATTTTATGTTAAACTTAACGATTAAATATTCCTTAACTGGTATGTAATGATTCACATTTTTTACCAAAACTCTTTGATAGTTGTCAGATTACTGATGTGAAAGAGACATAGAGATTTCATCTTCATTGAGCATAAGTTACTGCAGATGTGATGTTCACACGAGATCGCTCACCAATGGGTCTCAGCTACCACCAGTTTCCGAGTTGATCATGCATCACCGATATCGTATTTATTTAGTTGATAGCCTTTTTTATTAAAAAGGTATATATATATGTTATGGATAATTTGTTTTTTGATAGATAAAGGGTTGATAAGACAAAGGATCGATAAGATAAAGGGTTGAAGGTGCAGACGTGATAAAATAAAAATAATTATTTACCATCAAGTAGCTTTTATTTTCAATTACTTGAGGAAATATTACACATTAGAAATTTTCATAATATATAGAATTTATAAAGTTAATCCTATATTAGTGATTCAAAAAGATAGATATGTTAACTACGCATATTTACAACAAAACTGAAAGCTATTCTAAAAATGATGATAACAAAAAGTTGAATTATCAATGAATAAAACAAAAAAAGAATATTTATATATATATATATATATTGGATAAAAAAATATTTATTTATTTACCAATATTTCAGTTGGCTAAACACCAACCTTTATCATCGCTCAGCTAACTGAAATATTGGTAAATTATTTTTATATGATATATATGCCTTTTTAGTTAAAGATCTATTTATGGATTGCTCTTTTTTCAAAAAAAGATTATAGTGTATAATTCTGACCATATAAAAAAAGATAATCTCTTCTCAAATTTAATAAAGCCTTGTTAAAACGAACAGAGGATATAGCGAACCTTCCCTTATAACGAATCTAAAATAGTCTCCAATATTATTGCTATCATCCAGTAAGTCACGGCTATAGTGAACCAAAATTTCAGTCCCATCGGGTTGGTTATAGCGAGGTTTTACTAGTTGTGTGTTTTTACCGTCATCAATTAGCGCCCTCTTTCGCTAGAAATGAGAAATATATTATATAAGCGCTATTATTTAAAACATATATAAATATAGATTCAATTTTTACATCTCTTATAGGAAAAAGAAAAGTGGCTTCCCCTAATGGTGTAACTGAAAAATGCTGATGGCTTGTGTCCGACAGATGGCGCAAGCCATCAGTAACTTTTAAGTGCACGATCAGGAGAAGCCTTTTTCTTTTTCCTATAAGGGATGTAGAAATTGAATCTATATTTATATATGTTTTAAATAATAGCGCTTATATAATATATTTCTAATTTTCAGTGATAGAGAGTGAATCGATGGTTGAAAGAGGGAAGGCATGGCTCATCAGAGGTAAACCCTCCCAGCGGTTTCGCAATTTTAATTTCCAATTAAAATGTCGAAACCTTAGGAGGGAGGGTTCACCACTGATGATCCATACCTTACCTCTTTCAATTTTCAATCATCGCAGTATAGGGGCTGTAAGAGATGTATTTTATATTCTATATACCAGGTCTATTAGTATGAAACGCGAAAATTTTCAGTGAATTCAAAAGTTCACCAATTCCATACAACAAAATATTTTTTATTCAAAGTAATTGCTCTGATTAGCTATACACTCTGACCACCTTTCAGGCAATTTTCGAATTCCTTGTCTGAAAAATTCTATTCCTTTTGAGTCGAACCAGTCAACAAGCCATTTTCGGAGTATGTCTGAGTTTGAAAATTCCTGTTTTTTTTTGGGCGTGTCCTAAAGATGTGAAAAGGTGGTAGTCCGACGGCGCTAAGTCTGGTGAGTACGGCGGGTTGGGTAAGAGTTCCCAGCCCAAATCTTTTATGGTGTTTTTGACCACTGTAGCGTTGTGGGCTGGAGCGTTGTCATGCTGCAGTATCAGCTTGTTGTGCTTTTCACGCAATTCCGGTCTTATTTCATTCAATGCCTCTCTCAAACTGTGCATTTGTTGTTCGTAGCGACTAGTATTGACCGTTTCGCCAGGTTTCAGGAGCTTGAAATATACTACGCCGGTCTGGTCCCACCATACGCAAAGCATTGCCTTTTTTTCTAAGCGATTGGGCCTAGGCTTCTGTTTTGGAAATTGGCCGAGCAGGCCCCACGACTTTTGGCGCATAGGATTGCTGAAGTGGATCGATTTCTCATCAGAAGTTACGATTCGGTGCAAAAATGACTTCTTTTCATGCCTGGCGAGCAGCCCTTCGCAGGTTACCAGACGCCGTTCTTGCTGCCTTTCGCTCAACTCGTGGGGGACCCATCTGGAAAGCTTTTGGGTCATTCTGAGGCTGTTTAAACGTAGGGAAACAGCACCCTGAGACACCTGGAGCTGTTTCGCGAGTTTCTCCTGCGTTTGGGTACTGTCCTCATCCAACAAAGCTTGCTGTTCAGCGTCCTCGAACTTTTGGTGCGGTTTTCCACGTGGTTCATTATCAAGTTCGAAATCGCCACTTTGGAATTTTTTAAACCACCTGTAACACTGCGATTTGCTCAGAGCGTGGTCGCCGTGAACTTCCTCGAGCATTCGGTGGGCTTCAGTGGCACTTTTCTTCCAGTTGAAGGCGAACAACAAAACTTCCCGCAAAAGGGCACTTTTTGGCTCGGAAATCACCATTTTCCACAGGCTCCAGAAATTTTCCACGATTTAAATTTTTCTAAAACTCCACGCATGCTGATGCCACGTGAGTCAAAAAACAAAATGCCTTCAACAGCGCCACCGTCGGCTCAAATAAAGTTGCACAGCGCCCTCTGGCAGCCATTTTCGCGTTTCATACTAATAGACCTGGTACAGTTACGAGCGTCATTCCTCATCGGCCTCTGTCACCGTTTGCTTTTTTTTTTTTTGGAATGCCCCCCTCCTATTGGTTGGCGAAGGTCACGCCACCTTTGCCATCCCATCATGCCTCCCCCACTCGCTCTTTCGTGTTTGTAACTATTGGTTTGGAGCGGGTCGCTCTTTAAATAAATGCATATATTAGTTAATAACTAAATGGAATCCTCTCTTTCCTTTTCCCAGTATGAGACGCCTACGGAAGCCAACAGTACATAGACAGATAAAGCATATAGGCTATAATTATTAACTAATATATGCATTTATTAAAGGCGCCAAATTTATAATTGTAACAAATAGTATTTGAATAAAAACATTCAATCGGGTAAAACACGGGCGTTGCCCGGGTCATTCGGCTAGTTTATATATATTTTTTAAAAAAAGAAAGAAACATCTCCTGATTGTGCACCTAAAAGTTTCTGATGGCTTGTGTCCGACAGATGACGTAAGCCATCAGGAACTTTTAGTTTCACAATGAGGAGATGTTTTAATTTATCCACCTGATCCCAGTAGAATTTCACTTTTGTACTGTTTTTCACATTTATACATGTTATAAATAAAAATGAGATTTCTATTGATTTTTGGAATTAGATCGATATATTGAATTATTTGTTGCTTGATTTTGGTATCCATGAGTATTTTACGATATTTTTCTGCAGCCGTAGCAATAATAAGAGATTGCTTTAATTGATATAAAATAATATATAAAAAACAATTTAATAAAAGTTATGCCTGGCTTAAGGCGTAAGAATCTAAAAAAATGAAAAACTTATTTACATAATGTACAAAATATTTGAGCCGGTCAACGGGAAAGAGAGAAAATATCTTTATTTACGGGGCTGCTAACCAAAATGAATGATTTTTGGTCAACGGGAAAGAGAAAATATCTTTATTTAACGGGGCTGCTAACCAAAATGAATGATTTTTGAGCCCCGATGGACGCATAAAGCGGAATATATACAAAGCATAGTTGGGGGGCCTGGGGATGGGTGGCCAGGGATCATCGCAAGGGATCCTAGGATCTGGCAGTGGAGGTGTCATCGCAGGGGGGAGGAAGCTGGAGAGGTCAAGGAAACAGCGCCTTGATGGGTGAGAAGCCTGGATGGAGGCCAGTTGAGGAGGCAGGAGGTCCTGGAAGCCTAGAACTTGAGGGCTCTAAGCTTCAAGATGGGGCAGCTTGAGGCTCTCGCCTCGTGCTTGTCTGGGAGGCCCTTGGCACAGCAGTTGGCGCACTTGGAAGTGTGCCAGTCGGCAACTGAGGGGCAGGCACGGCCTTCATGGCCGCTTTCACCGCAGTGGAAGCACGTGGGAGCTCTGGTGCATTGGGCAGAGTTGTGGCCGAAGCCACAACAGCGGAAGCAGACTCGTGCGCGGATGGACTCCTCGAAGTTGAGGATCACACCATCCACCACGATCCTTCCACGATTTCCCAGAGCTCTGAAGGTCGTGAGGTCCACCTCGATGAAGGCGGTGCAGGTCCCGTTTCTGGGTGCAGAGCGATGCGCCACGCGCACCACCTTGTCCCCAGGGAGTTGGCTGACAGCAGGGGTTTCCAGCAGCGTCTCTTCAATGGTGGAGTTGGATGTTTCCTCATCCACTTTGAAGAGGCAGATGCGAGGCAGGATCACCTTCTGTTGGCGGACCTTCATGCCATCCAGCTTGTTGGCCAGGGAGGTGGTAACAGCTGGGATGGTATCGGGGTTGCTGGAGTGGAGGACAAGCTTCCCTTTGGTTCGCAGGGAGGCCCAAACGCCTTGGGGTAGAGTGTGGGCAGCGCGGACAGCTTTAAGCATTGCTCTTGGGTCAGCCTGTGGGTCATCAGAGATGACCACTGTGTGGGCCGCCGATTTTTCCCCATGGAGGACCACTTGGGCGGCCGCAGGCTTGGGGACTCGGGAGGGCGCAGGTTTTGCGGGACCATTGAGGTTGGTCCTCTTTGCGGGCGGGTAGGGAGCCTCAGGCTGCTTCCTTTTGGTTGGAGCGGGAGTGGCGGGCTTGGTGGGGTCAGTCTGAGTGCTGGTTTCCTTGCAGGAGGGAGAAGGGCTGGTTTGAGTGCTGTGGCAGGCTGTCTGTGGCTTGATTTCGTCCAGTTCCTTAAAGGACGCGAGGGTGCCAGAGAGGTTCTCTACCTCGGCAATGAGGGCCTTGATCTGCTCAGACCGTAAGTTGATGAATTCCATTAGGCTTTGGAACAGGTAAAATCGGGAGGTAGGGTAAGTATTCTGTATTTTCTGCTCGAAGTTCTGCTTCACCTCTTCGTTCTCCATCTCCAGTTGGGCGAGGGTTACGAGGGGCTTCTCGGCATTCTCGGCATTCTTCTTCTTCTTCCTAGGAGCCATGGCAGGAGCAAATTGTTGTGACCAACGATCTAACGATGGTCAACGGGAAACAACAACAATGCGTTTTTATAGGGGAATCGTGACCTCTGGCGGTCGATTTAACAGAGTATTTGAATCTATGAAATATATATATATTTTTTAAATAATATAATATTTTAATATAACATATATATGTTTTTGAAATAGCGCTTATATATAAAAAAACATATTTATAATTTTTATACATTTTCATTTTTACAATATTTTACAAAAAAAAAAACAATTTGTCTTGAAAAAAGCGTTCTTCGTAATAGATGGGGACATTACACAAATTCAGAGAGAATATATGGCAGGTATATAAAGATTGATGATGGCATTTGTGGAATCCTATGGTAGGCTCTCACAACCAGACGAAATATGACACCATTTTTCTTTTATTGATCTTACTCCCTCATTGAGAGAGCAGGCGATAAATTGTGGCACTGCCTGTGTTGACTTCTGCTTCTCTTCAGAACTTTGGGACATATAGCAGACGATGCTTTTAAAATGTGTAACTAACTCTCTTATTATGATACATTAGCGCGCCATCTGTTATGCAACTTCGAAATTATTATAGATGCGTATGATTCTTTTAAAAATTAAACAATTTCTACTGCCCTTACTGCAATGGAAAAATTAATGGGAGGGCCTGGCTCATCAGTGATGAACCCTCCCAGCGGTTTATCAAACTGGGGAAACCGCTGGGAGGGTTCATCACTGATGAGCCAGGCGCTCCCATTAATTTTTCCATTGCAGTAAGGGCAGTAGAAAGTGTTTAATTTTTAAAAGAATCATACGCATCTATAATAGATTCGAATTTTCATAACTTTCTTATGCTGATTATTAATAAATGTTTGTATCAGAATCTATTAAATCCATTTTGGCAGATTCAAGATGATAAAACTTACAGCCGAAAAGACACAATGAAGATGATAACATTTTGTAACAATTGACATAAAAATAAATCATTAATATATCATTATATGTGAAAAAATAAAATAAAATAATTCAAAAACGCGTTCGTGGTTGGCTTTTCTTAATTTATCAAGAAAATGGGTTGGCCAAATATCAGGGAACAGGTTAAATCAATGTTTAGTTGATTTCTGTTCTACTAGATGGCGTTCTGCCATCTAAAAATTTCATGTGAACGTGGTCAGGATATGCCTTTTTTGATTTTAATATCATTATATATTATATTCTATATATATATAAAATTGAATGTCTGTCTGTGTGTACTCTATAGATTCAAAAACCATACATCCAATCGCCGTGAAATTTTGGGATATTATTAGGTATATCCCCGGGAAGGTTTTTGAAAAATAATTTCTTGAATATCCTTAGAGTTATTTGCAGATTTGTAGATTTAACTCGCATTGCGACGATGATAACAAGTTTTTTATCTATAAGTTTTATTATCACTAAGTTTATTATCTTAAAGATTATTTATCAAAAGTAAGATTATCTCAGGATGACACGGCAATTTATTTGAGACAAGAATAATGATACAATTCAAGGCGAAGATACTATTCCTTTAACTTCCAATTACCGAGGGAACCAATTAATATTGATTTTATTCAACTTATCGAGTATTTCAAGGGACCGGGAAAAAATGTTCACTAGATAAAACGATGATTTTGTAATGTAGAAAATTAGGAAAGACAAAATTCAGGATGACACGGCACACAGGGACCGGGAAAAATGTTCACTAGATAAAACGATGATTTTGTAATGTAGAAAATTAGGAAAGACAAAATTCAGGATGACACGGCACACAGGGACCGGGAAAAAATGTTCACTTTATCGAGAGATTCAAATTTACGAGTTTCAAATTATCAAAAAATATATTTTTTTTTATAAGTTTATAGAGAATGGTTTTAACAAATGTTCGTTAGACAAACCTTTACTCGGGTAAAACCTTGGGCGAAGCCGGGTACATCCGCTAGTATATAATAATAATGCCTATAATTATAGGCATTATTTAATCACCACATAGTAGCCAAGATCCGTCTCCTTTATTGAATATATATGATTTTTGTGATATATTTTTAAAATATCAATCCTATGTATAACACATTTTGTTTTTGGGAGGCACCTGAGTGTTATTTTTACTTCTTTCTTAGGTATAAAAGTTTAGAAAATGGAAAGTATTCTCCTTCCAAAGTTTGATTTTGTTCTAATTAGAAGGTTATACATTATATATTGTATATCTCCATTTAAGCTTAAATGGATAACAATTACTTTGTTCTTATAAACATAAATATAAATCAAAAGTAAATGTATATTTTCACAGTTCTAAACAAAGAAAAATAAGTATCAAGATAATCATCCAACAATATATCCTCAATGAGTGTCACATACGTAATGGCATGTACTGATGAGGATTAGCAACCTTTTCTCCTGATGTTGCATAAATTATTAATAAGCTTCACCTTATATGATGACAATTAATGACAATGCTGTACAGAGTACTTTTGTCTTGTTTTTGAATATCTTTAACATTCTTCAATTTAACTGATTGAAATCTCCTGGATATAAATGAAATAATACAAAAGGTTTCTGGAAATGAGTTTCTTTTCATATTTATTAATGTAATCTCAAGCTTTCGGGCATCTCTGCCTTTCTACAGGAGTACTTAGAAACGAATAGTTAGATACTAACGGCGTTTATTATCATTCGTTTTTATGTACTCCTGCAGAAGGGAAGAGATGCCCGAAAACTTGAGATAACATTAATAAATATAAACAATACTTAAAGTTACACCGCATAAGTTTATTTTCTATGAAAAATCAATATTTATTTCAAAGAGAAATATTTACTATTTCTAACTTTTTTGAATAAAGTATGAGAGGGTGAAAATATGAAGAGTAATGGCGAACGGAAAAATAAAAGTGTCCAGGGGCGGGAATCGAACCCACAACCTTCTGCTTACCGGGCAGGTGCCATGTCCACTAGGCTACCCTGGACGTATTCTTCCGTTCGTAAATAATATTTAAAGTAACTTATAATACATTATAAAGGACTGCGGCGGGTGATTATAAACAATACTTAAAGTTACACCGCATAAGTTTCGTTTCTTTAATAAATATGAAAAGAAACTAATATCACCGGAAACCTCTTATATTATTTAATTTATAACATTCATCAAAATTCGTCTAAAAAATCCATCTTGATAAGTAGTGTAGAAATATATGTACACGATGTCTGAGGAAGATACAAGGTAAATGTAGCTAGAAAGCTCACGTTGTTTAACGGTATACACTCATGGACAAAACTTAAGGAAGTAGAATGTCTTTAACGTCGCGAGTCGTCTTTTTTTTTTTTTTTTTTAAGAGACGGAGGAAATTTTGTTCACACTTGGTTACATCGTATGTTTTTAATAAAGTTCACTGTAATATCTTTGACAGTTATTGTCTAATCCCGATATACATGCTAAAAGGTACAACTTCCTTAAGTTTTGTCCATGAGTGTATACAAAAATAAAGAAACGTTTGCTGCATGTGATCTCCGTTTTAACGATATCTTACCTTAAGCACCCAATACACGGGCATATTTACATATTTAGATAAGAGGACGCTGGGGGAGACGGCCTCAACCAGACCCCCAGACTACTTCGATGTGCTCCAGAAATACAAGTACAATATACTTGTACAAAGAATTATATATATACTTATATCCTTTTTAAAATACAATATAACGCGGCTGATGATTGTAAAACGAAAATTGCAAGTATACCAGGAATGTTTCTTTTAAACAAAAATCGAAATTTATTTTAAAGAGAAATAGCGATTATTTCTAACTTTAAGGATGAAGTATGATAGGATGAATTGTGAAGAGTAATGACAAACGGAAAAATAAAAGTGTCCAGGGATGGGAATCGAACCCACTGTGTTCCGCTTACCGGGCAGATGCCATGTCCACTAGGCTACCCTGGACATATTTTTCCGTTCGTAAATATTATATAAAGTAATTTAAAATACAATAAAACGCGGCTGATGATTGTAAAACGGAAATTGCAACATGGACATGGTTTTACTTATATCCTTGTACAAAGAATGTAACAAAATCAAGCAATCCAGGGTCAGGTTTCTTTAACTATATTTTTTTATTTCTCTAGCTTTCGGGGGGGGGGGGGGGGGGGGGCAACATGGCCCCTTAATAGAAGTCATACTTCTAGTTCTCCTGTTGAAGGCCCATGTTGTCCCCCTCCCCGAAAGCTAGAGATAAAAAATATATAGTTAAAGAAACCTAACTCTGGATTACTTGATTTTGTTAAACTGTAAAGGTGGGGATGTATTATGAATAGAAAGTTTGAAGCTGCGAGCCCAGGTGAATGCACCAAATCAATGCACGGAGCATCCTTGGCGCAACCACAGCGGCCGACTTATACAATCCCACATTCTAAGTGATATTGTTGTACGGGAGAAAATTAGCCCTTCTTTTCACTTTAAAGAAATATCATCTGACGAACTCAGGCCGATAGTTTCCAGTCCCGAGTCCTAAATATCATTCTAATTAATCGAAATAAGTCCTTTTCATATTCAAGATCTAATTGGGTGTGTGTTGTGTTGTTGTTGGGAATATTAAACCAATGCTGTAAAGAATCTCAAATTAAAATTTTCTTTTAAAATTTATCGTGAAGATGAAAAGGCTTTCTTTTAAAAAATTGTGAATATATTATATATAAAAATATATATATCAACCTTAATTTTAAATTTGAATTTAAAGATTATTTTATAAATTTACCATATTGTGTGTGTGGTTATAAATTCCAACATCACACCAACTCAGAGCCTGCTAGAAGATTGAGAAATTTGGCACTGACCCTTCAGCCTACCTTCAAATTGTCGATCAGGATTATTGGAAACACTGGATTTAAGATCAGATATTATTAGGTTCTGTGGCTCTGTCTTTAAACAAGAATGGTCTGTACAAAAAATGCTAATAAATACAGTGATGAAAGATATAAAATACAAGGGTGGTCTTATACACTAATGGACAAAACTTTAGGAAGCTGTACCTTTTAGCATGTATATCGAGATTCAGACAATAACTCTGAAAGATATTTGATACACAGTGACCTTTATTGAAAACACATGAGGTAACCAAGTGTAAACAAAATTGCCTCTGTCTTCTTAAAAAAAAAAAAATAGACGACGGCGGAAGCAAAGACTTTCCACTTCCTTAAATTTTGTCCATGAGAGTAAATAGCTATCTCAGAATACAAATATATCTATTTTGAAAATAGAGCAATCCATATTGTTATATTTGTTCATAAAGGGCACATCTTGGATTCAATAAATAATCTTTTTATTTCCGATATTTCGATGGGCTAAACGACCATCTTTTTCTAGGATCTCATCCCTTTTCGCGGCGAGCCGCGCGTTACACTTGAGACACGGGCGTCTCACAATCTCCCCGGGCGAAAATCATCCAAATGAAAATGTAATGTATGCAAATAAATATCGTACAATACTAATTAAAATAAATGAATAAATAGAGTGAAAAGTAAATATCTATATATACAAAATAAATATTCGGCTATTGCATTATGAATGAAGACATTTCACTGAAGTTCGTATATACATAGAGGTTCCTATTCTAGGAGCATCTAAATTGTATGTACATGTCCGGTATATCGATCTATCGGTTTATACTATTTCTGTCTTCCGAAGAACTCCAACTCTCCAAGAATAGCCTGCTGTGCTTTTCTTTTATATCTTGGTATATTATTGATGTTTGTTCAAAGTCTGAAATGTGGCTATTGATGAGAGCATGATCTACTAATAAGGAGGTCGGGTTATGGTGTTTTAGGGCTGATTGATTTGTGCTGGTTGATTCTTTCTATTAATGGTTTACCGGTTTCTCCTATGTAGACGGCTTGGCAAGACTTGCATGCTATTTTGTATATGACATTGGTTCTATTGTTTGGTTCATTGATCTTTTTTGTATCAGGATGGCGGAGGATGTTGTTAAGATTCGAGGTAGATTGGAATCTTGTTGTGATATTGTAGTATTTTAGTTTTCTAGCTATTCTTTCACAGCCATAGCTGTATGGTAGGGAGCAAAAAAATGTTTTGGGATGAAGTCTGTCTATTGTTTGTGGTTGATATTCTCGGTCTGTAGAAATGCTTTTTGATAAACGGTTTGGGGTAATTATTGCTAAGTAGTTCTTGAAATATCTTGGTTCTTTCTTTTTTTGTGTCGTTATTGTTTGTTGAAAAGTGTGTGATTAGTCTTTTTGAAAGAGTTTTTACCACGGAAATTTTATGGTGGATGGGGCCAAATGAATTGTAGTATATCTATGCACAATGCAAAATATAGTATTCTTTATAAGTAATGTCCTCCATTTTGTATATACACTTGGTTCTTTTTTTATGCGGTAGATGCGTTCCAGGGGAATCCGCATAAAAAAAATCGCACAAAAAAAGACATACATTTATATGTAAAATGATGGATACGTTCCATTTATTAAAAAAAATCGCATAAAACCTAAATAATGTTTTAAAATGCACCAGAAATCGCATAAAAAAAGATTTATAAATAATAAGATTTAATTTTTTTCTCATCATATTTTAATAAATGGCACATATGTGTGTTAATAACAAAAACAAAACTTAATATGTAAAAAAAAAAACATAAACAAAACTTTATTTAAAATCATATTAAGAATGTTTTCATCATTATTCGCTGTCTGATAATGTGCGAACCCGTTTGTGGATTGGTGCAAGATCACTTTCATCACTTGAAGATAAAATTACGTCATCAGATCTACATGGTAATGCTTCTTTAGGAACTTCAGTGATTTTTTTTTTTCTTTGACAAGGTAGTCAGTAATCAAACGCTGTGATGGCTTGACTAGTTCTTTGTAGAGTTCTCTGCAGCCAGACATACAAAATTTCAGATCACGTTGGAATTTTAAGGCGCGTTCTACATCATTATCATTTTGAATAAAAAAAAATTCCAATTTACCGGAAAGTTGAAGGCCTTCCCGAAGTAATGTTTCGTCCAGTGGAGTAACATCTTCCAGTTCGCTATCTACTGTTTCGAAATCTTTAGTAGTATCTACCATACTTTCCAAAATATCATCATCATTTAGGGCTTCGTCCACAAGCAATTCTTCTATATCATGCTCGCCAAAATCATCAAAACCTTCCCCACCTATTTCCTTAGCAATTGAAATAATATCTGATGTTACTATTGTTGTTCTATTTGATTCATTTCTCTTTGATACGCATTCAGGCCAAGCAGCTTTCCAACATGCATTTAAAGTTTGTGATTTTATCTCGGCAATTGCTAACGCAACATGATCTACACAGTTCAAGATATTAAATTGTTTCCAAACTTCAGTAACTGTTATTGTATCGGATTCCAGTTTATCGAAAATGAATTGGAAAGTGAATTTTACATAATATTTTTTAAATGTTGAAATAAATCCCTGATCTAATGGTTGAATTAGGCTCGTTGTATTTGGAGGGAAAAAAACTACCTTTATATTTGGATGTTCTAAGTTTGGATGACCTGGTGCATTGTCAAGAATTAATAAGATCTTAAATTCGAGACCCATCTCTTTCATATAATTTTCTACTTCGGGTACGAAGCATTTATTGAACCATTCAGTGAAAATAGCCGTTGTTACCCAGGCCTTCTTGTTTGCCATCCAATGTACGGGCAGTCTTTTCCTTTTAATGCACGTGGTTTTAAAGATCGATTTACAAGCAGCGGTTTTAACATTCGATCGCCAGATGCATTGCTGCACAGCAATAAAGTAACTCGATCTTTAGCAGCTTTAAAACCACTGGCATTTTTTTCGGACTTTGCAATGTAAGTACGGGTTGGCATTTTTTTCCAAAACAATCCTGTTTCATCAGCATTGAATATTTGATGGGCACAATATCCTCCATCTTTAATAATTTTAGCCAACTTTTCAGGATATTTTCTAGCAGCTTCTTCATCTGCAGAAGCCACCTCACCTTTTATTTTTAGATTATGAAAAGAATGTCTTTTTATAAAACCAGTTAACCACCCTGTGCTGGCAGAGAATTGTGGATTACTTTCACGTGAAGATGTAGATGGCTCTGATTCTTTTAACTCCTTGTAAAATTTAAGGGCTTTCATCTTGATTAAATGTCCATCTAACGGAATTCTTTTTTGAGTTAAATCTTCAATCCAAATTACGAGAGCCTTTTCTGTTTTTTTCTATTAAAGTGCCTCTTGAATATGATGAAATTTTAGAACTCAAATTTGTACCAGATCTGACTGATCTTCTTATTGCCGCTTCATTTTTTTTTATTGCTCTTATAGTAGATTCGCCTAAATTATAACGTTTACCTATTGCTGTTGATCTTTCTCCTTTCGCCAAGCAATCGAGAATTATAATTTTGGTTTCTAGCGAAATTGCACTTCTTTTTTGTTTTTATTATTGTCACACATTTTCTTTAAGAGGACTAAAAATTATAGAAAAAACTTAATGTACAATTACGCACTAAAATTATTCAAAAAAACTTACAATTCACTTGAGTAAATTTATCTTCCGGTTTTCGGTAGTAACCTTCTTTCACAAAGTTTTATTTTCTAATGCTTTCCAATATGCAGGCTTTTTTAATTAGTTTCATACAAAAACAAAATGCAGCATAAAAACACGCAATTTTAACGAGGTATTTTTGTTTTTGTCTCTTTTATTTTTAAGAACAAATCAAGAGAAAACATGTCAATAAAAGAAAAAAGAAATTTCTAACGGCAGCTGGCACGCCGGTGGGTTTTCAGTTTTGATTTCGGTTTTGCACGAGTTGTGTAAGACACCGGCAGGCGCGGAATAAAAGACATTGGAACTTCCCCTCTACTGTTTGTTGGATAACTTAACATACAACCAGGACGTTACAAAATTCTTTCTTTGTATTGATTGCGTAATAGTAGAGTTGTAGTTGTTATTCTTATTCGTTTTCAGAAAAAGTGAATCACCAAAAAAAAAATTTTCGAAATTCGAATAATTTTTTTTTCTTGCACCGCATAAAAAAAACCGCATAAAAAGAGAACGAAGTGTATGTATTTTTCCAGCTACCCACTAATGTCTCAATTCCTTTTTATAGGCTTCGTCTTGGTCCTTCTTAAAGTTCACAACGGCATCAATCACTTCAGTATCATCGAATATCTCTCCTTCAAATATTTGTAGATGTTCGAATGTGGAGCAGCTAGAACTGGAGAATAAGGGGGGCGGTTGATGAAACTGCATTCGTGGATGGAAGTGTGAAAATTTGAAGGCCGCTCGTGATTCGTGCCGAGTCGTTTCAACAAAATCACGCGCCTTGAAAATATCACGTTTTAGGCTTTGGGTATAATTATTTTCTTTTATGATGACAATAATGGATGATTTCTCCAATTGTGTTCAAAATTTTGAATATATATAAATTTTAGTATTGTGTGTGTGTGATATTAAGGATAATTTTCAAAATTCTTGAAAATTTATTGATAGATTCAGAATATATCACCTCAAATTTGATAAGATAAACTTATTTTACTCTTTTTTGTTTCTCTTTCACTCTCTCTCTCCTCTCTCTCTCTCTCTCTCTCTCTCTCTTTATTATTATCATATATATAAATACTATTTAATGGTCATCCAGATATTGTTTAATACACGTCTGACTCTCAACCATTTTTGAAAGGCCCAAGACCTATAAATGAATATCCTCTTATTAAAGACCACGCCACATTAAAAATCCTTATTTTTCGTCTAGGTATCGGTCGGCTTTGAGGATATTTCCTAATGATCAACAGATACGCTTCCGATTAATGTATTTATTATATAAACTAAGAAATAATAGTGTATGAGAGACTATAAATATTACTCAATAAAATAGAAAATAGAGTGTAGGGAGATGATAAAATAGATTAAACAGGTATTTTCATTCATAGTGAACATGGTACAGACCATGATAATCATGGCGGGTAGTAGTTAGCGACTGCTTATACTGTAAGTAGATTACATGTCTATGTGTGTGGAAAGCAGTTCGACATATACACTAGTAAGTCAGAGCTCCGTTTGATTATTCGCACTCACTGATGGGCTTGGACTTTTAAAAGAATCGGGGCCCATTGGAGAATTTTTATTTTGCCGAAATAGTAAGAAATAAAAACTAATTAGTGTAATTTCCATGAACTGGGTCAGAAAAGCATTTGCAAATCGTGAACATTGCCAGTTCCTAACATTATCCACTTCTATCGAGTCGGGAGTTTCTCCTCAAATTCCCAACTTGGAAGCTTAAAACATTGAGCTGGGTGTATGATCAATTAAAGCTGTTGCCCTTGTAACCCAATTAGAAATGATAATGCTGGGGTGAGAGTGGAATATTAACGTGATATGAAACAGATGTGATGCGATATAATCTAATAGAGAGATTATCCCGTAGTTCTGACTGCATCCTAACTCTACAAAAGATATGTGTTCACTCTAAGAGACGCCATCTATTGACCGTCGCCGCAAACTATCGGCCTCAGATCGGTGACAAAGCCACAACACCAGCTTTGGAAAACTGAAAAGCGTTCAACTAGAGACCATGGTTTCGGGCTAATGGCCCTCGTCATCCTAGGGGGACTTTATTCCATGAGATCCACAAGGTATCTAATGGAATCTTCACAATCTGTCAAAGAGGTGTTTAGCTAGTAGAGTGGCTTAGGGAAAACTATGCCAAATTATAGATGGAAATTTTTCCGGGAGGAAAGTGGTCTAAAAAAAAGCATAGGGATCCTCTCCCGTCAAATTAAGCGTCAAAACTAGAAGCCATCTATTGACCGAGAGGAGCCCTATACTTTTTTTTAGATCAATTTCCTCCCGGCGAATTTTTCACTCGAAGAGAGTTATTCTCTTTCTAACATTGATTTCTATATGAAGTGTATTGAAACCTTTTTAATCCGAAGATAACAGTTTTGCTTATATCTACAGTTTCAGCAGACTTTTGAAGACATCAGCGCGAAGCAGAGAATTATATACGGGGGGTGGACGAAGCTGTCAGCCAAGAATTTCATATTGCTGGAGGGAAATGTGGTGCTGGAGACGCTTGCTGAAAACATCGTGTACAGGTAGCGTGTATATTGTATACAAATAACGAGATGTTATCAATAGCGGGAGATATCATATGCCTCATTATAATACCCAGAAGACGGAGCACATTGGAGGGCCGTGTGCACTACAGCCCACTAAAATATTGATTGGAAGATGCATTAGAAACGCCATATCAAGAGGACGTAACACTACATTTGGGGACCAACTGAAGATAGAAACCAAGACAACACTAAGTCTTTTACCACTAATTGACAACACTATGGATCAATCATCTTGGAGAAGCCGTGATTGAGGAGGCACATCAGTCCTAGGGGGGACTGAGTCACCTAAATTAAATAAATAAGGATTTCGGAATTTAATAAATATTTCGTAAAGCAACTAAAGCTCATCAATTTATCTTGTTGGAAGAGCATACATATCTATGAATGTATAGTGTGTGAAGTTATCCTGATATAAGTATTTGCGATATTTCATGTGATATATTTATGTAATTTTACTTCAATTTGAAAACATATCGAAAGAAAGTGAGAGAGAGAAAGTTAAAATCTGCAATGATAAGATATCCGAAGAGAAAATTCTATTTGACAAGGAAATTTACCTCATTATTTTAAAAAGAAGACAATAAAAGTGTCAAAAGTTTAAGTTGGAATATATTTTATTTCAGATATGTTGTTTCTCGAGATGTTCTATTCTTTTAAACTTCAGTGTGAGGAATGGTGCTGAAAAAACTTTTCGCTTTCACGTGTAATAGAAATAGAAAAACTAAAGCAAAGGCACGCTTCATTTGTATTTTACACTTTCAAATTTTGGGGTTTTCTCGAGTAAAAATTGCCAATAATAGCGTTGCCTTAATGTTTATAGTAAGGTTTCGAGTAATAAATACACCACAAATTTATTTTTATCTTCCTGAATATGTAGATATGAAGACTTCGATGTTTTAACACTTGTGCAACAAAGTGTCACCAAGGTAAGGCTGACCGAATGTGGTTGTGAAACCGCCGGAGTATTATCCTTGGTGTGGGGATAGATATGATTGCCCGAGATAAATCCAAATGTGATTATAAACCTTCTCTCCGGCGTGTCCGGGAGGTATGTCTGTGGGTGGACTAAGCAGGAAGTTTCCAATGCGAGCCCCGGACCTACCTGTCAGAGAGACGGGAGTATCCGAGCAGCAGCGGCGCTCCAGTGGCAGTGGCTGGGGGCGCCACCGGTCGGAGCAACAGTTGAGCGGGCGCAGCTGGGTGGCAGGTCCGCGGAGATGTTCGCAGTGTATTGGTCCCAGGTCCCGAGGACCGCACGCGGATGTTCGCTGTGCAATGGTCGCGGGTCCCGAGGACCGCACGCGGATGTTCGCTGTGTAATGTTCCCGGGTCCCGAGGACCGCACGCGGATGTTCGCTGTGTAATGTTCCCGGGTCCCGAGGACCGCACGCGGATGTTCGCTGTGTAATGTTCCCGGGTCCCGAGGACCGCACGCGGATGTTCGCTGTGTAATGTTCCCGGGTCCCGAGGACCGCACGCGGATGTTCGCTGTGTAATGGTCTCTAGAACCGCTCGCGGATGTTCTCTACGTAATGTTCCCGGGTCCCGAGGACCGCACGCGGATGTTCGCTGTGTAATGTTCCCGGGTCCCGAGGACCGCTCGCGGATGTTCGCTGTGTAATGTTCCCGGGTCTCCAGGACCGCACGCGGATGTTCGCTGTGTAATGTTCCCGGGTCCCGAGGACCGCACGCGGATGTTCGCTGTGTAATGTTCCCGGGTCCCGAGGACCGCTCGCGGATGTTCGCTGTGTAATGTTCCCGGGTCCCGAGGACCGCACGCGGATGTTCGCTGTGCAATGGTCCCGGGTCCCGAGGACCGCACGCGGATGTTCGCTGTGTAATGGTCGCGGGTCCCGAGGACCGCACGCGGATGTTCGCTGTGCAATGGTCGCGGGTCCCGAGGACCGCACGCGGATGTTCGCTGTGTAATGGTCGCGGGTCTCCAGGACCGCACGCGGATGTTCGCTGTGCAATGGTCGCGGGTCCCGAGGACCGCACGCGGATGTTCGCTGTGTAATGATCGCGGGTCCCGAGGACCGCATGCGGATGTTTGCTGTGTAATATTCCCGGGTCTCCAGGACCGCACGCGGATGTTCCCCGTGTAATGGTCGCGGGTCTCCAGGACCGCACGCGGATGTTCGCTGTGTAATGTTCTCGGGTCTCCAGGACCGCACGCGGATGTTCGCTGTGCAGTGGTCGCGGGTCCCGAGGACCGCACGCGGATGTTCGCTGTGTAATGTTCCCTGGTCTCCAGGACCGCACGCGGATGTTCGCTGTGCAATGGTCGCGCGTCCGAGGACCGCACGAAGATGCATCCACCACGTTTTATAATCCTGGATTACTTTTCCCATTTATCCAGACTATGGTATGTTCTTTGTATGCGTACATAGGACACGAATATATTTCAAACGGCTATTATTCGTAAATACGCCTGTTCTTGGTGTAGTATTCATTTTTAAGTTTTAAGCGGGTTTGGCAGTTGGATCCTTGGTTTACAGCTTGAATTTAAATTCTTATATGGAATCTTTTTATCCGCGTACTTCTATTAAAAATCAAGTTTCATCCTTCAATTTAAAAAAAAAATCAAATCTATATCTAATACAAGTATTGTAAAAGTATTCAGTTTTATATAGTCTGTAAACATACTTTGTTACCTTTATGGCCAGAATATGGAAGGAAAGTTTTCCGGAGTATGATAATGTTGATCTAAAAATAATAAAATTATCCTTACCCGTCAAGATAGAGGATAAAACTAAACTGATATATTGTAGATTTGTCCCCGACCTGAGTCCGCTAACTTGCGTAAACGGGCAGTAGATGGCGCTCAGTTTTAGCGTCTATTTTGACGGGAGAAGGTGACAGTTTTTTTTAAATCTCTATGGAAATGGAAATAAAATGTTTGGTCATTCTCTGGCTAATCCGTTGTAAAACTTTGAGCAGCTCTCCAGTTCAACTTCCACTTCGTACATCAGCGTGGTCGACGTATAAAAGATAATATTATTATGTCCGACATTTTAAATATTGAATTTTTCATATTTGATGATATTTATAGAAAATAGTATTGTAATACAAAGTAGTAGTAATACAAATAATTGTAGTATGTGAAAATGAATCTCTCTATACCTGTGGAGCATATGCAGTAAAACCTCCATAAGAGGACACCTCTCAATACAGTTTTTATTTTCAAAATTACCATTTTTTTACTATTTAGCAACTCTCTGGTATGAAGAGACAGACCTCTCCTTAAAGGACATTTCGGCTCTGTAACTAAGTGTTGTCCTTTACAGGAAGGTTCTACTGCCTTTAAAACTATCTTAATACAAACAACTAGAGTATTTGTAATGTCTCTATTTTCATATTAATTCCATCATATACAAGGTGTGTCCAATAAATAATGAAACCGGTCAAAAACAAAGAAAAATGAAATGATAATTTTTTTTAAGTCTATTAAAAAAAATAGAAAGCTTCAGCTACACTGCGGTATATCACATCACGTCATTTCGCGCGCAGCCGATAAATTGTAAGCTTGTAAAAAGAACGCCTTGCATAACAACTTCTAATTTGTAATGGATAGAAAATTCGAACAACGAATTTGTATTAAATTTTGCTACAAAATTGGCAAATCGGCTTCAGAAATTTAAGATTTGTTGAAATTGGCATTTGGAAATGAAAATGTAAATAAGCCCACCACATTTAGATGGTTTTCACGATTTAAAAATGGAATGGAATCGGTGAAAGATGAGAAGCGTGTTGGACGTCCAATTCTGCACAGGAACCCTGAAAAGGTGAGCCAAATTTCAAATTTGGTAAAAGAAAATCCACGAATAGGGTTACGGGACATTGAGGAAGAAACAGGGATATCAAAATCATTAGTTGGATCGATAATTAAAGAAGACTTGCAGTTAAAGAAGACACCTTCAAAATTTGTCCCTAAAATGCTCACAATTCAACAAAAGGAGAATCGCGTTGAAGTTGCCAAAAAAATGCTTGAAATAGTGGAAGAAAACCCTTATTGGAAGTAAAAAGTAATAACTGGAGACGAGACATGGGTTTACGGGTATGACCCGGAAACAAAACGCCAATCCATGGAGTGGAAAGGAAAAGATGAACCAAGAACGAAGAAATCCCGACTTTGCAAGTTAAAAAACAAAGTCTTATTGGTCACGTTCTTTGACATAAAGGGAATTGTGCATTATGAATACCTAGAGGAAGGTCAAAAAATCAATAAGGAGTCTTATTTAAACATTATAAGACGTGTACGTGAATCAATTCGTCTGAAAAGAAGTGAAATGTGGAGTTCCAAAAATTGGATTATCCATCATGATAATGCACCACCACACACCGTTACATCTGTACTGACTTATTTGGCTAAACACTGCATCCAAATACTTCAACACACACACACACAACCTCCCTATTCCCCAGACCTAGCTCCAAATGATTTTTTACTCTTTCCAAAACTCAAAATGGCTCTAAAAGGAAGGAGATTTGACACTAGAGAGTCCATCATAGCGGATTCGAAAAAGGTCTTGAAGAACATCCCGAAAGATGCCTTTTCTAAATGTTTTAAATCATGGGAGAAGAGATGGAAATTATGTATAGATGCGGGAGGGGACTATTTTGAAAAATACAAAAAAAAAAGTTTTTAATCATTCTATTTTTCTTTATTTTTGACCAGTCTCATTATTTATTGGACACACCTTGTATACTAGCCATCTGTATTCAAAATTATAAAATATTTTTCTGCAAATGTGTTTATTTTATGAAAATAATTAACTTTCATATCAATTGATTTTAAAAATTAATTTAAAAACTCCTACTGCCCCCTTACCGCAATGATAAAATATTGGGAGGGTCTGGCTCATTACTGGTGAACCCTCCCGGCGGTTTGTTTCCTAAACCTTGGCCACCCAGTTCTTCAGTAGGTTCAGCGACCCCATGCAGATCGACTCTGACCAAGGGAGAAATTTGGGGTCGAGATCTTTGCTCAAATATGTGGATTTATTTTTAGAGGAAAAATTTCCATCCAATTATAATAGCCGAAAGTGACCCGGGCAACGCCCCGGGTTTACCCGGAGAGGGCCTGTGAAGATACAATAAGAGTATAGATAGTTGTTTAAAATTTGCAACGGATATATTCTGATTTCCTAGATACAGAATTTCAAGTGAGGTTAAGTAAAAATACCTTTTAAGTGAAGTATATACATTTGGGCGCACAAATATACGCACACGATAAGTAATTCTGATTATAGGCATTTCAGAAAGTAATCAGTCACATTTCTATATCAAAATAAGAATGTGATCATAGCATCCACAACAAACCTACATTAACAACAGACAGCAGAGTGAAAATGTGGGAAATTAATGTATAGAGCTGTGGGTTAGATGTAACAATGGATTCAATAATGTCCATTTTCACAAGACGTTGTATTTCCTTGTGTACTTCATCTAAGAAGACTAGTGGCAATCTCCTTAGCTTTGGTTGCAGCGGTGGTACACTGGTATCAGCAAATATTTTGTACCCAATGTCCTTTTCGAAGGATAAAGGTCCCAGAATGTTGCTATTCTTGGGGTTTGGTTAACTTCTTCATTATTGAAATCCTGAGTTTATTAAATAACTACAATCACAAAATAGGCGAGTCAGCTCTAACAACGTGTAACAGTGTAGGCACTACAGAGTTACCGTGCTTAATTTTAGCGGGAAGTTCACCAAGAACGTCAATAGCTTGCTGCGTATAGCCCTTTAGTGCTTTAGAAGCTGGGCTCAATTTAGTGTTTGCGGAATATTTAGCGTACAAACTCTCTGGAATCAAAGACACTGTGGATCCTGTTTCAACGAGGAACTTGATAAGGATATTACTTGTTCCACAATTAACATTCAAATCCATTTCAAGCTTCGAAGGCTGATGAATTGGTTGGGGTTTGTATTTGCAATTGTAATGTTCTTAACCGACAACTATGATAAACAAAATTTTTAAGGTGACCTACCTTCTGGCACTCTGGTGACAGTTTACATCTTTCGCAGGACAATCAGGACTTGTAGCTTTATATTTATTTCCACACAGCGCAGACACTTGAAGTTTGTCGAAATCCTGTTGCGCTCCCGAAGATTGGGCTCAGTGCGGCGATCTTTAGCAGGGATCTTGTTCCCTTCGGGTGAATTATCGAACATCTTTTTGTACTCTTGGGCCTTTTCGTACTGCGTAGCAAGTTGCACCACTTGATCCAGGTTTAAGACCGTAGTCTCCACTAGAAGCCGATCCCGCAGTTGCTTGATTTTGGTTCCGACAATGAAATGATCCCGAATCAATTCGTCTTCCATAGAACCATAAGCGTAATCTTTAGCCAGCGCGCAGAGTGCTGATATGTAGCCAGCGATTGTTTCGTCTTGTGATTGCCTTCGATCATTGAACTTCATCCTGATTACTCAGGGGCGAGATTTATTAACATATCTCTGTCTTAGGAGATCAATGGCTTCAGTACTGGCCTTTGGCAACGTGTAATATTGCCTTTGTGCTTCAGCTCCAATACTGTTCAAGAAGATAGCAATTTTTCTACTTTCTTCTACGTTTAGTTTACTTTTGCTATCATGTAGTTGTTAGAATAACGAATATATTCGTCCAAGTCCATGATCTGAATGCCATCTTGCAAGAACGGAATGAGTTTACCGGTAGACATCTTGAATCACTTGTTTATACTTTAATAAATCATTTTTTAAAAATCACTTTAACTTGAATCTTCATCACTTTGTTATGTTATGGTTACTACAATGGCAAAGGTCCGTAGTTACATTAAAGGAGGAAACTTATTTTCAAATAACAAGAGATTACACGTGGTTATGACTAGCTACAACTGACGAGGGAGACAGCCTTTTCTAATCATCATTGAGGTAGTTAGGAAATTCTTGGCTAGTAATTATGACGGATGGTCAGGAAATGTAAAAATTTCCAAATCTTCTTTGTTTACTGCGCGGCTACCTCACATCCAGTGACGATACGATATACCACAAATAAGTGATTAGTAATAAATGTACTTTATTACTCGTATGAACTTAGAGACATTGGTGAAACGTTTAAATAAATATTGCCTCGTGTAAATTTGGAAAGACCAACTTCAGGATGACATAGCAATTTATTCAAGAGAAATAAGGATAACCCAGGCCCATGGAGTGCAAGAAACGCCAACTGCCCGGAATTTATTCAAGGTCAATCGGAAATATCTTTATTTACGGGGCTGCTAAACAAAATAAAATGATTTTTGAGCCCCAATGGCCGCGTAAAGCGGAATATATATAAACCACTATGACCAGGCTGAGGAGGCTAGGCAAGACAAACTTCAGGATGACATGGCAATTTATTCAAGGCAAGAACAAATTATGAATGATAAACAAAAGATAAGCAATGAGGGAAGTTTACAGAGTAGCAAAATATAAACATCAAAAATGATACTCTTTTTAAAAATAATAATAATTACTTTGCTATAATATATTCAAAATGAAAAAAAAATAGGAAATGAAATAGCAAACAATATTGTCAAATAGCTCCATCCAGATGGGACAACTGTCAATCATCCCTGGACCCCGGGAGGGGGGACCACAGGTGTGGGGGCTTCTGGGAAGCTGATATGTAAATAAGGAAAAAACGGGACGGTGGCTAACGCCGTTCATGAGAATTAACTTTTTAACTTGGGGTAAGTTGTACAAAACTCTCTCTCCCTACAGATACCCCTTATAATAAATTATTTATTCCCAAATTTGCCCTTGCTTTATTTATCTCCGCGACAATACAAACTATATGATGTATTAGCGCGTCACCTGTTATAAGAAATTTAAACTATTTTTGACGTGTATGATTCTTTTTAAAATAAATCAATTTATTTTATCTCCCATTATTTTATCGTTGCAGTAAGGGCAGTAGAACATGTATTTATTTTTTAAAAGATTCTAAGGTAAAAATAGTTCAATTTTTTTAATATAAACTATATTGCAGATAAAACTACATATAAAAGTAATGAATTCATTTATAAAGTGAAAGTGCTAAAAACGAAGAGAACTTTTCTCTTCGTTTTTAGCACTTTCATAAGCCATCAAGGAGAAATTTCGTGATTTTCGTTTCATCATTTATAAAGTACCTCATGAAAAACTACATTTATAGTTTTATATATAGAAGCACACACATAGGGCTCCTCTCCCGTCAAAATAAACGTCAAAACCTGACGCCATCTATTGACCGTTGCCGCAACTAGCGGCCTCGGGTCGGTGACAAAGCCACAGCACCAGCTTTGGCAAACTAAGAAGCGTCCACCTAGAGACCATGGTTTCGGGCTAATGGCCCTCGTCATTCTAGGGCGGACTTTATTCCTTCGGGCTAATGGACCGGTTTGAGAAATGGCGTCAGGTTTTGACGTTTATTTTGACGGGAGAGGCGCCCTATGCTTCTATGGATCAATTTCCTCCCGGAAAATTTTCCATCTATATTCTAGCCATAGATTTGGCCCAGTCACCTTGCTAGCGAAACACCTCTTTGGTAGATTGTGAAGATTCCATTAGATTCCGTGTGGATCTCATGGAATAAAGTTCGCCCTAGGCTGACGAGGGCCATTAGCCCGAAACCATGGTCTCTAGGTGGACGCTTTTCAGTTTTCCAAAGCTGGTGTTGTGGCTTTGTCACCGACCCGAAGCCGCTAGTTGCGGCGACGGTCAATAGATGGCGTCAGGTTTTGACGCTTATTTTGACGGGAGAGGCGCCTAATGCTTCTAATGGATCAATTTCCTCCAGTGAAATTTTCCATCTATAGTTTTATATATACGTGGTTTCAAAACTTTACGCGTAAGCTATCCAAAGTTCGCACACGTGAAAAATCTACATAGAGCTGTCATGCGTAAACACAGGATCTTGTAGCAAGAGACCAACTCTAGCAAAGGTTTGGCCTTGAGCCTTATTTATAGTCATAGCAAAAGCCAACCTTAGTGGAAACTGACGCCACTTCAGAATGAAGAGAAGGTTGGTATCTGAAGGAGCAATAGATATTTTTGATACCAATACAGTGCGTAAAACTTTGATCCCTGTCATTATTTGTGCTTCAAGGACATGGGAGCGCATGCGCTGAATCATCTAACGTGTGCCATTCAAAGACCCTGCTTAGGATTCAAATTTCTCAGAAGCATAACAAAAGCACCAACTTTAAGATTTAACCGTTTTGGAAGTATTCCTGTGCGAGTAAGGTTATTAAGAAATTCAGTAGGGTAGTTATTTTTCTCCTCTACAATCTCACACACGCCACACTGTCAACACTGAGAAAACACTGATTCTTGTTTGGTAAGCAATCCAATACTTTTTATTAATATCTAATGAATCTGTGTTTTTGTGACGTTAAAATCACACACTTGCTAATTTCCTGCACCAGGTCACCCTCATTAAAGATGCAGCTTTCCGGACGAGAAATGCGGCCCTGTTGGTCTGAACGTAGATCACCATTACCAAATTTAAGCAACCATTGAGAGAATATCTGCATTGTTCACATATTCTAATAAGGCAAAAACTTAAAATGACTCTAGATTGCTGTCTTTAATACAAGTAGCAACAATATCAGCTCTTGAATCTCGAGGTACCACAGGGAGCATTTGACGAAAGTCACCTCCAAGAACAACAACCTTCCCCTAGGAGGCGATCCACAATTTCAAGAGCTCTGTAGTGGACCATAGAATAATGCAATAATACAAGCGCATATATTATAAAACAAAGCTATTTGGCGATGATAAATAGTATAAAACTTGAAAGCAAAAAATCTACGATTGTAAAATTGGATAAATTGAAAAATGAATATAATTACTAATATTTGGAGAAAAAATGTTTGACACAGGAAGTAAAAAATTACTAAACTTTTGGCATATACAGAGGGTGTTAACACTTATAGGAAACAAGTTTTATTATAAAATATTAAAAATTACCACCATATTTGAAATTTTCCAAATGTTCTATTTGAAAGCCTTTTTGTTTATTTACAGAACGGCACCTGATTTTCCACGATAGCAGACACTTTCTGATCATGGTCATACTTAAAAGATCCCATTCTTCCTTTACCACTTTACAGAGACCTTCATTGTCCTAGGGTGTCCTTTCCAAGTGCTCTTTTAAGGCATCCAAAAATGCAAAAATCCATCGGGGCTAAATCAGGAGATTTTACAGGGGTTCTGTTCTTTGGAATAGTGTTGATTCCTGTTCTTTGCCTTAGATCTTCCAAATAAGCTTGGGTTGAAGATAAGGTATGACTTGTGGCGTTATCATGGTGAAACCAGACTTTGTTGCTCTGTTTTCCATAGATATAGGGAATATCATTTAAAAATATAGGTTCTAAAATGTTGTTTTGATAGTACTCCAAGTTTATTTTGGCATTTCTTTCAACTTTTCTTATTTTTAATTTTCCTTCATATGATATACCGCATGCCATCATAAATCCTTTGGGGTAACTTTCGGCACATTCCTTCAACCAAATTGGCCTATATTTTTCCACTCTTTTTTGATAGTATATAGCTCTTTTTCTGTCGAAATCGGTTAAATATACCCATGCTTCGTCATATGTAACAATAAATTTCCATCTATCAGCAGCCAATAAATTTTCATAAAAATATCTGCTGATAGTGTGTCGCTGACGAATATGGCTTTGAAACAATTTGTGAACCGCATGTTTTTTTGTAGCTTATAGGCCTAAATCTTTATTTATTACTAGCGGACGTACCCGGCTTCGCCCGGGTTTTACCCGAGTAAAGGTTTGTCTAACGAATCTTCCGATAAAGTGAACATTTTTTCCCGGTCCCTTGAAAAATACTCGATAAGTTGAATAAAATCAATATTAATTGGTTCCCTCGGTAATTGGAAGTTAAAGGAATAGTATCTTGCCTTGGAATTGTATCATTATTCTTGTCTCAAATAAATTGCCGTGTCATCCTGAATTTTGTCTTTCCTAATTTTCTACATTACAAAATCATCGTATCATCATGATAATATTTAGAGCAGATTGTTGAATTATAACAGATAAATTAGAATATTTATCTTGATTATTTTAAAGCGAAAAGTTATTTCAAAAATTTTATTTGCTAGAAACCTTCCCAGTACTATACTAAATAACTTCCCATAGTTTCATGGCGTTCCAATGAGTGGTTTGGTCAGGCATAAAGGACAAACAGACACACACACACACGCCGACCGTGCGGCCACGCGTCGCGCGAGCTCCGCATTTTTCGCTTCTGGCGAGTGATGAAACAGCCGTAACCATGCCGAATTCGGCATCACCAGGGAGCCCAGGACCTGCTGGACAAGAGCCTGGAAGGCCCAGCGTCCTATCTCCAAACGGTGGGGAGAAATCGATGAAAAACGATTCTCATAGAGAATTCTATAGGGAAAACTCTATTTCTCGAGAATATGTAAATCCGCCGGCTGACGGCGGAAATGCAAATCTGGCCGCTGCGCGCGTTGACGTCACGTCCGGCATGGCGGCTGCTTCGTCATCTAATAGCGCTGCCCTTACCATCAGGAACTGGGCAGATTGTGACGAGGTCATGAACCCCGGGACAGATGACGACTTTACCGTCGTGAAGAACAAGAAGAGGCGCCGCGAATCGTCGAATTCGCCTACGGCCGCTACACCATCTTCCAACAGCGGAGGCGCCAGGAGTGGTCGCCGAGTACAATCATCGGCGCGATCGGTGCCCCGGGCACAGGAGATACCGACAACCAGGGCCCACATCGCGGAGGCCCGGGCGCGGCAGACGTCCTCTGCTGAGGAGCACTGCGTCTACTTAGAGCACGGCCCTGAACTGCAGCCTTTCCACTATCTGAGGGCGCTGGACAGGCTGCTTGAGGAACCGCCGGAGTCGTTCAAGTCTCCAAGGTTAATGGCCACCAACTCCTGGGTCTGGCCAACAGAGGCATCGCCGAGCGCCTCATAAACAACGGCCTTGAGGTTGAGGGCACTCTCCTCAGGGCTTTCCCTTTCCGCAAGAGAGCAGAGAGGATAACGGTGGGCAACCTCCCCTTCTTCGTGGAGGACTCAGCCATCATCAAGGCCCTTGGGCCCTATGGGCGCATTACATCCATCGCGCCCAAAATGATGAAGGCCGGCCCCTATACCTACACCGACGGCCGCCGTGAGGCGTTCATCGTCCTCCACGAAGGAGTGACCACCGAGAGGCTCCCCACCCGCCTCAACATCACCATCAAAGGCGAGGCCTGGCCCGCCTACCTATCTTCGGGCATCAAGTGCTCCAGATGCCACGGACAAGGGCACCGGAGGGCCAACTGCCCCCTGCTTGCAGGGCGGGTCAACACCACCAGATCGGCCCCACCAGCTTCCCCTGCCGGCCTCCAACCAACTACCACCCCTGCACCGCCTCAGCGGCCTACGCCCCAGCATTCAGCACCGGCGCCTCCCTTGGAGATCTCCGGTGCCTCACCCGCGCCCCGAGCTGCAATCCACCCAGCAGGCGCACCCCGACCATCACCAACAGCGCCCTCGGCCTCACCTACGGAGGAGACGCCTCCTGCACCTCCACCTGTGACCCCTGATCCGTCATCGCAGGCTCCTAGAGATCCCGCATTCCAGGAGATCCTCGGGCCTGCAAACATCGCTCAAGACATCGAGATGACTGCCGTGGAGGAGTCCATCCCTCCCTCTGCGTCATCAAATAAGAAGTGCACGAGAATTGACCTCGCAGCCTTCATAAAGAGAAGTCCCAGCGTGTCCTTCGCTGGAACTGACGTTCTTGGCCTTGGGCGGGAGGAGGTTCTGGACCTCCTCTCCTCAAGGACCAAGGCACATAAGCGCGGTTGCCATCTGACCCCTCCGCAGAGCAATGCTCTTGCCGGCCTAGTAAACCAAATCCTCGACCTAAGGCCCGGAGGAGATAGTAATAGTACTATTTATAAGGTCCTGCGACAGGTCTTGTCAGAGCTGAGGTCCGGTACAGCCGCAGTGCCTCCAGCACCCGCACTGCCTGCGCCTCGGCCTGCTGAGCCAGCACCACCCGCTCCCCAAAAGAGGGAGTCGACGCCGGCCATGGCCACACCTCCGCCTCCCCCATCTACCCAAATGGAGGTTGATCCAATCGATAAACGTTGCAAGGAATTGCAACTTTTGACCTTTGAATTGATGAAGGAATTCAATCCGAAGCCCATGCCCCAATTTATCTCTTTCGAGCTTGACCTCGTGGAAGCGGTGTTATACCCTGAGGATAGGGAGGACTTCCTCGGGAGATTTTCGCCGGGGGACAAGAAAGTTCTCGCCCAAATCCTGGATAAGCTTTCCACTCGGGACTTGGACTCCCTTACTCTCAGGGGACTATCTGAGCTTAGGGCCGCCTTGCCGCCCTGACCTCCTGTTGAAATCATTTGGGCTCGGAGAAGCGGTGGAGGACCCGCTCTTCGCCTGGTCCAGGACCCTTCAGCGCCGAGGTCTCCTACCTTCGTCCCCTTTGTAAATTTGACCATATATGTATATTTTTAATTCTATATGTATATATTTTCCTCTTCTCTCTCTCTCTTTCTCATGTGAGATGTAAAATTGTCTAGATGACAATAAATAATTTTTAATTGTCAATTGTCACACACACACACACACACACACATACATTCATTTATATATATATAGATTTTATTTATTGTTGACACTGATGTTCCTATTAATTTGGCTATATCTCTTTGTGACATAGGATTTTCTTTTGTAATATATTTTTTCACTTTTTTTGACAGTTGCAGGAGTTCTCACAGATATAGGGTGATAATCTTTTGTCCATTTCTCCGTAGGTGCTTTGAATAAAAACTTGATATTTTTGTCGTGAATAATATTATAAATACCTTTTTTAGAAATGTTGATATCATCTTGTTTGCATATCTTAATTATGTCCAAATAGGTAAGATTAGCTCTGGAAAGTCCTAAAATATAACCTCTTATGAAATTATTGTATTTGAAGGGCATTTTTTTTAATAACAAAAGAAATATATTGCTGGTTATAGAATTAGCTTAAGCCTTTTCGAATTCCACGTTGTTGATTTTTTAAAATAAAGTAATAGTTTCTTTTTTACACACACCGGGCGCTCGTTTCCTATAAGTGTAAACACCCTCTGTAATTTCTATGTATAGTTCAGTATCTTTAAAGGATATTGCTTAGAACTTTACAACTGAAAACTCTGTTAGTGTATTATCTATTTGGACATGGGAATATTATTTTTTGGAATGTAAATTTATCGAAAATTCAATAAGCAATATCAAACGCCATTACATCCCCGTCTGTCCGGCATGATCGAAAGATTTAAGAGACTTTTTCAGATCAACTAAGGCTCTTCATCGATCAAAGGAACTTACACAATCATCTTTCAGTTCTTCCGATAGCCTAACGAACCTTGGTCCATAAGGCCATGAATACTTGCCATCCAGGATGCCCTTTGGCAAAGAATTGAAGCATCTCTGTGATCCGTGGATGCTTAAATAGCACGGAGGAATTCTTGAAATAATTTGTCGACCAACTACACTTAAGGCATTAAAAAGTCCATCAATGGACCAGAGAAAGTTGGAAATCGCCAGCGACGCCATGAACGTAAATTAGGACACCCTTGCAGAAGGAACTCCCGGGGAATGGAGTAGTCTGGATATACTGTACACAAGCCTCAAAGGAAGAAAGGACTATCGCTTACGCTGCATGGTTCTGTGAAGGGCCATTTAGAATTGTTAAGAAATTGAATAATTATGTTTTCAAAATACAGTGCTCGCCTTATTCAAAACTAAAAGCCGTCCACTTCAACAGACTAGCCCTGTTCAAAAGGTTATCGGTCAGTGCTGAAAGGAATAATAGGCATGTTTGGGAAGAACGGGATTAATGGAGAGGAGGGTGGATGTGAAATGTTGGCCCAATTAAACCGTTACATTCAGAAAGCGGACGTAAGGACCAGAGAGTCAGTCGGCAATAACGGCCGAACAGCTTATAAGTCGCCCAGGCCGGGCGTCAACTTTGAAGATCAGGACGCTTCACAAGAGTGGCATGCCAGGAAGAAAGTAGAGGGTTTCTTCGAAGTGTGATAAATTGTTAGCGCAATGATCAGAGAAACCTTTATATATATACAGTCTACTCTCGTTATAACGCCACTCGATATAACGCCACCCTCGCCTTACGCCGCTTTTTCGTTTTGTCCCAATCGTCATCAATGCATTTTTCTCGATATAACGCCCCTCCCTCGCTGTTCGCCTTCCGCCGCTGATTTTTCGTATCCCAAGTAGCAAAAACCATTCGTTATAGCGCTGCTCACAACGTCCCTCACCCCTTTTCCTGTCTGCGTTTTTTCTGCCAGCGGCGCCGGACTTTGCCTGCTGTTGACACAACAGATAACAGATTGTGTGAACAGCCAGCAGACTCTTTTCCTGCTTGTGCCTGGGACATACACAGTCGCTTCATCCTTTGCTAACGTCAACATAACAACCTTATTATCGTATCATGAGTTCCCAAAAGCGTAAACGTGAGTCGATCACCATTGAAAAGAAGAAGGAGATATGCCAGTTGGCAAGAAATAACCCTACGATGTCGAAGAATGAGATTGGAGAGCGTTTCTCACTTCCACGAACAAATGTCCGTGATATTCTCACTCAGGCTGAGAAGTGTGAAAATTATACTGTTGGTTCTTCAAAGAGGCAAAGAGTCGGAAAATTTAGTGACTTGGAAGACGCTCTCTTCAACTGGTTTACCCAAAAGCGTGTCAATAATATTATTATTACTGATTACCTCCTAAGATAAAAGACAAAAAAACTTGGCGATCAGTTGGTCGTACCAGAAAAATTCGCGTACAGCAGTGGGTGGCTGCAGCGATTTAAAGGGATATTCCATATTTCGCAACGACGGCTCTGTGGGGAAGGCGCATCGATTTCTTCAGCTATCATTGATGAACACCTTACAAATTTGAACAGTATGCTGGCGAACTCCAGATATGACCCAGCCAACATATACAATGCAGACGAAACAGGATTATTTTTTTCAGCTCATTCCTGACCGAACACTTGCTCACACAGATGAAAACTGCCGTGGTGTCAAAAGGATGAAGCAACGAATCACTGTTCTACTGTGCTGCAACTCTACTGGAACAGACAATCGGCGATTTCTGATTATTGGAAAATCGGCAAAGCCTCGATGCTTCAGAAACTTTAGTCCACACTTCTACTGCACTAACACATCTAACAGCGAAGCATGGATGACCTCTAGCATCTTTCAAGAATGGCTACTGCAGTTCAACAAGCATCTTGTCTCTGAAGAACGTCGTATCCTACTGTTGTTAGATAACGCTACGTCTCACTGCGTCCCTAATGATGGTCTCAGCAACATAAAGATACACTTCCTTCCACCAAATATGACTGCCAGTCTGCAACCACTGGATAGTGGCATCATCAAAAGTTTCAAGGCTCAATATCGCAAGCTTCAACTCCAGAAAATGGTGGAGTTGGCGGATGCCCATCTACCCACAGAATTACGTCTGGATTACGCTGTGCGCTATTGTAAAATGGCTTGGGATTCTGTGAGCCCTGATTCCATCGGCAACTGCTAAAATCACACAGGCATTCGCTTCACTTCTACTGCTGCAGTTGAGCCTCTTAATTATGGAAATCTTCTCGATCGCATTCGCGACATCTTCGCTATTACACCAGAGAATTTGATGACTGAAAGGAAGTTTCAACTGGTTGATGATTCCCAGGAGGCGGAAATGAAGCTAACAGATGACAATTTGCTGGTGTCCACTGTTACAGCGAAAGAAGAACTTGGCGAGGATGATGATGCAACAGTGACTCAGCGCCTACCATCGTTAAGAGAAGTCAGAACAGCTGCTGAGACAGCTTTGTTGTTTCTTGAGCACTCCAAGAGAGCAAAATCTGACGACGTCAATCTATCTGCTGATTTGTTACGCCGTGTCTATGCCATAAGTGAGGGAGAAAAAAGACAAGTTGTGATCACAGACTTCTTCAAGAAAATGTAATTCCTTTTTTTATGAATAAATTATAAATTAATGCTTTCTATTTATCATATTAATTAATTAATGCCGGTTTTGAATTCTATATATTGACTTTTAGAGTATGAATTGTTATTATTAATTGTTATAAATAATTTATTGTATCTTCAAATTTCACATTTTAAACGTGTTCGATACAACGCCACCCTCGCCTTACGCCGTTTTTTTTGCAAAATCCGGATGGTGGCGTTATAACGAGAGTAGACTGTATATGAAAAGATAGTACAAATGTGAAATTGTATTGGGATAAGGTGGATAAATCAAGAAAAAGGCATCTCCTTATCGTAGGTTGAAATCCTCTGAAGAATATAAATAATAGAATCAAAGCGTGCGAGGATGCGTATCTTTTGAGTTTTAATGAAGGCGAGCTTTCGGGTCAATAACCCTTCTTCAGGTCATCATATCCGACTGATCTTGCATCTTATATACATGTCCATTTTGAGAAAAATCAGCATATATACAAGAAAAACAAACGTATCTGCCGAACTGTTAGAAAAGTAATAGCATGTGATGACCGCGTGTCCCGAGCATATCACGTAGGAAAAACACAAGAAACTTCTCGATTAAGCCATGATACAGTTTAAGGCTGCATGAGTAAAATTAATCCAAAATGAAACGTGCTGGCAATGGTCTCCTAAGGTACACTATGGCAATATTGTTTTGTATATATCAGGGATGTCTATATGTCTATTAATACTGTTATGTTTTAAAGAGAGCAACGCCTCGACGACCAATCTTTTGTATTTGCTCTTGATTCCTGAGTAATATGCCTGTGGATGAGAGGTATCAAAGGAATGTCCTGTCTGTTGGATGTGTTGCACTATGAGGGAACTGGGTTCACTGTTTCTAACGTTTCTGTGGTGTTCTTCTATCCTATATTTCCGGACATCCAATTTACAATAGAGAAAGAAAACAATTTTTCCTTAGCTTTCTTAGATATCATGATTACTAAACAAAATAACAGGTACTTCACCAATGTACACTATAAGCCCTCCTTTCATCCCTCCTATATACACTATTCCTCATACTGCCCCCTCAGCCATAAAATTAATACGGTCAAAACTCTTTCGAAACGTATTTTTACTCACTGCTCAACATCTGAATTTAAACACACAGAAACCCAAAATGTGATTAATCACCTAATGGACTCAGGTTACCCCAGAAACTTCATTCTCCGACATTTTCACAATCCCCAACAGCAGCTAAATAGTCAGACTTATAGATCGACTTGCATCATTCCATACTCTAACTATAGTACCAACATCTCTAGACACTTAAAAAACAAGTACGGAATCCGCACCTATTACACCAACACTCCTAATTTAGAAACAACAGTTAGGAACCTCATCACCAAAAACAGTTTTCCCATTACCCTACCATTTCTTACAAACTCAGTGTATTCCTTAAAATGCTCAGATTGCAACAGTTTGTATATAGGAGAGACAGGCCGAAGAATTAAGGATAGGATAGAAGAACACCACAGAAACGTTAGAAACAGTGAACCCAGATCCCTCATAGTGCAACACATCCAACAGACAGGACATTCCTTTGATACCTCTCATCCACAGGCATATTACTCAGGAATCAAGAGCAAATACAAAAGATTGGTCGTCGAGGCGTTGCTCTCTTTAAAACATAACAGTATTAATAGACATATAGACATCCCTGATATATACAAAACAATATTGCCATAGTGTACCTTAGGAGACCATTGCCAGCACGTTTCATTTTGGATTAATTTTACTCATGCAGCCTTAAACTGTATCATGGCTTAATCGAGAAGTTTCTTGTGTTTTTCCTACGTGATATGCTCGGGACACGCGGTCATCACATGCTATTACTTTTCTAACAGTTCGGCAGATACGTTTGTTTTTCTTGTATATATGCTGATTTTTCTCAAAATGGACATGTATATAAGATGCAAGATCAGTCGGATATGATGACCTGAAGAAGGGTTATTGACCCGAAAGCTCGCCTTCATTAAAACTCAAAAGATACGCATCCTCGCACGCTTTGATTCTATTATTTATATCTCCTTATCGTGCAACTTAAAGTTGCTGATTCAATTTCACGATGAAGAGATTCCTTTTTCTTTATATATTATGTAAACTTTAGTTTTTTAGAATATAAAAAGAACAAAAGTATTAAAGGGAAAACTGAGGGTGATCGTAGGCCACGTGATCATCGGCCGCTAGTCCAACATACTCCCTCCTTGGGTCTAACTCACTGTCCTTCAGCTGGTTGGATCCGACTAGTCATCATTTCTTTCCGAACTGTATCATGGAGGACTCTGGTTAATGGCTTAGTAAGAAGATCAGAAGTGTTTCTCCCAGAGTGTGAGTATATTGCACTGATACAATACCATCCTGGATTTTCTCAAATGGTGATTTCTTAAATAGTGCTTGATAGAAATAGGTCTCGTCCTTGATCTATCAACATAGTTCTTGGCGTGTGTGATTGCAGCTTGGCTATCACACCAAATGAGAGTTGGGTCTGCGAGCAAATTTCCAAACTTCAATTTCTTTATAAGGTCTCTCACCGATGTGATTTCTCTCACTGTCGTTGAAAGAGCTACATACTCTGCTTCTATTGTACTAAGTGATGTAACAGTCTGGTGTTTTTTTAAATGGAATTCTTCACGAACGAACAATTTCATTGTTGAACAATATTTTTTAAAAAAATTAACAAAGGTTTGTCAACGCTACAGTTTTCAATTTTCGTACAAAATAGGGCCATAAATCGCATTTTAGCTTCATCAATTATGAAACAATTATAAAATAAAGGGATTTAAAAGCGCGAATGTTTCTTTTATACATAATACAAACTTCTACTGTCCTTACTGCGATGAAAAAATATATTGGGAGGGCTTGGCTCATCAGTGGTGAACCCTCCCAGCGGTTTCGCCTGGAGGAGGACTCCTCGGCTTTGAGGATGCATCCACAAATGCATATAATTGTAAATAGTCGTGTGTATAATTCCTTCCTTAACATATTTATTTAGTATTATTTTCTATCGACGAAGAACTATAAAAGTGGTTTTGAAATCAAAATCTAGAGACCCTCTCAAAATGTCCAATTCTTGATCACTATGTAAAATTGATGCCCCTGGACTCTCAACAACAGTTTAACGAACTAGACAAGGCCAGTTAGGCATAAATTAAGACAAAGCAATAACGCGCCATCTATACATATAAAATAAAAGGATTTAAAAGCGCGAATGTTTCTTTTATACATAATATAAACTTCTACTGTCCTTACTGCGATGAAAAAATATATTGGGAGGGCTTGGCTCATCAGTGGTGAACCCTCCCAGCGGTTTCGCCAATTTAATCCACCAGACCGCTTCTCAGAGCTCTAATACTGTATTGGATCATTCTGCTTTTATATGCTACACTGAAGGATGGAATCTTAGAAATGGTTTTCAAGTAAACTATGGACATAAGCTTATAGGACAGTAGCATTGCATTCAAATATTTGCTTCGAGCAATGCTCTTCAGCAAACTATAAAGACAAGGCCAGTTAGGCATAAATTAAGACAAAGCAATGATGAGCCAAGCCCTCCCAATATATTTTTTCATCGCAGTAAGGACAGTAGAAGTTTGTATTATGTATAAAAGAAACATTCGCGCTTTTAAATCCTTTTATTTTATATGTATAGATGGCGCGTTATTGCTTTGTCTTAATTTATGCCTAACTGGCCTTGTCTTTATATTTTGCTGAAGAGCATTGCTCGAAGCAAATATTTGAATGTAATGCTACTGTCCTATAAGCTTATGTCCATAGTTTACTTGAAAACCATTTCTAAGATTCCATCCTTCAGTGTAGCATATAAAAGCAGAATGATCCAATACAGTATTAGAGCTCTGAGAAGCGGTCTGGTGGATTAAATTGGCGAAACCGCTGGGAGGGTTCACCACTGATGAGCCAAGCCCTCCCAATATATTTTTTCATCGCAGTAAGGGCAGTAGAAGTTTGTATTATGTATAAAAGAAACATTCGCGCTTTTAAATCCTTTATTTTATATGTATAGATGGCGCGTTATTGCTTTGTCTTAATGAAACAATTAGTTTAAAAATAGGGGGATATTGCATTAACTAGAAATCTTGAGCACTATGCTACCTTCATGCACATCAAACTAGTTCGTTAAGCTGTTGTTGAGAATCCAGGGGCATCAATTTTACATAGTGATCAAGAATTGGACATTTTGAGAGGGTCTCTAGATTTTGATTTCAAAACCACTTTTATAGATCTTCGTCGATAGAAAATAATACTAAATAAATATGTTAAGGAGGAATTATACACACGACTATTTACAATTATATGCATTTGTGGATGCATCCTCAAAGCCGAGGAGTCCTCCTCCAGATGATCAGGAGGGGGAGAGGTTTCATTTTGTCTCCTCACTTTGTTGGGGCCTGGCTATACTTGCATTCAGTCTAAATGACATGAAGCCAACTTTTAAAACTGGTTATCACAATGCTTACATAGAAAAACATAAGGTTGTGCATTAAATATGCTAAGAATTGCCAACTAAAAATTTATTTGACATAATATATTAAAATTTAAAATATTGAGGAATAAAAAATAAAATTGTTGTGATTATATATATTCAATACCCTTAAAATAAATATATAAGAATTTTTTTTTAACTTTTGAGGACAATTGTTGCGGGCCTAAATAAACTTAAAGGAACAAAAGGACTTACTGCATTGAGCGGGTAAAACCCCGACCATTAGGTCGCAGCGCTCTACTGTGTCTATTGTCTCTCTCCTTATCTTTTGAGCGGCAACTGATTCCCTTCTAATTTTTTAAATCTCTACTGGCCAAAAATGGTGAGCCCCTATGAACTCTATGCTTAAAAAATTCTATGACAAAAATGCTTAATGCTAAAGGTTTAATATCAAATATATATACTGCTTTTATTTATTAAGAAAATTATATATATTCTTAAAACGGATAGAGCAAACACCAATTACATGCCTGATGTCCTGTAATTTACTTGGTGGAGATCCAAGTTCAAATCTTGGTTGACTGAATCGCTGAGATCGTTGATGGAGTCATTGTGTGAAGTCCAGGCTCATCTACTGCGGGTCATCTTCTACAAGCTGTCGATCCTGACAGATTCTGAAATCACCTCATACAGGTCTGCCTCTATCACTGTGGGACTCTTGGTGTCAGGGTGCTGGGATGGGGTAATCAGAAGGAAGGCCAGAGCAGTCTATAGGACTTTCTTTAAATAATTCTTTAGCCAGAGAATTGAGGATGTCCAGCTCTTATATCAGGCTTGGTATGTCAGTGGGGAGTTCCTGCAGCATGCCATCTCCTTGAAGATATTCATGGGGTTCTTGGCTTGGAGTAGAGTTGCCCTGTTTATTGTAGCCTCAGACTGCATACTGGCTCAGTTGGCTATGGCCTCTGTTGACTAGGAACTCGTGCCATAGCCACACACAGGTAAGTTTTTTTTATTATTGTTGTTTTTGTTTTTAATATTGACCCCCCTCAAGTAAGTATCCCTTCATTCTCATTTAAATGTATTTAGGCTACCAGCTATTTACAACTACTTGTGTTAAATTGTGCCTTCCGCATTCTCCAATAACTTCAAGGCTCAGGAGAAAATTTAAAGAAGCTCTCTAGAGCATATTATTATTATGTAGTCTCTCATGAAAGGTGTACACCTTCATATTCAATATACAGAGTGGGTTCAATTGACTTAAGAACTGAATAAATTATGAAACAACAACAAATAAATGTTGAATTTTAAACAAAATTATCTTCAGCGATTAGACTCACTTTCATTTTGATGGATTTTTTAATTGACAAAATTGTTATATTTTCAGGGTTTAGAAAATCCACAATGATTGTAGAGAAAAAAACACATCTATAGTATATATTACTGCTATATTTTTCCCGGTCAGGCAAAATCAGTTATTGGTCCTCGTTATCGTGGCATGATAATTCAATTTTTGGTGCCTGAATTGAAAGATATGGATGTGATCAAATAGTGGTTTCAACAATGTTGTGCCACATGCCATACAGCCTAATAAACAAAACATTTGTTGAATTAATAATTTCCTGGTCGTGTAATTTCTCGTTTTTTAATCAAAAGTGGATGCCCAAGTCACGTGATCACGTTTTTTATTTTTAAAATTCTGTTATTTATATTAAAAAGTTCATGACCACCTACTCTCCTTGAAAGGGAAATTCGACCATATTTTGGCATAAGGTCCTGGAAAATTCTATCAAAAAAAGTAGGTATATGCAGCTACTAGTGTATTCCACAACTTTATTTTATCTTATTTCAACATTAAAAACGCGAAATTCCGGCTAGGGATAATTGCGTCGCGCGCGCGATTTACATTTTTAAACAGAAATTGTTATAAACATATATTATACAATAAAAAATTAATAAAAAATATATAATAAAAAGATATATTACAAACCTGATCCTTTCAGGTTAGAAAGATATTCATAAATATATTTACAAATCTTTGTGGCAATTCTCTCAGGTATTAAAAAAATCAATCATATCTACAACATTATTAATTTTATGTTACATTCTAGGCTGAAAATCAGCCCTGCCACTTCATCAGTCTAAACACCTTTTGGCATATTCGACCGATTTTATTTCTCTTCTCGTAGGATGTTATGAAATCGAAGCTGCCATTTTACTGATGAAGACAATTGCCCAAAACCATGGTATAAAGTTTGTATTTAGTCTGAATTTGTCAAAATATTATTTTGGCACATTCTTCATCACCACCAAATAACATTTTTACTGTGATGAACCAAAATGAATTGTTTTAATGTGATTTTAGCGTGAAAGGTGCCTCTTTTGGTTAAAATATATAACCCTATAATGTTTATTCATCAATTAATAAAGATTATAAATTTTAATTGAAGCCTGAATTTTTAATCAAAATTATTTCTTCTGTGAACTTGGGGGACCCCTGTAAATATTAGGAAATAAAGCCAACGTGTCTAAATAAATAAAAAATCAATATGAAATTGTCCAAATAATTTTTTTTTGAATATCTAAATATAAATTTAAGATGTCTAAATTAATTGATGAAAAACCTATATTTTAAAATTATTTTTCAAATTTTCATTTCCGTGTTGCTAAATATACTCTTATTTAAAAAATTGGCAACAATGTTAATAAAAAAAAAAACAACTTTAATTCTATGTAATTAAACCGTTGTTTTTAATTTGGTAGTTTATGCTATATATTATGTATCAAAAATTTTCATTATAAATTTTAGTGTAAAAACGAACAAAAAAAAATTTCATATACCCGCTAAGGTATGTAAATCCACATTCTTAACTTCCCACTTTTACCTTACAAACCTTTCATATTTTCGTATATTTTATACGATTATAAATAATAATGATATATTTATATATATAGATTATAAGATAAAAACTGTATAATTTAATTGATTTGAACTAACACCATACATTGGACTCAATTCATAGGTAATTTTGGTTGTTTTGTGTAAAAGTACTGTGTGCGTTATGTAAATAAACATTGCCAACTATTTTGAAATATTGAAAATTTAATTTTCAACAGATATATAACTTCAATCTATTTCCCCAATTAATTAATAGTTTTACAAATATTATTTAATATATTTCTGTTAAAAAAAAAGTTTTACACAAATGTTAAACAAAATTGAATAGGCATGGAAATATATTAGGCATAAAAAAAAAAAAAAAAAACTTAAATGAAACTAGTCAACATAAAATTAGCTTTAATATTAATCATATGTCAAATATGCAATAAATGTAATATTGTGAAATTGTATTTGTTCAAATGACAAAAGTCTACCAACCTGGTTTATTTTTATAAAATACTGTTTTAACTTTCTCATAATATTTTATACTCACAGTGCACACTTGTTAATTTTTGGGCAAATAATCATATAAATTATAAAGATGGACAACACGTGTGTTAAGATAAGTTTCTTTTAATTAAACGAAATGCAAGCTTTCGGGACGAACGCCCTTCTACAGGCAATTACGAATAAGCACAAAGATACAAATGGTAGGTAGGAGCGAATATTGATATATGCTAGTGTTTAACATATTTACAATAATTTTGCTGTAAAATTAGTATAGTAAGCTAAACTAAAAAAATGCAAATATCTAACTATTATTTCAATTATTAAACTTAATGACGGGAACTATTGTATATTTAATATTTTATGAAAAACTAAGATGTTACAGATGTTTCAGCCAAGAAAACACCATAGATGTCGGAAATTTCTATCTTCTATTAATGCTATTGTGTTTGTGTGAGACTATGGATTCCAACACCAATTGTTGGTGTTGGTTGTGGATATGTCTATAGTGGATTACTGGATGGTTAATATCGAATGTGTGTCCTGTAGATGCTATATGTTGGTGGATGAGGGATTTGGGGTCTTTGTTCGATATTAACCATCCAGTAATCCACTATAGACATATCCACAACCAACACCAACGATTGGTGTTGGAATCCATAGTCTCACACAAACACAATAGCATTAATAGAAGATAGAAATTCCCGACATCTATGGTGTTTTCTTGGCTGAAACATCTGTAACATTTTAGTTTTTCATAAAATATTAAATATACAATAGTTCCCGTCATTAAGTTTAATAATTGAAATAATAGTTAGATATTTGCATTTCTTTAGTTTAGCTTACTATACTAATTTTACAGCAAAATTATTGTAAATATGTTAAACACTAGCATATATCAATATTCGCTCCTACCTACCATTTGTATCTTTGCGCGTATTCATAATTGCCAGTAGAAGGGCGTTCGTCCCGAAAGCTTGCATTTTGTTTAATTAAAAGAAACTTATCTTACCTCACGTGTTGTCCATCTTTATAATTTACTGGTAAAAGAGTCCCTGCAATTTTTCTAAATCATATAAATGTTACCTCGATAATAATACCTTAAAAAAAAATTTGGCCTTCAGCCAACTGAAATTTTGGTAAATAAATTATTTTTGATCCAATATATATGCCTTTTAATTAATAATAAAAGAAAATAGGACCTAATCCAAATAATTTATTAGTGTGCGACGTTTTGGCAACAACATTGTCACCATCATCAGACAAAAGAATAAAATGAAAAATTTCTTTTATTATAATCTATAATTCAAATTGTGCTTTATCAGCCTTTTAATTAAATATAAATATTAGTTTGAAGTAATTAATACGGTCAAATGTAATTAAAACCTTGTTATAACAACAGCACTAAGAACAAAGATTTTATGATAAAGCACAATTTGGATTATAGATTAAAATACAAGAAAATAAGACCTAATCCAAATAATTTATTAGTGTGTGACGTTTCGGCAACAGCATTGTCACCATAATCAGACAAAAGAATAAAATTTTAATCATTATATTCTTTTGTCTGATGATGGTGACAATGCTGTTGCCGAAATGTCACACACTAATAAATTATTTGGATTAGGTCTTATTTTCTTGTATAACAAAGATTTTAAATTCTTATAACCATGGTGTTGTTATAACAATGGTGGGATTCTTCAGAATGATATTTTAACAAAGTTGGGGATTGTTCTTTCTTATCTCCACTCAATCATATTAGAGTATCAAGCTTGTAGAGCTTGACAACCATCATGACTGGGTGAAGTAGAATGTGTCTGCCTTTGTCATTAAGACTGGGAGCACTACTCAGTGGCAGGCTGACTTAGCTCCAATATGGCCGCCTCTGACATGAGGAACAGACGCCATGTGCAGCCGCTCCTAACATGGAGTACAAACGCTGCTCATCCTGTATCCCTGGATTAGAAGCCCTTACAGGGTACTATCAGCCGGGCCAGCTGAGCCCAGGATTTTTACCGAGCTTGTTACTGCTCCCCCTCCTCCTTTTTCATCGGGGCTTGGGACCGGCAAAGGCGGAGTTTGCATTGTTATAATGAGGTATCGCGATAGTTGAATTTAAAATGAAATGGGGTAACAATAAATCACAATTTAGATTATAGATTAGAACTACAAGGTAATAAGACCAAATATAAATAGATAGTGTTTTATGTGATGATGGTAACAATGCTGTTACAGAAAGATCACACACTATTTGTTTGGATTTGGTCTTATTACCTTGTGTACCTAGGATTCTCTCAGTGTTTAGATTGCTGATTGACATGTTTGATTGTGGGGGTTCTAGAAGATTTCTTGCCATCCCTCACATCTTCTATCCTCCCCCAGTCAAAATCTAGGTCCTAATTAGATCAAGAGTAACAAACCATTATAGTATTGTTGAAAAATAGTATAAATGTGACATTGTGTTGTTGTTTCTTATCCCCTTGTGTAAAGATTACACAAATTCCATGAGTTCATGCTCCTCGAGCTATGCGACATTATACTGGGATAAGGTTAATAAATTAAGAAAAAGGCATCTCCTTATAGTGCAACTGAAAGTTGCTGATGGCTTGCGCCATCTATCGGAATAAATATCAACTATTCATTGATTTTTTTTAATTATTTCAAAAATTGGCCAAATACCCATTCTTGATTAATCAAGAAAAGCTAACCACGTACGCGTTTTGGGCTGTTGGCCCTCCTCAGCGTGGTATTATAGTATAATAGTATTATCTGCCATTAAAATTGATTCCAAATAGGTAAGAATTTTGGCCACAATTCCATTATGCCATATTGCCATTTAGAATTTCAGTATTTTTTCCTACATTTTAAATTATTTATTAAAGAGATTGGTAGACAAGGGGTATAAACTGTCAGTATTTGTCAGCCATGACCCGAGATAAAATCCTGCATTAGGCACTTTTTCTAACAAAACAAAAATTGTTCTAACAGCTCCCGATTCTTGCTGAAGTCCATTCCTACTAGAGTTGCAAGTAACCAAATGGGGCTCTGTCACACTTGTAAAAGTCAAACTGTGTCTCCCACATGTGTAGATGCGTGGTAGACTTACAGTAAAAGCACTACTACTCGCCATGATTAATTATCAAGGCCTGTATCACTACCCCACATTCCTGTGTACTAGAGATAATAATAAAAAGCTACAAAATGGAAGAAAATAATGTTCTAGATGCAAATAATATATATATTTTTTGCTTATTCCTAGTACACGTGGTACAGGCCATGATAATCATGGTGGGTAGTTAGCAACTGCTTTTACTGTAAGTGCGCCACATGTCTACACATGTGAAAAGCAGTTCAACTTTGCATTTACAAATGTGCCAGAGCTCCGTTTGTTACTTGCACTCGGTGGTGGGGTTGGACTTTTGCATGCAAATAAAAATAACTTGAGCTAGCGGATACCACTATACAACACAGTTATCATTAAGAAAAAGGCATCTCCTTATCGTGCAACTGAAAGTTGCTGATGGCTTGTGCCATCTGTCGGAATAAATATCAACTATTCATTGATTTTTAATTATTCCAGAATTGGCCAAATACTCATTCTTGATTAATCAAGAAAAGCTAACCATGTACGCATTTCGAGCTGTTGGTCCTACACAGCGTGGTGCAAACTTAGCCTTAATGACCAAAAAACTGGTTATTCAGGCATCCTGAAAAATCATGAAATGGGTAGTTAAGGTCAGAAGTGTGTGAGAACGGTGGGTATTTGGCCAATTCTGGAATAATTAAAAAATCAACAAATAGTTGATATGTATTTGACAGATGGTACAAGCCATCAGCAACTTTCATTTGAACAATAAGGAGATGCCATTTTCTTAATTTACCCACCTTATACAATGTCACATTATACTTTTTATTAAATAGAATATATTTTCATCCATTAAATTTGAAATATAAAAATACAAATTATTTAAACAATATAATTTACAAATATTAAAGTATCTTACATTTAATGAAAAGATGATCAGCTGTAACAAAATAATATTTTAAAATTTTCTTTTCATTTACCATACAGTGGACCCTCGGTTTACGAGCACCTTGGAGTACGAGCTTTTCGCAGTACGAGCAAAATTTTTTGAAAAATTTTACATCGGATTACGAGTGAAATTTCGCATTACGAGCAACTCGTGATGGTTGCCCGTAATCGTGATGGATGAAAATTCACTGGGATCCCTCCCTTCAGATCAGATTCGGGAAATATGTAAAATGTGGGAAACTGTGCAATTGTTCGTAGCAAGAAGAATTGCCCGAGTTTCAATTATTAAAAATAAGAAATTAGTTTCGCACTACGAGCGTTTTGGAGTACGAGCATGGCTCTGGAACGGATTATGCTCGCAAACCGAGGGTCCACTGTATTTATTTCCTTTCAACTGCTATATTTTTCAATTAGAATAAAATTTTATTTAATATATTATATTTAATTTGCCAAAATTGTCCTCCCGTTGAAAATTTCTTCTCTCTCTAACAAACACTTCCAAACAATGGAAGTTTCCTGATGCATTATTTATTGATTTATTTAGATGCTAATCTATATATATAAAATTGAATATCTGTCTGTCTGTTTGTCTGTCTGTTTGTTTGTACTCTATAGATTCAAAAACCATACATCCAATCGCCGTGAAATTTTGGGATATTATTAGGTATATCACCGGGAAGGTTTTAGAAAAATAATTTCATGAATATCTTGAATATCCTTAGAGTTATTTGCAGATTTGTAGATTTAACTCGCAAGCAGCGCCCCCATTGTGACGATGATAACAAGTTTTCTTATCACTAAGTTTGTTATCTTAAATATTATTTATCAAAAGTAAGATTATCTCAGGATGACACGGCAATGTGACACGGGAAAAAATGTTCACTAGATAAAACTATGATTTTCTATATGATATAAAAAGCCAACAATGAAGAGTGAATGTAATATAAAAAGCCAACAATGAAGAATGAATGTAAGATAAAAAGCCAACAATGAAGAGTGAATGTAATATAAAAAGCCAACAATGAAGAATGAATGTAAGATAAAAAGCCAACAATGAAGAGTAAATATAATATAAAAAGCCAACAATGAAGAATGAATGTAAGATAAAAAGCCAACAATGAAGAGTGAATATAATATAAAAAGCCAACAATGAAGAGTGAATGTAAGATAAAAAGCCAACAATGAAGAGTGAATGTAATATAAAAAGCCAACAATGAAGAATGAATGTAAGATAAAAAGCCAACAATGAAGAGTGAATGTAATATAAAAAGCCAACAATGAAGAATGAATGTAAGATAAAAAGCCAACAATGAAGAGTGAATGTAATATAAAAAGCCAACAATGAAGAATGAATGTAAGATAAAAAGCCAACAATGAAGAGTGAATGTAATATAAAAAGCCAACAATGAAGAATGAATGTAAGATAAAAAGCCAACAATGAAGAGTGAATGTAAGATAAAAAGCAAACAATGAAGAGTAAATGTAATATAAAAAGTCAACAATGAAGAATGAATGTAAGATAAAAAGCCAACAATGAAGAGTAGATCTCTATATATATATATAAAAGTCAACTTCTGTCTGTCTGTCTGTTTCGCGATAAACTCAAAAACTACTGAACCAATTGGTACCATATTTTGCATGTCGCTTTTTATAAACCTGAGGAAAATTTTCGGCTGCATTTTGATTAGTTTTTTGGCTATTTCTTTTTTTTTCATTTGAAGAACTTTTTTTACGCGGACTAATCCAGAATGGAATGAATACCTAAATATGGCCATTTTTTTAAGCATCGATGGTTCAGTGGTAGAATGCTCGCCTGCCACGCGGGCGGCCCGGGTTCGATTCCCGGCCGATGCATTTTTTTTTTTTTTACAATTTTTAAAACTCTTTTATATTATCTTAAATATATATAATTGAATGTCTGTCTGTCTGTACTCTATAGATTCAAAAACCATACATCCAATCGCCGTGAAATTTTGGGATATTATTAGGTATATCACCGGGAAGGTTTTTGAAAAATAATTTCATGAATATCTTGAATATCCTTAGAGTTATTTGCAGATTTGTAGATTTAACTCGCAAGCAGCGCCCCCATTGTGACGATGATAACAAGTTTTCTTATCACTAAGTTTGTTATCTTAAATATTATTTATCAAAAGTAAGATTATCTCAGGATGACACGGCAATTTATTTGCGACAAGAATAATGATACAATTCCAAGGCGAAGATATTATTCCTTTAACTTCCAATTACCGAGGGAACCAATTAATATTGATTTTATTCAACTTATCGAGTATTTCTCAAGGGACCGGGAAAAAATGTTCACTAGATAAAACTATGATTTTCTAATGTAGAAAATTAGGAAAGACAAAATTCAGGATGACAAGGCACACAGGGACCGGGAAAAAATGTTCACTTTATCGAGAGATTCAAATTTACGAGTTTCAAATTATCAAAATATATCTTTTTTATTTTTTAATATGTTTTTAGAGAATTGTTTTAACAAATGTTCGCTAGACAAACCTTTACTCGGGTAAAACCCCGGGCGAAGCCGAGTACGTTTTATAAGTTTAAAGAGAATTGTTTTAACAAATGTTCGTTAGACAAACATTCACTCGGGTAAAACCCGGGCGAAGCCGGGCGGGTCCGCTAGTAGCTAAATAATAAATAACCAAAAGTAAAAATTAGTAAAAATATATAATTCAACTTGTACCCTATCAATTCAAAATAAAGGCCAAAATCTTTGAAAAATTTTAAATAAATGTATCTTTAAGTATATACAGAGCAAAAAACCACAGCTAAGACAGAATATGGGAATACTTTTTTTTTTTTGCTTATCCCTAGTACACGTGGTACAGGCCATGATAATCATGGTGGGTAGTTAGCGACTGCTTTTTTACTGTAAGCGCACCACATGTCTACACATGTGAAAAGCAGTTCGACTTTGCACTTACAAATGCCAGAGCCCCGTTTGGTTACTTGCACTCGCTGGTGGGGTTGGACTTTTGCAAGAATCGGGGGCCATTGGAGCATTTTTTAAATTTATTTTTTAAACAGAAAAAAGTGTCCAATGCGGGAATCGAACCCGGGTCCTAGTGGTCGAAAACCAAACGGTTTAACCAGCCTTCCACCGACCCCTGGGAATACTGATTGGCTCAAACCACAAAAAGAGTGAGGCAAGGCTGTATACCATCACCATATCTCTTCAACCTCTACACTGGACATTATGAGATTAGCTAATCTTGATGAAATAGGTGTACACATTGGAGAGGTATGGTAATAAATAACTTTGCTTTATTATCCAAAGAACAAAATTGTGAGACAAAGAGTTTCTTGTGTTCGCCAAACCATTTTGGCATTCTAATAATATACTGCTCTCCAGGTGTGATTATTCAACTTATATGAAATTTCGCAATGCTGATGACACCACACTGTGCTAGCAGAAAACAAAGAAGACCTAAAAGAGATTATTGACAAAGTTAAAGAAGAAATTGAAAAAACAAGGTAATAAGACCAAATCCAAATAAATTGTGTGTGACGTTTCGGTAACAGCGTTGTTACCATCTTCAGACAAAAGTACTGCAGTAAAGCAGTAAGCAAAAGTAGCAGTACTTTTGTCTGAAGATGGTAACAATGCTGTTAACGAAACGTCACGTACTATTTATTTATTTGGATTTGGTCTTATTACCTTGTTTTATCTCTATATCTCTCTATATATATAAAAGTCAATGTCTGTCTGTCTGTTTCGCGATAAACTCAAAAACTACTGAACCAATTGGTACCAAATTTTGCATGTCGCTTTTTATAAACCTGAGGAAAATTTTCGGCTACATTTTGATTAGTATTTTTGGCCATTTATTTTTTTCATTTGAAGAACTTTTTTTTTACGCTGAGTAAATACGAGGCGAAGTAACAACACAAGGCCAATTAAGCGACCAATGAGCGTTCTGCATTTCTTTTCAAGTTGCTTGCGTACTTTTTTTTTAAATATCTTTTTATACGAGTGTCACTTTTTTTTTTTTACAAAAGTATTGAGAGAGAAATTTATATTACTAAGTTACGGTAAGTGCACACAATGCAATTTAAAAAAAAACTTTACAAAATTAGCGTTACTGTATGTAAACAATGGCTTTCGTATTTTTTATTAATTTTTGTTCTGGCCTTTGTTTTTTTTTTTTTTATATAATGAATAAAAGTTACAGTCAATATGATATATAATTCTTAAAATTAAACAAACAATAGTCAATATGCAAAAAATACAAACTAACTTAATAAAATATTCTAATATCAAGCAATATGCAAAATCTCTCCTAATATTTAAATGTACATATTATTAGCATCTTAACGGCGTTTATTCGTTTTTATGTACTCCTGCAGGAAGGCAGAAATACTCGAAAGTTTGATATTGTTTTAATAAAGTAAAGAATCTCCAGAACTATTTTTTGCGCGGCAGTAAATACGAGGCGAAATGACAACACCAGGCGAATTAACCGACCAATGAGCGTTCTGCATATTTTCCAAATCGCTTGCCCAACTTTTTTTTTTTTTTTAAATATATTTTTATAAGAGTGTTACTTTTTTTTTTACAAAAGTATTAAGTATTGAGATAGAAATTCATACTCGGGGGAATTCCCGGGCGAAGCTGGGTCATTCGTCTAGTAATCTATAATCCAAAGAAATTGAAAAGTTATGGTTTAAATATCAGCACAGGTTCAACATTATAACCACTGATAATGAAAATATCTTTGAGATTCAATAAAATACATTTTAGTTGTTCACTTGATATTCTTAGGATCCAGGATTGATAAAATTGGAGATTGCTGGTTGTTTAGAGGAAGTAATAATTAATAAATAAAAATACTTAAAAAAAATGCTTTTATTTAAATGCACTAAAAAGGAAAAATAAAATATTGTATCATCTGTCATTGAGCAATTAGATGTATCTGAGTGAAAATAAAAGCGGCGGGGGATGATCATCATGAATTTCAAACCTAATGTGATTTAATATGTAGCAACTGATTAGCGATTTTTATAAGTGCTTGCTATATTTTTACCTCTTCTCTAAATATAATCGTCCCCCGCTGCTTTTATTTTCTCTCAGATACATTTAATTGGTCAATGACAAAAGATACAATATTTAATTTTTTCCTTTTTAGTGCATTTAAATAAAAGCTTTTTTTTTTTCAAATTGTATTTTTTATTCATTAATTATTTAGTTAGTTTTTAGTCATGAATTTACAAAACTTAAGAATCAAAAGTTCACTGGCGATTAGGCCTTAAATAGACGGAAGTCTGCTTGCCGCGGATTGGTCAATTCCTTGTAAGAGGCGGGAAGTGACGAAAGCTAAACTGAAATGTCTCTTTACTTTTGGTTTGGGGGAGCCCTACATTTTTTGTGAACTATATTACAAAGTTACAGACACATAATATTGGTAAAATAAATGATATTTTGATCCACATAATGGATTATTGTTGAGGGATAATTGGTACATATTTAATATGGATTATGATTATTTAATTGATTAATTTTAGTTGTAAGTAATAAAAGAGAAATTGACAAAGGGAAATTACTTATAATGGTGTCATGTAACATGTGGTCTTATATTATTATATATATATGATAAAGCACAATTTGGATTATAGATTATAATAAAAGAAAACAAGACCTAATCCAAATAATTTATTAGTGTGTGACGTTTCGGCAACAACATTGTCACCATCATCAGACGGTGACAATGTTGTTGCCGAAACGTCACACACTAATAAATTATTTGGATTAGGTCTTGTTTTCTTTTATTATTATATATATAGAAATATTTTTTTGAAGATAGAACAATCCATAAATAAATCTTTAATTAAGAAGGCATATATTGGATCAAAATATAATTTATTTAAAATGAATTTAAAATTAAAAAAAAATGGAAATATATATATAAAGAATATAAATTTATGTTTGATGATGTTGAAATCAGATCACTGAATTATGACAGATACATTATTTATTTACTTTTGACAGCTTTTTGCCTGTAATTCCAAGGAGATTTCAAATAGGAACCTGAATATTCTAATTTCTAACTCTCGTTTGGGGTTTTGAACAATAGCTGAATCAATTCGCAAGTCCCAACAGTTTCCGACTTTGTGTGACACATAAGATTTAAAAATATAGAAATTTGTTCATTTCCGATCATTCCAACAACTCAGAAGTCTGGAAATGTGTACACTTACATTGTTGATCGGACTGAGTGAGTGTTAGAAGTTTCATACTTCTATGTGATTTGGAAGCATATTAAATTTAAAAATTCGAAAGGCAATTTGAAAATTTGTCCGTTCCTGGCCATTCTGACAAACCCGAAGTCTGAAAATTTGTCAACTTGCATTGTCATCAGGTTCTAACAAGCGTACAAAATTTCAGATTTCTACGTGCTCTAGAAGTATACTGAAAATTGATTACAATATTTGTGGACAGACAGACATGGAAGCAAGTTATATAAAAGCTTTTTAAAAAGAATAGCACTAGGAAGGGATGCGATGGTGAAATTGGACAAGATTATGAAATATAAAGACAAAGAATTGTTAAGGCATTGGGATTCCCTGTGGTCATTTATGGATTCACACATGTACAGAGGTTCCATAGAGTACAGTCTAACCTTTTTACTTTGACACACCAAGAGATCAGAATTAGATGATTTCATCACAACATTCATTTCTAGTGGACATTTTTCTTTATGATTACCAAATATATACAGTCGAACCTCTTTAATTCAACACCCCAAGGGTTCAGAGCTTTTGGTTGAATTAAAGGAAGTGTTGAATTAAGGTTAGATGATTAGGTAATCATCTAACTCGCAAAATAATATTTTTTAAAAATAGCCTTGTAATATAAATTAATGATATTAATTTAAACCATTGTGCGTTTTTATTTTATTTTCATGATTAACTTTTAGTATCAATGACAAAATGGCATTAATACATATTTTAGAAACATAAATAATTGTAACAAATAAATTTACTGGTAATGTGTTTCTTTTCAGTAATATAATCAAATATTAACTCTACAGACATTAAAATATTAAATATAATATATTAAATAAAATTTTATTCTAATTGAAAAATATAGCAGTTGAAAGGAAATAAATATGGTAAATAAAAAGAAAATTTTAAAATATTATTTTGTTACAGCTGATCATCTTTTCATTAAATGTAAGATACTTTAATATTTGTAAATTATATTGTTTAAATAATTTGTATTTTTAAATTTAATTATAAAAAATTTGTAAATGTATATATGTTAATTCTTGTGCAAAATTAATTAATAATAGAGGATTTGCATATGTCTAGTTAGTTAAAAAGAAAAGTGTAGTTTTTTTGTTTGGGCAGAGAAGCTAGTTGTTCTCAGGTTAGTTTTTCTCTTATTGTAAATATGTTTATATAATTTCTTAAAAGTCTCTACTTTAACTTTATTCTTAAAATAAATACAGTCGAACCTCTTTAATTCAACACCCCAAGGGATCAGAGCTTTTGGTTGAATTAAAGGAAGTGTTGAATTAAGGTTATATGATTAGGTAATCATCTAACTCGCTAAAATAATATTTTTTAAAAATAGCTTTGTAATATAAATTAATGATATTAATTGAAACCATTGTGTGTTTTTATATTATTTTCATTATTAACTTTTAGTATCAGTGACAAAATGGCATTAATACATATCTTAGAAACATAAATAATTGTAACAAATAAATTTATTGGCAATGTGTTTCTTTTCAGTAATATAATCAAATATTAACTCTACAGACATTAAAATATTAAATAATATTTTATTCTAATTGAAAAATATAGCAGTTGAAAGGAAATAAATATGGTAAATATATAAAAAGAAAATTTTAAAATATTATTTTAAAATAATCATGAAGAGATCTTTTAAAAAATTCCTTTATAGATATCTGTTTTTGCACTGAAATCCTATTCAGGATGTATTCCAGATGGCATTTTGAAAAAACATGCTTGCCTTTCTTCCTCTGAAATGTCTTTTAATAAATAAATTTTAATGTATTAAATGCATCCACTGCTGCTGCAGGTGTTATTGATTTTGTGTTTAAATCTTTTATAATAACACAGAAATTTTTTTTTTGCTTATCCCTAGTACACGTGGTACAGGCCATGATAATCATGGCGGGTAGTTAGCGACTGCTTTTACTGTAAGCGCACCACATATCTACACATGTGAAAAGCAGTTCGACTTTGCACTTACAAATGCCAGAGCCCCGTTTGGTTACTTGCACTCGCTGGTGGGGTTGGACTTTTGCAAGAATCGGGGGGGCCATTGGAGCATTTTTTTTTTAAACAGAAAAAAGTGCCCAATGCGGGAATTGAACCCGGGTCCTAGTGGTCGAAAACCAAACGGTTTACCCAGCCTTCCACCGACATAACACAGAATCGCGCACTTTTGGTTTTGTTAGTTTAAGTTTCACTTTGCAGTGCCATTGCGCAATGTCGTGAGTGTTATTTTTTTGTTTTATTTTTTTTTATACGCGTGAATTTAGGCATCATGCTCTAATTAATAATATTATTTTCTTTTTAATTTTCAGCATTGAAATATTTTAGTTATTTTAAAATTTACAAATAATTTCCTTTTAAATAAATAAATCTTCATAAAATATGTAGCCACAATGATTATGATAGCATTTTATTTCAATATTCCATTTCCTTGTTATTATAAAAGATTTAAACACAAAATCAATAACACCTGCAGCAACAGTGGATGCCTTTAATACAATAAAAACTCTTTGTTATTTAAAGCACATTCCAGAGGAAGAAAGACATGCATGTTTTTTTTTTTTAAATAGACCATCTGGAATACATCCTGATTAGGATTTCTGTGCAAAAACAGACATCTATAAAGGAATTTTTAAAAAGATCTTCATGATTATTTTTAAATATTATTTTTAAATTTTCTTTTTAATTTCCATATTTATTTCCTTTCAACTGCTATAATCTTCAATTAGAATAAAATATTATTTGTAATTATTTATGTTTCAAAAATATGTATTATTGCCATTTTGTCCCTGATACTAAAAGTTAATCATGAAAATAAAAAAAATAAATACAAAAAAGTACATACAATGGTTTCAATTAATATCATTAATTTATATTACAGAGCAATTTTTTTTAAATATTATTTTAGGGAGTTAGATGATGATTAGCTAATCATCTAACTTGAATTCAACACTTCCTTTAATTCAACCGAAAGCTCTGATCCCTTGGGGTGTTGAATTAAAGAGGTTCGACTGTATCTTTATGGATTGTTCTATTTTTTTTTTCAAAATTAAAATGATTTTATAAAATACTATTGTAATATATTTTAATTAATTATGTGAATTGATACCATTGGGACTTTTTTTTTTTTCAGAATGTTTCATAATCAATTTTTAGGGATGGATAAAATTGCATTAATACATTTTTGAACAAAGAAAAAAATTACAAATTTCTAATTTGATCTAAGGGAATAAATGCAATGGGAAGAAAATGAATAATTTAGAAAATGAAGACTAAACATTTATTTTACGCTTCAACCCACCTTCTTCTTCTTTCTTATCTCCACACTGGGTGAAGTAGAATGCATCTGCCTTTGTCATTAAGACTGGGAGCACTACTCAGTTGCAGGCCGACTTAACTCCAAAATAAATGGCCGCCTCTGACATGAGGAACAGACGCCATGTGCAGCTGCTCCTAACATGGAGACAAACACCTAACTTTAACACACCAAATTGTTTACATTTTGACAAATTTGCACTTACTAATGCGACTAATTTGTCTCATGAACAAATTGTGGGTGAATGTTGGCCCCTACATTTGCGGCGCATTGTAACACTTTTTTAAGCAGTGTGCATACGTTAACTATGGTTACTGTGTCCATTGTATTTTTAGCTATAAAATTATATTTTAACAAGAAGTATCTAAAAGTAAGAGTAAAATTTGCACCATGCATATGCAATAGGGCAAAAATATATATATTTTTAAAAAGATTAATGAAATTGAGCTCAAACCCCAACACATGTTAAGCTTGAACTCAAACCATTACACCAAAGAGAAGTGGTGCTCAACATATCTTTGTAACCGTATATATATATATATAATCTTTTTTTTTTATAGCCATTATTTATTACATGTTTGGGGGGTCGGTGGAAGGCTGGTTAAACCGTTTGGTTTTCGACCACTACGACCCGGGTTCGATTCCCGCATTGGACACTTTTTTCTGATTTTATAAGAAAAAATGCTTCAATGGCCCCTGATTCTTGCAAAAGTCCAACCCCACCAGCGAGTGCAAGTAACCAAACAGGGCTCTGGCACATTTGTAAGTGCAAAGTCGAACTGCTTTTCACATGTGTAGACATGTGGTGCGCTTACAGTAAAAGCAGTCGCTAACTACCCACCATGATTATCATGGCCTGTACCATGTGTACTAGGGATAATAAAAAAAAAAATTACATGTTTGAGCTATAAGTTATATATGGCTAAGTTCAATTTATAAAATCCAAAAATAATTAAAGTATTAATATGAGAAAAGAAGTAATGTGAATGAATAAAAAGAGAAAATTCATAAAATAACACTCTCAACTTGTAGTTCATTTCCAAAAACTTCCCAGTATGATGTTAATATTGCCTAGAAAAATATTTTTTAAAAATCAGCTTTAATATCCAACGTGTGGATTACAATTTTCATATACCTTCTCAAAAGATATGCTATATTATAGTGAAATCCACTTCTGAATTGGCTAAGTAAATCTTGGGTTTTCGGCGGAAAATATTGAAAAATAAGAACAGTATCAACAGAGAAGAATAGATATCCCAGAACATACTCCAAATCAAGATTAAATAAAGTAAATCTCACCCTCAGTTGTAACTTCGGCCATTGAAGAGCAAAAGCTCGCGGTGTTTTTGTAATAAAGAAACTCATTGTGTAAGGTTTTAGATATTCTATATACAGTTACGAGCGTCACCGTTTGCATTTTTTTTTTGGAATGGCGCCCTCCTATTGGTCGGCTACGATCACGCCACCTTTGCCCCCCCCCCCCCCCCACTCGCTTTTTCATTTTTGTAACCATTGTGTTGGAGCGGGTCGCTCCTTAAATAAATGTAAATAAATGCATATATTAGTTAATAACAAATGGAATCCTCTCTTTCTTTTTCCCAGTAAGAGACGCCTACGGAAGCCAACAGTACATAGACAGATAAAGCACATAGGCTATAGTTATTAACTAACATATGCATTTATATAAGGCGCCAATTTATAATTGTAACAAATAGTATTTGAATCAAAACATTCAATCGGGTAAAACACGGGCGTTGCCCGGGTCATTCGGCTAGTTTTTGTATAAATATAAATGTTGATTTTATTTTGCGTTTCTTTCTCTTGATTACTTACAAGGAAACAAGATCCAAATGGGTAAATTTTACGTACTGTTAAAATCTCGCCATAGCAACATCATTTGGGACCATGAGATATTTTCTGTTGTTATAACTATGGTTGAAACAATTAGGACTTAGAACTTGGGACTTTAGAATTATGATATATAGCCAAACTTCTGTTATAACATGGTTCACAACTTCCTATGGATTTGACAAGTTACAATTTGGATTATAGATTAGAAACACAACAAGGTAATAAGACCAAATCCAAATATATATTAACCAAATATATTCTATTTATTTATTTGGACTTATTACCTTGTGGTTTATATGGATTTGATTTTGTTGGGATTCTTTTCTCTCTAATCCAAATTGTACCTCATTATATCACAAGCTATACTTTAGAACTGCTCTATGCCATGAAAACATGTCAAATGATAGTAATTAAAAGACAAGAGGAAGATATTGATGTTTTAAACAACAACTACCACTGCAGTGTGGAATCTCCTTATAACAGACTCTTTTATATCAGCAACTTGGTCATAACTCTAAAGTCCCAAATGTTAAGTCTCAATTGTTTCAACTGTGGTTATAAAAACAACCTGGTTATAACAACAACAACCTGGTTATAACAACATGGGGTTCTAAATAATGTTGTTATAGTGAGGTTTGACTTATAAAATATATTTTGTTACCTCAAGTTGATTAAAATAAGTCTAGTTATATCTGCATATTGTGTGTGTGTGCAAAGTGATCTCTAACTCTGTGAGTGTATGTTCCCCAGGCTCCATCATGTTCAACAAATCTACCTTTGGAACCACCTCCACCTTCGGGGCCGGGAGTAAGTGTTGAATGACCATATCTCTTGTTCCGCGGTACCTATACTCAAGTTAGAATGACACTAGCTCTATTTTTGTACCAGTTTGGAAGCTACGCACAAGCATGAATTTCACTATTTCTGGAAGCTTCCTTTGCAATAATCATTATTTATCACTGGGTATAAAATCATCAATTTTCAACAGCCACCACCTAGGAACAAATCCTGCATTGGGCACCCTTTATTGAATAAAAATTTGCTTCAATAAGCCCCTAATTCTTACAAAAGGCCAAAACCACCAGTGAGTGAAGTAACCAAGCAGGGCTCTTTCACTTGTAAATGCAAAAGTTGAACTGTGTTTTTACATGTGTAGACATGTGGTGCACTTATATTAAAAGCATTCGCCAATTATTACCTACCTGATTATCATGGCCTGTACCTCGTGTATTAGGAATTGATATATACAGTTATCAGCGTCATGCGTTCTTAATTCTGTCACCGTTTGCTTTTGGTTCAGTGGTAGAATGCTCACCTGCCACGCGGGCGCCCCGGGTTCGATTCCCGGCCTATGCATTTTTTTTTTTTTTTTACAATTTTTAAAACTCATTTATATAAACTTTAATATATACAGTTATCAGCATCATGCTTTCTTAATTCTGTCACCGTTTGCTTTTGGTTCAGTGGTAGTATGCTCGCCTGCCACGCGGGTGCCCCGGATTCGATTCCCGGCCTATGCATTTTTTTTTTTTACAATTTTTAAAACTCATTTATATATTATACAAGAATGACATCCACGGCGCCAATTTATAATTGTAATGAATAGTATTTTAATAAAAGCATTTAATCGAGTAAACCCCGGGCGTTGCCCGGGTCATTCGGCTAGTAATATTAATAAAAATCATGATTATACAATAGGGTACCACAGGGGGAAGTACTTACTACTACCTGGTAGCAATTGTGCTGCATCACTTGATTGATCCTTTCAAGTAGATACTTCAATCACAGTATACATCTTTACAAAGGATTCATACTGGCCAAAATGTCTACTTGTGAAAAAGGCAAAATAAGGACTGCAGGTCATACCATTTTTTGATCTTGTTCCTCTATGTAATCCAGAAGGCACTATTTCTACCATAAAATAAACCTAATTCACTTGGGCTATTTAAAACTTATAAAATAATAAACAATACAATCATATACTCCTGTGGAAAGGTTGTGAAACCCGGAAGCTTGAGAAGAATGTAAAATCAGAAAATCACCCTCAGAAACTGTTTTGTTTATTATTGTATATTCACATTTCTCTGATTAAACTTTCAGTTTTCAAACCTAAAGGCTATTCTTCACGGCCCTAAATAGACTAAATAAATATCTTTATTGTATTAGGTTCATGAAGAAAATTTGACTTGAAAGCTCACCCAGTTTTATTGAAATAAGAAAACAAATGGCTATACATTTCTACCTCATGTTTTTCTTGGACCATTGCCATAGGAATCAAGATGTCAGAGATAAGGCATTACAGTAGAACCTCCCGCATGGCCCGCTCTCTATTTGGAGGTTGGATTCTTATTATATAAAGCCAATTTTTGAATTTCACAAATGTGGTTTCATGGGAGGTTTAATGGTACGGTATAGCCTCCCTGTAAAGGACACCTAATTGCTGAGCCAAAGTACCCTTTAGGGAGAGGTGTCCTCTTATTGGAGAGTTGCTAAATAATAAAAATGGTAATTTTGCAAATGAAAACAGTCCTTTGTAGAGAGATGTCCTCTCACAGAGGTTCTTCTGTATAATATTTAGCACAACCCACCTGGTACTGAAAAATTGTCCTATTGCTTTACCATATACAGTAAAACCCTTCTATAGTGAACCCCAATGGGACAGAGCTTTTGGTTCACTATAGCCACGATTTGACCTTTTTTTTTACTTTTCAAAATTTTTAGACCGTATAATTAAAGGACAGCCATACACACAAGAAGAGGCTGCCTTTTAATAGTGGGCACTTTGTTTTAATTCCCTTAATTGACCAATTTCCTTACATTAATACTGAATAATAATAGAAATCATTAGATGATAGGTTCTTCTTATCATTAACATACATGTACCTCTATGTCTAATTTAAAAATCAAGACAATCCTAGGCAAAGTTTTATTAAATATATATTCAAAGATATAAAATGATTTTAAAACATCATTATCACATTATATAATACATTGTTTACTTGGAAAAATGGCTTTAACACCTTGTTGCTTCAAAGCATTCTTCAAGCATTGCACCATTCAAATAAAGTTGGTGTTTTTCTTCCATTTCATTTTCCCACATGTTCTTCTAAGTCTAGATTTCGTTTTTTTTTTTTAACCTGTCATGCAAAACATTGCTGACTTAAAATCACCATAGTTAATGGCATAAAAATAGTTTTTGTTTGATCACGGGACCATTTATTTGGATTTTTTTTTTACCCTAAAATGTACGATCGCTGCAAAAGTTGAGGTTGATTCCTCTTTGTAACAATTTTTAATAGCTTTATATTTTATCTTTTATAATAGAAAAGTTATATTCTCTTATTTTAATATGTTCTTAACATTTTGCCTGTGTTGTTTCACTTTGAAAAGTTCTGAAAATGGCATTTTTTTTTTTTAAGAAATAACGCTTTTGTTTTTAAAATGCCTTTGTTTTCTTCATTTTGGAAGCCATTTGTATTTTTATATTTCAAATTTAATGGATGAAAATATATTCTATTTAATAAAAAGTATAATGTGTTAAAATTTATACGAAATACAGCAAAAATAAAGTGCAAAATTCAAAACAAACAATGCCGTTAAATTTATTGTTTTGAAATCGCGATCCGCGAGCTGAAACATGCTCAAAATTTGGTTGTTTTAATTTTTTTTTTAATTACAATTCTAAGTTCGTTATAAGCATAGTATTTTAAATAGATTTTATTATTTTGGGACCGAAAATAGGTACGTTATAGGGGTAGTTCGTTATTCTAAAAATCGCAAAGTTCGTTATAACGATGGTATTTTGAATGGAATGGAATTGGGAATCGGCGTGGGTTCGTTATATCCAGGGTTCGTATTAGCGGGGTTTTACTGTAATATTTAGCACAACCCACCTTGTACACTTTCAACCCCAAGTTATCAAGACACACATTTTGGTCAATGATTCCTATGGCTTATTTGTTCATTTTTTGTTATTTTCCCCATGGCTCTGATTGGAACATTGCTTAACCAATAAAGAAACTTTTAATAAAATCAAATTATTTAAATATATCTCTCTCTCAAATTAGACTACTACTTTATTTTTGTATATATTGTGCATAAGCACGAAACCATTGGCCTGATGACACGCTATTTTGGAAAAGCTTGCTGTTTTAAGTGCATAAAAGAAACTGAAAAATTGTCCTATTGCTTTACCATATATATTTATTAAAAACAAAATAAGCATATCCTGACTGCTTACTTGAGCTTTTTATATGGTGGAGCATCATGAAAGCACATGTGAGCGACCAGGATATGCCCATTTTGTTTTTAATATCAACACCCGACCTTTTTTCTATTTTAAAAAAATATTTTTTCATATATACAGTAAAACCCCGCTAATACGAACCCTGGATATAGTGAACATTCCCTTATAACGAACCCACGGCGATTCCCAATTCCATTTCATTGAAAATACCATCGTTATAACAACTTTGCGATTTTTAAAATAACAAACTACCCCTATAATGAACCTATTTTCTGTTCCAAAATGATAAAATCTATTAAAAATACTATGCTTATGACGAACTTAAAATTGTGATTTAAAATATTTTTAAAACAACAAAATTTTGAGCATGTTTCAGCTCACAGATCGCGATTTCAAAACAAAAAAATTAGCGGCATTGTTTGTTTTCATTTTCATTCTATTTTTGCTGTATGTTGTACAAATTTGTACACATTATACTTTTATTTAATAGAATATCTTTGCATTCGACAATTTTGAAATAGAAGAAAAATATAAATGGCTTCCAAATTAAAGAAAAGAAACAAAGAATGGTGTTCTAAAAAAAAAAAAAAAAACAGTGGCAGCATGCCCTTTTAGAAGCGTTCTATATCAAGTTTAACCTTGGCTAAATAATAATTCCAAATAATTTTAAAGCCAGAAATGGTTTGAATAACAGGTTAAAAACAAAATTTAATATACACTCCAGAAGAATATGTGGAAACTGGAATTGGAAGAAGGGGGGAAAAAAACAGTTCCCCCAAGTTCCCCGTGTCTCATGGGCCACAAACAAATCGACTTATAAATTATCAAAAACTATCACTACAGTTCTATTTTTAGAATGGAATTCTTGTTAGGTATATGACTCATTCAGGGTTCGCGGATATTCCCCCATGCCGACGTTTTACCACCGATTTTGTGTTTGCAAATTGGCGTATTTTTTATACGCAATTTTACCAATCGCGCTATTGTTTCAACATGTTTCGCTTCTGATTTTTCTGAATTGGATACTTTTGATTCATCCTCAAGCTTTATTCCTTTGATGGAAATAACGTTATTTTAAGACAATTCTGATTTTCAAATTTTACTTTTCACTTTCAAACAACAAGGTATTAGAGGCATTTTTCAAATAAATTTATTATTATATTATTTGAGGAAGATGTTCTAAAATACTCTTATACCTTTTAAATATATAATTAATAATGTTTTGCCTAGGGGATTTGGCTTAATTTTTAAATAATACATAGGTTTATATATAAACATGTATGCTAATGATAAGAAGAACCTATTATCAAATTACTTCTTTTGATATTCAGCATTACTGTAAAGAAATAGGTCAATTTAGGGAATTAAAACAAAGTGACCATTATTAAGTGGCTGCCTTTACCTGTTTGTATGGCTGTTTTTTAATTATACGGTCTAAAAATTTAGAAAAGTTAAAATAAAATGGCTAAACGGCCAAACCGTGGCTATAGTAAACCGTGGCTATAGTGAACCAAAAGCTCTGTCCTATTGGGGTTCACTATAGAGGGGTTTTACTGTATATACACTTAAACCTATCTATAGCGCCCCCTCTTGGAACTACCAAAATAGGGTGCTATAGAGAGGTCACTTTTAATGTAAATTGCATCGTACTATGTATTTAAAATCGGGTGCTATAGAGAGGGAGGCGCTATTTAGAGGGGGTGCTATAGACAGGTTTAACTGTATACAGTAAAACCCCGCTAATACGAACCCTGGATATAATGAACCTTCCCTTATAACGAACCCACGCCGATTCCCAATTCCATTCCATTAAAAATACCATCGTTATAACGAACTTTGCGATTTTTAGAATAACGAACTACCCCTATAACGAACCTATTTTCGGTCCCAAAATAATAAAATCTATTTAAAATACTATGCTTATAACGAACTTGGAATTGTAATTAAAAAAAAAATAAAACACCAAAATTTTAAGCATGTTTCAGCTCTCGCGGATCGCGATTTCAAAACAATAAATTTAGCGGCATTGTTTGTTTTGATTTTTGCACTTTATTTTTGCTGTATGTTGTATAAATTTTTACACACTATACTTTTTATTAAATAGAATATCTTTGCATCCATTAAATTTGAAATATAAAAAAATGCAAATGGCTTCCAAAAAATGAAGAAAACAAAGTCATTTTAAAAATAAAAACGTTATTTCTCTAAAAAAAAAGGCCATTTTCAGAACTTTTCAAAGTGAAACAACACAAGCAAAATGTTAAGAACATATTAAAATAAGAGAATATAACTTTTCTATTACAAAAGATAAAATATAAAGCTATTAAAAATTGTTACAAAGAGGAATTAACCTCAACTTTTGCCGCGATCGCGATCGTACGTTTTAAGGCAAAAAAAAAGTCCAAATATGGTCCCGTGATGAAACAAAAAATATTTTTATGCCATTAACTATGGTGATTTTAAAGTCAGCAATGTTTTGCATGACAGGTTAAAAAACGAAATCTAGACCTTGAAGAATATGTGGAAACATGAAATGGAAGAAAAACACTAACTTTATTTGAATGGTGCAATGCTTGAAGAGTGCTTTGAAGCAACAAGGTATTAGAGTCATTTTTCCAAGTAAACATTGTATTATTAATTGTATTATTAAGATTACAATTGAAAATTCAATAGGGAAAATAAATATGTGGTGTGAAAACAACAAACTTAAAATATCAAGACAGAAAACAAAGATTTTATATTTATTCAACTGCAAAAAGTATGTAATTACCCTGCATGATAGTCTTGTCAAACCAGTTGAAAACCTAAAAATACTAGGATTAACTTTCAAGAATCACCGAAACAAGAACAAATTAGATTTTATGCCTCACATCGACAGTGTTATTGCAAAAACAACTAGAGCTAGTGGATATCTTCTTGGTTTAACAAAGAAATCGTGGGGATTGGATAGTAGGCGATTATTAACATTATATAAGACCTTATTTAGAAGCACAATAACTTATGGTTCAACAATCTGGTACCCATACATAAACACGAGATCAAAAAACAAAATAGATTCACTACAGTATAAAATTCTTAAACACTGTATACATGCTTATAATACAACATCTTCGAATTGTACACATGTTCTCGCAAGAATACCTAAAATTACGGATTTCATTATGTCAAACATACTTAAAGTTGAAATAGATTATAATAGAAATGATCCAGCCAAAAGAATGATAATATCTAACTTTATAAATGAAAAAATTCAAAAATACTATGAAGACTCAAATGATAATTTCAGAGAATTTTTTGAAAACTCAAGATTACCCAAATTTATCCAGCCAAATTTTTATAATATACAATTCTTTACGGGGCATGGAGACTTTAACACATATTTATATAGAATTGGCAGAATTGATTCTTCAATCTGCTTATGTGACCAAGAAGATCACAACCCTGTGCATATTTTAATCCGGTGCCCACTTGTTGCTGATTTGAGAGTACAATGTCAAATGAACAGTTCTAGTTTAAGCCAAATGGTTTCCAGTAAAGAAGAATATAGAAAATTTAACAAGTTCTGTAGACTCTATCTCAAATGCCGTGGACTTGAATTACATTAAGAATTGAAATTTCTAGTTTTAATTAGTATATTTGTGCCACTGGTTTAGTGGTTGTAATTATAAATATATATTGGACTTTTGATGATATGTATGTAAATAATCTTTGTTTCTTGTATAATTTATTGTTCTAAAATGTAAATTTGAATAACTTTCACTCTCTCTCTAAAACTATAAATAATTTGTATATATATATTTAAAAACTATGTACATAAAATGGTTTAAACATTTACATGCAAATATCCACATAGGATATAGCGTGTGTTTTGTAATAAATAAATAAAAAAATAAATATAATGTGATAAATATGTTTTAAAATCATTTTTATATCTTTGAATATATATTTAATAAAACTTTGCCTAGGATTTGTCTTGATTTTTAAATTAGACATAGAGGTACATGTATGTTAATGATATGAAGAACCTATCATCTAATGATTTCTATTGTTATTCAGTATTAATGTAAGGAAATTGATCAATTATGGGAATTAAAACAAAGTGACCACTATTAAGAGGAAGCCTCTTGTTGTGTGTATGGCTGTCCTTCAATTATACGGTCTAAAAATTTTGGAAAGTAAAAAAAAATAGCCAAACCGTGGCTATAGTGAACCAAAAGCTCTGTCCCATTGGGGTTCACTATAGAGGGGTTTTACTGTATATACTTTTGCACTTATCCTTAATTACATCCTTTTTATTTAAAATCAACTTTTATAAAAATACCTAAGTAGAAGGAAACTTGAAATGTAAGGAGTGAGTGCTCAAGATGTTAAGGTGAGGAAAGGGAGAATTGAGGAGCAGAATACCATTGGTTAATTGAGGATTTACCTCGTCCACTAAGAGAAAGATTAAAAAAATTGTGCAATAAATATTATATATATGAACACATTAATCAACTTTTTGAAAGGATTTATCTTTTATATATAACTAGCGGATGTGTACCCGGCTTCGCCCGGGTTTTATCCGAGTGAAAGTTTGCCTAACGAATATTATATATTATGAAGTACAATAAACAATGTTAAAGATTAGTTTTAATTATTAATCAAGATTGTGTGTGAATATGTGAGAAAGATGTAATATCGTTGTTGTTTTCTTGACCGACTGTTTTACATATGGTGTTATCTTAAAATTGCTTGTTTTGAATATTTTTTTAGATTGAGTTGAATGAATTGCTGATTTTTTTTTTGTATTTATATATAAATAAAATTAACTCTGTTGATTTTTTTTTTGTATTTAATCGATAACAGCGAAGTTACGCATGTTAAAGTTAGGAAAAATATTTTGATGTTAAGCAAAACCTGCTCCATCTCGTTTTACATAAATGTTGAAAATTTGGTCGAAATTGATGCATTGTAACGAAAGTTTTTAGTGAACAACACTTATGAAATTTGCATTTTATTAATATAGATAGAATGATACCAACTAGATAAAGATGAGGCCAAAGAACTGAGACCAAACAAATTTCAAGCATTATTTGAAAACATTTTTTCAACATGTCAAAATTATATGAATGACTGCCACTTATTGTATGCATTTATATTTGACATTTATCTTGACTCTCTACCTCTGTATCTTCATGCTGTTGTAAGGGTCCATTGTCACAGTTACAAATATGGTTGACTGTGGGAAGAGCATATGTGTGGGTCTATGTTGTTATTATCTTCTATCTTTGCACATGTGTGAGAGAGCTTTCTCCTCACACTCTTCACTCTCTTGATGCAATAGAACTCCTTGACAACACAATGTCACAGCACATTCCCACTGAATCATAATGATGAAAAATGATTACTCATGACCACCTTAAAAAATAATTAAAAAAAAAACAAACTTTGCTCTCAAACAACTGAATTTATTTGAGGAGGCTCAAAGGTCCTTCCCTTTGTTTCAGGTACCTTTGGCACTTCAACACCCTTTGGACAAAGTAAGATGCTTGCCAGTCCTTGCATGCAACTTTTGCACGCTTCCTATCGAACAACTTATAGTAGTCAACTTCTGGAGACTTGTGTCTCAACAACAATTGAGCATGCACTTGACAATCTGTTACTTTGTCCCATTTAGTCTTCCTTGCTTTCTTCCTTATTCTTTGGTCTTCCTCCACACTGAAGTTGCCCTAATGTAGAGTGCCAAGCTGCTGGATACTTAGGCATCCAAAAGGACCTAGCCTCCTAAAAGATGTGCCCAACTGAGTTTACAGACTCAACTTTAACAAGAGCTATTGATACCTGCACTGAATCACTATTTATATAGTAGCGAGTATAATATTGGTAATGTGAGGTTTACACAGACAGTGCATATTTAACTGAATCCATAAGTCTTGGAATATTTCTTTGTGAAATGTTGAGAATCCCAATTTAAAAAATAATAATAATAACAATGGTAATAATGACATTCGTGTAATTGTGAAACGATAATCATTATCAGTGCTAATTCTTCATTTTTGTTCTATCTTTTTAAAAGACAAATTTCAACAGCCACTAAAGAGAAGAATAAAAATGATAAGGCACAATTTGGATTATAGATTATAAACACAAGGTAATAAGACCAATTCCAAATAAATAGTGTGTGATGTTTTGGTACCATAATTGTTACCAAAACACCATACACTATTTATTTATTTGGATTTGGTCTTTATTACCTTGAGAAGAATAAAAATATATATGTTGGGAGGGCTTGGTTCATCAGTGGTAAACCCTCACAGCGGTTTTGCTGATTTGATCTAACAGGCCACTAAAATTATAATATAGTTTGTTTTGCCTATATAGTCTGCAATATTTACTTCTTAATTAGGATATTGGTATAGTGTTGTTGTTGTTTCTTATCCCCTTGTGTAAAGATTACACGAATTCCATGATCTCATGGAATGGGGTATAGGGGTGCAGCTTTTGTTGATCATGGCACCATGATACACTTTGGTGAAAGTCTGACTTTGCCTGTGATTTGAGGCCATTCCAAACATGGAAGCCTTTGTTTCTGACTCTAACATGAGCACAGACGCAGCTCCTCCGTATCCCTGGAGTGGAACCATTGCTGAGGTCCATCAACTGGGTCAGTTGAACTCAGGATTTTTAAAGAGGGAGTGTCCCTCCTGGTTACAGCATCAAGTCTACCAGAACAAGACTTGATACAATCGTGTAGAGAGTTTACTGTACCTCCCAACAATGTCCAATATTGGTATAGTAACTATTAAGCATTTTTGTGGTTGTAGAAATTATTAACATTTTTTCCTTATACAGTGGACCCTCGGTTTACGAGCACCTTGGAGTACGAGCTTTTCACAGTACGAGCAAAATTTTTTGAAAAATTTTACCTCGTATTACGAGTGAAATTTCGCATTACGAGCAACTCGTGATGGTTGCCCCTCTTCGCCATTTCCACCTTTTTCAAAAATTGGTGACAATTTCTACCTCTCTTGCTATAAAAATCCTATAACCACTGCAAAATGGGCCCTGTGAAGAAATATGTTGAAAGAGTTTCAATTATTAAAAATAAGAAATTAGTTTCGCACTACGAGCGTTTTGGAGTACGAGCATGGCTCTGGAACGGATTATGCTCGCAAACCGAGGGTCCACTGTATAATAATTGTAGCAGTCTCTGGTAGATCAAATCAGCAAAACCATTGGGAGGATTAACTACTGATGAGCCAAACCACTCCAATATATAGTTTTTATCCTTCTGTGGTTGTTGAAATTTGTGTCTTAAAAAATAAAATAAAAATTAATTGGCGCCTATAGAGATTATAATTTTACTTTTCTCCCTCATTTTTTGGCCATTTTGATGTGACAAGTGCAGTTAATTATTTATAAGTGCTTGAAGAATCCCTGTGGTGTGGTTGAGATGGAACCAGCCAGTTATTTTGCAATACCATAATTGTGGCAGTGGTAGATTGTAGAATTGTTGGCTGGCCTGTGCTCTTGATAATTGAGACACATCCTCCCGGGAGATAAAAATCTGAACAAGGCTCACTGAAAAATGCTGCTATTCTTCACCTTGTAGGAAGGAAACATGTATATCTGCCTCCCCTACTGTCATATAAGCATGCATCTTGCAAAAAGAACCAGCGTTGGGGGCTGATTTTTTGCTTTTGTTATTTTCTAGCACCCACCAGCACCTTTGGGCAAAGGCCAGCCACAACCAGTGTCTTTGGCGCCTCTACCTTTGGTGCTCCCCAGACCACAGGGACGGTCTTTGGTGCCCCTCAGACCTCTGCCAATCCCTTTGGCTTTGGCCAACAGCAAGCCCCTGCAAGTAGGTGTCTGAGGGGAATGTCTCGGCCTGCAGGAGGCCAATCTGTGTTGTGTGCACAGCTGGCATGCAGCAGCAGCAGACCACTGGATTCTTCGGCAACACAGCACAAGCCAACACCACCACCCCGTTGTTTGGAGCTCCCAATGCATCAACCTCTGCCTTCAACATGTCTCGACCCACCTTTGGTGGCTTTGGCACCTCCACCAGTCTCTTTGGAGGTCAAACCCAGGCTGCTCCTCTCTTTGGCCAGCCAACTACCGCCCCTAGCACATCCACCTTCTTTGGCTCAGGTCTCTCTTTGGCTATCCCTTCTTGAAATTTCTAAAAAAATGTATGATTGATCGATAGGATCCAGATATTTTTGTTCAGCTCCCCTTTCCAATAAGTCTCACAAGATTCCTCCAGTGCCACATTGACACAGGTCAACGACCTGTTAGAGTTAGCTTTTCTTTTATCAGGAAAATGTATTTAGCTATAGTGAAATAATTAAAAAAGGAATATTTAATTTTTTGTCATTTATTACTGATAGATGGCACAATAGCTTGTTCTTTTCCTTTTTTTTAAATACATTTTTGACATTTTTTTTATTTTCAATAACAAATATTTGCGACATATTTTTATCAATAAACATGTTCCACTCTGGCTTGAACAGTATTGCATGGGCCAAAACTATAGAAAAGAAAACCATTTGACTATCGGATGACAATTCAATAAGGTATCATATGAGTTAAACTGCATAGAAAAGAACCTGACTATTGGATGAACTAAACATGGTAGTTTTTTTTTTTTTGCTTATCCATAGTACACGTGGTACAGGCCATGATAATCATGGTGGGTAGTTAGCGACTGTTTTTTTTTTACTGTAAGAGCGCACCACATGTCTACACATGTGAAAGCAGTTCGACTTTGCACTTACAAATGTGCCAGAGCCCCGTTTGGTTACTTGCACTCGCTGGTGGGGTTGGACTTTTGCAAGAATCGGGGGGGGGGGGGGGGCCATTGGAGCATTTTTTTTTTTTTTTAACAGAAAAAAGTGTCCAATGCGGGGATCGAACCCGGGTCGTAGTGGTCGTAAACCAAACGGTTTAACCAGCCTTCCACCGACCAACATGGTAGTAAATCTATAAAGTAGATTGTTTACACCTTCCTGCTTCCCTTATTATTTAATCCAGGCAGCTATGAGGCATTATACTTCTTTCTATAAGGCAATAACTCCCCTTCTCTATAGCACCCTATCTTGGTGAGTCCCAAGAGGGGGCGCTATAGACAGGTTCAACTGTATAAGAAATAAAATCATTAAGCACGAATGTTTCTTTTACAAATAAAAAATACAAATTTTTACTGACCTTAGGGCAATTAAAAATTATTGGAAGGGCTTGACTCATCAGTGGTGAAGCCTCCCAGCGGTTTTGCCAATATAAGCTACCAGACTGCAACACTCTTGCTTAATTACTTCCTTTGCTATCAATGACAGGGTCAACAGACTTTATTATAATTTTTATCCTCTTCTCATGTTATTGTCCTTTTTTAACTGCAGGGCCTTTTTTTTTATATTTTTGTAGGTTCCTAATAAATTTCCTTATTTGTCTCAAGAGACATATGAAAATTAAAGTGGAGTCTCATTATAATAGCCTCCTTTACAACTGTTACTTGCTAGAGGGTTGCTAATTGGGAAAAAATGGTAATTTTTGACAATGGACTTTGTAGAGAGTTGTCCTCTCGTGGAGGTTCTACTGTAATATCATAGTTCTAAGATCCACCAAGTATTAAGCTCCAATTGTTTTAACCCTTGTATTTTAACTCTTGGTCCCAAGCGATTTGTTATATTGTTATATATTTGTTATATATTGTTATTATGTGTGGTGTTGCAAGGAAGTTAGCTGATGGGATGTTGTTGTGCAGGTTTTGGCGGGGCTACTACAGCAGCCACAGGCACCACAATCAAGTTCAACCCCCCCACAGGAACAGACACCATGGTGAAGAACGGCACCAACCAGAACATCCACACCCGCCACCAGTGCATCACCAGCATGAAGGAATATGAAAACAAGAGTTTGGAGGTTAGTTACATTCCATTTATATAGCATGAGACCAACCCAGAGTTCTTTTTTTCTCCTTATAGTTGGACCTTGCTATAATAACATCACTTGGGATCATGATTGCATGTTGTTATAACCCAAGTTGTTGTTATAAAAACAGTCTGTTATATATATATAATAGAGTTCCCCCATTGTGGTTGTCAATTTGTCCCATAGTTTCTGTGTTATTTTAAACTCACTATGTTTATTTAGAACTAGGCCAGAGTAACTAGATACTAGCGTCTTGTGAATCTATCTCTTTAAAAAGTGTGTAAACCAGATAAAGGGACAAATATTATATGAAATTAAACCTGGTTTTGATCTCATGAATCCCAAACAAAGACTAAACTATTTCAGACACATAATGAAAGCATATGGTTTAGAAAAAATGTTGATGCTGGTAAAAATTGAAGGAAGAGAGGAAGACCTGCAATGAGCTGGCTGGAAGGGGTCAAGAAAGTTGCCGGAAGGACACTAACAGATAAAATTGGAGAATATTAGTCCATTTAGTCACCAAAAGTTAGGCTTGATGGACACTGACAACAATAATAAGGAGATATCTCTCCTTATTTCTATACCTGCTTACTTTTGTGCACAAATAAAATGATTAGGCTAGAATAGAGTTTTAAATCCTGAATACCTTGAGTATTATTACTGAGAACATTAGACCATCAATCATGATGCAACAGAGCAATTCTGGATTATAAAAGCCAAGATGGAATCTTTGTGATATAATACCCTATTATAGGATTACAGTGTGGCATATATACTAGGTGATATATCATTAACTTCTTAATAATCACCTTGATAAATATGTAAAGCCATATATATACTGATTTAGATAATAAAAAGGCATATATTGGATTTAATAAAAGATTTATTTTGCCAATATTTCGGCTGGCTGAACGCCAACCTTTATCGAGGCATTACATCTTTGTATACACAAACTCAGCGCCACATAGTGTTATTGATTTAATTTGAGATTATGGCACAGAATGTTTGTTAATCCATTGGGTGTCATTTGTAACTCAACAGCACTAACTGTTGCAGGAGCTACGGCTGGAAGACTACGCAGCCAACCGCAAGGGCTCCACAGTGATGCAGCCATTCAGCAGTGCCACAGGAACAGCCCAGCCCGGGCTCTTCAACCAACAGCCATCTACATCTGGCTTCTCCTTTGGGGCGGCCTCCACGGCCCCCAAACCTCTCTTTGGTGGTGCCACCACTCAGGCCAGCACCAGTAAGTTCCGCAGCACTCTCTGGGATGGCTTGCTCTCTCTAATTTCTATGCCTCAAAGAGAGGTCAAGGTTAATCAGGTTTTAGGTGGTTTTTTCAGGCCATGATAATCATGGTGGGTAGTTAGCGACTGCTTTTTACTGTAAGCGCACCACATGTCTACACATGTGAAAAGCAGTTCGACTTTGCACTTACAAATGCCAGAGCCCGGTTTGGTTACTTGCACTCGCTGGTGGGGTTGGACTTTTGCAAGAATCGGGGGCCATTGGAGCATTTTATTTTTTTTTTTTTAAACAGAAAAAAGTGTCCAATGCGGGAATCGAACCCGGGTCCTAGTGGTCGAAAACCATGGGAGGATCTAATTTATTGATAGTTTAATTTTTTTATTATTATATCTCCCATTGTATAATTATACAAGGTCATGGAGACTGAGAATTCATGGATTAAATTTATAATCTTGGTAGGGTTGTGGAATATATAGGCCGTCTTGAGACTCCCATACCTTCCAATAGGTGGTCTGGTGTATGTATTGATAGAAAGTATAGTAGAGTTTCCCATGAGAGACCACCTGACAATATGGCTAAATTCTCTCTCTTGAAGGTAATCAGATAGGCTGTCTCAGTTAAAAGATTCAAGACTTAGCCTAAAATGAGAAAGTCTGATGATGACCACTTTCAGGAGGGACAGTTTAACCATTTTTTTTAGGCTCAGGTCTTTTATAAGAGACTACTCTTGTTTTAAATGTTTGAAAATGAACACCTCTCCCTTTAAAAAATATATTGGAACCTTGTATACAGGCATTGATTAATAAGTCACAACACCAGCTTTGGCAACATAACAAATCCATCCTGTATTCCTTAGTTTTGAGTTTAGCTCTAATAAGAGTTCAATTTTATTAACATCTTAACAGAGGAGTTATGAATCTGCCAAAAAGGTGGTGAAGTGGTGGGGCTTATTTTAGGCCAGAATACAATGTAATTTTGCTGGAGGATTGTTTGTGTTGATGTATTTTTAAAATGAAAGGTTCTTCTTTTCAAACATATACCACCCTCTCTCTCCCTCAAAATATTACAAATATATTTTTTATTTACACAAAATGCAACAAAGAAACCGAAATTAAAACTTTTCAAAACTTAAAACTTCTGCTGAGAAGCCATTCTAATCTTTTTATAAAATGAATATTATAATAAGGATTGATTTTTTTTTACTATCTGTGTATTTTATCTCATGTAGTGCTGCCATCTCCAATATGGAAGTTATCTTGGAATGCCAGGTTTCTTTGTGTGAGGCATCATGATTTATGGGCCAATGCTGCATAAGGCAATGTGGTTAGAGTTTTTATTGCTGGAGGGAAGACAAGGAAAAAAAGGCTGAAAATGAAATTATTGGCAATCTTTGAAGAAGATCCTATACCGGTAACAACGCTGTTACCAAAACATCACACATTATTTATTTATTTGGTCTTATTACCTGTGTTTCTAATATATAATCTAAATTGTACCTTATCATCCTATGATATCAAAGCCATAGAGAAGAAGCTCTGAAAGGAGAGTAATACTCAAACTTAGGGAATAGATTGTTTAAGGACCTCTGACATTTCTTTCAAATGAATCAATACAATAGGTGGCTACATGGATGTTTACTTGCCATATTCAACTCACAAGTGTGGTGTGCAGTGACAGGCTTCGGGGCTCAGACCACCACTCCCATGTTTGGCAATGCGGCAACCTCCCAGAGCAACCCCTTCAACAAGACCACCACTCCCTTCGGAGCAACAAACACTTTCTCCTTTGGCAACCCCACGGCCACCTCTACCACAGGCAGCCTCTTTGGAGCCACCAACACACTGCAGCCCCAACAGAAGGTGGGTCTTTCCTTCACAAACTTGGACTTTAAATTCCATAGAAACTTTGTGAATTTAAAACAACAGTCTGTGCTTCCCTATCTGGCACCAGCAGCCTTCCCCCCCCCCCCCCTTCTAAATTGAATATAGCAGGAACTTTTGTTCTGACATAGTCTGACTGCTTTTAGCATATTTTTAAGCTATATAAATTCAATTGTCAACTATAAGGACCTTTGGGAAAGGCCGCTGCTTATCATAAAACAGATCGAGGAGCATGAACTCATGGAATTCGTGTAATCTTTACACAAGGGGATAAGAAACAACAACATTGTCATCTATTGATAAAATTTGTAATAATAATTTTTTTGGCAATGTTTTTTTTTTTCACATATATCATCAAATAATATATCTACAGACCTTACTGCAATGATGAAAATAAAAATATATTATGAGAGGGCTTGGCTCATTAATATTGAACCCTGGGGGGGGTTCACCACTGATGACCCAGGCCTTCTCATTCAATATATTTTATCATTGTAGTAAGGTCTGTAGATATATTATTTGATATAAAGTAGAACCTTCCTATAAAGAACACCTAATTGCAGAGCCAAAATGTCCTTTAGAGAGAGGTGTCCTCTAACCCGAGAGTTGCCAAATAGTAAAAATGGTCATTTTGCAAATAAAAAACTGTCCTTTGCAGAGAGCTCGAGTGTCAACTCGTACTGTATATGAAAAAAATATATTGCCAAAAAAATTATGATTATATATTTTTAATCATCGTTGATAAGTAGCTTTTGCTGGTATCTATATATAATATCTCTTAGCTTAGTTGAGCATTATTATTCACTTATATATCTCTTATATGAAGTTTAACATGATTTTTCAATTTTAATTTGAAGGTAAAAAATAGTAATTTTTTAAAAAAATATATGCATAGTGTCAGATATCATCAGTGAACAATGTAAATTAATTTAAATCAAATAAATATATGCATAGTGTCAGATATCATCAGTGAACAATGTAAATTAATTTAAATCAAATAAATATATGCATAGTGTCAGATATCATCAGTGAACAATGTAAATTAATTTAAATCAAATAAATATATGCATAGTGTCAGATATCATCAGTGAACAATGTAAATTAATTTAAATCAAATAAATATATGCATAGTGTCAGATATTATCAGTGAATATTTTAAATTAATTTAAATCAAATAAATATATTTGGCACCACTGTTTTATCTTAAATTCTTTCTATCTCTCTCGACCTCCAGGAACAAATTTACACAAGACCTCTGTATAGAGATCATTTAGGTGAGTTACACATATATCATTCTCTTTGGTGCTTTTATAATGGATTCTGAGGATAATCAAACCTATCATTTCTAGCAGGATTTTGTCAGTGTGTTTATGGCAATTAAAAATCCTGAGTTCAACTGACCCGGTAAATGGACCTCAGCAAGGGTCTCACTCCAGGGATACGGAGGAGCTGTGTCAGTACTCATGTTAGAGTCAGCAGCAAAGGCTTCCATGTTAGGAATGGCCTCAAATTACAGGCAAAGTCAGACTTTCACCAAAGTGTATCATGGTGCCATAATCAATGAAAGCTGCACCCCTATACCCCATTTCATGAACTCATGGAATTTGAGTAATCTTTACACAAGGGGATAAGAAACAACATGGATATAAGAGAGTTAAAGGTTCTAGGGAAATAAGGGATTATATTTTAGAATGCATCCAGCGCTTTTTGAACAAAGAACTGTTTTGTTTTATAAATTCTTCTTAAATAAAATATTCACTTTTAGATTCAATTTTCTTTATTTTATTATTTACTAAATTATGTGAATAAAGGTTTCTAGCATTGAATTGACAAATTGCAAAGGAATTAAATATTGTTAAAACCTGATAACAAAATTTGATCAAGACAAACTAAATCATTCAAGAAAATTTAAAAATTGGTTATTAAATGAAGAAAAAAAAATTATCTGAAAATCTGAGGACTTCTGAAAAAAAAACTTCAAATACAGACTAAATAGAGGGATAATGAAAAAATACATTTTTTTTTTAAATAGGAGACACTTTAACCAGAGAAATGATCTGGTAGATTACATGAAGGTTCACCACTGAGTAGCCAAGCTTTCTCAAGTCATTTACATAAGTCATAGACCTCATTTCATGAGATCCACAAGGGATCAAATATATATATATATAAACAATACTTAAAGTTACACCGCCTAAGTTTCTTTTTTGTGAAAAATCAATATTTATTTCAAAGAGAAATATTTACTATTTCTAACTTTTTGAATTAAGTATGAGAGGGTGAAAATATGAAGAGTAATGGCGAACGGAAAAATAAAAGTTCCCGCCCCTGAACACTTTTATTTTTCCGTTCGCCATTACTCTTCATATTTTCACCCTCTCATACTTCATTCAAAAAGTTAGAAATAGTAAATATTTCTCTTTGAAATATTGAATTTTCACAAAAAAGAAACTTATGCGGTGTAACTTTAAGTATTGTTTATAATCACTCGCCGCAGTCCTTTATAATATATATTCTGTGCCCATATAGAATGTTTATTTTTCAAAACTGTAGGTCCCCCCCCCCCTTCTTCATATAAAATTTTATTCTTTCCTTAATTAGGCTTAGTTGTCTGCGGAAAATTTGATCTGTCCTCAGATATTTTTACCTGCTCGCATTTAAAAAAAAATATTTTTTGAAAAAAAAAAAAAAAAAGAAAATTTTGTATGCGTCCGGCTCACCAGTTTATGTGGTGGTTAAGCAATGACACTCACATAAAACAATTTCTTGCAAAATAAAGCCTAAGTACCCGTCGAAGGGCGTGAAGCCCGAAAGCTTGTAGACCATGCATTTTAATAAAAAAAAAAAAAAAAAATTCTCTTCGTTTTATAACTATTTACAATTTTATAAGAGAAATTTTCATGATTCATGTTAAAATCAAGCCTTTTTATTACTATCACTATGGCTACACCTCGCTATGGCTATTTTTGTTCAGGCAACCAAAAGGAATGAGAGGAAGAACAATAATCAACATTCAATTAAATAGAGAAAATATTTATATAAATTAGATAATAAAAATTTTGCATATTTGCAACAAACAAATATGATTTTTTAAAAAAAGCAATTAAAATTTACATAAAACAGAAATACAAAACAATAATTTACATGTCCCCTACAATTCCTTAATTTTAGGATTTAAATTCTTATAATTTTTAGTTATTGTGTTCCATGTTGCTGTCCTGTATTACAACAGATCTCTGTGTGTGCAGTCCATGTTTGGAAGCACTGCTGGTAGCACAGGCATGTTTGGGAACACCTCTACCACCACCACAGCTCCGGCCTTTGGCAGCACTGGCGGCATGTTCGGCAACACCGGAGGCTTTGGGGCAGCTGCTGCCACCAATGTAAGTCTCTCTGCTGTGATGGTGGCGGTGCTGATGTAACTCGGGTGTTTGTGTCACCAGCCGTTTGGAGTGAGACCCACCACATTTGGAGCTGCCACTTCTACAGCCGCCCCCACTGCTGGGTTTGGATTTGGGGCTACAGCTCCGGCTCAGTCCACCTCCCTCTTTGGACAGCCTAGGCCCGCCGGCAGCACCTTTGGAGCCTCCACCTTTGGGACCACTGGCACTACCTTTGGAGGTCAGTCACTTTCTTAAGATTCTTATTAAAATCATGTTGGATTGAGCTAGATACAACAGTCAAAACTATCTTGGGCATTTTTTTTTTTATTGAGAAAACTTTGTTTTTCTATCAAATCGTGACAGTCAAGCACCTAAATATCTTTTATATTCAAAATACTTGGATGTTGATTTTCCATATAAATAAATGGAGATATTCCTAAAATACAGGTTGTAACTGATAATTGATGAAAACACATGTGTTAGGTTTATATATTACTGATATGGATGGAATTAAGTTTCCTTACCTTACCTTGTTTTGCCCAGGTTTCCAAAACCCACAGGGCACTGCTGCAACAGGAGGCCTGTTTGGCCAGCAGAACAAGCCCACCACATTTGGCGCCACTCCATTTGGTGCAACTGGGACCACAGGCTTTGGGACTGGTACAACTGGCTTCACTGGTTTTGGAGCCACCACCAGCACTGTTCCCTCTCTCTTCAGCGGGCCCCAGGCCAACAAGCCAGCCTTCTCCTTCAGCAACCCAACTTCCTTCAGTAGGTCTCCAACCCCTGCCACATCTACACAGTGTCTAACTCAATGGTGATGCAGCTGGCTTCGGGGCCTCTACCCTTGGTGGTACTGCCTCCACCACTAACCCCCTGGTCCCTACTATGCCACAAACCATGTAAGCCTCTTTCATTTTTAGAATTTTCTCATTATTTATCTTGACTTTCAGCAACCAACATTTTTTGGATCAAATTCTACATTGGGCAGTCTTTATTCTAAAACTAATGAAATTTTGGCCTGTAGTAATGTGTATTTAGGATCATCATGTAGTTTTCCATTCCTAGCAGTAGGTTGCTGACATTGTGGTGCAGGGACCAAGCAGCCCTAGCAGCGGTCCAGGCCCAGATTCAACAACATGTCATGGCTCTGAACATACTTCCCTATGGAGACTCTCCACTCTTCAGGAACTCGCTCAAGGTAAGAGTTCTAGCAAATCTATTGTAGAAGGTAAAACTCTTGTTTTGAAAATGTGCCACCTGTTTATTAATACTCTGCAAATATTTTGACCAATAATTTTACCTGTGAGGTTTTACTCTACTCTCCTAGAAGCAGATATATGCATAGTTTATGGCAAATATTGTCAGAACATGAACCGTGATGCATGCAAGTAGCATTGTGCCACCTATAAATTGAGAGGACTATGGAGTCAAGACAGCTCTATGTTAACCCCATTTCACTTGATTTAATAACAAGAGTATGGCAATGCAAAGAGAGGAATAGATGATGAGAGAACCGTGACTGAATATTTGATTAAATAAACTTTCTAGAGTACTTTAGGGCAAGTTCTGTATGTTGAACATGGGGCAGAGAGAGGATATATATGAACATGTGAGCCTGAACACAGACTCCAGTGTGTGGTGACACCTGCACCACATTTTCACATAAGGCACCATATATTATATATACAGTTACGAGCGTCATTCTTCGTCGCCTCTGTCATGGTTTGCTTTTTTTTTTTTTGGAATGGCGCCCTCCTATTGGTCGGCTACGATCACGCCACCTTTGCCCCCCCCCCCCCATTTTTGTAACTATTGTGTTAGAGTGGGTCGCTCCTTAAATAAATGCATATATTAGTTAATAACCAAATGGAATCCTCTCTTTCTTTTTCCCAGTAAGAGACGCCTACGGAAGCCAACAGTACATAGACAGATAAAGCACATAGGCTATAGTTATTAACTAACATATGCATTTATTTAAGGCGCCAAATTATAATAGTATTTGAATCAAAACATTCAATCGGGTAAAACACGGGTGTTGCCCGGGTCATTCGGCTAGTATATATATATCTTATATAAAAAAGAGATATTTTCTGCTTGTATTTAGATTATGTTGAGGTTGAGATTGAGGAAGAAGAAACTCAGGAGCTTTGGGAGAGGCCGCTGCTTATCATAAAACAGGTTGAGGAGCACGAACTCATGGAATTTGTGTAATCTTTACACAAGGGGATAAGAAACACCAACAACAATAGAAGAGACCAGTCAACAGCCTCCTTCTACTGTTTGTGCATCTGAGTATTACTGGTAGTTTATCTAATCAGATAAATAGCAACTAATTGTTAATTATTTTTTGCTCCAGATTATGGTCCTAAGAATGAATTGATTTGTTGAGACTAAGAGAACATGGGTCCCTCTTTATTATAGAGATGACACTCTATATTGGTACAGTGTATTTGCAGCCTGATTGAACACAGTGATATGGCACAGGATATCAAGATTGAGGATGAGCGGCTGAAGCCAACCAACCCGGCGGCCCAGAAGAGTGTCCTCATCTCCACCAGCACCAAGCCTCCAGACAACAAGGTGCTCTCCCTGCGACCTTCCATCAAGATCAAGCCCACACCCTTCTCAGCCTCCTCCAAGGTAGGGACTGGTGGTCCTAACTCCAGCCAGGGTGGGGGAGTGAACAATTTGTGGTTGCAGCTTTCACTCTTCGCTGAGCTGGAAGACCAGGATGACCTGAGTGCAGACCGGCTGCTTACCCCTCGAACCAGTTTCAAGAAGCTCAACCTCATGAGGCCCCCTGTGACTGTGGCTTCCAGTCCCCTGCCCACCACATCAGTCACCACCTCTCTCCCCATCGGAGGGGCCATCTCCCAGACAAAACCCCGTACTCCTCCCCTTACCTTCATCCAGAAGGTGGCCAATGTTGCCTCTGGGTTAGTACTTTCTGCTGCGCCTCCTGCTATTGTTTCTTTTGTTATATTTATTAATAGAGAATGACAAAATAATTTTATTGACATTTTGTCAATACATGCAAAAGTACACAGTCTGTACTATTTTAAAAAGATAATTATATATATATATGCATGACACTATGTACAATGAATATGGCGCCTCCGCATTTATTAATAGAGAATAATGATTTTGAAGCACAATGAATAATCTTCTTCTTCTTCTTTTTTATCTCCACTCAATCATACTAAGGTATCAAGCTTGTAGAACTGATAACCATGAATGGGGGAAGTATAATGTGTCTGCCTTTGTCATTAAGACTGGGAGCACTACTCAGTGGCAGGCCGACTTAGCTCCAAAATAAATGGCCGCCTCTGACATGAGGAACAGATGCCATGTGCATCTGTACATAGAGTACAAACGCTGCTCATCCTGTATCCCTGGATTAGGAGCCCTTACAGGGTACTATCAGCCGGGCCAGCTGAGCCCAGGTTTTTTAGCGAGCTTGTTACTGCTCCCCCTCTTCCTTTCTCATCCGGGCTTGAGACCGGCAAAAGCGGAGTTCAACAATGAATAATGATTCACAAGAGAAAAAATGTTAAAAACTTGACAATTTTTTTTCTTTAAATCATGGAATCCAATTGACATTTAGGATGTTGTAACTCAATTCATGGACTATCTTGACATGTCTTATACATTAAAAAAAAAAAATTAAAAATATGTTGGTTAGTATTGTATAATAACTTTAACCTCACCTCTGCAACTAAGAATTTTGTGTTATTATGACCAAGGTGTGAACTCAGACATGTGACTTTATAAACAGAGCTCATCAGTGAGGGAAAAAAAAAATATATTTTTTTTTATTGCAGTAAAAGAAATGGGTTATAAAAAGGCTACTAAATAGTTTCTAAAAAGAGATGGCATGTTTTTTTCCCTCTATATAAATAATTATTGTTTGTGTGGTGTGTCAAGTTATATGAATTTAGAAATATGGGAGTGTCCCTTACTGTACTTAGTACAGTACCTCAATGAGAGAACACTCTCTCCAGAGGACCCTTCTCTACTAAGAACAATTTTCATCACCAAAATGATCATTTTTGCTCATCCACACCTCTCAGAGGACACCTCTCTCTAAAGGACACATTAGCTCTGCAACTAGGTGTTGTCCTTTATAGAGATTCTACTGTATTGATTTTATTTTGTAAACATTCTTAAAGTTAGCTGATAAAGAGCACATATGCCCTTAAGCTTGATGTCTTTAGCTTTAATACAAAAATCGCAGCATTACTTGTAAAATTTAATTATAAATTCAAATGCCATCAATGGATAAAATGTGTGATAATTACAGGACTGATGTTGTCTGCAGGTCCGGCAAGGACTCTCCTCTCTCAGCTCACCGGCTCTCCTGGTGGGTATATTCTATCCTGGAGAATATTCTTTTTTAATTATTGTTATCCCTAGTACATATATATTTGGTATAGGCCATGATAATCATGGTGGGTAGAAGTTGGCGACTGCCTTTATTGTAAGTGCACCACATGTCTACACGTGTGAAAAGAAGTATTTTGGAAGTATAATATCTTGGCTCTCTTTGAAAATTCAGTGTGTTCTTTTATATAATCCTTGGCTTAACAAGTCCATAGAAGTATGAAGTACTTCATTGTCAGCCTTGATACATCACCTTTTTTTAAATGCTATTTAGTCTTGGTACCATTTTTCTGCTTTTCAACTTATGCCCTTTATACAATAATTTATACAAAAACATATATACAGAACTTCTCATTACATAGTTTTGATTGCATCAGATTCTTTTATTTAAAAGAAAAAGAAAAGGTGGGCTTTCAGAGAAAGCTTTGGTGTAGAACAAGGAGACTACACGAAAGCTTTTTCTTTTAAATAAAATAATTTGATGCAATCTCTCAAAACTTTGTTATTAAGGTTTTTTTTTTGCTTATCCCTAGTACATGCCATGATAGTCATGGTGGTTAGAAGTAGACGACTGCTTTTACTGCAAGTGCACCACATGTCTACACATGTGAAAAGCAGTTCGACTTTGCACTTACAAATGTGCCAGAGCCCCGTTTGGTTACTTGCACTCGCTGGTGGGGTTGGACTTTTGCAAGAATCAAGGGACATTGGAGCATTTTTTTTTTTATCAAATCAGAAAAAAGTGCCCAGTGCGGGAATCGAACCCGGGTCGTAGCGGTCGAAAACCAACGGTTTAGACCATCCTTCCACCGACCCCCTTGTTATTAAGTAATTTAATATAGTTTGATTCATATACGTAAAACCCTGCTAAAACAAGCCTGGAATATAATTGACCTGAAATAATCCCCATTTTTATTTTATAATACAGTGAACTATGGATATAAGGATCCATGGCTATAGTGAACTATAGAGTTTACTCTAGAGGGGCTTTACTGAAAAAAATATCAACTGTGCAAAAGAGCAGATCAAAGCTGATATCTGTACTGAGTTTTTTAAAAAAAACTTTTATATTTTCTGCTGATTGCCTTTTAGAACTTAACATTAAAATGAACTGTAGAGAGAAAGAGCCTAATGGTGTGTTGCAGCACCCTCAATGACACCATCAAGGACTTACACATCCGACCCGCTGTTGTGTCGTCCCCTCTGGAGAGTCCCCGGGAGTCCAGGATGGGATTGCAGCCAGAGACAGACTCCAGCCTGGACCAGAGCATTGCCCCTGCAGCTGCTGCTGCTGCTCCCCCCCATCCCACGGGCATTGTGCTGACCCGCTACGGCTACTACACCATGCCATCAATGGAAGAACTGACTGCCATGAAGGATGACACTGGGGCCATCATGGTGGAGAACTTCACTGTGGGCCGTGAGGGCTACGGCAATGTGGTCTTCCCAGACAAGATCAATGTGGCCAACCTCAACCTGGATGAGATAGGTAAGTCCACCTAGCCTAACAATCCCCCCTTCCCTGGTATAGTAAGAAGTTTCTGGTTGTCGCAGTGTTCTTCCGCCGCAAGGAGATCACTCTCTATCCAGATGATGACCAGAAGCCCCCAGTGGGCACAGAGCTGAACCGCAAGGCCCAGATCACACTGGATTGTGTATGGCCCTTGGACAAGAACACCCGACTGCCCATCTCAGTAAGTGTAGAGCTGTATTGACTGATTGCCCCACCTGACCCTTGTCTGCTCTCAGGATCCAGAGCGGCTGCGGGCAATGAATTACACAGATAAGCTGGAACAAGCCACCAGGAAGCTTGGAGCCAAGTTTGTCGAGTACCGCCCAGAAACAGGCTCCTGGGTGTTTGCTGTCAAACATTTCTCTAAGTACGGGCTGGTGGATGAGTCTGATGACGAGGAGGCAGCTGCGCCCCTAGCAGCCAAGCTGCCACCACCGCCACCCATTAATGAGGCCACCCAGACCAACGTAAGCTGTGATGTCCCACACCTTACCCAACACTTGTTTCCTCCCCCATGATACCAATAAAATTACTTTTTTTCCAACGGTGATTATCCCTTTCAAAGCTCATCAAACTGCTTAGTTAGAGGATGTTAGATTAGCATTTATGTTAGCACTCAGAGATAGAATGTCTAGCCACCCTAGTTGGTGTTGTTTCCACACTAGGTCTTATCAAGACATTGGCTTGTCATCTTGGCTAGCCAAGCCTCTATTCTCCTCTTAGACCTTTTCCACCCAACATGTAGATTTAGAATTGTCATCCATGTCATTCAATATTTTTATATTACCACTGCAATTATTGTTTTAATTTTTGGGGGATAACTTTCTTCCCAGAATTTTCTTTCTGAAGTTTGCCATTTGAATATATATATGTTATATTAAAATATTATTTTATTTAAAATTATATTTCATAGATTCAAATACTCTGCTAAATCAACCGCCAGAGGTCACGCTTCCCCTATAAAATCTCGCTTCTCCTATAAAAACTTGTTGTTGTTTCCCGATGGCCGGCTCAAACCTTTTGTAAATTATGTAAATAAGTTTTTCTTTTTTTTATTCTTACGCCCTAAATCAGGCATACCTTTCTCAAATTATGTTTTTTATATATTCCTTTAGCTCAATCAAAGCTATTTTTGATAACTAATTTTATTTAATTATTGCTACAACTGCAGAACAATATGACATACTCATGTATTCCGGGATCAAGCAAATGCTCAACAATATTCTCTATTCTCAAAATAATCAGCATCAAATAATAATAATTCTATATAACTCTAATATTCAAAAATCAACAGAAAATATTATATTTAATAACATATATATACACTGTATAACCTCTTTAATTAAACACTTGCTATAATGTTTTTTTAAATCCCAAAAAAGGGATATTCAATTGAAGTCTTGTGTTGAATTATAGCCGGGTATTATAAAGTAAATAGGCCGATTGGGATTCAAAAACTGTTGAATTCAATAGGTTATGCTATATGCATATATTATATAATATTGTAATTTTATATGTAAACTATAATAATATATATATAGTAATAACAAATAAATCAATAAGGAGTGAGGAAAGCACTGATCTAGGCTTGTGTGTTCACATATACACTCATGGACAAAACTTGATGAAGTGGAAAGCCTTTGATATCTCCGGCTTTCTTCCTTTTTTTTGAAGGTTACAGGCAATTTTGGTTTACACTTGGTTATCTTGTGTCTTCAATAAAGGTCACTGTGTATCAAATATCATTCAGTTATTATGTCTGAATCCTGATAAAAACTACAACTTCCTTAAGTTTTGTCTGTGAATGTATATTGGGACATTCAAACAACACATTAAAACTTTTTTTTTTCCTCATCAATTTATTTTTTTAAATTAAAACAATAAGTATCAGCTATATTCTCGCAAATAGTTTCATATATAAAATATCATGTACATATACCATTGTGATACAGTACGTTTTAAACAATGGACACAGAATCCTCTTGCTCTATTGTTTTTTTGTTAGGAGTGTTAACTTCTCTTCTTTCTTATCTCCACTCAATCATATTAAGGTATCAAGCTTGTAGAGCTTGTTGATGGTGTCTGCCGGGGAAGAGTAGAGCTCATCAATGGATGAGTCAATACAGTTAATCATGTGTTTTGGGGTTGCAGGCTGAGAATTGCACTTAGTACATAGTGGGAAAACCTTGCAACCATTCTGGAAAGTCATTGTCCGTAGATGATCAGACTTAAGTCTGGAAATCAAAGACTGTTGTAGTGTAAACTTCTTCCCATGGACAACCACCTATCTAATGAGCAGCTACCTCCTTGATTGGAACATCTTCTTTAAAATCAAAAATCTCTTGATCCAACCACCCAAGAACAGCCACTTCATGAAAGGGTTTCCATAAATTTAACTTTTATTTTATGGCAATATATTTCTTATGATTTATTTATTATCAAATATTATATATGTGGACTTTACACTGCAATGATTGAAAATTATTTGAAGAGAAGGGGCTTGGCTCATCATTGGTTAACTTTCTCAGTGGTTATGCCAAATTAGCAGTTTTGTTTCTTATCCCCTTGTGAAAAGATAACACCAATTCCATGAGTTCATGCTCCTCAAGCTGTTTTATGATAAGCAGTGGCCTCTCCCAAAGGTCCTTAGTCCCTAGGTCTCTAGTGCATCTAATGCGAGCCAAAATGTGTTCTGAAGCTGCAGGTGCCATGCTACATTCTGGGCAAGTGGGATAGATTTTATTATTATTTTCTATCTTCAATGGCTTTAGATGGCCTGTTTTAAATCTTATTAGTGTTGTTTGATGCTGTTAGCAGTTCACCACTAAGGAGCCAAGCCTGTTAATCATGATTTCTATTATTGCAGTATGGTCTGTTCTTTGATAAACCATGGGCATTCATAAATCTGACAATGGTCACTGTTATGTGTTAGAAGTAGGGTAGTATTTAGCAAAATAAAATGTAGATTGAAGAGGAGTATCTTGTGCAAACTTTATTAGCAAGCTTTCGGATGTCCTTCTACAGGCCGTTACCGTAAAGCCTGTAGAAGGACGTCCGAAAGCTTGCTAATAAAGTTTGCACAAGATACTCCTCTTCAATCTACATTTTATTTTGCTATTTTAACTCTAAGAGTTTAATTTAGTCGATTTTAGGTTAGCATTTGTTTATTTCTTTGGGGTCCTAGGGATCTACCAGGAATAATATCATTAAAAAATTAATTAATTGTCGATGGTATTTAAGTTTTCTTCATGTCCATATTTAAAAAATCTTTATTTTTCTTTCTTTTTTCTTAAGAGTCCAGCTCACACTTCTCTAAGTGACCATAGGGAATGCTAATGTCTCTACAACTCTTTTCTTTCTATTGAATTAAAGATGGTCATTTGAAATAGAAATGGTCAGAATTAATTTTAAAAGTTCAAATTACTGTAAGCCTCTCATTTTATAGTTGGTTAAGGATTAGAAAGGTTATTTGTCTCTATAGAGGGAGACCATTAATAATTCAAAATTTTGTAAACATCTAATCAATGTAAAAAAAAAAGATTATTATAAATATATATATATTTTTAAAATCAATTTTAAACCAGATTTTCAGATTACTATTTTTTTTTTTTTTTTGTTATCCATAGTACACGTGGTACAGGCCATGATAATCATGGTGGGTAGAAGAAGGCGACTGCTTTTACTGTAAGTGCACCACATGTCTACACATGTGAAAAGCAGTTCGACTTTGCACTTACAAATGTGCCAGAGCCCCATTCAGATTACTGTGATGTTAGGAACTTGTTGATTTTAACCATCTCGGACACTTCCTCCATCATCAAGGAATTATGTCATCAATATGTGTGATCCATTTGTTTCATGTAAGCTCTAGGTGTTTATACATTGAGAAATTGATAAAACACAAGATAATAAGACCAAATAAATGGTGTGGTGACAATGTAAAATAATGTGGTTACACACTATTTATTTATTTAGATTTGGTCTATTACCTTGTGTACATAGAACAATTTTTATTTTATCATGTGATATATCATACAAACATGAGTTCTAAAAATACCTCTCTTTGAAATTTTGTATCTAATGAAGTCTTTTTTTTTTTGCTTATTGTGGACTCAATTATGTAAAAAGGTATTAAATCTATGACTATTGAGGTAGATGGTATCTAGTAGAGATGAGCTCATCAATAGATAAAGTAGGAGTTGGGAATTAAACTTGGTAAATAATGTAAAGACCTTGCAACTACCAGCAATGAAAAATGATGAGACCACATCTAAATGAATAAATTATGTATCACGTTTTGTAACAGCATTGTTACTATCTTCACATGTCTGAAGACTTTGAATTTATATATATATATTTATGTTCTTAGAGGGTTTATGTTCTTAGAGGGCACCTCTTTCTTTAATTATGCATCAGAACAATGCATTGTTTTAACTACCCTAGTAAAAAACTTTACTATTGGAGGTTAAGAATGAGCCACTACACCAGTTTTGGCAAATTCAGCCAAAAAGCCAACATGTATACCATGGTTTCAGGCTTTGGCCCTCATCAGTGCCCCCTCTTGGGACTCACCAAAATAGGGTGCTATAGAGTAGAGAGGGGGTGCTATAGACAGGTCACTTTTAATGTAAATCGCATAGTTCTACGTATTTAAATTCGGACGCTATAGAGAGGGAGGTGCTATTTAGAGGGGGCGCTGTAGACAGGTTTAACTATATATATGTATTCTTCAATGTGTACATTATCAATTTATAAGTTAAATGAGGATCCTGTAGATGTCTCCACTACTCTTCAACATTACAAACTCCATCATATGTAATGGTAAATCTGTTTTAAAAGTTTATCATATACAAGTATAATTCATTTCTAAAATTCTATACATAAAAGTTGATGTTATAATGAGTTACTATTAACTGCAAACATCAGGTTGATTGATAGTATTTTAAGATTAACTAACATTTTTATACTTTTTAGTAGTTGAGAGAACCCTTAGATATCAGGTCATGGTAGCTATTGCTTGTGTACACTGTATATAAATTTACCAAATACATTTGTCTGAATTCAGTCTATGACAGCATGGATCCAGCTGTAAGATGGTTATCAAAGATATCAGTCAATGGACTGAAGTCCCAGATAAAATAGACTGAGAATTCCTGTTCCCTTAGATACCCTGGAACTTTCTGTGAGAGACTGCCCAACAAAACTCCTGATTCATCTGCCTAGAAGGGTGGGTTGAAGAGGTTTTTTTTTACTTATCCCTAGTACACGTGGTACAGGCCACGATAATCATGGTGGGTAGAAGAAGGCAACTGCTTTTACTGTCTACATATGTGAAAATCAGTTCGACTTTGCACTTACAAATTTGGGTTGAAGAGTGAATTAGACTGAAGTTAGTTGTTATTTAGCAAAAAAAAAAAAAAAAAGATCGTTCATAGGAAATTTTGCTGAGGAATAATTTGGATTATATAGATACGACTTACAACAAATCCAAATAAGTCATTTATACATGGGGCACTCATGTAATTTACCTACAGTTGAACCTGTCTATAGCACCCCCTCTTGGAACTCACCAAAATAGGGTGCTATAGAGAGGGGGTGCTATAGACAGGTCACTTTTAATGTGTGTGTGTTGTGTTGTGTGTGCATTGTACTACATATTTAAAATTGAGCGCTATTTAGAGGGGGTGCTATAGACAGGTTTTATAACTGCGTTTAGAATGGTCTTGTCATACCTCAGAAGGTGACAAAAGCCCTCCATCTTCACAGACATTTAACTACAACTATTATTGTGTACAATGAGTGGAATTTCCTTCTATGTCCTCTCAGCAACTAACCACAGTATTTAGATATCTCCAAGTACTGAAAGTATGAATGTTGTGCAGGGCCTGGCTCCTCCTCCGGCCAAAGAACTCTCCACACTCCCTGTCTATGACCCATCTTTCTTAGGTGGTCCTACTGATGAGATGTACCCTCCCTCAGAGGACTCCTTGAGCTTTGATATTGGTAAGTTGGAATCAAACTTAGCAGGGATTCTAAACACACTCAAGATGTGGTTTCTAGATTAGTACAGTATATATAGCTGCTCACAGAGGACAGTTTCAAAATACTTTTATACTTAGCAGGGATTCTAAACACACTCAAGATGTGGTTTCTAAATTAGTACAGTATATATAACTGCTTACAGAGGACAGTTTCAAAATGACCAATTAGCTGCTCACCGGACACAACTCTCTAAAGAACACTGGCTCTGCAACTAGATGTCTCTTTAGAGAGATATTGTACTGTAATAACTTTATGGCCATTGTACACATGCTTCCTATAATTATGCTCAACCATTAGTTCTGAAAAAGGATAATGCCATGATACATCAATACTCTAAAGTTTTGGATATGTGGAGCCTCTATGAAAGTTACTTTGTGTAAGAGGGAGAGGGGGCACATATGTGTTTCGCTGCATATAACAGGTTTTCCAGTAGCTGTGAGATCTAGCCAGGTTGTGTGATGCAGAGATGCTGGCTCCATCTCTTCTAATCAAGACTTCAGAGAAACTAGATCAGCTGAAGTTCCTGTTTGATGAGGACCAGGACCTTGATGTGGAACCACAGCTAGATGTCACCAGGACCCTAGTGGCCAGCAGACCTGCCCAGACTCTCACTCCAGTGGTCCACCACACCGTCTCCCCTCCCAGAAGTCCGGTGTTTGAGCCAGAGCCGATAGGACCTCTCATGCCCACCAAGAAACTGCTCCTAAGGCCCTTTTCAAAGTCCAAGTTGGCCCAGCGGACACATCTCCTTCAAGATGCCAGCCTCTTCATGGCCCGCTCCTTCCGTGTGGGACATGGACCCAACTTAAGGCTCGCCTGCACAGGTCTTGCCCCTGCAGATGATGTGTACGACTCTGCTTGTAAGTGTTCTCTTTTCTCATTGAACAGTTTCCTATCACACACACAATAGAACCTCTATAAGAGAATACAGTTTTTATCACCTCAATTAGCATTTTTACTAAGTAGTAACTCTACAGTAAGAGGATACTTTGGCTCTGCAACTAGGTGTTGTCTTAGGCTGCTAGAATTTATCATTACAGAATAAGGAGACCAAGTGCCATCCCTATAAATACATGAATAAAAAAAAAAGGTAATATCAATATGATTTATAAATATATATTGCAAATTTGATTTTAATGATAAAAGCATTTAGATTGTGCAAAAAATAAAATAAGGGAATTCCTAAATTTGAACCGACCTTTTCCCCCAGTCATTATGTAGTACTGCAATTTAGTACCTCCTTGTAGCCACTGAACTAAGAAATATACTCTCTTTACTGCTTCTAGGCTGATTGACTGTTTAAGGTCATGTGACAGTAAAGGACCAATCAGTACAGCCGAATAAACCATACACCATATAACCTACCTGCCTATATTACAATTAAGAAAGAGTACATGGTGACTATGTTCTGCCTTACCATTGAGTTCCCCTATTAATAAAAATTGACTCTACAGCAGATGATATTTGTGAATATTTTAGCAAAAAAAAAAACTACTGGTATCCTTATGGAAGTTTGGCTGGCCTCAACTTGGTGTGTCTGTCCAGATCCATTCTCGTACCATCTCCCACGTGGCAACCTCCTACAGAACCATGGCTTGATCTGTCTCAAGACTCCCTCCTTCTGTGCTCCATTCCTGGAAGCTCCAAGTTCTATGAAGGTAGGAACCAGACGGGGATAACACTTGCAGCCTGGGGGGTTACATTCTGATACTCTAAATATGTAAATATATTGTACAGATGATGCATCTATATAAATATGAAGATATGTATTGCTCTTGAGTGAGGTAGGTATGAGTAGGTAACAACAAGTGTGTGTGGAACAGGAGATGGTGACCGAGCTGCTGCAGCACCAACTTGCCCACTCAGTCCGCTCCCAGGATCCTGATGGGACCCCACACTACATGTCAGCCCCTGGGACTGCCAGCTATCCCGGCTACGTGGAGCTGGCGGAGAAGTACTGCTCTGCCCTGAGTAGGTGTTGCCACACCGCAGTGTCTTCATTCTTACATTGGTCATGTCACAGGCCAGCATGACCAGGACCTGGTGTTCGCCCGGCAGTTCAGCGCGGCCATGCGCCTCATGCAGGCTCTGTGGGGGGACATGCCCGGAGCCAACAGCCAGCTGCCTTACTCCCACAACCTGACTCGCAGGGAGGCCCTCACCCAGTGGCTGGTGGACACCACCCGGCACCAGCTAGATGACCACTTCCGGGACTCTGCCTTTGTGAGTTTCACCCAACCACAAGTATTTATTGTCTTGGGATGTGTAGTAGTCTCCACATTCATTCAACTACAAGATCTTCCTTGCACAATCTTTCTTAAATACATTTAACACATGCTTTCTTTAATGTAGAAAAGTGTTATCTATTTCTCTTCAGCCAGCCATATGTTGGTGGCTAGCAGTATTCCAGTCCTCTTAGAGCTTCTTTCTATGGCTAGTCTTTTGATGATATCGTAGGTTATTCTCCAAAAATTGCCCATGAATTGCTTTCCCCATCTTCCTTCCTTCATCAACCACCCTTGAGTGTCAGACAAGATGCCCAAACATGTAGAAGTGCAAGAACATGTAAATAGCTTAGACATAGGCAATCACTATGGGAGGCAGGCTAACCCTATGTGTGGGGACAGGAGCCCAAGGCTGGGGATGTCTTCAGCTACCTCACCTGCCACCAAGTGACCAAAGCTGTGGCAGCTGCCCAGCGCAGCCAAGACCATCGCCTCGCCATGCTGGTGGCAGCTGCCTACCGCGAAGACTTCAAAGTTGCGCTGTATAAGCAACTTGTGGCCTGGCGGGAATTCAAGGTATGCAATGGACCTTGGTTCTCAGGGGGGAGGCAACCAGAGACCTGCTAGATTTAAGTTTCCTATTGATTTTCTCTGAGAGAAAAATTATCCTGCCAAATAATTGTTGCATACGATTAAGGTATGGAGTGGAGTAGAGTCAGTTTTACCAAAGATACATCTCTGGCAAGATTTCTGGAGAATGTACAGACCTTACACTGTCTACATTTACCTTGTGATAAGGTACATTTTGGAATATAGATACACCGTGTAACTAGACCAAATCCTAAGATGAAAAGATCAAATCTAAAAATGGATTCGGTCTTTTCATCTTGTGATTCTATCTATAATCTCATCAAGATAAAGTCCTAATCAATAAAGTACATGTGATATGTTGGTACCAGCATTTTTACCCTCTTCAGACAAAAGTATTGAATGAGATTGTTTACATATATCGAAGATTGATTGAGGAGGCACACTAGACTCTGAACCTGATATAAAAATATCGACATATATTGACCGCAGTTGTTGTAACTTGCTGTGTCACAGATGGACCAGTACATGGAGCCATCCAGACTGAAGGTATACGCCCTGCTGGCCGGCAAGTTGGTGTGGACTACCAGCAAGGGAGACATCAACTGCTGCGAGAACCTTGACTGGAAACGAGCTTTTGCCGTCCATCTCTGGTACGCCTGCTCCTCCAACCAAGACATCAAAACCGCAGTCAAGTCCTACCAGGAGGCCTTTCAAGTAAGTCACACCAGTTGAACCTTTGTCTTCCTGAACTCTACTCTTGATTACAGTTTTTGGGGCCTTAGAATTATGTTGTTGTTGTTGTTTCTTATCCCCTTGTGTAAAGATTACACGAATTCCATGAGTTCATGCTCCTCGAGCTGTTTTATGATAAGCAGCGGCCTCTCCCAAAGAAAGAATTATATAGTTATAACCTCTAGCCAGCAATTCCACTTCATTTTGGGGGGTCAATGGACGAGTGGTTTAAACCCTTGGTTTTTGACTGCTACGGCCCAGGATTGAATCCTGCATTGGGCACTTTCTTTATAATTAAAAAAAAAAAATGCTCCAATGACTCTTGATTCTTGCAAAAGTCCAACCCTAACAGATAGTGCAAGTAACTAAATGGGGCTTTGGCATACTTGTAAGTGCAAAGTCGAATTGCTTTTCACATGTGTAGACATGTGGTGCACTTACAGTAAAAGCAGTACCCACCATGATTATCATGGCCTGTACCACATGTACTAGGAATAATAAAAAAAGAAGTTATAACCAAGTTGCTGTTATAGAAAGAGTTTGTTATAATGAAGTTCCACTGTAATTGTGAATTGCTGGGAGAGCACAAACAGTTTCAATTATCAGTATTCCCAACTGTTCACCCCTTTCTGGTACAGCAGTCTATAGTTGTCACAATATCCCTCTTATTAAGGTCAAGATAACAGGTTCCCACCTAAGCATAGTTGGTACATCCTAGGAGTAATGGCCACCCAGACCTCTATGTCCATAAGCTGGCATAGTTGGTACATCCCTGGAGCAGTAATGGCTACCCAGACCTCGAAGGTCCACAAGCCGGCATAGTTGGTACAGTGGAGTGAACCCAGGAGGAGCTCTGAACATCAGAAATAGACAGCATCAAACAACACTAACAAGATTTAGAACAGGCCATCTCATGCCATTGAAGATAGAAAATAATAACAAAATCTACCCCACTTGCCCAAAATGTAGCTTGGCTCCTGCAGCTCCAGAACACATTTTGGCTTGAATTAGATGCACTAAACAGGACCTTTGGGAGAGGCCGCTGCTTATCATAAAACAGCTCGAGAAGCATGAACTCATGGAATTCGTGTAATCTTTACACAAGGGGATAAGAAACAACAACAAGATAACAGGCCCAACTTTTTAAATCCACTGAGAGAAAAAAAAAACTATATTAAAGTTCATTATCATGTTTTAATTACATATCAATCACAAAATATATAAACAAAGAGTTTACATTTTTCACATTTTAGCCTCATTCCTTTTTAGAAATCATAATAGAGGTTTAGGTTTTGTTGTATTTATATCTATAAGTTTATGTACAACACAAATTGAGCAATTGAAGCTAATTTTAATTGGGACTTATTTTTACTTTTCTGGGAAAGAGACTCTGTATATATCTTTTTTTCCCTCCAAATTACAAGTTGATTGTTGAAAGCAGCTAGATGAAAATTCAATGTTATGGTACAAGGAAGGTTGGGTGAGATACTGATTTCTCCAGAATGTGGAAACACATTAGCAATTGTACTTCTCTTTGCTAGGCCTACTCACGGTAAGAAAAAATAGTTACTTTTTTTAAGCAACCTAAACTAACCTAAAGAGACAAAGTTCGCCTCCCGTTTGCCAAAGCTGGTGTTGTGGCTTTGTCACTGACCCGAGGCTGCTAGTTGTAGCGACGGTCAATAGATGCTGTCTAGTTTGGACGCTCTTTAGATCAATATCCTCCCAACAAAATTTCCATCCAAACTAACCTGGTGTATTGCCACACTTGGGGTCATGTTGCCAGCTGTGGTCCGCAGAAATGAGTATATCTCACTGAATGACTGGGTGCAGCCCAGTGACCCGACTGTGGAGCCCTATGCAGTGCCTCCCTACCCCCCCTACATTGAGGACAACCCCAAACTCCGGGTGGAAGGGAACCTGGAGGAGCGGCACCAGGATGTGTGCTACCACCTGCTGCAGATGTACAGCATGGGCAGCCAGCCAGACACCCTGCTGTGTCCCACCACAGCTGTGGCCAGTGAGATAGACATGCGACTGAGCTGGGTGCTACACCAGTTACTGGCTGGCCTGGCCTTGGTGCCATCACAGAACTCCCCCATGTCTGACAGGCTGCACGTAGAGTGGGCCACTCAGCTGGAACTGATGGGGCTGTGGGCCTGGGCAGTATTCCCCCTGCTGCACATCTCTCATTCAGAGCGCCGCCATTCCGCAGTCCTCGACCTGCTGGCACGCAACATCTCCCTTGAACTAGAGCCTGGCCTACGCAAGTTCCTCTGTGAGGACCTTGGTGTCCCTTCCTCCTGGCTCGCCCATGCTCAGGTAAATTATCAAGTGGTGGTTTGTTAGCTCATCTTTCTTGACTTTAATGGACTTCTCTTTGGAAAATATGAACTCTGTCGGGATAAGGAACTTTGGCTGGTGGTGAAATTTGGAAAAAAATTGTAGTTTTTGGGATATTTATAAACAGCAATTTCTTGATTGAGATGATATTAAAGCCTAGGCTTCCACAGTGGTGGTACTGGCTTTCATTGGGTACTGAAGCCTTCTAGGGGGTGTTCAAGTGATAAAAGAGGTTGATACCTCGTATAAAATAAATTGATAAGAATTATTTGAAAATATATTTTTTGTGAGATATTTTGGCGAATAAATATTTGCTTAAATTCAAATTCTTTGCATTTTAATTCATCACATGTTCCTTTCTAAGATGAAGCACATTTAGCCACTACTTTCTTTTTCAATTCAATTTAACCTCTTTAATTCAACTGACTGATTCAACTGAAAATTCTGATCCCTTGGGGTGTTGAATTAAAGAAGTTGAACTGTAATTATTTAATGGTATAAACAGTAATTCATTTACCATTGGTTGCTCTTTATGTCATGGCTCCTCAAAGACAGAAAATTTTATAATTCTGTTTGTCTTGTAAAATGGCTTGAGAACCTCTGCATTGAGGATCTGAATTATAGTTTGTAACATTAAATACAAGGAAACTCTCTAATGAAATTGAAGAAACAGGAATTTTTCTTCATTATAAAGAGCTTTGGCATAGTTTCACAGTGGAGATATTTAGAATATTTCTCAATTTCACCTAAGTAGAAAAAGTAAAAAAAGTAGAACCAATCTGTACAACAAGGAATTACATGTGGCAGGCTGTCCGGGCCAGGTATGAGGGCCGCACAGAGCTGGAGGCACGGTACCTCCAGGAGGCCGGGCAGCTGGCAGAGAGCCACAGACTGGTGGTCTCCTCTCTCGCTGCAGAGCTCATCGTTAATGGTAAGACTCTGGCACCCTATTGGCCTGATATATATCTGAACTGTAGAAAGAGAGATTAAGAGGAACGTGGTGAGTTTCTTTATTGAGCAGTATACAAGCTTTATCTTTATCTTTATTCCGCTGTTTCTTATTTTTATTTTTACTCTTGCTTTTGTCTTCGCTTCTAGTTTTCCGCCTTTTTCCCTTCATCCTAGGTATGCAGATTATCTTAAATCTATATATTGTACACTTTTCAAATGTTTTTACTACTGGCATGCAAATTTCACATTTTAATCTTTTATTCCTTGTTTAATATTTCTTATGCTAAACTGTCGCTTATAAATATAGCATCTCCTTCTCATTCATGTCAATACCTGAAGAAGGACGGCTGACGTCCGAAAGCTTGTATACTGCTCAATAAAGAAACTCACCACGTTCCTCTTAATCTCTCTTTCTACATTCCAAACGTGGCTATATCATGTCTATCATATCTGAACTGTGTCTGTTCCCAGAGCGGCACATGGATCTCCGTAACCTCCTGGAACCCCTGGCCTCTGCAGGGTCCGTCCCTGGCTGGGGCTCTGGAGGCAAGCTACTGCTGGACTGGCTGGATATGGTGGCCTTGCTAGAGAACCTCGCCTCTAAACAGGTGAGGCCCCTTCCTTCTTAACCTTCAGATTGGTGATTTCACTAGCTATTACATATATTATAATTAATTCTTAGTTTCATCTAAAATTAGGGCATTGACATAAAAAAAATACAAGATTCTATTATCCATATTTTTGAGAAAGGATTCTTTTTTTTTTTTTTTTTTTTTTTATATACTGTGAACAGGTAAAAATATCTCGGAGAACTGGTAAAAAAGATGACGTACTGGCACCAGTCTGCTGGATTAAATCAAGTTTGCTTAAGACATCAATTTTGATAGAGAAAAATGTTTTGGCCTGCTCTCAAATCTACCTGTTGTGTAGTTTTGAAAGGTTGTAAAAGAGGAACCTTACTGTCAGGTTTGACTGCAGGGAGGCTTGTGGGGATGACACTTTAATTTTATACATTAAACATAAGGTAATTAGACCAAATACCTTGTGTTTATAATCTATAATCCAAATTTATACATTAAAGTTTGTTACTAAGAAGCAAAACACTGAAGGATGATATTATTAAATCCAAATTGCTAAACTAGGTGTGGCTTATTACCAACATTATACAAGGTTGGGTAGCATCTATGTTACATCTCTGTTTTATCACTTAAAAGAGATGGACAGTAGGTATATACATCTCTCCTACAAAGGGTCGTAATTGCAAGCATCTTTCATGGCTTTGGTAACTCCTGGTCTCTACCATAGGTCCTATAGAATTATCAAACTGGTCCAACACAAGTAGGTCAATCAATGTGTATATATCTGGGAGGTGTGTGACAAAGGATGTGTGTGAAGGAGGAAGAACTGGAGCACCTGTGTCTGGAGAGACTGGAGCCCCAGGTGGTGGAGGTGGCCAGGAAGGTGTGCGCCTACCCACACTCCCGCTCCCCCAAGGATCGGTCAGTACCCCAGCTAATCTTTACTCCTACTCAAGAGGGCACTGTGTTGAGGATTGTAAAATGATGGAAAAAAATGAAACATTTCCTGGTTGTTGAATGTGTATAACTTATATGAATGAAGGAACAGGACCATAATGGATGAGTCAGTTTGTCTCTCGTACACTCATGGACAAAACTTAAGAAAGTGGAAAGTCTTTGATATCACCGGTCATTTATTTTTTGGAGACAGAGGCAATTTTGTTCATACTTGGTTATCTTGTATGCCTTCTAACTGTGTATCAAATATATTTCATAGTTATTGTCTGAATCCCAATATACATGCTAAAAGGTACAACTTCCTTAAGTTTTGTCCATGGGTGTAGTTAACAAAAGTACACATGGGAGCACAGCCGCCTACAGCAAATATATGACTAACACTCTGGTGTTATCCTGCTTACTTGCCTGTGTCTCTTGTAGCAGCAAACCTTCTGCATTAGTTTGCATTTATGGCACAAATTGTGCAGTTTTCAATTCTGTAATAAGATAGGTATTGCATATCTCTCCATTCACAGACAATCCTGCTAGCAGACACCTCTATACAAAGGGCAGTTTTCATCATTGGAAATATAGCTTTTATCAATTAGCTACTCTCTCTTGTAAGAAGATATTTCACTCAAAAAACCATTTTGGCTCTTCAACTAGATGAGTGTCACAATGCTGGGTCTGTGCCAGGTTGTGCCAGTGCCTGATGGCCCAGAAGGCCTTCCTGCTCCTCCAGATGGTGATCCGCTGCCAGGCTCTGACTGGCTCTGCAGTTCTCGCCGGTACCTCACTCCTGCGACTCCTGCAAGAGGCACTCCTGCCCGAGGACCATGCCTTGCAGCAGCTACAGAGTCTGGTGCGGACATACATGCTCCAATTTGCCCATTGATTGCCCCCACACTTTTGTTTCTTGGTCTGTCTTTCTCTTTTTGTAAGTAAGGTTTTCTCTTCCTCTACCCATCTCTCTACCACTTCTTTATCTCTCTTTTTTATCCATCTTTAAAAATAATGTTTTTTTGTCACCAAAAGCTTTTAAAAAAATTATAAATAAATGCCCATTTCCTTCACTTGTAAATAAAATCCTGAATGTTTGGATGACTTCTTGAGTTTGTTTTTGTCACCATTCCAGACACCAACACTCTGCCATAAAGTCAACATTTGTCAAAACATGAGGCAGTGGAAAGATAAGTTTGAAGTGGTTTTTTTTTTTCTTATCCCTAGTACATGTGGTACAGACTATGATAATCATGGTGGGTAGTTAGCGACTGCCTTTACTGTAAGCGCACCACATGTCTACACATGTGAAAAGCAGTTCGACATTGCACTTACAAATGTGCCAGAGCCCCATTTGGTTACTTGCACTCGCTGATGAGGTTGGACTTTTACAAGAATCGGGGGCCATTGGAGCATTTTTTTTTAAACAGAAAAAAGTGTCCAATGCGGGAATCGTACCCGGGTCGTAGTGGTCGAAAACCAAATGGTTTAACCAGCCTTCCACCGACCCCCAAGTTTGAAGTGTATTTCTAACTAGTGTTCTCTTGTTAAACTATATATTGCAAAAACACTACAGTAGATTCTCCATCAGAGGACACTCACATAGAGGAACAGCTCTACAAAAGTTTTCAATGTCAAAATTACAATTTTTTCTATTTTGAAACGCCAGTAAGAGGACAACTCTTCCTAAAAGACCCTTTTCTCTGCAATTAGATGTTATCCTTTACAGGGAGGTTCTACTGTTTTAAAATTAGATACTTTATTATTATCCCTAGTACACATGGTACAGGTCATGACAATCATGGTGGGTAGTTAGCGACTGTTTTTACTGTTAGTGCACCACATGTCTAGATGTGTGAAAAGCAGTTTGACTTTTGCACTTACAAATGCAGACACTTAGACATGCAGATCCCCTGCTCCTCTGAGACCATCCTCTCCTATCAACTCACCAATTGCCCAACTGGGAAGTTTGAAACATTGAAATGAATTTGAAAATTTTGAAGTGCATTTGTAAATAGTAGCTTTTCTTGTAATGCTAAATTACACACAAATCAAGTGGTAGTGTTAATAAGGATAGGAATACCATCACCTGATAACAACCTATTTTACATATTGCAGAGGGGGGGTCGGTGAAAGGATGGTCTAAACTGTTGGTTTTTGACTGCTACGACCCAGGTTCGATTCCAGCTCTAGGCACTTTTTTCTGATTTAAAAAAAAAAAAAAATGCTCAAATGGCTCCTGATTCTTGCAAAAGTCCAACCCCACCACTGCTTTTCACATATGTAAACATGTGGTGCACTTACAGTAAAAACAGTCACCTACCCACCATGATTATCATGGCCTGTACCACGTGTACTAGGGATAAGCAAAAAAAAAAACATATTGCAGGGGTAAAAAGTGACTCCTACCAGACCTAATTCTATATGGCAGCAAAGTTTGGTCCAGGTAGGTTAATATATATCTGATGTGGAAATATATGCAGAACAAACATCTTGTTTTTTTTATCTATGCAGTTGAACCACGAGGGTACCCTACCTAGAAAACAGTTTTCATCAGCAAAATTAAATTTTTAACCAATTTGCTGTAAGAGGACACCTCTCCTTAAAGGACACTTTGGGTATGCAACTAGGGTATGTCTTTTAGAGAGAAGTTTGTGGGTGGTCGGTGGACGAGTGTTCTGAACCATTGGTTTTCAACCACTACAATCTGGAATTGAATGCTGCATTGGGCACTTTTTTCTAATTAAAAAAATGTTTCAATGGCCCTCGATTCTTGAAAAAGTCCAACGCCACCATGAGTGCAAGTAGCCAAGCAGGGTTCTGGCACAGTGGTAAGTGCAAATTTGAACTGTTTTTCACATGTGTAGACATGTGCACCTACAGTAAAAGCAGTCGCCAACTTCTACCCACGATGATTATCATGTACAAGGGATAATAAAAAAAGAGAGAAGTTCTACTGTGTAGTTTTCTCTATAAGGTATAATATATGGAAAGGGAGACAGCACTCTTTGACAAGGATGGAACAAGGGAGGAAACTATCAACCAATTTGTATATGTTTGAAGCCTTAGTTATTTCTACACAATCTCTAAGTACCATGGAAGAACCCCCTACTATGGAGAACCCATTATATGGTGATGTAAGAAAAAATAGCTTTTGTGTAATAAGGAAAATTGTAGTAATGACGTGACACAATAAACAGCATTTTATTGGAAAGTTGAATTAAGTTTAATTCAAGTTGAATTAAAAAACTATTTTCCTTATCTGTTATCTTGTTTAAACACTTGATAACAGGACTATATAAGAACTTGCTGTAACATGTTTTCTCATTTATTCTTTTGTCTGATGATGGTGACAATGTTGTTGCCGAAACGTCACACACTAATAAATTATTTGGATTAGGTCTTATTTTCTTTTATTTTTTATTTTAAAAAAATGCTCCAATAGCCCCCGATTCTTGCAAGAGTCCAACCCCACCAGCGAGTGCAAGTAACCAAATGGGGCTCTGGCACATTTGTAATTGCAAAGTCGAACTGCTTTTCACATGTGTAGACATGTGGTGCACTTACAGTAAAAGCAGTCGCCTACTTCTACCCACCATGATTATCATGGCCTGTACCACGTATGTTGTTGTTGTTGTTTCTTGTGTAAAGATTACACGAATTCCATGAGTTCATGCTCCTCGAGCTTGTAGGAGCTGCGTCTGTACTCATGTTAGAATCGGCAGCAAAGTCGTCTGCTTCCATGTTAGGGATGGTCTCAAACTACAGGCAAAGTCAGACTTTCACCAAAGTGTGCCTGGATCATGGTGCCATGATCAACGAAAGCTGCACTCCATTCCATGAGATCAGATCTTGATTTGTACCACGTATACTAGGAATAAGCAAAAAAAAAAAATTTTTTGGTTAAAACAAAATTATACAGGAGTTTTACAGTAGGTGTCAGCCCTGGAAGAAGAGAAAGAGAGAGCTGACACCTACCAGGTTTTTAGGGAACAGCCATCACTGGCAATACTGGGTAAATGGCAAAATGGATGACATGCGGCCTGGATTTGGCCCTTGACTTTTGTTTTATATACATGGCCCTCATAACTGTTTTTATATCCTATTAAACCTGGGGGGTCCTTAGAAACCCCGAATTGTATTCTACATTGAATGCTATTATATAATTTTTACTAAATCCATGTAGAATGGATGCAGGTCCTGAAAAGAAGACACTGGTGATTTCAAGCTGATCTTACCTCTTAGAATGGTATTTTTATTAATAGACAGTGAATCTTGATTCCTAACTCTTTTCAGAAAGGTTGCTTGAAAAATGACATCAAGAGCATTTGAATATTATAATAAAGAAAGAGTAAAAGAATTCGTATGATAGTTAGGAATCCCCAAAAATATTGAAAGGATGGTGTCTTCATGTTCAAAAGGCTTGAAGGAGAGAAAACTCAACCTCCAATGTCCACAACCTGGCAAAAAAAGTAGGAATGGGGGGTTCTTTTATCTAAAGAGGGAAGAAGAGGTCTAATTATATATGATTACTATTCCTGGAGGGTGTTCAGAAATATCTCTTTTCTAAAACCTAATTGCTCAAGAAGTAAGTAACCATAAATCCATTTTGCAAGGCAAGGAACACCTGAGAATGTTCAAAATGATAATGAACCCCATTTCCATACATTTCTTGGTCCTGAATTTGTCAAATGTGCTAAGTAATGATCTTATAAATGTGTCACTTTCAACCCAAGATTTCCTCAAACCATAGATTGGCTTAAGCAACTGGGTCGGGATTATAAAGAAAAGCCATTAGAAAGAAGAAGATTGCTATCTGTCTCTTCATGCTATAAGACAATGCCAGGTAAAATGACTTATGAAACAATGCCTTCAAACCAATGTTCCAGCCTTTGAAACATCATTGATGCTAAGATACTTCAAATCCTTGAAACCAAAAAAGGTAACAAAGATGAACCAGGAATGATTTTACAACATGCACTAAAATGTACATAGTTTGCCTCTGCTTCATTATGGAGACAATGTTTGTATTCTAGATTAAAGAGACAAGTTCTTTATGAATTTGAAGAGCCACACATTTATTGGGCAGAAATTCCCAAGGGAAGGTTAGAAGAAACAGGCTATTCACCTCACATCTATACTGATAGGATCAAGGATTCTTCTAAGGATGACCAGCACCGGGATCATAAGACTGAGGAGGAACTACCCTACAATACCAGCCTACATACAGGATATGGAAGACCAAGAGTCTGAGTAGAACCTCCCTTCAACACACCAGCGGTACACACAAGATATGGAAGACCAGGATCCTGAGTAGAACCTCCCTTCAACACACCAGCGGTACACACAAGATATGGAAGACCAAGAGTCTGAGTAGAACCTCCCTTCAACACACCAGCGGTACACACAAGATATGGAAGACCAGGATCCTGAGTAGAACCTCCCTTCAACACACCAGCGGTACACACAAGATATGGAAGACCAAGAGTCTGAGTAGAACCTCCCTTCAACACACCAGCGGTACACACAAGATATGGAAGACCAGGATCCTGAGTAGAACCTCCCTTCAACACACCAGCGGTACACACAAGATATGGAAGACCAAGAGTCTGAGTAGAACCTCCCTTCAACACACCAGCGGTACACACAAGATATGGAAGACCAAGAGTCTGAGTAGAACCTCCCTTCAACACACCAGCGGTACACACAAGATATGGAAGACCAAGAGTCTGAGTAGAACCTCCCTTCAACACACCAGCGGTACACACAAGATATGGAAGACCAAGAGTCTGAGTAGAACCTCCCTTCAACACACCAGCGGTACACACAAGATATGGAAGACCAAGAGTCTGAGTAGAACCTCCCTTCAACACACCAGCGGTACACACAAGATATGGAAGACCAAGAGTCTGAGTAGAACCTCCCTTCAACACACCAGCGGTACACACAAGATATGGAAGACCAAGAGTCTGAGTAGAACCTCCCTTCAACACACCAGCGGTACACACAAGATATGGAAGACCAAGAGTCTGAGTAGAACCTCCCTTCAACACACCAGCGGTACACACAAGATATGGAAGACCAGGATCCTGAGTAGAACCTCCCTTCAACACACCAGCGGTACACACAAGATATGGAAGACCAAGAGTCTGAGTAGAACCTCCCTTCAACACACCAGCGGTACACACAAGATATGGAAGACCAAGAGTCTGAGTAGAACCTCCCTTCAACACACCAGCGGTACACACAAGATATGGAAGACCAGGATCCTGAGTAGAGCCTCCCTTCAACACACCAGCGGTACACACAAGATATGGAAGAGCAGTTAAGAAACCTCAAAGGTTCTTGTCAGGTTGCAGGAGGGGCTGTACAGATAATGAATTCTTGCATTGTTGAGTTCTTTTCATCCTATATAACATCAGATAGCTTTCTTGTTGTATATGATTATCAATTCAGTTTTGTAATATAGTTACCAATAAACAAAGTGAAACTAATTTGGTCTAGTGAATATATCATAACACAGATTGCATTTATATGCCATTCTCCCTTTTAAAGAATAAGTTTATACTCATTTATTATAAATGGATCAAATTAATTAATGATATATAATTTGGATTTACAAATAGGAATCATAAGATTAAAAACTATATCCAAATTATTATATCGATTGTGATGTTTTGGTAATAGTATTGATACCATCTTCAGACAAAATAGAAACAATGCTGCTACTGAAATATCACAAGTAATCATCTGTATTTTGTCTTTTCATCTTATGATTCAATTTGATTTGCAGATTTTTTGAGCCATAGGATATTATAAAATATATGTCCCTGTATTAAGGAGAGCCATATCTCAAAGCCAATACAGGTTGTTGATTTTGTTTGAAATTGCCAAAGCTGTTTTTGTAGCTTTGATTTGAATTTGTGCTTACTAAATATTTTATTAGTATTATTATTCCTGGTAAACGTGGTACAGGCCATGATAATCATGGCGGTCAGTAGTTGGTGACTGCTTTTACTATAAGTGCACCACATGTCTACACACATGAAAAGCAGTTTGACACATAAAATGTATTGTGTAACTGGATGCATATTTATTAAATTGATTTTAACCCCATTAAAGAGAGAGGTACCTTTATTTCACATAGTTTATATTCATTCTGATATTTGTTTATAATTTTTTAGTATTGTTCACCAGGTAAAATGACCAAATATAAATAAATAAATAGTGTTTCAATAACATCATTGTTAATGAAATGTCAACACTTTATGTATATTACATTATAAAGGACTGCTGCTTATGATTATAAAACAACACTTAAAGTTTCACCGCATAAGTTTCTTTTTTGTGAAAAATCAATATTTATTTCAAAGAGAAATATTTACTATTTCTAACTTTTTTGGATGAAGTATGAAAGGGTGAAAATATGAAGAGTAATGGCGAACGGAACTTTATGTATATGTTTCTAATCTATAATCAAAATTGGTACCTTCAGTTTTGTTCTGTAATCTATCCAAGATCTCATATGTAAGGACATGGATAAAATTGACTTTCCTTGTATACAAAAAATTGCATGATAGCCCATTACATGGGAATGCATTCCAAACTTCAAAGATTAAAATAATTCATCAACATTGTTTTGACAGTTTTAGGGATTAAAATGTCTCTTAAATTGATTAAAAGAATCTGTAATGAAACTCATTGATCATTGGAAAGATTTAGTTTAAAATTTTCTTCTTTCTTATCTCCATGATAAGGCACAATTTGGATTATAGATTATAAACACAAGGTAATAAGACCAAATCCAATTTATTTATCTATTTATTTATTTGGATTTGGTCTTATTACCTTGTGTTTCTTATCTCCACTCAATCATATTAGGGTATCAAGTTGTGACCCTTGATGGTGTCTGTTTGACAACAATCAGGACTGGGTGAAGTATAATGCGTCTGCCTTTGTCATTAAGACTGGGAGCACTACTCAGTGGCAGGCCGACTTAGCTCCAAAAGAAATGGCCACCTCTGACATGAGGAACAGAAGCCATGTGCAGTTGCTCCTAACATGGAGTACAAACACTGCTCATCCTGTATCCCTGAGGAGCCCTTACAAGGTACCATCAGCCGGGCCAGCTGAACCCAAGTTTTTTAGCGAGCTTGTTACTTCTCCCCCTCCTCCTTTTTCATCCGGGCTTGGGACTGGCAAAGGTGGAGTTGTTTAAAATTTTAATACTCTAGAGCGAGAATTAGTCATATTCCAGGTTCGTGGAGCATTGAACACCAACTACCCAGGCTGTCAATCAGTATAGTATAAATTTCTAGTCACTGCCTGTTAGGTTACAGAGCTGAACAAGTTGACCAGGAATCTCCATGTGACAGAGTCTGGGAGACGAACCAATGATGCAGGATTGAGCTGACCCAGACCAAGTAATAATGCTCTCTGCATTGTATCTAAAAAAAACTGGGCACTTTTTTCTTGGAAGCACAGAATGCAGACAGCCCCAAAGAAATCACCAACCTTGATTTAGGTTCTCTCAGAGTGAATGTTTGTTCAATGTTTTAATACCCATTATTACCCCTAGTTCATATCATACATGCCTTGATAGCAATGGTGGGTAGTAGGTAAATGACTACTTTTACTGTAAGTGCACCACATGTCTATACAAGTAGAAAGCCGTTCATCTTTAGCATTAACACGTGTCAAAATTCAAAAGATTCAAGATTTTTTTTAAATTAAACAATTTCCATTACAGTAAGGGCAGTAGATATTGTTTAATTTCAAAAAGAATCTTACGCATTTAAAATAGTTTCAAATTTTGATAACAGATGGCGCGCTAGTGCATCATATTAACAAGTGTGTCAAAGCCCTATTTGGTTACTTGTACTCATTGGTGGGTTTGAATTTTTGCAAGAATATGAGGCCATTGAAGCAATTTTCTCTTCAGAAAAAAGTGCCCAATGTGGGATTTGACCCCAGGTCGAGGCTATTTATACCACTCTTCCACCATAGTAACAAAAGTGAAGACTGGAATTCAGTAATATACATTCCAAAACTTCTTTAATTCATCACACAAAGGGTTGAGAATTTTCAGTTGAATCAAAGTTGATGTTTAATTATAGTCTCGGTTCGGATCCAAAATCACTTTATTAGGTACCACTTAACAAGAGCAACCTATTTTATGATTTTGCAACAATAAATAACATGTGAAGATAAATAAAATGTTAACGCAGGATTCGATCCCGACTCATGACTGTCAGGAAACGAGGGTGTTACCCACTTGTCCACCAACTTCTGTTATAGTCTGTTAAACAAAAAAAAAATAGCCTTATTAGAATTTGATTATTAAAAAAGTTGAATTAAAGAATGATAAAGCACAATTTGGATTATAGACACAAGAAAATAAGACCTAATCCAAATAATTTAATAGTGTATGACGTTTCGACAATAGCATTGTTGTCATCATCAGACAAAGAATAAATGGTGGTTATTCTTTTGTCTGATGATGGTAACAATGCTCTTGCCGAAACGTCATACACTATTAAATTATTTTGATTAGGTCTTATTTTCTTGTATCTTGAATTAAAGAAGTTATACTGTGATACAGCAAATTTGGATTATAGACTAGTTTTAACCGTGGTTATAGCAACAGGAATAGTTGTCCCAAGGGGTTAGTTATTATTGCAAGTTTATCTGCATATTGATAAATATTTAAGACTAAGCCACACAAAGGACCAGACATTTTTTGGTCTTAAATCCACTTTGGTTTCATTTCAGATTAATTTTTATTTTAAAATTGTATTTACAAATTAAAGTAAAACCAGAAAAACTTGGTTATTTTTTGTATAATTCCATAATGTATTAAATCACAATAAAAATATTATAGAACATCTCTCACCAGGTAACAAGTCAAAATTCACATATACAAGAAAAAAGACCTAATCCAAATAAATTAATAGTGTGTGACGTTTCTGCAACAGCGTTGTTGCCATTATCAGACAAAAGAATAACATCAGTAACAACGCTATTGCTGAAATGTCACACACTATTAATTTATTTGGATTAGGTCTTATTTTCTTGTATCTATAATCCAAATTGTGCTTTATCAAGTCAAAATTCAAATAAGTGCTGCAAGTATAATTAGCATATTTGAATTTGGTCTTGCTACCTATTAGATAAATCATAGAAATTATGCAGATGAATCAGGTTAAAATTCTTTGCTGTTTTATTGTACAGTTCATATTTTGTAGCGAAATGATATAGATTGAATAAAGCATCTACTTTCCCATATGAAAGCCACAAAGCAAGCCCTGTACCATGACCTGCTCATGTTTGCTAGCCAGTCTTCATTATTTGGTGTCAATACATTTTGGAATATTACAAAACACACAATTATACATAGAATATAAATTACAATCATAGCATGAATAAGAGTTAGAATAAAAGTATGATGTGATACTCATTTCATAGGATCATTGGCAATCATATTATTCTGTGCTAGGTCTACTCAATGTAAACAAAAATAGCTCCATTTCTGAATCATCCTAGCCTATATACAGTAGAACCTCTCTGTAAAGGACACCTAATTGCAGAGCCAAAGCTTACCAGAGAGTTGCTAAATAGTAAAAATGGTAATTTTGCAAAAGAAAACTGTCCTTTGTAGAGAGGTGTCCTCTAGCCAGAGTGTCCTCTCATGGAGGTTCTACTGTAAAAACTAACCTAATTTAACCTTTCTGAACCTAATCTATATATCTATATCTAATTGGTATACTTGGGAGCACGTTGCCACCTGTGGTCCACAGAAATAAGTAACCCACCAAATGTTTTTATGCAATTGAGTTTTTTGATTCAAAAAAATAAATTCAGAATAAATATCAAACAAGGTAATAAGACCAAATTCAAATAAATAAATAGTGTGTGACGTTTTGGTAACAGCGTTGTTACCATCTTCAGACAAAAGTACTGACATTCAGTACTGTTACTGAAACGTCACACACTATTTATTTATTTGGTCTTATTACCTTGTTTTATAATCTATAATCCAAATTGTGCCTTATCAAGAATAAATATCAACTAATCTTTTTCCAGGAAGCACAGGGTAATAAGACCAAATCCAAATAAATAGTTTGTTATCCAAATATGGAATTTAAACCTAATTGTACTGTATAATTTTCAGGAAGCCTTTTTCGGTTGTTGTATTACAGTCAGAGCACACTGATGACGGTCAACAGACAGTGTAAGATATACCTGATTGGCTTTTCTTGATTTATTAAGAAAGGATATTTGGCCAAAATTCTAAAATAATAATATAGAATCAATGATTAGTTGATGATAAGGCACAATTTGGATTATAGATTATAAACACAAGGTAATAAGACCAAATCCAAATAAATAAATACATTCAGTACTTTTGTCTGAAGATGGTAACAACACTTACTGAAACGCCACACACTATTTATTTATTTGGATTTGGTCTTATTACCTAATGATTAGTTTATATTTATTTCAATAGATGGAACAAACCATTAGCAACTTCCAGTAACACAGATTCTATTTGATAAATACAGTAGAACCTTCGTGTGAAGGACACCTATTGAAGAGCTAAAGTGTCCTTTAGGGAGAGATGTCCTTTTACCGGAGAGTTGCTAACTAGTAAAAATGGTAATTTTGAAAATGAAAACTGTCCTTTATAGAGAGGTGTCCTCTAGTGTGAGTGTCCTCTCATGGAGGTTCTATTGTATTATCAATATGTGTATGTGTGAGACAAAATGTTTCAAGGAAAGAAAATCAAGAGTTTCTATGCTGGTATGTGAATTTCTGTTTATTTTTTTAGGAAAATACAGAGTTTGGAAGAATCTCTACATTTATAACCCAATTTGGCAAGTGGTATCAAAAGCTCTTACCTCATATTTACTAAGAGGTTGAAAACAACATATATTAAAAAAAAAAAAAAAACTTAATTTATACACAAAATATAGCAAAATTCTATAAATCTTTTAGTAAATATGTGAAAAGATTGACTATTTTCTGAGAAAAAAGTTAGGATAGAATCTTAGGCCTTCAATATCATCATCTCTGCAGATAATGCTCCTCTCTTCAGCATAAAGAAGCATTTCTCTTGCTAACAAAGTGTCAACTTTGATTTCTTGTGCATATTCGTCTGCTGTTAATGAGCCTTTTTCTTCCACCACTTTAAGAGTTCTGTGAACTTCTTTCTTTATATCATGGTCTGAGCTTTGGATCACCATCACTCCAGAACCAAAAATCCTTAAACGAATTGATAATTGTAGAGGTGCCAAAAACTCACAAGCATATTTTAAATCTCCAGGAGAAATCAATTCAACTCCCAGTGCTCTATTAACTCTGCAATACACCTCTGTTAAAAGGATCATTTCTCCATTTTTCAAAGGTTCTTCAAGTATTTTTTCAAGAAGTCTTGCAAGATCAAGATAATATGCATCAGCCATGGAATCAGACTTCATTAATGTTCCTGCTGAAATACCTAGACTCAAGAATTGTGATCTCAATTTTACAGTTTCATCATCTGTAATACCTCCCTTTTTCTCTGTGATTTTCTGGGTAATGCTTTTTGATAGTTGGACCATATCTTTGGCCATATCCATTAGTTGTTTAAGATCATTAAATGCTGTATTTATATTTTTATCAGTCTCCGCCTGTTTTGCTTGGATTTCTCGTTGAATACCGGAAATTCCTGGTCGAAAGCGAGGTGCAGTATTTTGATTCGACATTTTATATAAAAACTAGCAACTCGAATATAATAAAAATGTTTTCGGGTTTTAACGTTAATACGATCAAAGATGTCAACTCATATATTTTTATAATGTTTACATATAGTTGATAAACATCTGCTCTTTTTTGACGTTGTTATTGTTTTTTTTTTATAATATTTTGTGACTGTTGGGCTAAATAGAAATATATTGTTTCATGAAAAAATTACCTTTACGTCATTAAAATATTTTAAATATTATATCATAATTTTTTTAATAATATTTTATGATTTCTCCAATTATAAATAAAAAAATGTATATGAGTAGAATGTATCATTGAAAGTCTAGTCTATTTATGTTTACAGTGACACCTAGTGCGTAAAAGGCTTACAAAAGTTTTAAGTGATTTCTAAACAAACTATCAAAGTATATTTATTTTTTTGAATCTTTTTAAAAAATACACCTTTAAAATAGCGCTTTTGAGATCGTTAAAAATAAGTTGATCTTATGTTTTAAATAATGTGTGTAAACTCATGAATTTGCAGAGCATTTTCCAAGACTTTAACCCAAGGTAATGTTTTTATTAATATATATTTTTCTAATTTATTAGTATTTGTGAAAAATAAAAATATTAATCATAAAAATATCATTCTCGTACCTAGTGTTTATAGATAAAGCAATGCGTCATTGTATTTTGAAACTAGTATTCTAAGTATAATCTTATATAAGAGGGGAAATATGTAATTTTATAGAAGGAAACAATTTTGATTTGTATATATATTATACTTTGCTTATACAGTTGGGATTTTTCTTCTCAATTTTGGATATAAACTCATCTCTATTTGAAGAGTATCTCTCTTTTAATGTTATATCTAAAATTGTTTATACATTTTCTATTGAATTAGGATCTGGTGTTTTTGTAGAAATTTTAGGCCCTACTAGCTCTTTAATAGCAATCACTCTTGAGTTGTAATTGTTATAAGGTAGGTATCATTATCTTAAATAGGATTGTTTGATCTCTCAAGTGTTGAGCACCAGCCATCAAATAAACTCCCATCACATTTCTCCATATTGATAAAACCATTTGAATGAATTTAGTTTGAAAAATATGTTTTTTAGTATAAAAGGTGAAAATTTGCATCGTGGATTTTTTTTTTTTGCTTTCTTATCACTCTTTATTAAAGGATAACTTCAACCTACTATGCATTCTTTATTTTGACTTAGAGCGCTATGTCCCCCTACTGACACTTGCACTTTAAAGATAAACAAAAATTTTGAAAGAAAAGAAAAAAAAAAGATATTTTAAATATGTACAGAATTAGTATGCAAGTTAGATGAAAAGATAAAATTAATATATACAGTTATCAGCGTCATAATCAATTCTTTCTTAATCAATTCTGTCACCGTTTGCTTTTGTGAATGGAATAAATACCCAAATATGGCCATTTCTCATAACCATCGGTGGTTCAGTGGTAGAATGCTCGCCTGCCATGCGGGCAGCCCGGGTTTGATTCCCGGCCGATGCATTTTTTTTTTTTACAATTTTTAAAACTCGTTTATATATTATACAAGAATGACATCCACGGCGCCAATTTATAATTGTAACGAATAGTATTTGAATAAAAGCATTTAATCGGGTAAAACCCGGGCGTTGCCCGGGTCATTCGTCTAGTATATATATATATCAACACAATTGATATATGTACAATACTATAATTCAATCATTTTTTCAAATTCCAATCTTACTCTACCCTAATTTAATTTAAAAGATTAATTTAACATTGATTTTTTTAATTCAAAGAGTTCTGACTAGACAAGTCAAACCTCATAACAACATCACATGAAACCAATATTTTATGCTGTTATGACTGCCATTGTTATTACCATGGTTAATAATCATTGAAATAATTTTTTGAAATTAGCTTTATTGTTAGTTGGGTATTTTAATATATTGATTTTAAATATATACAGTAGAACCTCCCTGTAAAGGACACCTAATTGTAGAGCCAAAGTGTCCTTTAGAGAGAGGTGTCTTCTTACCGTAGAGTTGCTAAATTGTAAAAATGGTAATTTTTCAAATGAAAACTGTCCTTTATAGAGAGGTGTTTGCTAAAGAGAGGTTCTACTATATATATATATATGCCTATCCCCCGATTTACACGGTAGATATGTTCCTGAGAAAAACGTGTAAATCGGGGGATAGGTGTACACAGAAATAAAAATAAAATGCATTGACAGGTTAAAATATGTAGTCAGCACATAAGCACGGGATTCCTCATGAGATGTGTACACAGCGCATGTCTTCAATCACAGTAGCATTTAGTATAGTGCGATAAAAACAAAAACTTATTTGGAAAACCATGTAAAAGCGAAAACGTGTAAAACAAGTACCGTGTAAATCGGGGGATAGGTGTATATACACAGTAGAACCTCCATGAGTTGACACTCCCGCCAACAGACACCTCTATACAGAGGCCAGTTTTTTATTACCAAAATTCCTATTTTTACCAATTAGCTGCTCTCCTGTAAGAAGACACCTCACTCTAAAGGACACTTTGACTTTGCAACTAGGTGTCCATAAGGAGAGAGAGATTCTTCTTTACATTAAAAAAAATATTCATATTGTTGTATATACTATCCCAAAGGTTTAATAAAAATTAAGCCTAGCAATAAAGAAATGGTTTTTAAAAATTATTTTAACACAGTCTTTATATTGAACAAATATAGGTACAATATTTTAATATTTATATTTTTTTACTTTATCTTTTTTATTCATTCTTTTTTCAATAGGTTTATTTCAATAGGTATAATTTTAGGTAATAGATTAAAGTTATTACCTAAAATAAAATAATTCTAGTGTTTATTCTAGTTTGCCTTTTAATTTTTAATTAAAAATATATAAAAATTTGGGACTTATGGACCACACTGTATATAGATCCATCTGTTATGTATGACATATGGTATTGGATGTCAAATTGTACAAGACTTGTGTAGCTGAAGGTAGAGGAATGTCTTGCCACCTTCCATTGTCACTTATCACATTATTTACTGTATTAACTCATCCATTGATGAGCTTCTACTCTTCCCCAGCAGACACCATCAAAAGTCTCAAGCTTTATGGGCTTGATGCCCTAATACAATTGAGTGGAGATAAGAAAGAAGAAGATTGTCATTTAAACACAAGGTAATAAGACCAAATACAAATAAATAAATAGTGTGTGACGTTTTGGTAACAACGCTGTTACCGAAAAGTCACACACTATTTTATTTATTTGGATTTGGTCTTATTACCTTGTGTTTATAATCTATAATCCAAATTGTGCCTTATCAAGATTGTCATTTATTGTCAACCTGGATGTCATATCTTAATCTGACCATAAATCTTCTTCAAATTGTTTCTCTGTGTTTAAAGTGATCTAACCAACCTAAACTAACTTCAAAGTCTACAATTTCCCTTTCTAATGAAATTGATGTGGAAGTCGTCTATAAACATGGGAATGTATTGAAGGCTAATTTTATTGAATCAAATCTTATTATCTCCCTTAAATTCTGGATATTGGCACTTACATTTTTAGAAAAAAATAATGAACTTTTTCTTCCTGGTTGAGATTTACTGAATGGTAGTTTGTATAGTAAATTTGAATTGATTTTGGCAACTTGATACAACGTAATAAGACGAAATCCAAATAAATAAATAGTGTGTGACGTTTTGGTAACAGCGTTGTTACCATCTTCAGACAAAAGTACTGAATCAAAAGTACTGAAGATGGTAACAACGCTGTTATCGAAACATCACACACTATTTATTTATTTGGATTTGGTCTTATTACCATGTGTTTATAATCTATAATCAAAATTGTGCCTTATCATTGGCATCTTGACATTGCTTCTTTTGTTTTTGATAAAGCACAATTAGAATTATAGATTATAATAAAAGAAAATAAGACCTAATCCAAATAATTTATTAGTGTGTGACGTTTCGGCAGCAACATTGTCACCATCATCAGACAAAAGAATAAATGCTTTATTTCTGCTTTTATTCCACTTTTACACTTTCTACTATTCTACTTTTATACTTTTATTCTGCTATTATTCTACTCATTTATTCTTTTATCTGATGATGGTGACAATGTTGTTGCCAAAACGTCACACACTAATAAATTATTTGGATTAGGTCTTATTTTCTTTTATTCTTTTGTTTTCATAAAGCAGAAATTATTTGTTAAGAGAGCAAGAAATATGTAAACTGATGATGAAACTGAGAATAGTGTTTTTATTTTATGCTTAAATATATTTTTAGAGTCCCCCTCTCTCTTTATAGTTTAGGTGGCTGGTTGGGAATTATGGTTTGGTTTTGTTATTATGGAGCAGGGTTTGTTACTCACTTTCCATCCTCACCATTGTAAAAATGTTTGTTTCTAATATTGGCCTGTAAGTGGTTAACCATGAAGGAAACACTAAACATTTAAAAAAATATCAAATAATGATGATACTCTTTTCCAATCATCTTTTAAAAATAAATTTTAAAGCTTTTAAGAATCAAGAATAAGAAATTTAAAGAATTGCTCTCAACTCATTTATGCCAGAACGATACTTGTCATGGAATCTGTCATCGAAGATAATAGCCTTCATTGCACGGACTAGAATTACTTCAACTCTGGATAGAGAAAGTTATATTCTCATCATCAAAAAGGAAAACATTCACTGCAGGATTTGTGGAAATATGATATCTGATGAAATCTCCCACTATATCATAGAATGCAAATATTTAGGTGAAGAAAGAGAAAATAACTCTTAAAAACAACTTCTGGAGATTTAGCAACCCACTGAAGACGCTGATAACTATTTCAGAAAAGAAAAATATAGCAATAGAACTATAATTTCTACAGATCAATTGTAAATAGATTCATACACAAAAGAGGTAGTAAGGAAAGTTTTAGAACAGATGGGGAAAGGGCGAAAAAAAAACTGTATTATTTTGTTGTTGTATGGCGAATCCATACAGGGCAATGGGCCCTAATAAAAGCCTTTATGTTGTTGAATTGATCTCAATGAAAGCAAACATTAAAAAAAAAAATATTTTGATTATAAAAATATCTCTCAAATTTTTTTCTAAGATAAATGGCAGAATTTTATTATTGTGATGTAGGAGCAAAAAAAAAAAAAAAAGAAGTGATTTCACAAAAGAACAAATTAGGGCTCAGGATTATCATATCATTACCAACAGGACATTATAAAAAAAAGGCTGTTATAATGAGGTTTTCCAGTGTATAAATATATTTTAAATATATATTACAGTAGTTCCTCTTGCTAACAGACACCTCTATATAATAAAGGACAGTTTTTCATCACCAAAATTACCATTTTACCAATTAGCTGCTCTCCAGAATGAGGACATCTTTGACTCTGTAACTAGGTTCAAAGATGAAGTTGTTCTACTGTATATGTATTGATGAAGTGTCATCAAGGTTTAGTAGTAACTTCTATGATACCATTCTGGTCACTGCTGGAGGTGGACTCTCATTAGAGGCTAGGCTATGTCAAGTGCAGTATAACCACTAACTAGTGACCTACCTTCTTTGTGAAAGTTAAAATGAGACAAACCCAACTTTCAATGGTGAAACCCCCTCTAGAAGAAAGCAGAATGTTTTTAGAAGTGATCTCTTTTTAGGAATGTGTTACAAATGTGGTCTCTCATGAGAGGTTCCACTATTTATAGCACAGAACCTCCCTGTAAAGGACAACACCTAATTACAGAGCCAAAGTGTCCTTTAGGGAGAGGTGTCCTCTTACGGGAGAGTTGCTAATAAGTAAAAATGGAAATTTTGCAAATGAAAACTGTCCTTTATAAAGAGATGTCCCCTAGCACTAGTATCCTCTCATGGAGGTTCTACTATATATATTCAATTAAAGTGTGTGGATGCAGCAAGTTTGTGGTCTACGTCTGCCTCTGGCTTTTCACCCTTCTGCTGACCCTCCGGCTAGATGGCATCATCACCTGGAGCTACTGGGCCGTCTTCCTGCCCCTCTGGTTCTGGAAGACCCTCATGATTGCAGGGGCCCTGGGGGGCAGCTATGTCTGGTGGCGGCACCCCCAGTTCCGGTAGGTAATCTCTCCCACTCTGCAATTTGTAGTAAAATGGGGGGAAATATAATTACACTGACAAAGTTACTTTGTACAGGTTAACACAAATTGAAATTACTAGGGTCTAAAGTAAGAGTAATCTAACACACAGAAAAGTGTACACTCAAGAGTATAACTACAACAATAAAAGGAAGTTAAAAAAAAACTCACAATTTGCTATATAAAAACAAAACAGCACTTATCTTTATTGTAGCGTTTGTAGGGATCGGACTGGGGTCACACAGGTATGTGAGGATATCACCAGACACGGATAAAGCATGCAGAGAACACTTTAAGTATCTCAACACAAATATCCACCCACTTGCTTCCTCGCAATACCATAGCCCCCTTTTATATACAAACATGCCACATTCGTCCAATGAGAAGGCGGGAGAGATTGGTTCACTAACAAACAAAAACAACATTCTTCCCACTAAAAACTGAGATAAAAGTGCAAATGTTTGTCAATGTAATTTGACAAAAGGTATCCTTCCAAAGAAAAAAAAAAGAAACTAACCAATCTCCCAAACATTCTCATTGTCCTGTAAGGAAAACCTCCCGCTGTTTGGGAGGGAAAAAAGCTCATGGGAGCCATGTTATAAAGATACCAAAAAAAAAAAAACTAAAGAGAGGAGAATAAGACATTCGGGTCGTTCCATAAAGGTGCCTTCCATCTTGTTTCTCTCAAAAGAAACTTAAAAAAAAAATCTGCACAAACTACGTGAGTTACCATGAGTGATTACCAAACACACACATATATAATATGTTCTAGTAGACAGATTTTAATGGGGGACCAATAAGCTGTCATCTGGGACCAACTGGGTATGTTAGGTAGAGACTTTGGGTACGACAGACACTCACTTGATGAGAAACCGAACGATCCAATTCCATTCAGCTCTCTAAAATCCGAGAGCTAAAAGCTCTTCTTAACACCTGTTTCTAAACGCTTTCATCCTATCGACATGCACAACTTTCACACCGTGCATATGATTCCTCGTACTCAGAAGTTGTCATTGGAGGCCCTAGCTTACACACGGAAAGACCCATAGAAGTTGGAGTAACCTTCATTCTTAGGAACAGCTAGCATTTCCAGGTCTCCTTTGTCGAAACTTCTGCTATAAGGTGGCCTGGGTTTCATAAGCTTTTTAACAGAATTACCTGACATAAACTGTCTGACAGTTTCCTTTGCTTTCTGCATCACCCTTAACCAAGTAGGCTTTCTAAAACTATTAACAGACCCAACGCTACACTCACAGTTTCTGTCAAACTCAGTAGGTGGCAACTTTACAGCCTCGTTTTCAATGCGCCTCACTGATTTCTCCTCTAAGAAGCTTGAAACCATTGGTCTATGTGCACTGGCAACGTAGCTAAGGTCTACATAATCATGGTCCTCTGGTTTCAAGGAAATCATGTTGCAACGCTCCCGTATTAGAAACAACGGGATATTGAATCTCCTTATATCATTGATTCCCAGAATCCCTTATCTCCAAATGACATTAACCAGAACCTTATCTCTCCCAGCCCTCTGCTGTTTTCATTACCAACTCTACAGGTTTTAACATGTGTAAGTGTCTGCTCGTGGTCTGTCACTGACACTATACGTAAAGTTTTAAGTGCATCGTCCCAATTCTCCTTCAAGACCTTGCACTTTTCAGAATCAATAATACTGACTTGGCTTCCTGTATCATATAACAGGTGCCACATATTGCTGTTAATATTCACCTTAACTATTGGCAGAATTCCATACTGTCTCCGCCATATGAACGTATGTTCACTATCTCAGCATTGTCAAGAGTATTGTGGTTGGCAAACATATAAGACTGTCTTGAGCAATCACTAGCTATATGTCCTAATCTACACTCAGGTGGTCTCAGCTTGATTTCGCCCGACAATTTAGTCAGTTTTTCTATCTCACCCCTAAGGTCTTCAATACACTGCTCATTTTCGTGTTTCATCCTGTTTACACTGGAACTAAGCATCTTCATCTCACCCTTAATGCTATTTATTTCTTCAACCCCTTCTACTGAACATACCCCTTTCATAAAGCTGCAACGGTGTTCTACACTATCTTCCGTGGCCATGACACTGACTGCTTTGTCTATTGATTTAGCCTAACTGCAAACAATAGCCTCTCTATACTTTTCGAGAACATTTTTGAGGAAGATTTCAAACACTAGGCTATCGTCAAAACTGTACTCTACTTTATCTCTAAGGGCCAGGAATATTTCTTTAAAAACCATAGGACTTTTTTCAACTCTCTGCTTAAGACCTTCTATTAATTTAAGGCATTCCCTAATACCATGCGCTTTCTTAGGGTACAATATGTTCAGTTCAATAACAATACTTTTGAAACTGCTATCGTTAGGGATACCCATCTCCTCTAAACTCAACCTAACTTCAGGGGATAGAGCCTCGAACATGAGCAGTGCTTTGACCTCAGGATCCCATTTGCCTACTCGAGCTTTAAGATCGACTTCCTGAATGAAAGACTTGAGATCAACCCCATTAAACACTGACAAGTTGAGCATAGAGTTCACAAACATGATGGAGTACAATAATAATAATAAACCACTCAATCAAAGAAAAAAAACACATAAAAATTACAGGAATTTACACGTGCAAACACCAGTGATCCTGGCAGGGCTCGCCAATGACAAAGTTACTTGGTACGGGTTATCACAAAATTGAAAATTACTAGGGCCTAAAATAAGAGTAATCTAACACACAGAAAAGTGTACACTCAAGAGTATAACTACAACAATAAAAGGAAGTTATAAACTGAACAAGAGGGAGCAATCCATCAAAATATTTTTACCTATTTTCTCACATAAAGATCCAGGTAAACTTTCTTTATTATCCTCTTTATATAGATGTCCTCACTAATAGAATCTCTGTCTTCTTGATGATCTTACTAGAGAAGTTGTACTGTACATTCAAGACAGGCTCCCCCGTAAATGTTCTCCCATGTAATCAGGAGTAAATCATGAAGCTAACTGGAAACAAATATGAACTACAGTAAAACCTTGTTAAAATAAACCTAGGCATACTAGTATACATATACTAGGGTTATATTAATTTTTGATAATAAGAACAGACACACACTACCCCTATTATATACAAACAACTTTTAATTTCCAAAATCATAATTTATAATAAATATGGCTATAGTGAACCAAAAGTCCACAGTCTCCTTAATGTATTATTATCATAGGAGATTGCATTTGAAAGTTTACCTCTATGTGCTTGAAGTTACAAATGAGACAAAGGATATAGAGACTGGGTAGACAGTAGAGATGTGCAGGGTGGAAGGGGAAGGCTACGTCCACTACAAGGCCATGAGACAAAGGATATAGAGACTGGGTAGACAGTAGAGATGTGCAGGGTGGAAGGGGAAGGCTACGTCCACTACAAGGCCATGAGACAAAGGATATAGAGACTGGGTAGACAGTAGAGATGTGCAGGGTGGAAGGGGAAGGCTACGTCCACTACAAGGCCATGAGACAAAGGATATAGAGACTGGGTAGACAGTAGAGATGTGCAGGGTGGAAGGGGAAGGCTACGTCCACTACAAGGCCATGAGACAAAGGATATAGAGACTGGGTAGACAGTAGAGATGTGCAGGGTGGAAGGGGAAGGCTACGTCCACTACAAGGCCATGAGACAAAGGATATAGAGACTGGGTAGACAGTAGAGATGTGCAGGGTGGAAGGGGAAGGCTACGTCCACTACAAGGCCATGAGACAAAGGATATAGAGACTGGGTAGACAGTAGAGATGTGCAGGGTGGAAGGGGAAGGCTACGTCCACTACAAGGCCATGAGACAAAGGATATAGAGACTGGGTAGACAGTAGAGATGTGCAGGGTGGAAGGGGAAGGCTACGTCCACTACAAGGCCATGAGACAAAGGATATAGAGACTGGGTAGACAGTAGAGATGTGCAGGGTGGAAGGGGAAGGCTACGTCCACTACAAGGCCATGAGACAAAGGATATAGAGACTGGGTAGACAGTAGAGATGTGCAGGGTGGAAGGGGAAGGCTACGTCCACTACAAGGCCATGAGACAAAGGATATAGAGACTGGGTAGACAGTAGAGATGTGCAGGGTGGAAGGGGAAGGCTACGTCCACTACAAGGCCATGAGACAAAGGATATAGAGACTGGGTAGACAGTAGAGATGTGCAGGGTGGAAGGGGAAGGCTACGTCCACTACAAGGCCATGAGACAAAGGATAGAGACTGGGTAGACAGTAGAGATGTGCAGGGTGGAAGGGGAAGGCTACGTCCACTACAAGGCCATGAGACAAAGGATATAGAGACTGGGTAGACAGTAGAGATGTGCAGGGTGGAAGGGGAAGGCTACGTCCACTACAAGGCCATGAGACAAAGGATATAGAGACTGGGTAGACAGTAGAGATGTGCAGGGTGGAAGGGGAAGGCTACGTCCACTACAAGGCCATGAGACAAAAGATATAGAGACTGGGTAGACAGTAGAGATGTGCAGGGTGGAAGGGGAAGGCTACGTCCACTACAAGGCCATGAGACAAAGGATAGAGACTGGGTAGACAGTAGAGATGTGCAGGGTGGAAGGGGAAGGCTACGTCCACTACAAGGCCATGAGACAAAGGATATAGAGACTGGGTAGACAGTAGAGATGTGCAGGGTGGAAGGGGAAGGCTACGTCCACTACAAGGCCATGAGACAAAGGATATAGAGACTGGGTAGACAGTAGAGATGTGCAGGGTGGAAGGGGAAGGCTACGTCCACTACAAGGCCATGAGACAAAGGATATAGAGACTGGGTAGACAGTAGAGATGTGCAGGGTGGAAGGGGAAGGCTACGTCCACTACAAGGCCATGAGACAAAGGATATAGAGACTGGGTAGACAGTAGAGATGTGCAGGGTGGAAGGGGAAGGCTACGTCCACTACAAGGCCATGAGACAAAGGATATAGAGACTGGGTAGACAGTAGAGATGTGCAGGGTGGAAGGGGAAGGCTACGTCCACTACAAGGCCATGAGACAAAGGATATAGAGAGACAGTAGAGATGTGCAGGGTGGAAGGGGAAGGCTACGTCCACTACAAGGCCATGATGTCCACCCTGGCTCTCCAGTTCCTGCTGATGCTCTTTGAGATCCTGGTGTGCGACAAGCTCCAGAACCACACCCACCTCTGGATCCTGGTCTTCACCCCCCTCATCTTTGTTTCCATCATCTCCGTGGCCATCTGCATCTGGGCTGTCAAGCACGACCGCTCCTGTGAGGTGAGTTGATATTGATTGCTGAGGTAGGATAGGATTGCTGTCTTCCTGTATTAGTGACAGAAAGGAAATAAACTGTGAAATATAAGCCTTGTTCAGATTGGGATAAGGAGACGGCCAATTAGAAAGTGACACCATATTGCATTTATATCCTCTATTATAGGTGGTTTAGATGGTAAATAAACTACAAAGGCCACCAGATGGAGTCCAATAATTCCCTATTTTGGCCTTTCTCTTGTACCAGCACTTTAAATTCCAGACTATTGGACTTCAGAAATAAATATAGAAGTTGTATTATCTTTCTCATAAAAAGCTAACATGGAACTATTTAATCCTCAGAAGTTTTGAATATATATATTCACACTCAAATAGACTTGAGAGGTTGTACCTTTTAGCATGTATATCAGGATTCAGACAATAACTCTGAAAGATATTACAGTGACCTTTATTGACGAGATAACCAAGTGTGAACAAAATTGCCTCTGTCTCCTTAAAAAAAAAAAAGACTTCCGGTGACATTTATTTGGATTTTCTCTTGATACCTTAGGTTTCTAATCAATTATCTGTATTGTGTCATATCATTTTTATATTACAGATATATTTGTGTCTGCTACTTTATATGTTTACTTTTTTTTTTTTGTCTTAATACCTTGTATGTGTATTTCTTTGAAAAATTCATTTGATAACATCTGTAATGAAATCAGATTTTGCAAACAGATTTGTTGAAAAACCTTTTCAATCAGATATGAGCATTACTGCTGTGATGATGTGCACCTCTATATGATTGGATATATGGAATCTTGTTTGTACTTGGTGTAGAAATAAGTGAGATCAAGGTTAATTGAGAAAACTCTTTAAGTAACCTAACAACCATTATCACATGAGAGAGCAGACATCAATGTTATAATTAATCCTACAAGATTGAAAGGTAAGTAGTCCCCAACTGACTTTGTTGCTTTGTAAATTACTGTCATCCAATATATTGGGATGACAGCCTGGTATGGGCTGGCTGAATGCCAATCTTGGACAACGACCAACTTATGGACTGCTTGCTGCAAGTTGGATCCCAGCCATAGTCTTTGGCAACCGGCTTTACAGCGCTTTACTCTTTGCCACTATGGTGACCAAACTTTTGATACATGTATATAACTGCTCAAAACTAGGAAGTTATTGATACAATATGATCATTTGTCATAAGTCACAATTTGGATTATAGATTATAAACACAAGGTAATAAGACCAAATCCAAATAAATAAATAGTGTGGGATGTTTCAGAACATTTTTGTCTGAAGATAGTAACAATGCTGTTACTGAAATGTCACACACTATTCATTTATTTAGATTTGGTCTTGTTCCTTGTGTTTAATATGATCATTTGTTGTGTGAAACAGCATATTATCTTAATAATAGATAAATCTATGATATGGATGAAAGATATAATTGAAAGTATAGATTCTTTTTAATCATAAAACTACATTCAAATAAAATCTAGCAGATCTTGCTGAATGGTCTTTGGATCATACCTAGTGAATTTGTTTTTGGAAAGGTTAAGTATTGTTGCTTTAAAATTGATTAAAACTCACAGTACTGTAATGCAATAAAGGCATATTGCTGTGTGACCTTTTTCACAATTAAAAAACAAAAATCCATTTTGGTGCAAATGCTCTGCAAAATCCTTGAATTTTTTTTTTTTTTCATTAACATTATCAGCTCTAAAAAGGCACTGACAAACCAGTTCTGTATTAAACACTATAAAGAAAACTTTATGGAATGAAATTAATCCTATTAGATTATCCTAGAATCCCAAATATATGCACACAAAAACAACCTACTTTAGACATATAATGAGAGCAAAGATAGAGGTTGCCTGGCCGGCATTCATATTTATATGACAAATAGACACTTCGGCCAGTTGGAGTTTTTTATTTTCTCTATACAATAGGATCATTTGTCATAAGTCACAATTTGGATTATAGATTATAAACACAAGGTAATAAGACCAAATCCAAATAAATAGTGTGTGTTTCAAAACATTTTTGTCTGAAGATAGTAACAATGCTGTTACTGAAATGTCACACTATTCATTTATTTGGATTTGGTCTTGTTACCTTATGTTTAATATGATCATTTGTTGTGTGAAACATCATATTATCTTAATAATAGATAAATCTATGATATCTACAACTGGCCGAAGTGTCTATTTGTCATATAAATAATGAGAGCAAGTGGTTTAGAAAAGACATTGATATTGTGAAAAATTGAAGGAAGAAGAGGAAGAACTACAATGAGCTGGATAGAAGGGGTAAAAAAAAAACTAACAAAAGGTCACTAGATGAGCTACGAGTGATAGTCACTAACAAATCAAATTAGAGAATATTTGTCCATATAGTTGCCAAAAGTCAAACTCAATGGATGCTAACAATAACAGCCCTAATCATTCCTAAAGAAAATGCCCAAAATAGTGAAGGAAGCACTGTTTGACTGCCTTCATGGGTTTGTTTGCCTACCACTCTGGTGTTATTTACTCTTGTTCCAACTGACCTCACTGTGCTACTGATGCTACAGGTAGGCTTTCCCAAATTTGCCAAAAGCCGGCGTTGTAGAATTAATCTGAATCTTTTGTGAGATTTGAAAAGCCTAAGAAATTGTTTTGATGCCTTTTTAAATGAATTCTCCCTATTTTTGGGCCCAAGGCTTTTTATTATCCCTTATAATTGCAATACATTGTTTGGTTCTCAATTAAAGAGGAGATGGAACAGTATTCTCAGTAATAGCTGACTGAATGATGGAAGTTGTTGTTTTCAGATGGAGTTCTTCTGTTCAGTCAATGTGCTCCAGTTCATCTTCCTGGCCCTCAGGCTGGATGGCTTCATCCTCTGGAACTGGGTGGTGAGTTCACACAGGCTCCTTGTCAGACAAGTGAGGTCAGACTTGATTCCTTTAATGATGGCCCATCTTCAGTTTATATAATCAAATGTATACAGTGGAACCTCCATGAGCAGACTCTCCCACTGGTGTACACCTCTATACAAAAGACTGTTTTAAGCATCAGAATTACCTTTTTTTAACCAATTAGCTGTGCTCTGGTATGAATATATTTTTCTCTAAAGGACACTTTGTCTCTGCAACTAGTTGTTGCCCATTAGAAAGTGGTTCTACTATATCAGGTAATGTTAAGGTGGTTATTTTCCATTGCACACCATTGAGTTTCCTTCTGGGCTAATTGGCCATTTCAGCCATGGTCTTCTAGCCCCATTCCATTGTACACCTTCCACTTTATTCTTATGTATATTTCACCATACTGCTGGCCATTTCTATCTGTCCAGTAACTGCTGCTCCTCTACCAGTTTTCATTAAAACCCTTGGCTAAATCCTATCTGAGCAGTGGCTCTTCATTTAGGATATGAAAGTAACAAGAACAATAAGTAAAATAATGAAAAAAAAAAGAAAGATTACAAATATTGGAAAAAAAAATTGTTATGTGGTGAAGGATTTTAACATAGCTCGCAACAAACTTTTCTTTATCACCGTGATACTTCCATAATGTCTCTCCACAGTTTAGGACAGTTGTGTTGTAGTTGGCCCCAGACATGAGTCAACCTAGTTGACCTCAATTAGAAGGTGCTACTGGAGGGCATTTAGTGAACCAGCATCTCTTATATAAGGAGCTGCATCGCAGTTGGCCTTCATCACTCTCTACAATTGAGCTCTAGGGATTTTGCTTCATTTGGCAATTCTAGAGTTACCTCTAACCCATTATATGAACTGTAGGATTTTCTGTATTGTTTGTTTCCTTCAAGTTCCAAATGCCCTCCATCAACAGCACTTTCTATCTCATCATTCACAGCTTCTCTTTGGCTCAGATGTCATGTAAATAATGGTATCATTCAGGATGATGCTACCTCAAAACTTGTATTATGAAGCTTTCACAAGGAATAGCATTGGGTGAGTATAATAATGGGGGAATTTGAAAAAATTGAAAATATGAAAAATAAACACAGAAGTGAAAAATTGTACTGGGATCTGGTTGATAAATTAAGAGAAAGGCCTCTCCCCTGATGGTGTAACTCAAAGTTGCTGATGGCTTGTGTCATCCTTTTTGACAGATGCCGCAGGCCATCAGCAACTTTTAGTTGCATGATCACAGGAGAAGCCTCCTGCCAGTCCAAGCTCCTCTAGCAGACATATTTGTTGTCAAATTGTGGAGTTATCAGGAATTGTTGCTCAAACCACTCCTTCTTTCCTTAAACTTACCTCTTTGTTGACCATCCCATGTGTGAAGGTGGTGTTTGTGCCCCTCTGGATTGTGATGTGCCTTGCCATCATGGGCGTGCTCTACGCTGTCATCTTTGCCACCATCCTGCTCAAGACTCCAGAGGTTAGCCATGAACAGCGCAGGACCAGTCTCCATTCTGCTGTCTCCTACAGCCTTATTGTGGTGCCCCTTCTGGTGTTCCTGGTAAGTGTACTCCGTAGAATGGAGGTAGGGAGGCTTTTTTTGGAATGTTTTAAAGTTGGTGATGATTCACTTATCTGAATCTCTGCATTCTATTCTGGAAGATCAAAGGATACACTTATTAGAAGGGAACATTGCCCACACATATATATGTCATGAAGTTGGGATGATTGGAGCAGCCGTCAAGTGGGCTCGCTGAGAAGCAAGAGTTTCAAAGGGGGATCCTCACAATTGTGAAGAGAGAAGAGCCTGAGGAAGCTGTCCATATGGGTGTCTGCCCTGAGTGTCATGGAGACAATGCCTTGACAAACTGTACTCCCTGGCCCTTTTTTGTTACGTTGATATTTATCCTGTGGCACAAAGAGGGTGGTGTCCCAACTCTATGAGGATAAAAGTAGTCTTGACAAAAAAGTGTCATTCATGTCAATTACTGGGCTAGAAGATCTAGCCTGTCTCTACCACTACCACAATATTATTTGATACCACTATCGGGTGGAGAATTCAAGAGGTGTGACACCATGGAGTTTAGGTCACCCCCAGGTGGTTGTGTGGCAGGTGCTTCTCTCCAACAAGCTGGACAGCGACAGTCGCCTCAGCTACACGGCCGTGGCCATCCCCCTCCACTTCACCTTCGCTGTCCTGGTGCTGCTCTCCTTTGGCTCCAAAGGCTGCAACCACTGTAAGCACTTGGCTCTTGCTACACTAGGACACTAAATAACAGCCACTGATACATCCCTTCAGTGCCAACCATGAGTTGGAATGCATTACAGGCTATGTCTAACTTGATCTGTGAGTCTAGGTATTATTACATTTTATATAGTAGATGAAAAGCTTGGCAGGAGCTAATGATGTAATAGATACAAAATATTTGTGCCATTGATTGATAGTGTCTGCACACTATAGGGGTCATTGACAGAACATCATCTTTATCAGATTTGGATTGCCAGAATGCTGAAGGGAGCATAACAGGGACTTTCCAAATTTGCCAAAGCTAGTGTGACCCAATTCTTGTAGAGTGGAGAGATTGTAATTAGATGGCACATAGGTTTTGTACCTATTTTGACAGTACCTGTGTGACATTTAGCTTTAGTTAGGTATTATGTTCAGCATTGATTTTGGTCAGGTCGAAATTGAATTATAGTTAAGGTGGCATTGAGCAATTTTAGAGTTGTTGTTAGTTTTGCATAAAGTTTTGGTCAGAGAGGCCTTGGTAGTTTGACAGTATTTTTTACCAGGTTACATTGAATTTTGTGATTGGTGAGGGTGGCATTGAGCTGTGGTGTGTGCACAGGGTGGTTTGGAGTGAGGAAGGACTTCTGCCAGTTCTCTCTGGGCATTTGTCCTCTGCTACAGGAGTACGGCAACATCTCCTACAGCCTGCACAGTGATGAGCCAGAGCCCCTGCCCAAACCACCCCCCAGAAAGGCCGGTGGTGGATGCCTCCGGCCAGAATGTCGGCCTGTGGTACCAGCCCTGCAGATTGATGTTCCTGATTGAGAGGGAAGAGAGAAATGCCTTTTTTTTTTAATTGTTCAAACTTTTATTGTTAATTTTTTTGCTCAATTCATCTCTGCCGTTAGGGCAGCAGCAACTGTGATATCAACTAGATTACCCTAAGATTTTTTTACCTATCTTCTCTCTCTCTAGCACCTTGCCTCACCCCCTTCTGGTTGAACACTCCCATTTCTCTCCCTATTTATTCTAACTTTTATATTACGCGCAAATATATAGAAGAATATATATTTAAATTATAATATATGCACACATATATATTTACATATTTACTTGATTGCTCATAGTATTAGTGGAAAACAAAAAACTTTGTAAGATAGTTGTTTTTGTTACCAGGATAGATAGTGGTATTAGCATGTGTGTGAATGTTGTTCATGTAAATTCCTATAAAATCTCTCTTTGTTAAAAATGTTTGTCAGCTTTAGATGTTCAACAAACTTGTAACGTGTTGTTGTTAAGTTCTCGCTCAAGGCTGATTCTTCTCTCATTACTCCAGAAATTCTATGTTTTCTCTAATGGTGATTTTGTTACAGGTTTTATAGAGTTCTTGTGATTTATTTATTGGGTGTAAAATACTTGGTTTTATTTATTTTTTTCCTAGTAAAGATATATATAAAGTACAATTTTTCTTTAACTAAAATGTGTTTAATCATACTGGAACCTCATTATAATAGCCTCTCTTTTATAACTTGGATAATAATTTATTTTCCCCCATGTGTGCTATTCACTCTATGTACACTCTGCATGCCAGACAGTAACTTTGTTATAACATCCTTGTTCTAAAATGTCCTGAGTATTTTAACTGTGAGGTTATAACAACATGAACAAAATCTTGGTTTCAAGTGATGCTGTTATAACAAGGTTTGACACAGTGTAATTTTATTAAGTTATATACTTCTAATAATAATAACTTTGGGTGTGTGTGAAACTGTAGAATAATATTTATATAAAAATAACTTATTTGTAAAAGGCTTATGTTTTGGAAGAATTACATATATAAGAATCTTTCAATGAATGCATTTAAAAATTACTTTTTATTTTTTTTTATTTTCGATATGGTGAATGTATATGTGTTTGGTCACTTCAGGAACTTTAGAAATTTTTGTCAAAGTTTTTTTTTTTTTCAGCAAAATAATATCCATCTAGAAACTTCTTGTTCCGATAGAAGGAATTCTTGAAGGAATTTAATGAGAATGCCTTTAACAAATTACTCTTGGGGAAATTTTCTTCATCCACATTTCATCTAAAATTTGATTCTCTTTTTCTCCTGTGGGATTTCAACATCACTATCTTGGAACTGGCAAATTCTTTGTGTGTGGAGGAGATTGGCCACTGATTAGCCTTCTCAATATTTTGTTCCTTTTGACACTAATGTATTATTAGCATAATTTTTTTCCATAAATTTTAGTAGAATAACACAATTTTATAATTAAAAAAAAAATTGTGTGATGCTATGTGTTGTTTTTGTGTTGAGCTATTTATGTTTTTGTTTTATTATTAACTCTACTACTTCTTCTGGCCTTAGTGAACATTAAATTAGTTAGGAGAGGCTTGGCTCATCAGTAGTAAATCCTTTCCACCAAATTCATCTTCAGATCATTCATAGAACATCAGAGTAGGAGTAGGGTTTCCCTCTGCAAGAGTAGTTGTTCAATCAAAATGAAAGAAAGAATAGCGCCCAGAAAGCTTCACAATTTTATAGTTCAATAGAGTAATACACTAATGTTTTTTATTATTATTACTTTTTTATGTATTTTTAAATAGGTTAGAGAATTCACATTTTGATTATTTTCCTCTCCCCACATGTTATTCTTAGTGGAGCTGTGAATTTAGAGCAGAAAGAATCAAAGAATGGCTATACCATAAATTGGAGGGTTGATGATGGGTTCCTAGAAAGACTTATTTCTGCCCAAATTTTGATCAATTCTGCTACAACTGCTCAGCACTTTTTTTTAAATATATTTTCTGTTGAGTAATTCAGACCTAAGCCCAGCTTTGGTTTTGATATCAGTTTGTCCTTTAAATTAGAAAAATTTCCTCAATTATTTTTTCTGCTTTCTTTTCATTGCTGATGGAAGATTGATATAGTTTGGTAAAGGAATAACACATAATCTTCCAGATCTCTCCTTGTCACCAAATGTTTCCCAGATGACTGCCAGCAACATACAAAATGTTAAGGATATAATAAAAGAGAAGTACGTACCCTAACACAGATTTGAATGCTATTAGCTTTAAGATTTAATAGATCTTCACTCAACTCAATCTATGATGTGTTGATTTTTTATTTAATGAATGCAGAAAAAAATAATGGCCTGATACTCCCTTAGAAATCATAAAAAGCCCAATGTACACACACACAACCAAAATCCTGAATATTTCTATTAGAGCTTTTAGCGCCAATGTTACATGTAGTTGATTTTTGGTGATATTTCCAATAATAGAAAAAATATATATTTGGCTGGTATATTATTCATATCTCTGATATAGAGGCATTGATGTCAAATATGATACATTAGTGCACCATCTGTTGATGTCAAATATGTTAATTGAGGTTAGCAGTCCATATTTTGCATATTCAATTGTGTAATGTACAAATGGTGTATTTGTTTAAATCAATATTATTATCGCTATATAGGTTATATGGTATCTTGATAAGGCACAATTTGGATTATAGATTATAAACACAAGGTAATAAGACCAAATCTAAATAAATAGTATGTGATGTTTGGTAACAGCATTGTTACCATCTTCAGACTATTTATTTATTTGGGTTTGATCTTATTACTTTGTGTTCAGTGGTATCTTGTTATAATATCATTATTCCAAAGTTCCAAGTCTCAATTGTTTTAACAGTGGTTATATAATAATGTTAAAATAAAGAGGTTCCGAGTGATCTTGTTATAGCGGGATTCAACTGTATTTCTATTCATTAGGAATTTTTTTTTTTAAAGGAAATTTTTTGTTAGAAATTCTAGACTTGATCTCTCTCTCTCTCTTTGTCAACATTAATTCAACACTTTTAATTATTTTGATATTTTGATGACCTACTTCCCCTCTGTTATATTTTTAAAAAAGTTTCTATATATATAAAAAAATGCATTGACATTTTAAAAGTAAAAAACATTGAAAACAATTAGATTATATGTGTCTAAATATTTGTGGCTGGTTCAAATACTTTACTATGCCTTATTTCCATATTGATGGATTTGTTGAATACTTTTGAGAAATCATTCTCCCAGTGTATTAAAGAATAAAAAAGATTTCGTATCAACTTGTTCTCCTCCTGATGTTTTCCTCAGTGGTCTCAGTAACGTCTTTCCCATCTCTGATGTCTTTCTCCACAATGCTTGCCCAGACAAGCTGTCTGACCTTGCACCCATTCTTTGTCAACCTGGCAAGTTTCCATTCTCACTCATTTGAATGATTCAACTTACTCTCCTACTGGCTGGACACTTGTTGACACTCTTAGAAATACAAAGCAATAACGCACCATCTATATATAACATATGAAAACATTAAGACGCGAATGTTTCTTTTCACAAATAAATCAAACTTCTATTGTCCTTACTGCGATATTCTCCTGTTTATTTCGCATCTAAAAAAAAATGAATGACTTTGTGATTCTTAGTTCTTGGTCTTAATTCCCAGAATAAATGGCTTTGTCAAGAAAGATTTACTTCAATATAAATTTTAGACCGGGTATAGTAGAACTTCACATTATAATAATCTCTTTTATAACAGCCCTGTGGTTATACCGTCGTAATTCTATGGTCCCATGTTTCAAGTCATATTTATCATGTGGAGGTTGCCTGGCCGGCATTCCTAGTTCTTAGAATTAAGAGACTCTTCAGTTAGTGAATCTTTTTTATTCTCTCGACGTTGAGACAAAAATCTTTTGTCCTCCTCAGAAACAAATAAAAATTAAAGCATTTGTTTGGCAAGGTGTTTAAAATTATTCTGAGGTTGCAAGGACGTTCTCATAAAATTTTTCAAAATTTTCTACAATATCTAAAGCACGAGTCAAAAACAAATATTCAACTCACATGATAAGGCACAATTTGGATTATAGATTACTAGACGGGTGACCCGGGCTTCGCCCCGGGATTGACCCGTGTGCATATCTACCCGAATGATATATATTTAGATAAGATTTTTTTTTTATAATTGTTTGTTATTAGCATTATCTATTTGTTTGCATCAGCATAATTTAATCTAAATTGTACTGAAATAAAAATATCCACTTATATATAATTTGAATTTGCCTATTAATTTGAATATATAGTTTTAATAATTGATTTATATATATTTTTTAAATAGCCTATCGTCTTCCCCGTATTTTTTTTACCTATGTATGGAAATTTTGGTTTGAATTAGTGAACTACTGCGAATTTGTATACCGGACATACAAACAAACAAACATACAAACATTGATTTTTATATATATAAGATAAACACAAAAGACTATGATCTCTCTCTCTCCCTTGGAAATAAATATATAATAATAATAATATTTACAAATATTTCACAATATTATATAGAAATCTATATCTATTATGTACAATTTATATCTGAGATATAAGATTGCCTTTCTATCTACTGATGCCATTACAATGTCAGCTATGATCATGCTTGTAGGGCAACCCATAGCAGTACCGTCTTTTTGCCTGTAAAATTTATTCCCATATCTAAAGTAAATATCATCTAAACAGTCTAAAACCTATAATTTAATTGATTTCAAATCCCTTTTTATGCAGTCTTGTCTTTTCATCTCCGAATATTCCTTTAGCTCTTTTAGAGTTCTATTAATATTGGTGAAAAGTGATTTGACATCAAAGGATACCATTATTTCAGGGTCATTTATCTTTAAATATTTAGCGATATCTAATAGCTCTTTCCTATTTCTAATCTCTAACCCGACGGAAATTTTGCTTGTACTCGGTACTTGGTTTTTATCCAGTCTGCCAGACCTCTGGTGGGGGCCTTGAATCCTGACACAATGGGCCGTAGAGGAACTCCTTCCTTGTGGATCTTTGGTAGTCCTTTGAAGATAGGTGCAGCAGCATCTTATAACTTTATTTTTATTTTATCAATAGGGCCTTAGATCTCATGCTTTTGATAAATTTTGATATTTCAAGTCTCAGATCTTTTTAGTTGGGTCTTCTAGAATTTCTTCATAGTTTTATCATCGTTGAGAAGGCTTGTGATCTTATCGTTATAATCATTTCTCTTCACCACGACTGTCATGCTTCCTTTATCTGCCTTGGTTATAACTATGTTGTCATCATTTTTTAATTTCTTGATATCCCCCCATTCTGAGCATTTTGCTTTCTCTAATTCAAATTTCTTTTGTTTTTTTTTTGTTGTCCTTGATATAACATGTACAAAATTTGAAAAATCGGGTGAGAATGCCCTTGCAACCTCAAAATAATTTTTAACACCTGGCCAAATGCCTCAATTTTTATTTGTTCCTGATGAGGACAAATGATTTTTGTTGAAACATCGAGAGAATAAAAAAGATTCACGGGCTGAAGTGTCTCTTAATTCTAAGAACTAAGTCCCATTTGTTCTAACCGTGGTTGTAACAACCTAAGATCGTGTCTCAACTGATGTTATAGTGAGGTTGAGTGTATTTTTTTTTTATAGAAAAGAATGTGTTTGTTCTACAGATTTTATTGAATAATAGTTTTCAATCAAAATTGAAGCCTCAGAAGGGGAAAATACCAGTGCTGGTTTGTCTGTATTTCCACTATCTTGGCATGTGACACTATTGTTGTTAGCTCTTTGCCTTATTGGGATGTTTTGTCTTTCCTTAGAGAATGTTGTATCCAGTGCTGTTCAGTGTCTTTCTACCCTCAATGCTTCTCACTAAGATCTTTCATTGATGTGTATCTAGCCCAGTGATGTCGGTGTATTATCCCTGGTTTTGATAAGTCATCACAACATTGCAGGATGTTTTCAAGGAACTCTGGATGTTTCTTGAAAAGGATAATCTCCCTAATTATATTCTGGAATGATTTTCTACCCACAATGCTTCTCACTAAGATCTTTCAATGATGTGTATCTAGCCCAGTGATGTCGGTGTATTATCCCTGGTTTTGATAAGTCATCACAACATTGCAGGATGTTTTCAAGGAACTCTGGATGTTTCTTGAAAAGGATAATCTCCCTAATTATATTCTGGAATGATTTTCTGCCCACAATGCTTCTCACTAAGATCTTTCAATGATGTGTATCTAGCCCAGTGATGTCGGTGTATTATCCCTGGTTTTGATAAGTCATCACAACATTGCAGGATGTTTTCAAGGAACTCTGAATGTTTCTTGAAAAGGATAATCTCCGTAATTATATTCTGGAATGATTTTCTACCCAACCAACCTTTATTACTGACCTAATGGCCAATAGCCAATGTTATATTCATAATCAGAGTTTTGTTTAGACTGCTACAGCTGTGTGAACATTTTTCTGTAGCTGTCCGGCATGCCATTTAAATTCAGCTATTTTCCATCAGTGAATTTGAAAATCCAATTTTTATTTTTTGCCTCGCCTCATTCACTCTCTCTCTCTCTTCAGGACAAAAGATTCCTAATCAACTGAGAGCATTTCTTGAAATGTTTGAGTACATTGTTTCACTCCAACAATTGACTCCATGCCAACGCAACAATGGGTTCAGATACGACCTTCCTGCAGGTTTTATTTAAATGTCCCCATTTTTATATTCCCCATTGTGTATGGCTGAATAGTTTCCACCACAAAGTTAGGATTGTTTATTTTATTCTCACCATAACTTTTTGTCATGTCCACAAATGTGTGGACACCATGTGCATCATATATTTCACAAGTATTGCAATAAACTTTTTTTTAAATTAATCTTAGAAGAGCTATATGAATGTATGTGTGATGTAGACTGTGAGATTCTTTGTGATGCTGATAATCAATGCAAGTTTTGTAATGCGCCTCTATGATATTAGAAGCCATCCATGGGACTCCCAAGACCACCCATGTTAGCCTTCTGCTCACCTTGTAGTATTATGGCTGCATATATATTTCACTGTAGTGAAACTAACTCACATTGTATCTTCTACTCATCAATTCACTGCCTTAAGGAAATTCTAGGCTTTCTGTAAGGTTGATTGTGCTTCTTTCAGGTGTGTAGAACTTGTGTGATGTTCACTATGTTCTTTCTTGACCAGGCTAGTTTGTTGTGTGTTTAAACCTTCAATGTCTGACTGCTTTTGTGAAATCAAAAATGACTAGAATATTGAACTGTATATATCTCATGTAGCTTATTCTGTTGAGTACTACAAAGATTGTTTAATGGAAATCTACCTGAAAAGTTGACTGTTTCACGGAGTTGTGGCCAGGCTAGCGTAGCATTATAACATTCTAACATGTGTTTATATAAAGTAGGAGTTATATGTAAAGATGTATGATAATATTAAATAACTTCACACATTACAATGTTTAGATTCATGTAGACCAAAACTTTAAAAGCCTGTGAGTGTTACGCCCTGTGTAATTTTGTCCAATTAGTGTTATAATTAGACCTAAAATGGCTCTTTCTTTCTGAGAAGTTTGTCTTCATCTTATTCAACTTGATATGCATTACAGTAAAACCTGTTGTTTGTGGCTAAATTGACATGTTTCTGTGGTCACTTTGTATGTAAACTTGAACCTATATTAAGTGACAGCTTGAGCTCTCCAGTAATTTTGCCTCTTTCCTTTCCCCCCAAATATCTACAGCAAGACAGCTTTTTGCTGTGTTTAATTTATTGAAACTATCTAAATGTATCTCCCCTCAGATATATATATATTTGTCACACTTCAATGACTAGATATGTGTTTATCTTTTCAAAAAAATATATTTTGAAACTCAAACATGGCTTGTTTTACACATGCGACTAAGAATTTAAAGGATATTTATATCAAAATGTTTCTCTTTGCATTGAGATAAATTTGTATTTAAAGATATATTTCATATGCAATGTATGTCTAGGAATGCAATCAATGCTCATTCACAATAATGCCATTTTAGGTTAGCTCTAATATTTTGTATATCATTCTAATGTTTCTGTTCAACTGTCAACATATTTATTATAAAGATCAATTTTTACAGTGGAACCTTGTTATAACAGCCAACTTGGTTAGAACATTATAATTCTAAAGTTCCAATATCCAATTGTTTCAACTATGGTTATATTTAACAACATAGAATATAAGAAAATAAGACCTAATCCAAATAATTTATTAGTGTGTTGACGTTTCTGCAACAGCATTGTCATCATCATCAGACAAAAGAATAAATGGATTATGAATAAATTATTTGGATTAGATCTTATTTTCTTGTATTGTAATCTATAATCCAAATTGTGCTTTATCACTTAACACCATAGAATATATAATAGTCCCAAGTGATGTTGTTATAGCAAGGTTCAACTATATCTGTATTATTATTATTTATTAATATGTTTAAAAAATGTTTTTTACAGACGCACACATGAAATAAACCTCTTTTATATTATAAAGTTGATACTCTGGATGGAACAATATCTACTTGTAATGCTTATATATTTAATGCTATATATTTATTATATATAAAGGTATATCTGTGTGTTATCTATATATATATAAATCTATAACAGTAACCAGAGATCTAAATACTATTGTTCATCTTTTATATATAGTAGAACCTCCCTGTAAAGGAGGACACTTAATTTCAGAGCCAAAATGTCCTTTAGAGAGAGCTGTTGTAACCGGAGAGTTACGAAATAGTAAAAATGGTCATTTTGGCATTGAAAACTGACCTTTTTTGAAAGGTGTCTTCTAGCGTGAGTGTCCTCTCATGGAGGTTCTACTGTGTATAGATAGATAGGTAAATAAAATAATGTTTCAATATATATTTATCTAATTACAGTCACAAATATCATCATCATACAGTAAAACCTGCTATGAGAGGTGGTCTCTGAGTGACCACTTTTGTTGAAATACCCTGATATACCCCCTCTCTCTCTCCAGGAGAATCTGTATTCTTAGATGGTCTCTTATAGGAGGTTTTACTGTGCTCCAATATTTATGTTTTATCTATTTGTAATTTTTATAATTTTTGTTGCATAGAGTTGAAGGAGTTTAGAGCACATATTGAACAAGAAATAGGTGGAAGCTATTATTTTTATATTCCTTTTTTTTTTCCTCCACTATATTGACCTCCTTGCATTATGTTTTCCCCAACTTACATATATGTTAATACCAATCTAACACCACACCTTGTTGTTTTCTGTCATATTTTAATGAATCCTTCTTTTAACAAATTTTATTATAAATTTATATCTATATAGATTGTATTTTGTTGCCTTAGTTTGGTTAATACATAGAATGCCGCTTTGTTCTCTGCAATCCTAACTTATTATTATTTACAACTCTACCCCCTTAAATGGAAGGTTCTCCCCTCACCATTCATCAAATTTATTTGTTGGAAAAGAAATATATTTTTCTCTCAAACACCAGAAATTGTGAACAGGAATATTGATTGTGGTATGCAGTCCTTAACACTAGAATAATTTGAACCAATTTTTCAATGACATCAGAGATGTAGTTTCAAATTACAGTGGAACCTTCTTTATAACAGCAACTTGGTTATAATTCTGATATAGCTCTGGGAATTTTGTCTGGAAAATATTGACCTGTGTGGAGGAATATTATTATTTATATAAATCATATACAATTTTCTGAGTTTTTCAATCTGACTGGGTTTTTAAACCGTGATGATAACAACAGTGTTGTTATATTGAAGTTGGCATGTGTGATTCTATTGATGTTATATAGGTCTGAGGAAGCAGGGTGAGCCCCCACTCTGCCAACAATCTGCCCACAATATCAGAAAGTTGATTATTTCTCTAACCACAAATCATAATCCCTTTGCAAGTTCTTATAATTTAACAAATTGTTTTCTTTCCCAGAGAAACACAGCACATTGTATGAACTGTAGATACTGTTGTGACTGACCATTCTTCTGGCAGTAATCCACACTAGTGTGTACTGGATATAAAGGACCAAATAAAGAATTTATTATTTTCTATGGTTTAGGTTTCTTGAGTACACCCCACATGTTCTTCCATTGGAACTATCTGAACTTGCTCAGTTTGTTTTCTTTTCCATACAATCCAGCATCATTCTGCTCTTTGATATTTTCTATCATTTCCAACCAAAGGGGGTCGGTGGAAGGATGGTCTAAACCGTTGGTTTTCGATCGCTACAACCCGGGTTCGATTCCCACATTGGGCACTTTTTTCTGATAAAAAAAAATGCTCCAATGGCCTCCGATTCTTGCAAAAGTCCAACCCCACCAGCGAGTGCAAGTAAAAAAACGGGGCTCTTGGCACATTTTTAAGTGCAAAGTCGAACTGCTTTTCACATGTGTAGACATGTGGTGCACTTACAGTAAAAGCGGTCACCTACCTCTACCCACCATGATTATCTTGGCCTGTACCATGTGTACTAGGGATAAGCAAGAAAAAAAATTCCCAACCTAGTCGGTGCCATTGTATACAATGTATCTACATTTGCCTTATAAATAAAATGAAGAGGTTTGAAGGACAGCCCAGATAGTTGGTGATATTTTTACTCTCAAAAAGCCTAAGATAACCATGTATATATAATGATTAGTATTGTGTGTAAACTTGCTTCTTTGCCCCTCATACACACTGCATTTATAGTGTTGCACATCAGAGATTATTTTAAAATGCATATTCTTGATTGAATTTAGACCTCATTCATACATTCTCTATTTTATATACTATTAGTTTTCAACACATATATTATTTGATTAACCCAGGTTCCTTGAGTGTACAAATGGCCTCAACTACCTGGCTGTTGAGGGGTCGATGGAAGGATGGTCTAAACCGTTGGTTATCGATCGCTACAGCCCGGGTTCGATTCCCGCATTGGACACTTTTTTTTCTGATTTAAAAAAAAAATGCTTCAATGACCCCCGATTTTTGCTAAAAGTCCAACCCCACCAGCAAGTGCAAGTAACCAAACGGGGCTCTGACACATTTGTAAATGCAAAGTCATGCAAATGCTTTTCACATGTGTTGACATGTGGTGCACTTACAGTAAAAACATTCGCCTACTTCTACCCACCATGATTAGCATGGCTTGTGCCACGTGTACTAGGGATAAGCAAAAAAAAAAACCTGGTTGTTCTTCAGACCTAAGTCTTTTTATTTTATATAGCCTGAAACTCCCCATGGTATTGGTTTTTGTCAGAATTTGCCAAAACTGGTATTGTGGCTCATTTTACTTGGGTGATGGCATAATGCATCATTATGGTGCATAATTAAGAGGAGAGATGCCTCTTTAAGTACATTAATATATTCATCCCGCAACTTTATGTTGCATTCTAGCCTGAAAATCTGCCCTTGCCACTTCATCAGCGTAAACAACTGTTTGGTAAATTCGACTGATTTCATAGCCCTTCTTATAGGATGTTATGAAATCTAAGCCCCCCTGTACTGTGGAAGGCCATAGCCTGATACCATGGTATACAGGTTGGCTTTTGTCTGAATTTGCCAAAACTGGTATTTTGGCTCATTCTTCATTACCACTAGTGAGATTTTGACTAGGGTGAAAAGCATAATGCATCGCTCTGATGTATAATTAAAGGGAGATATGCCTCTCTAGGAACACACATATGTATATGTGGCAATATAAGGTGGGAAGAGAAATAAGGGCACCACAAGTTGGAGAAGGAACCCAGACAACCAGAGAGGGAGAGAGACGGGCCTGCCACCGCTGAGCGGCCGTTCGTGTCGCACACAATCACCAACTGTCTTAAAAGTTCCAAGGTGTTAACTCGGGGGGTCGGTGGAAGGCTGGTTAAACCGTTTGGTTTACGACCACTACGACCCGGGTTCGATCCCCGCATTGGACACTTTCTTCTGTTTAAAAAAAAATGCTCCAATGGCCCCCCGATTCTTGCAAAAGTCCAACCCCACCAGCGAGTGCAAGTAACCAAACGGGGCTCTGGCACATTTGTAAGTGCAAAGTCGAACTGCTTTCACCTGTGTAGACATGTGGTGCGCTTACAGTAAAAAGCAGTCGCTAACTACCCACCATGATTATCATGGCCTGTACCACGTGTACTAGGGATAAGCAAAAAAAAAAAAGGTGTTAACGGACAGGCCCCATTTGCCGCCCCTTGGAATGTCACTGCTGTCTCAAGTGACCGGACTTTACATCCAGTCTCTCTCTAGGCTGGCTCTAGGTATTATTCCTGGAAAAGTATATATTATGACATATATGTTTTGCAATTTTAAGACAACATTTTACAAATATTTCTTTTTTAAATTAGCCTAAAACATTACCAGGCTCAAAAGGGGTTACATATAAAATGTGGTGCCATTTGTGTCAGTAGTTTATCCATAAGCAGATGGACAAATGTTGATGATTTATATCATAGAAAGTATATATATAAATAACCTCTTTATTTCAGCTAAATATACCTCAGCACCTAATTTTCAAATTCAACGGGAAGGTCTGATCCTTTAGGGTGTTGAATTAAAGTTGTCCAGCATATTCCTTCTACAAATATAATAATGTCCTTAAAAGCTATGGCGAATTTGTTAAGCAGTCGTGCATTCATTAAATGCTTTCCTAGAGGAATGACGTCAATTTTTTCCTTGACACTCTCTCTCTCACACCCTGTATATTTAGAATTTTTAATAATTAAAATAACGCGCGATATTTTTCACGACTAGAATCTCTCAAACATAGAGACTCCTGTTCTTTTCCGGAGGTGGTCTTCATTTGAAGCTCGATTTCACACACGTACAATATTGTTGAAAATAAAAAGGAAGGTAAATGCCAACCAGACGGGTTGGAGTTTTATACCGTTAGTATTTTTAAGGATTTTCTAATAGTTTGTATGGTATTGAAGAACCTTTGTCTCTCTATCACTTGTTCAAACCCTCTCTCTGGTATTATTATGACAATAATAGTAAAAAGACCGCACCATTGGAGTCCGACACCAGCAACATCCTGGACTACGGTGGTATAAAAGACGATATATTTATTTAGAGAACAATGTAGAGGACTTGTCCTGGACCTAGTTGTCCAGAGGAAGAAAAGATCGCACCATTGGAGTCCGACACCAGCAACATCCTGGACTACGGTGGTATAAAAGACGATATATTTATTGAGATAGAGAACAATGCAGAGGACTTGTCCTGGACCTAGTTGTCCAGAGGAAGACCATTGGAGTCCGACACCAGCAACATCCTGGACTACGGTGGTATAAAAGACGATATATTTATTTAGAGAACAATGTAGAGGACTTGTCCTGGACCTAGTTGTCCAGAGGAAGAAAAGATCGCACCATTGGAGTCCGACACCAGCAACATCCTGGACTACGGTGGTATAAAAGACGATATATTTATTGAGATAGAGAACAATGCAGAGGACTTGTCCTGGACCTAGTTGTCCAGAGGAAGACCATTGGAGTCCGACACCAGCAACATCCTGGACTACGGTGGTATAAAAGACGATATATTTATTGAGATAGAGAACAATGTAGAGGACTTTTCCTGGACCTAGTTGTCCAGAGGAAGAAGACGGCAACAATGATGGCCCGAGTCCGACACCAGCAACATCCTAGAGTCCTCCGCCACAGCGAGGCCCTGAGGTCCGAAGAGAGCCGGGGATGTCATGGTACCTTGCCACTTGCCGCTGGCGTTGAATTTCTGCACACAGAAATTGTGAAAAATCATTCCCTTACACACTTTTTAAATTGGTAGTTCATCTTTTGTGTGCAAAGGAACTTTCGTCCCTTCAAAACTGGTGTTATGGTGGATATAGCGGTAGGAATATGTGTTAGGTTCGCAAACGAAATGAAAAAAAAAAAAAGAGTCTTTTTCATTCTTCATCAGGAAGCAATATTTTTTTCTTGTGCATGAATATCTCAATCCGAAAGATGAGAGAACGGTTTTCAATTCTTGGATACCTCAAAAATCGATAGGGTTTTGATATACAATAGAAAATTAGAATAAGGATGTCCTTTGGTAATGTCATCGTGTAACTTACAACCTTGAACACATCATTAGAATTTTTGTCTTACTCAACGATAAAATCAAATTTCATGATAAAATTGTGTAAAACGTTTACAAATAGTTTATCACAAAGAGTTTCTTTTTATTTTAAAATGATTTTATTCTATAAGCCCGTTGAAGAGCGATTATCGCTTGAAAGCTAGCATTTTAAAATAAACTCATTGTGATAAAATAAATATATAAACAGTTTTAATGAAATGAAAGTAATATATAAAATGAAATTTTATCATTAAATTCTTTACTTTTTTTTAAATTTGTAACGAGTGCAATTTTTGGAACTCTTAGAAAATTTGAAATAACATGACTAATTTTTTCACCACACACACACACATTAAACCAATTAATACACTATATTACTCAGACATACTCCGAAAATGGCTTGTTGACTGGTTCGACTCAAAAGGAATAGAATTTTTCAGACAAGGAATTCGAAAATTGCCTGAAAGGTGGTCCGAGTGTATAGCTAATCAGGGCAATTACTTTGAATAAAAAATCTTTTGTTGTATGGAATTGATGAACTTTTGAATTCACTGAAAATTTTCGCGTTTCATACTAATAGATCTGGTATATGACCTATTTCTTTCATGTGCAATAGCTTTCTCTTTGTCGAAAGTAGATAATTTTTTGCTGCTGTGTTAAATGGCCAGTTACCTAGATATTCATCAGAATGGCCCTATAGTGAAAAATCCGCTGAAAGATCAATATTTTCAAGACCGAAATTTTTGAGAATCCTATTGAAAAAGTTTAGATAAGGCACGGTAAAATGTAATGGAAAGGGAGATTTCGAGTTCAAAGAGATGTTAAAACGAAGAACGTTGGTCTAAAGGATGGTTCAAACCATTGGTTTTCGACCTCTACGACCCAGGTTCGATTCCCGCATTGGGCACTTTTTTCTGATCTAAAAAAAAATGCTCCAATGGCCCCCGATTCTTGCAAAAGTCCAACCCCACCAGCGAGTGCAAGTAACCAAACGGGGCTCTGGCACATTTGTAAGTGCAAAGTCGAACTGTTTTTCACATGTCTAGACATGTGGTGCAACGTGTACTAGAGATAAGCAAAAAAAAAAAAAAAAGAACGCTAGAGTTGGCACATGTGAGTGTATGTGCATAACACATGTAATATACTAACTGTATCCAGGCTTGGTCACGGCCATACATGCCATGTAAAACCTCATTAAAAAACTTTAATCTTTTTTACCTAAAAATGTGAGACGCTACCCGGGATATTTCTTTAAAGGTTCTGAAAGTATTTCATTTTTTACTTCGCATATATTTTTTATTTATCGCCTTATCAAGATATTATTATCTTCAACTTTTTTATTCCAATCCTCTTTCCTCTCTCTTTCGAGAGAGAACGTTTTTCCTCTAATACCAGAGGGAAGTTTACTTGATTTTGACCTTTTTGGGAGATGACTTAAGTCGGTGCAAAAGGCAAACAAACTTGAATTGTTTTTTCTCGATGCAAACATACTTATAGAATAATTGGAAGCAATAAAGCACGGATGTTTCTTTTAAATATAAAACACATTTCTATTGTCCGTACTGCAAAGAAAAAATATTGTGAGGGCTTGGCTCATCAGTGGTGACCTCTCCAGCGGTTACGCCAATTTAATCAGACCGCTTCTTTAGAGCTCTAATACTGTATTGTACGATTCTGCTTATATATGCTACAATGAAGGGGGGAATCTTAGAAATGGGTTTCAAGTAAACTACGAACATAAGCTTTTTCAGGACAGCAGAATTACATATATTTTTAATCGCAGTAAGAAAAGTAGAATTTTTTTTTTATTTTTTTATTAGAAACATTCGTGATTTATCGATGCCATTTATTGCCATATAAAGATGGCATGTTATCACCTATAGAATCACGAAAATAAACTAATAACGCGTCTTTATTTCGATAAAACTGGGAAAGCTTTCAAACCAAAATACTTCTCTTCACTTCCCTGGCTACGATGATATGTTCTCGTGTTTTCAAATTGCATCAACGATTTAAGTTTATGTCTATAGAATACGTAACTTCTAAATACCTAAAGTATATGTGAGAGATTACTTTATTCTCTTCTAGTTTGTAACAAATGTACTTTTCCTATTTCTTTACCCTCTATATTTATCTTTGTGTTTAAAATCTATCGAAGCCAGAATTTATCGTTTAGGGTGATATTGAAGGATGACTTTAAAAAAGCACAATTAGGAGTGTGCAAGCGCAGATTTTTAAAATAAATATATTTTGGTAAAAGGGGAGAGAGAGAGGAGGCTAAAAAGGATCAAAATATAAACAAAAGTTAAATAGACAATAAATATAAATAGACTAATGTTCGACAAGAAAGAGACAAAGTATAAAAGTTGAAAAGATCGATAAGGTCGTCAAGAGATAAAGTTTAGTTGATCTCACCTGGACGCAGTTGTTGCCCCAGTCGGCCACAAGGACAGAGTCTTCGCCGTCTACCGCCAGTCCAGTTGGACTCCGCAGAGGTCCGGCGAAGGACCCGACATGCCTGCCGTCCCAGTCGAAGGCGTACACGCAGTGATGGTGGAAGTCCGTCACTAGCAGCTGTCGGTGGGATGTCGTGGCTACATGCTGGGGTCCCGAGAGCAGTCCCTCGCCTAACTTGCGCAGCAACGTTCCGCTGGAGTCCAGAAGCTGTACGCAGTGGGCCCGAGCATCAGCCACTATGATAAAACCGCGCTCATCCACAGCTACTCCTTTTGGCCCTAGAAACTTCCCTTTGCCGAAGCGTTTGATAGCTTTCCCATTTTGGTCGAAGACCGTCAGCCACTTGTTGTCGTAATCTGACACAATGAAGCGGTCATTTGTCACCATCGTGACACCCACGGGGCTCATGAAATGCGACGGCGTTCCCTTCTTGTTGCCGAAACGTTTAAGGCACTTGGCGTCTTGGTCAAAGATCTGGATACACTGGTTATTGCTGTCGGCGACCAGCAGTTCTCCCGAGGCAGTCACCGTTACACCTTGGGGATTGGTCATCTCGCCTTTCGCGCGGCCTCTCTTGCCAATCACCACAGGTTCGCTTCTGGAGGGAGCGGAGTACATGGCGGAGTCACTGTTACCTTTCATGAGATCAAATCCATTCTTCGGCATCTCTGTACTTAATCTTGATGTTCCATTATGATGATATTCCTTTTTTGTGATGAAGTAGTTTTCCTTCAAGGAGGAATGAGCGCTGTCGCTGCGGCGGTCCTCCCAGATGGACGAAGTGCAACTACCGGTGGAGCCGAGGCTGTGCAGTCGCCGCTGAATGTCGCCCAGCGCGCGGTACTTGGAGGCCACCGACTGAGAGGCCCCCTGGGAGGCCCCCAACAGGCCGCCCACGCCGGACTCAGGCAAGATGCTGAGCTGACAGCACGTCGGACAGGTCGCACTCAGGCTGGCGGCTGTAACCCTACGTCGCAGGCACGGCTCGCAGAATGTATGGCGACAGGCAAGCACCTGCACAACACCCACCCTTATCAAACACTCCGCATGTATAGCGAATTATTTTATACTTTATCAGATAACATAGTTCGAAACAATTACAACAGGGGAAGATGACGACGAATTTTTTGTATTAAAAAGAAATTACAGTAGATTAGCTTTTCAACACGTCTTTCTGCAACTAGAAAAAAAAAAAGGAACGTTATTTGCAACTGAAGAAGGGCATATCCGAATACTGTAATCTTTCCTCCTTAAAAAAAAAAAAAAAGACAGTTACGGCGCACCTATTGTAAATGTCAAAACCTACAAACTTCACGATCGTGAGCTAATATTTTGTAGAAATATAAATGTAGAAATGAAGGAGATACCTTGGGACGAACAAGACGGCCATCACACAAAGAGCAGATTTCGGGGGTTTCTTCCTGGTGAGTGGCGGTGTAGGACTCTCGAACCACGCACTCCTCATACTGGAACACACAGAACGTATCGTCAACATGGGATAAGGTGTGAGAGGATACAGGAACTCAGAAACACCATTCCTACCACAGGAAGCTACAGGTGCAAACGTGAGACTGAATAAAAGACATTGAGGTAGAAAACATTTAATACACACAAAGGGGCAGAGCAGGCGCAAAAGGCATTAGACCATACAGATTCAAATATATATTACTCCCAACTATTAATGCTATAAAGTTTGAAAGATATCGTTAGTTTCTGCTATTTAAGTACCAGAACTTTCTATAAACTGTCACGTCTATAGTTTTCTATGATAGGATCTCGGCCAAATGTGTGCGCATTCGAGAATTCATGATTGGAAAGTCCGAAAACGTCAAGAAATTAAAACTGTTGTAGAAAGTAAAAAACTTGAATCGTTCAAAACGAAATTATCTTTAGATGGTAAGCGCCCTCGTCTTTATCAAGAGAAACGAATCTGTTAGAATAGAGAATTGTTTCTTTTGAAAACGGCAAGTGTGAAACGCCTCTTTCATTTAAAGTATACTCTATGGATTTAGGAATAAAATAAGCACGTTGCGCTGATTTTTTAAAATTATTATTGGTGGCGGGGGTGTAGAGTGTGTGCTCTCTTTTATAGATAGTCGATCATATTTCTACTCATGCTGGTTCTACCTAGTTTCTGAACAACACATCTTGTCGCCGAAGAAGTTCGAACAGGTTCAGTTAGGAGGCTAAGCCGGAGGTTGAGCAGTAAGGAAGATTGGGAATCCCACCAATTGTTCAAGTCTACTTCCTTGTTTCCATTAATACCTACAATTACATTACGTACTTACCAACACGTCCTGGGACACGATCCTTCGCAAGCAAGAATTATTTAGCGGAAAGATATCCAATAAAAGCGGCTTTCCTCCTTCCTTGTTTGCTAGGCAGGTTTGTTTAGAGAGTATGGTGGAGATTTATGGAACTTTGGTGGGAGAACAATAGTGCGTATGTGTGTTCTGGGAGTGTAAAATGAGGTAGAACAATAAAATCTCCGAGTTATTGTACAACCTATGTATATATGTTATGTGAATGTGTGTGCAGGGAGGGTGAAATACGATGTAGAGAATAAACTTTGTGAACAAACAGATCAAAGGAAGAATGTACCGTATCAGGGTACTAAAATTATTTCAAAAGGCATCATCCCCTAATCGTGCAACTGAACATTGCATATAACTTGCGCCATCTTTCGATATAAATTTCAACTAAACGTCGATTTATTATAATTTATTTCAGAGTAATCGTCAAAATTAATATTCTTTCTTTTGAGTCAAAAGGCGATCCATTAAAAAAGTTTATATAAAAAGGGCGTACCAGGATCTGTAAATATTACAGATCCAGGTACGCCCTTTAAAAAAAAATATTCTTTCCTTTGTTTTTATTTTTCGCATAGTCCAGTTCACTCGCACATTTCAGGACTAAATTAATATTACGACGAAAAAGTTTAGCAACGCCGTGGTGGCAAGCAGGGTCAGTTCGACCACATGTGTTCACCGCCAAGAATAACTGAGGGGGGCGGACGGAAGTTAAGAAAGGAGAAGTCCATCTAGTGGCCAGGAGTGAAGTCGTCCTCCCTGTCATTGACAGCGGATGTTGGACGATGCTCTCTGCATGTTACTTGCTTTGTTCTCCATGAATGCACAAAGGTAAATAAGATGGGTCGAACAGAGATCCTTCCCGATCCAGCGTGCTTACTTGGCCATCCTCGACAGCGGCGGTAGCGCAACAATACGTTGTCCTTAATTTACAAAGAAAACTCTTTGACCATCTTTTTTCGTCGTTGAGGTACAGCGACGAGAGGGCCAACAGCCTGAAACGTGTACATGGTTGGATTTTCTTGATTTATCAAAGTTTCGGCCAATATGTCAACGTTTATTTGATATGTACTCGAATAGATCGACGCAAATCCATCAGAAACATTCAGTTGGGCGATGAGAGGACGTTTTTGTCATAATTACATGAGAGTTAAGAATCCGTGTTAAGGAGAGAGAGTGATCTGAGAGTGCAAGCCTAGTTATAATGTGAAATACGAAAGTCACTGGTGTGCTTCGAGTTATATACCAACAGGAGATTGTGTTGTCGTCGATAAAAAAAATTGTTTGAGAAAGATGAACTTTCAGGAGGTATGGAACGCTTCACGCTTGTTCGGCGGAACATATACTAAAATTGGAACGATACAGAGAAGATTAGCATGGCCCCTGCGCAAGGATGACACGCAAAATCGTGAAGCGTTCCACTTTCAGGAGGTAAGCAAATTTCAAGTTAATTCTATAGAACTTGTGTCTAGAACAACTATGAAAATGTGGTATAAGCACGTGAGCCTAGGTAATGTGAAAAATCTGATAGAGCTGATCGCTATAAAGGATGGCAATGTTTTCTCTGAGAACGATACTTGATGTATTGCACTGGAATTGAAGAGAACCTCAGGACTTTGTGGAAAACTCGGAAAAATTCCAACCACGAAGAATTCTTAGCAAAAATTCAGAAAAACTCCTTGTTTGTTGGAAAATTGAATATACAACAACAACAAAAAAAGCCTTTATTCAGGGTCACTGACTCTATACAGGATTCACCAGAGGTATGCATAAGAACAAAGCAGTGAGACAAAGGAAATAACGATATATACAGAAGAAAAAGAAAAAAAAAACAAGAAAGAGAAAGAGGGAAGCAAGAAAAACAACACAAAAAGAGTAGCAGTAAGAAAGTGAGGAGTGAGTGTCACTTGGCCTTCTTCTGAGATATGGACTTGTGGAAACCATAAAACGCCGTAGCAATATGCTTATTCTGGGTCATATTGTCAATTAGTGATGGAAGTGAAGCACAGAGTTGCCCAGTTTTGAGCATAAGGGTTCTTCTTTCTAAATTGAATATAGAAAAATCAAGGTCCTAATCTGAAATGCATTACTGCTAAAAAGTTTGCTGAATGTTGTTAACGTCCATCAAGTCGAGTTCTGATTTGATCCGTTAGTGACCATCACTCACAGCTCATATAATGACCTTCCGTTAGCTCTCTTGACCCCTCCTAACCAGCTCATTGCAAGTATTTCTCTCTTCCTTATTTCTTCATTTATCCCCAACATCGATATCTTTTCTAAGCCATTTGTTTTCATTATGTGTCCGAAGTAGATCAGTCTGTGTTTATATATTTAGGATTCGAGGGATCTAACAGGATCACTTTTATTTAAGATTTTAACATTTGACTTTTTGTTCATGACACTTTGAGTAGCTTTCTTCATGTCAACATTTCGAAAGCTTCAATTATTTTTCTTTCTTCTTTTCTGAGAGTTCAGCTCTCACATCCAAAAGTGACCAGAAGAAATATCAAGACCCTTACAAATCTCTTCTTTGTCTTGAATGAAATGCCTTTATCTTTACAATCTTTTCCAATTTCAACATTGCGTCCCTTCCTAGTGCTATTCTTCTTTTTACCTTCTCTAAGCAACCTCCCATCTTATCAATCCTGGATCCTAAATTGATCAACTATATATATTTTTCTTGTTGAATTTCAAAGATATTTACTATATATTTTCAGTATTTATAATTTTGGTTTTGCTGATATATTTAATTTTAAACCAAAATATTCACTTTCTTTTCACATTTTCTCAATAATATCTTTTAGGTCTTCTTTGTTTTCTGCTAACAGTGTTGTGTCATCAGCATAGCGAAGGTTATTTTCATTCCTCCAATGTGTACACCTATTTCATCGAGATCAGCCAATCTCATGATATGTTCAGCGTGGATGCTGAAGAGAAATGGGGATTGTATACACCTCACTCGTTTTGTGGAATGGTACATTGGCCTATAGAGGATACAGCAGCGATACAATTATGTATGATGAAATATCATCTGCTGAACGTGACATTAAGCGTTACTGTAGCGTTCTGCCATCTACCAGAACAAATATCAACTGAACGTCGATATCCTCTATTTACAGAAATCGGCAATAATACTCATTCTGAATTAACGAGAAAACCCAGCCACGTACGTGTTAAGGACTTGTTGTCCCCGTCATGGAGATGTAAGCTGTAGGATAGCCACCAGAGCCCGAAACAAGTACGTTGGCTGATTCCTGCAGATAGATGATTATCTATCTGTTGATATTTTTTATGATAGATGACAGTAAGCGATCTGCAACTTTCAGTTACATGATCAGAATATGTTATTTCATCCTGTTACCACCTTGATTCTGTTCTTCTTTAGCTTTGTTGAGAAGCAGAATTATATCTATTGAGGAAAAATTATGGTATATTTTTTTCCTAGAAACACACTCGGATTAAAAAAAAGAGATTTCATCTATCTATAAATATATTTTAGATCCTTGAGACATTTTCATTAAAAGAGTTTTACTTGAAATCGTTAATTCACTGAATTTCTACCTTGAAGTAACCTGGATTCCTAGAGAGCGTACTAATAATTCACTGAATACTTAACGAATGCTCTTGTATCACAAAATTGCAATCAATAATATCAGATCCTTCAAGAATCTATTTTATTTTTTTATTTTATCTTCGACCACAGATAACTGATTGGGATTCTAAACTTCCGCCTGATATTAATTGTGATTGAGAAAATAATCAACAGGTTCCAATATATAGAATTGGCAGAAGTAAATTATGGAAATTATGGCGTGATGCTTTGATAGCCCCATTGCTTATCATCATCAGAATCAATAATAGATATCATTGGCACTCATTGTTTAGTTGATTAGTGTTGGTACTGTTTGACATATAATCCTCCTCATCTACAATTTGGGGTATCTACATATGAGGAAGACCACCTTGACTTGGTTCGACAGCTCCTCGTGTTATCTCCAGAAAAAAAAAATGACTTCAGAAATTGATTCTCAACAAACAAATACAGTAGAACCTCCCTATAAAGGACATCTAATTGCAGAGTCAAAGTGTCTTTTAGGGAGAGGTGTCCTCTTATCGGAGAGTTGCTAAATAGTAAATATGATTATTTTACAAATGAAAACTGTCCTTTATAGAGAGGTGTGCTCTAGCGTGAGTGTCCTCTCATGAAGGTTCTACTGTATATCTGACGTCAATGTTAAGAATCCTAGAAAAGGCTGTTCTCTCTCAAGCATTTTTAAAATGGACTGAACTGAGTAGATTTTATAAAAACTTTCAATTAAAAAATAACATACAAGTGTATTGTGATAAATAAGCGAGTTTTAGATCAAAGTCGCATCTTCTATGGGATTATCCAAGATTTGATACAAAATATGGACTGTTTATAAAATTCAAATATTAGATATGGGGGACGAGTAATATAAGTCGATTTCCGACAGCCAAGACCCAAGATCGAATCCCGTAAAATCGCCACTTTTTTCTGAATAAAAAAATTCTCCAATGGTCTCCAATTCTTGTAAGAGTCGAACCTCACCAGTAAGTGCATGTAAACAAACAGGACTCTGTCACAATTGTAAGTACAAATGCCGAACTGCTTGCTACATATGTAGATATGTGGTGAACTTACAGTAAAACTACTACCCAACATGATTATCATGGACTGTATCACGTTTACTAGTGATAATAATAAAACAATTAATATTAGTCTATTCCTAATTTTTCTAAAATCTTTGAAAGGCTGGTAGAAGAATTAGCTAAAAAAGAAAACCTATGGTTAATTCAATTATTGAAGTATTTTAATACCTCTTTGTGTGAGAGAGAGAATTAGATTTAATTACTCCAATATAAGGGACGAGCTTTCAAGCAAACCGGTCGTCGACGTTCAAACCACAAGTTTCTGAGAGGGTCTCTCTCGAAATTTGTGGATTAGGTCGGTCGAAAAGCCATTTGCTCAACGGCTTGTTCGGAAAAAAATACCATAATATGTACTTATTACTAGTAATTTTAAAATGAAAGGATTTAAAAGCACGAATGTTTCTTTTATACATAAAAACAAACTTCTACTGCCCTTACTGCGATGAAAAATATATTGGGAGGGCTTGGCTCATCAGTGGTGAACCCTCCCAGCGGTTTCGCCAATTTAATCCACCAGACCGCTTCTCAGAGCTCTAATACTGTATTGGACGATTCTGCTTATATACGCAGCACTGAAGGGTGGAATCTCAGAAATGGTTTTCAAGAAAACTATGGACATAAGCTTATAGGACAGTAGAATATACATAGATGGCGCGTTATTGCTTCGTGTTAATTTATACTAGTAATTTGTAAACATTTTGATTTTCATAAACAAATCTAGTGTTTGGGGGGGAGAGAGATATATTGAAACTACTTTATTACAACGTACATACAGTATAAGGCAATATAAGGTTAAATACAAAAAAATAAATACATATGAATAAATAAGATTATATAATGATGAATAAAATTTTCAAATGTATAAAATAATTATATATATAATAAATATACAAATTATTCGTTGTTTGCGCCCACCGCGGGAAAGACTCCGCCACCGATGGACTGCAAAAGTTCTTTCCCACAGAGTGGGCAGGTCGATGTGATGGAAAGAGATTTGAGATTTAAAAATATTTTATTGACAGCATACAAGTCAATGGTAGCATAGATAGAGAATAGAATATATATAAAAAGAGAGATTATTTAAAAAAAAAAATAGTAAAAAGATCAAATAAAAGAGGAAACTATTTACATTTATGTAAAGTCCAGGAGACTCCCCCTGGAGGAAGAGTATATATATATATATAGTTTTATAAGACAATATAAATATAGTTTTATGTTTTATCCTTTCATAAATTTGAGAGACTATTAATTAAGTGAAGTAATAGAGAATTTATAATACAGATTGGATCATTATTTAACTCAGAATTTGTTTTTGTATTCTCAATTATACATATTCCTGATGTTCCATTCACCCAGACATTTTTTATTTATTATTTATTTATTTTTATTTTTTTAAAATTTATTGTTACAAAAGCACGAAGTCCAAAGGACTATTGTGCTGTGCTAGTATTATTTACATATATATGATTAAATATTTACACGATGGATTAGTAGTGGTTTGTAAATTATTGTACAAATAGTTCTAAACTTAACAAAGTTCTCATAAGATAGAGTATATACACAAAGAGAATTTGCTAATGTTTCAAAGTATCTACATACAATTTGATTAGTCAGAGGGCAAGTTAAAAGAAGATGACAAATCTGACTGTAAAACTGTCAAATAACGTGATTCTCACAGCTTACAAGTGACGTCGTCACAGTCTATCGTGGAAATTTTAACTGTTGCTGAACTTGTGTATTTTCTGGGTGTGTAACACAGGTATTTATCGTAATTTCTATACATTCTGGTGCATTGAAGACATTTGTTCAGGCAGTGAAAACAATGTGATAAAGATGAAATTATTTATAACTCTCTATATATATTTATATAAGAGAGATACCATATTTACAACGATCAATCTGATTATGAAAAAGAATTAATATCCTGAAAGAAGAGCAATGGACATTCCGAACAAATACTCCAGCGTGAAGTATCACTGTATCATAGAGGAGAAATATAGAAACTCTACTTAGATCTGTGTGGGAAAAAAGAGCATTATTAAACCTTTAAAATAAATACAATGGATAAATTGAAAAAAGAGGGAGACATTATCAAAATATTTTTATTTTTCTCTCTCTATTTTTTTTTAACACAGGATGTAAGTAGTCTTTTTATTAACTTTAAATTAAACAACTTCAATTAATTCAATCTATATCTTCTATTGAAGAAATCTCTCTCAGGTAGTGTATTTGCTATAATGAATTATAACTCGAAGTTTGCACTCTCTGTGAGCGAAAAGGGGAGAGTTAATATGATATTAAATATATTCAAATCAATCATGAAGGATTAAACCTGTGGCGTGTAATTGTATGCAGTGAAGGAAGGGGCGGTGAGTCAGAGGGTCAAAGTCCCCCCCGTGACTCAGGTCATGTTTGCCCGGCCGGCCAGCAGGTCTTTGTTCCCTGCTGGACCTTGCTGGGTGACTGTTGCTGGGGTAGTTATGGCGCTAGAGTTAGTGACCTGTTCTGTTTAACCTTACATCTATATTGTCGTAGAGTGCCGGCCTGACTGCTGGACCTTGCTGGGTGACTGTTGCTGGGGTAGTTATGGCGCTAGAGTTAGTGACCTGTTTTGTTTAACCTTACATTTATCTATATAGTCGTAGAGTGCCGGCCTGACTGCTGGACCTTGCTGGGTGACTGTTGCTGGGGTAGTTATGGCGCTAGAGTTAGTGACCTGTTTTGTTTAACCTTACATTTATATAGTCGTAGAGTGCCGGCCTGACTGCTGGACCTTGTTGGGTGACTGTTGCTGGGGTAGTTATGGCGCTAGAGTTAGTGACCTGTTCTGTTTAACCTTACATTTATATAGTCGTAGAGTGCCGGCCTGACTGCTGGACCTTGCTGGGGTAGTTATGGCGCTAGAGTTAGTGACCTGTTTTGTTTAACGTTACATCTATATAGTCGTAGAGTGCCGGTCTGACTGCTGGACCTTGCTGGGGTAGTTATGGCGCTAGAGTTAGTGACCTGTTTTGTTTAACGTTACATCTATATAGTCGTAGAGTGCCGGTCTGACTGCTGGACCTTGCTGGGGTAGTTATGGCGCTAGAGTTAGTGACCTGTTCTGTTTAACGTTACATCTATATAGTCGTAGAGTGCCGGCCTGACTGCTGGACCTTGCTGGGTGACTGTTGCTGGGGTAGTTATGGCGCTAGAGTTAGTGACCTGTTCTGTTTAACGTTACATCTATATAGTCGTAGAGTGCCGGCCTGACTGCTGGACCTTGCTGGGGTAGTTATGGCGCTAGAGTTAGTGACCTGTTCTGTTTAACGTTACATCTATATAGTCGTAGAGTGCCGGCCTGACTGCTGGACCTTGCTGGGTGACTGTTGCTGGGGTAGTTATGGCGCTAGAGTTAGTGACCTGTTCTGTTTAACGTTACATCTATATAGTCGTAGAGTGCCGGCCTGACTGCTGGACCTTGCTGGGTGACTGTTGCTGGGGTAGTTATGGCGCTAGAGTTAGTGACCTGTTCTGTTTAACCTTACATTTATCTATATAGTCGTAGAGTGCCGACCTAACTGCTGGACCTTGCTGGGTGACTGTTGCTGGGGTAGTTATGGCGCTAGAGTTAGTGACCTGTTCTGTTTAACCTTACATTTATCTATATAGTCGTAGAGTGCCGGCCTGACTGCTGGACCTTGCTGGGGTAGTTATGGCGCTAGAGTTAGTGACCTGTTCTGTTTAACGTTACATCTATATAGTCGTAGAGTGCCGGCCTGACTGCTGGACCTTGCTGGGTGACTGTTGCTGGGGTAGTTATGGCGCTAGAGTTAGTGACCTGTTCTGTTTAACCTTACATTTATCTATATAGTCGTAGAGTGCCGACCTAACTGCTGGACCTTGCTGGGTGACTGTTGCTGGGGTAGTTATGGCGCTAGAGTTAGTGACCTGTTCTGTTTAACCTTACATTTATCTATATAGTCGTAGAGTGCCGGCCTGACTGCTGGACCTTGCTGGGGTAGTTATGACGCTAGAGTTAGTGACCTGTTCTGTTTAACCTTACATTTATCTATATAGTCGTAGAGTGCCGGCCTGACTGCTGGACCTTGCTCGGGTAGTTATGGCGCTAGAGTTAGTGACCTGTTTTGTTTAACGCTACATCTATATAGTCGTAGAGTGCCGGCCTGACTGCTGGACCTTGCTGGGGTAGTTATGGCGCTAGAGTTAGTGACCTGTTCTGTTTAACGTTACATCTATATAGTCGTAGAGTGCCGGCCTGACTGCTGGACCTTGCTGGGGTAGTTATGGCGCTAGAGTTAGTGACCTGTTTTGTTTAACGTTACATCTATATAGTCGTAGAGTGCTGGCCTGACTGCTGGACCTTGCTGGGGTAGTTATGGCGCTAGAGTTAGTGACCTGTTTTGTTTAACGCTACATCTATATAGTCGTAGAGTGCCGGCCTGACTGCTGGACCTTGCTGGGGTAGTTATGGCGCTAGAGTTAGTGACCTGTTTTGTTTAACGTTACATCTATATAGTCGTAGAGTGCTGGCCTGACTGCTGGACCTTGCTGGGTGACTGTTGCTGGGGTAGTTATGGCGCTAGAGTTAGTGACCTGTTCTGTTTAACCTTACATTTATCTATATAGTCGTAGAGTGCCGACCTAACTGCTGGACCTTGCTGGGTGACTGTTGCTGGGGTAGTTATGGCGCTAGAGTTAGTGACCTGTTCTGTTTAACCTTACATTTATCTATATAGTCGTAGAGTGCCGGCCTGACTGCTGGACCTTGCTGGGGTAGTTATGACGCTAGAGTTAGTGACCTGTTCTGTTTAACCTTACATTTATCTATATAGTCGTAGAGTGCCGGCCTGACTGCTGGACCTTGCTCGGGTAGTTATGGCGCTAGAGTTAGTGACCTGTTTTGTTTAACGCTACATCTATATAGTCGTAGAGTGCCGGCCTGACTGCTGGACCTTGCTGGGGTAGTTATGGCGCTAGAGTTAGTGACCTGTTTTGTTTAACGTTACATCTATATAGTCGTAGAGTGCCGGCCTGACTGCTGGACCTTGCTGGGGTAGTTATGGCGCTAGAGTTAGTGACCTGTTTTGTTTAAAGCTACATCTATATAGTCGTAGAGTGCTGGCCTGACTGCTGGACCTTGCTGGGTGACTGTTGCTGGGGTAGTTATGGCGCTAGAGTTAGTGACCTGTTCTGTTTAACCTTACATTTATCTATATAGTCGTAGAGTGCCGGCCTGACTGCTGGACCTTGCTGGGGTAGTTATGGCGCTAGAGTTAGTGACCTGTTTTGTTTAACGTTACATCCATCTATATAGTCGTAGAGTGCCGGCCTGACTGCTGGACCTTGCTGGGGTAGTTATGACGCTAGAGTTAGCGACCTGTTCTGTTTAACCTTACATTTATCTATATAGTCGTAGAGTGCCGGCCTGACTGCTGGACCTTGCTGGGTGACTGTTGCTGGGGTAGTTATGGCGCTGGAGTTGGTGACCTGTTCTGTTTAACGTTACATCTATATAGTCGTAGAGTGCCGGCCTGACTGCTGGACCTTGCTGGGGTAGTTATGGCGCTAGAGTTAGTGACCTGTTCTGTTTAACCTTACATTTATCTATATAGTCGTAGAGTGCCGGCCTGACTGCTGGACCTTGCTGGGTGACTGTTGCTGGGGTAGTTATGGCGCTAGAGTTAGTGACCTGTTCTGTTTAACCTTACATTTATCTATATAGTCGTAGAGTGCCGGCCTGACTGCTGGACCTTGCTGGGTGACTGTTGCTGGGGTAGTTATGGCGCTAGAGTTAGTGACCTGTTCTGTTTAACCTTACATTTATCTATATAGTCGTAGAGTGCCGGCCTGACTGCTGGACCTTGCTGGGTGACTGTTGCTGGGGTAGTTATGGCGCTGGAGTTGGTGACCTGTTCTGTTTAACGTTACATCTATATAGTCGTAGAGTGCCGGCCTGACTGCTGGACCTTGCTGGGTGACTGTTGCTGGGGTAGTTATGGCGCTAGAGTTAGTGACCTGTTCTGTTTAACCTTACATTTATCTATATAGTCGTACAGTGCCGACCTAACTGCTGGACCTTGCTGGGTGACTATTGATGGGGTAGTTATGGCGCTGGAGTTACGCGACGACTTACGTTTAGCCTTAGAGAGAAGCACAGACCCCTGGTATCTCTCTCGCATACACTCCATGGAGGTCATGCAATCTTGGTACTTGGGACTATCGCTGCAGTAAATGCTGGAATTTTTCTCAGTGTATTTGAAAGTAACAGATCCGTGTCAACCCTCGAGAAGTATTATATGACATAGGTGTACTAGTGTTTATCAGGTTATCTACCATATGACTTCTAAGAGACAAAACCATGAAACCTAGACATACATCTATACCATTAGGTGTTTTTACACCATTTATATCTGAATAATTTTTGCATACTACTCTGATCAAAAAGTTTCGACACTTTGCTCATAAAATCCTGAAAACTCAATATATTTTCTCCCGGTTTGTGGCAAACACAAGCGTCGCCCTTGGCTTGGAGATCTGACAATTTTCAAAAATCACGCGCCACAACAGCGCGAGCAGCGGCTGTTCGAAATGAAGCCATTTTGCCCGTGCTTCGATTTCGTTAGTCACCGAAATGGAGGATCAACAAATTTGCATCAAGTTCTGTGTGAAAAACGGATTCAAGGGTGCCGAAATTTTTTGGGTGTTGCAAACAGCCTACGGGGATGCCGTCATGAGCCGAAGACGAGTTTTCGAGTGGTACAAGCGCTTCAAGGAGGGTCGGAAGAGACCGCCGACAACGAGCGTTCCGGGTGACCGTCCACATCAACCACGCCTTAAAAAGTGGACAAGGTGTTGGAACTAGCGCTTGAAGACCGACGAATAACTGTCAGGGCGTCTCCGAAGAAGCAGGGATATCATTCGGGTCGACTCAATCGATAAGGAAGGACATTTTGGGAGTGAGAAGACTCAACGCCGTTCTCGTTCCCAAAGATTTGACTTTTGATCAAAAGAAGTCTCAATCTCGAAGCGACAACCGACGACCCCGAATTACTGAAGAGGGTCATTACTGGAGGCGAAACATGTATTTACGGCTTTGATTCGGAAACTACCCAACAGGCATCGGAGTGGCGCTTCAAAAATGAGCCGAGACCAAAGAAAGCGAAGAAGGCTCCCAGCAAAGTCAAGGTCATGTTGAAGGTGTTCTTCGACTACCAGGGCATCGTTCATCATGAATTTCAACAACAAGGCTCTACAATAACTGCTGACTCCTACCTGGGAGTTTTGAGGCGATTGAGGGAAGCGATCAGGCAGAAACGGCCGGAGCTGTGGAGGAGCAAGTCGTGGATCCTCCACCACGATAACGCGCCGGCGCACACAGCCCTCAAAATCTCAAAGTTCCTGCAGGACCACTCAACCTATGTGTTTCCCCAACCCCCCTACAGTCCCTATTTGGCCCCTTGCGACTTATTACTTTTTGGAAAGCTAAAAAAAAAAAAAAAAGGTAAAGGGTCGGAAATTTCAGAGCATAGAAGAGATCAAAGTGGAATCGAAGGCCATGAAGGCGATCCCGAAAACAGACTACCAGGGGTGTTTTGCCGACTGGAAAAAAAGGTGGCTGAAGTGCATCGCGGCCAATGGGGACTACTCTGAAGGGAACAATTTGAATTTGGTAGAATAATAAAGTTTTTTTTTTTTTAACTTATGAGCAAAGTGTCGAAACTTTTTTATCAGAGTAGTATATCTCTTGTGAGATTGGTTGTGTGATATTGGTAATGTTAGTGTTTTCAACTATGTTGATTCTGCCCAACACCCAATTTTAGGAAACTAGAAGTAACATACATATTCTTCATTGGTCGAAATTAATGCACCATAATGCCAGTTGTTTGTTCTCTGACGTAAGAACAGCTCCAAACAGTAAAATATACTTACATATCATCTGTTCAAAACGAGAACCACACAATTGTTGTCACTTCATGATTGATAAAAACCTCAGAGACTCAGTCTGATGTTTTCATCGGAGCCATATTGTGAAAATAAGGAAACAACTAACATGGGCAACGAAGTAATAAGGTCCAATTTATATTTTATTATTACTATTTTTTAAATAATAATTTCAAGGTCACAAATCTACATAAGTAAATTATATATTACGTTTCGTTAACAACGTTGTTAGCATCATCATACAAAATGAACATCGTTCAAAAAGAACATTTATTTTAAGCTAAGCCAGGTCGGTCACGAAAGAAAAGTCTGAAACTTCCAACTAGGGACGGACCTACCAGTTTGGCCGGTGACTGAAGAATGTCCATTGGGTCCAATTAGCTAAACCTGGCGTGGGAGAAGTCCCATCTTTGGGCATCTGCTTCCATCGAGTCTTGGATACAGCAGCGGAGAGAAATCCATTGCCACGTTTATCCTATTTTGATTCTGATGAAGTAATTATGGCCAAACGTCGATAATAATACAAGCCTGTAATGAAGAAAAATTCAAGAGAAATTTTAACGGAACTTGTATGTTAATTGGTGTGCTGACATCGAAATTGACCTCCATTTTTTCCTATAACGTCAATTTTTTTCATAAAATCTATTTATAGGAAATAAAAACACACATTATAGCACGAATTTTTCTTTTACACATAACAAACTTTTTTCCTACCGCCCTTACTGCGATGAATAAATATTAAGAGGGCTTGTCTTATCTTCCCAGAGAGGTTTCGCCAATCTACCAGACCGCTTCTTTGAGCTCTAAAACTGTAATGGACGATTCTGTCTATATGTGCTAAACTGAAGGGTGGAATATCAGAAATGGTATTCAAACAAACTATGGACATAAGCTTTTAGAACAGTATAATTATATTTAATTCTATTCATAATATTCTATATATTCTATAATTCTATATTCTATTTATGAAAAAAACAGATAGAAATATGGGTCTGTTTGTTCCTTATATACACTCCTACAATATGTAACCAATCTGAATGAAATTTTCACAGGTTATAGAACTATATATGGAAGGACCATGCATCGTAGTTTCGAGTTCAGAAAATGCGATTTAGACAATAAAACGGACCGATTAGGGTGTTTTAGGTTGATGAAAGCGAAAACGATGATGATAGCGCAGTAATGTTAATTCCTTTGTGAAACATAGGCCTGCAATTAAAAAAAATGGAATTGATAGCTGATATTTATGCATTGTTTGGTGATGATTAAAAAAAAAACAATAAAATTTCTATCACGTTACGTTTACATGAAAAATTCAAATTCACTTGGATTTAAACACAAACATTTATCTTGATTCTTTCTCCTTTGAATTTCTTCCATCCTCGCTTTAAAATCTAGTAGTTTAATAATTACGGCATTTTATTTCAAAGCAATATTTTACTAGTAAATAATATATTATTAAATAAATTATTATCAAAATATAATCAACAAGGGAGATATACAAAGTTCCCATGTTTAATTTGTGAGTGGGAGAGCCAAGTTGATACAAAAAAGTATTCTTACTCCCTCTGCATATAAAATTAGGTGTAATGAAGCAGTTTGTTAAGGATATTCCAAAAGAGTTTATCCGAGGCCAAGTTGAAAAAGAGAATCTTTGATGGTTCAAGCATCCGCAAGCTTATAAAGGATAATGAATTTAAGGCAAGCATGACAACAAAGAAAAAAGCAGCTTAGATTGCCTTTAAAGATATTTTCAGAAAATTTCTAGGCAATTACAAGAATTCTGACTATAAACAAATTACAATGAATATACTGTTCAAATTTCAAGCGTTGGGTTTCTCCATGAATGTCAAACTACATTTCCTTCACTCACATGTGGACTTTTCTCCCGAAAATTCAGGATCAGCAGCGAAGAACAGGTTGAAAGGTTCCATCAAGACATCAAAGATATGGAGTAAAAATATGAAGGAAGATGGGTTAAGAACACCGACTACTGTTGGATGTTAACACGAGATTTGCCTGAGATTGAACATAAAAGAAAAACGCCAAAAAGAAATTTTAAAGGCAAGGTACGTACTTAAGGGTACATTTTTATCGATAGACGAATAATCCGAGCATCGTCCGAGTTTTTTCACGAATGTATTTTAACTCGTGTGTATATGGAATAAATAGCTCCTCTTCAAATCAAATAGTATTTTTTAGCATTTACTAGACGCGTGCCCCGGGCAATGCCCGGGGTTTGTTCATTAATATATATGCTTCGCTCGCCATGCACGGCATTTACCCGTGCGAATGTTCAACCTACCTATATTGTTCTGTTGAATTTGATTTGATTAATAGCCAGTTTTGCCGGCTTCGCTGGCTATATGAACTGGTTAATTATAAAAAATATATGAAAATAATATTACTGTGCTATCATGATCTCTCATTTTCTGATCTAAAATTCACTAATCGGTCCGTTATTTTAAATGTCTAAAACGCATTATCTGGGCTCGAAACTACGATGCATGGTCCTTCCAGATATAGTTCTATAACCTGTGAAAAATCCATTCAGATTGGTTACATATTGTAGGAGTGTATAAGGAACAATCACACACAAACAGACCCATATTTCTATTCTATTTATATGAATAGATTTTACAAAAATCTTGACGTGGTAGTAGGAAATGGAGGCCATTTTCGAAATGGGAACACCAAATAACCTACAAATTAGTTAAAACTTCCCTTAAATTTTTTCAAAAATATCAATTTTGCAGTAATTAAACTATACTTATGATAAAAAGTGTCACTGAAAATTTGGAAAAGGCAAATTAAGTCGTTTGAAAGTAAATTTATAAGTTGCATATTACAACTGGTTGTAGTCCTTTTGATTTTAAATATCACCAACTGTTTCGTGGGTTATAAAAAGTGTCTAAAAATAATTCTGAAACTTTTTCTAGATCATTTTATCGCTTGTTAATAAATCAGAGCAAATATAAAATGTGATACTCAAGATATAACAATATATTTTGCGTATTAATGAAATTGAATTAATCTATTATGGACTTTCAAACACACCTATAGTTCATTGACAAAAATCAACATATCAGTAGTTAACGCGGTTGTTATATTGATACAAATTCTTTGATATCCCAAGGAGAATCTTAATAAAGGCTCCGCGTGTATTTACCAGGTCTATTAGTATGAAACGCGAAAATGGCTGCCAGAGGGCGCTGTGCAACTTTATTTGAGCCGACGGTGGCGCTGTTGAAGGCATTTTGTTTTTTGACTCACATGGCATCAGCATGCGTGGAGTTTTAGAAAAATTCAAATCGTGGAAAATTTCTGGAGCCCGTGGAAAATGGTGATTTCCGAGCCAAAAAGTGCCCATTTGCGGGAAGTTTTGTTGTTCGCCTTCAACTGGAAGAAAAGTGCCACTGAAGCCCACCGAATGCTCGAGGAAGTTCACGGCGACCACGCTCTGAGCAAATCGCAGTGTTACAGGTGGTTTAAAAAATTCCAAAGTGGCGATTTCGAACTTGATAATGAACCACGTGGAAAACCGCACCAAAAGTTCGAGGACGCTGAACAGCAAGCTTTGTTGGATGAGGACAGTACCCAAGCGCAGGAGAAACTCGCAAAACAGCTCCAGGTGTCTCAAGGTGCTGGTTCCCTACGTTTAAACAGCCTCAGAATGACCTAAAAGCTTTCCAGATGGGTCCCCCACGAGTTGAGCGAAATGCAGCAAGAAAGGCGTCTGGTAACCTGCGAAGGGCTGCTCGCCAGGCATGAAAAGAAGTCATTTTTGCACCGAATCGTAACTTCTGATGAGAAATCGATCCACTTCAGCAATCCTATGCGCCAAAGGTCGTGGGGCCTGCTCGGCCAATTTCCAAAACAGAAGCCTAGGCCCAATCGCTTAGGAAAAAAAGCCAATGCTTTGCGTATGGTGAGACCAGACCGGCGTAGTATATTTCAAGCTCCTGAAACCTGGCGAAACGGTCAATACTAGTCGCTACGAACAACAAATACACAGTTTGAGAGAGGCGTTGAATGAAAAAAGACCGGAATTGCGTGAAAAGCACAACAAGCTGATACTGCAGCATGACAACGCTCCAGCCCACAACGCTACAGTGCTCAAAAACACCATAAAAGACTTGGGCTGGGAACTCTTACCCCACCCGCCGCACTCACCAGACTTAGCGCCGTCGGTCTACCACCTTTTCACATCTTTAGGACACGCCTTAAAAAACCAGGAATTTTTTAACTCGGACATACTCCGAAAATGGCTTGTTGACTGGTTCGACTCAAAAGGAACAGAATTTTTCAGACAAGGAATTCGAAAATTGCCTGAAAGGTGGTCTGAGTGTATAGCTAATCAGGGCAATTACTTTGAATAAAAATATTTTGTTGTATGGAATTAGTAAACTTTTGAATTCACTGAAAATTTTCGCGTTTCATACTAATAGACCTGGTAGATCGGAGTGTAGGTAGCCTTATTTACATATGTATGATCAGAGATGTCGTTACAATTATAATTTCAGACGCCATCTATCGATAAAATTTATAATTATTCTGGCAATATGTTTCTTGGGATATCTATTAATCAGATATTATCTCTATAGTCCCAAAGAAATTTGTACACATACATATACAGCTATATATATTTTCCTACATTTTATCTACCCTTTATTTACTCCTTTATTATATATTATCCTTAATTTTTCTTTCTGTAACAATTGATTATAGAAATCAATATGATTGAGTTATAATATGCAACTTATTAATGTAATTTCAAACGACTTAATTTGCCTTTTCCAAATTTTCAGTGACACTTTTTATCATAAGTATAGTTTAATTACTGCGAAATTGTGATATTTTTGAAAAAAAAAAGAGAAGTTTTAACTAATTTGTAGGTAATTTGATGTTCCCATTTCGAAAGCAATATCATTGCTATATAATATATATTATAATGTGAAAAAAATAATTCAAAAAATATATATAATAAAATTTTGAGAGTTTATTTGAGAGTTAGCGTAGTAAATGACACGGGGTTGGTTGCTATCATTGAGGTAAACCCATGCCTCGTCCAGTGTAACAACATTCTTCGATTTATTACCTTATATGTACTTTTCATAAAAGGTCCCTGCACCACGCTGACGAGGGCCAACAGCCCGAAACGCGTTCGTGGTTGATTTTTCTTGATTTATCACATACAAGAAAATGGGTTGGCCAAATATCAGGGAACAGGTAAAATCAACGTTTAGTTCCACTAGACCCAATCATTTCTGTAATTTCTCTAAAGTAATTTCTCATAATAAAAATATTACCAAAAATAATATTTAAACATTTTATTCAGAGATTGTTGAAATATTGAGATGTGGAAGTCAAACAACGACGTCAGAAAGACTGTAGCTGGGAACCCTCCTCCGTCCACAATGGCCATTGTCCCTCTCCTGCCCCCTTGGTCGCCAATAAAAACGCTTCCAATCAGTTCCGTCTTGAATATTTCCCGGGACAATCACCGAGTAATTAAATTAATTATTTTGTTATCATCTTTCGTTATCTTTTTTTCTTCTTAAAAGATCTAACACCTCCGTAGTTCACCCAACTTAAGACTTCTTGTCACATCTCTTCCCCTCCACAACAAATAAAACAATCCCACCTCAAAAATAAAAATACATCAGCGCCACAAAATAATTGATATTTATTAATATAGAAGGCGTGTAAATGTTCAGAGGATGTTCGGTTTATAAAAGAATGATTTTGTAAGGATGTAGTTCACGAAAGAAACGCGCGATTCGAGTGCTGTTTTATTTATTCGAAAGAACAAGCATATTGTGATATATATATATATATATATATATATATATATATATATATATACTAGCCGAATGACCCGGGCAACGCCCGGGTTTTACCCGATTAAATGTTTTTATTCAAATACTATTCGTTACAATTATAAATTGGCGCCGTGGATGTCACTCTTGTGAAACGTCCCGCTCCAAACTTTGTGTCTGAGAAGCGATATTTTTATAGAAAGATGATCTGGCTTTTGTTTTCTGCTCGAATGAATGTTTTTCTGTTAGAATTTTGTTCCTGCGTACAAAATAATGAACTGGTTTCACCCGTGGTCTCTGCTTTTTGGAATTTTTCCCGATATAATTTTGTATCTGATAATCAAGCATGATACAGCAATATCGTCATCGTCATTTTCTGACTAAAAATATATAGTTTTAATAATTGATTTATATATTTTTTTAAAATAGCCTATCGTCTTCCCCGTATTTTTTTACCTATGTATGGAAATTTTGGTTTGAATTAGTGAACTACTGCGAATTTGTATACCGGACATATAAACAAACACACAAACATTCATTTTTATATATATATTAAAAATAAAAAAGGCATATCCTGACCAGAAGCACATGTGCTTTTCAGAAGGCAGAGCGCCATCTGGTGGAACAGAAATCAACTAATCATTGATTTAGCCTGTTCCCTGATATTTGGCCAACCCAATTTCTTGATAAATCAAGAAAAGCCATCCACGAATTATTTATATTTTGTTTTTAATTTTTGTATTTGTATTTAATGAATAAACAAGTTTTAAATATTCGTAATGCGCCTAAAATTATAAGTGTGATTTTGGTTACGTTTTCAGACTTTCTAAAGAGAAATTCTCGTTTACCTAAATTATTAAAAATATGAAAGAAAAATGTTTCTACTACTAAGTGCACAACAGGTCAAGTAATAAAGAGAGAAAAATAAAAATTAATATATATGAAATTAATCGAAAAATTCCTCTGAAAAAAAAAAAGGTGCCTGAAGGAACCTTCAACTCCGACCGAAAGAAAGATAGAGGAAATGGTTGTCCGAGAGAAGCCACCATCTCAAAGGAACATTTCCTCAATAACCAACATATACACCACTTTCTACCGTTAACCGTATTATTAGGGAAAAATCGGTTTAAAATACGTAAAAAGGCGAAAGTTCAAGTCCTCAAGCCGCACCATATTCAGGAACGCAAGATCTGCAGCAGGGCCCTAAGTACCTGGCAGGTGAAAAATGGGGGATGTTGTTACACTGGACGAGGCATGGTTTACCTCAATGATAGCAACCAACCCCGTGCCATTTACACGCTAACACTCAAATAAACATCTTTTAGAACTGGGTCAAGCAATGCAAGGAAAGTTTCTCAAAGGGCTAATGGTCGTTCCAGGTTTCTGCTACAATGGGAAGCTTCCAATAAAGAAGGTGGACCCAAATGTCAAGATAAATTCACAAATTTATTGAATACTTGTCTTGGATCCATTATTCGACAATGAGGTCCTATTTTTGTATCCAAGTGACTCAAGATCCGTGTGGCTGCACCAGGATAAAGCCAGGAGTCATACCTCAGGTTGAACACCTCAATAACTGGTCGAAAAGAGGGATGAAACCGGCATTTCGTACATTCCTTTTAAATACATCTCTACCAAATCTTCAGACTTGGTCCCAATGGATTTTTGTGTTTTGGGCTTGCGCTGAAAACTGCTCTTAGATCTAGAAAACCGAAGACGCTAGAGGGTCTCTAGAAAGTCGTTAAGGAATGTTGGGATAATCTTGTTCAAAATATTCTAAGACGAAGCCTTATTTCTTGGAAACATCGATGCAGGGATGTTGCTAAACGTCAAGGCTTACAAATAGAAAACAATAAGTTGTACAAACATCTGTAAATTATTTTTAATAAATCACACTAAAATATATAGTTCTTTCAAAAAATATAATATCATCTGTAATTTTTACACCTCTAATGACTATACTCGGCGGAGTTAGACTTCTGAAAGAATCTAGAGCAACTGAGCCAATGTGTTTTGTTAATTTGAATTACTTTAATTTGATTGCTAAATCCTACTAGTGAGTCCACAAAACTAAACAGATTTAGGGCATCTTCTAAGTGCAAACAGTTTTATAACTGTTTTCCACATATCCAAACCTATTGTGCACTTACAGTGATAGATAATTGCTAACTACCCATCATAGCTTATACCACGTGTACTTGAGTTAAGTAGAAGCACAGTTTAAACAATAAGAACACCTCCCATCAAAGTGAGAACAAGGGAATACAGTGGAATATTCTCTTCGGTTTCGTTGAGAAGTTGCCAAGTGAAGACGCGGAATTCTTACTCGGTTGAGCAACTCTATGGAAATTGTCGGGTGAGAAGGAACTTTCTAAATTAGGGGAACTTTCACCGCGCCTCCGGGGTGAGCGAACTTCCCGGCGTGCAATCCATGTTCCTTGTTGGACACCATTCTTCTTTGTGATATCAACTCCTGCTGTTACATTACAAAGGTACATGTCTCAGATATCTAGAAGATGTCTTAGATTGGAAACTCGATTCAACTCGAGAGAGAATTTTAAACATGATAAACATAAAAATAAACCTAGCTCTAGATTCTTTATTGAATTTGTCAAAGTGTAGTCAAAGCAGGGAAGAATCTTTTTTATTTTTTCAAATGAAATAAAACTTCCCACTGTGTCCTTACTAAGGTGGGAAAAAGAATGGAAGGTCCTGATTCATCAGTAGTGAACTCTCTAAGCAATTTCCCCAAATAAATCTACCAGACTCCTCTAATGTTGTATTTAGAGTGCTCTGATAATCCAGCACTTTGGAGGAATTCTTTGATAAGGTATTTAACAAACTCTAGACATAATCTATTTGAGAACAATAGAAATATATATTAAATCAGAGTATTTATAAATTTATCAATTGATTATCATTTTACATAGTTACATAGAGTCACTTAGCATCTTTCTTTCATTGCCTCCGATCTTTCATGTAAATAAGTTGGGAATTGCTTCGATCAAAATAAATTGCTATCTCTCTCTCTCCCCTGTTTGTCTTCACTCATCTCTTTCTACGTGACATAAATACTTGCATTGAGCATTTCTCTTCCGCAAATAACTCACAAATAAGCCGGTCAGATATAAATTGAACATAAGACATAGCTAGCTACACACGGAGATGTCTGTTGAAACGCGAGAAAGAGTTTCAAATCGTAAAATGAAACATTGTCACATTCCAGTAAATATACTGCTGGGAATGTTCATCACTGATAAACCAGGCCTTTCTCGTATTTTATCATCTTCTGTTTCAGTAGTTATAGAAAAAACGTCTTAAAATAAAATAAAGCTTGCTAAAAATGTTCAGATTTAAGAAGTTAAATGGCAAAATACTTGAAAGTTAGTATATATAAAACAATACGTGTTAAAAACAAACTGGACTGTTGCGATAATACAAGATACTATGTATTATTCTATAGATTTGGTAGAATAGCACCCAATTCCCTCTTTTACATCATATTTGATAGAAGGCGAGCTGTTGAATAACTTGAATGTCAAAAATTTATATTTTTTTCAAGTATTGCCAAAGATGGATTTCCAAAAAGGGGGAAGGGAGGGGAGATCAAAGATGACATCAAATGTTTATTTCGTTTGATTCCACAGATATAGCGGTTAATTTTAGAACAGCGTTCTGAATCAATAAGAGAATTATATAAGAGGCATATATTGGATCAAAAAAGGAATATTTGATCGAATATAGGCCTCTCTTTATATATAAAATGGTTTGTTTATGAATTGAGAGAGAGAGAGTTTTATTTACAAAAAGAGGCTTGAATGTACTCACTCCATATACGGTAAAGGTTTTTTAACAAAGATTTCGAGGATAGAGAATGTTGTTCGTTTGTTATATCTCTGTGTATTTGTGAGGCTTTGTCCAGTTTCATTCTTTAAGCAATATTCACCTCACTAAGAATCTTCTTCTTTCTTATCTCCACACTGGGTGAAGTAGAATGCGTCTGCCTTTTTCATTAAGACTGGGAGCACTACTCAGTGGCAGGCCGACTTAGCTCCAAAAGAAAGGCCGCCTCAGACATGAGGAACAGACGCCATGTGCAGCCGCTCCTAACATGGATGACAAACGCTGCTCATCCTGTATACCTGGATCAGGAGCCCTTACAGAGTACTATCAGCCGGGCCAGCTGAGCCCAGGTTTTTTAATGGGCTTGTTAATGCTCCCCCTCCTCCTTTTTCATGCGGGCTTGGGACCGGCAAAGACGGAGTTCTCACTAAGAATGAAATTGAGGAATACTTCAATTCTATAGGATTTGATACGAAGCTTTGTTTGTGTAGGGCCTTCAAGAGATCTCGAATAAAGAGAAAATAATAGGTGATTGCTATGATAACAACACAATGAAGACTTATCCAACAAATCAATTCTTAGAAAATTATACCCCTTGCGCTAATATATATATAATCGGCAAAAAAATCGTTCAGGGTGGGTTTCTCTATAGTCTCTGTTCTATCTTTAGAAAAACTTTCTTTGAAGATAACGGGGGGATTTGATTACATAGGTTATTTTTATCCATAACCTACTTTACAAAATCCTTTTATCATAGCGTGAATGTTAGAAATTAGAAAACATAGCTGCATATTATCTCTACGAATATGTACTGAGAGATTCTCTTACAGAGATACCAGGACTTAAAATGAGCCTTTTTAATCCCTAGTACATTTGGCACAGGCCATAATGATCATGGTGGGAAGAAGTTGGTGACTGCTTTTACTGTAAGTGTACCACATGTCTACACATGTGAAAAGAAGTTCGACTTTTGCACTTACAAAAGAGTCAATTTGTAAATATAAATACCTAAACATGAACAACTTATGTTATATATCCATTAACACGTCTTTGACAAGGATATATAATCAAAGTATCTCCTCTTTTACATAAAATCATAATACATCGGCAAAGATATGCTAAGAGTTTCTGTATTTGTTGTCAAGACTTAGGGTAAACCTATACGTAAATATGAAGCCAAAACATAAACACTTTATATAATAGATGCATTATACATCTAGGACAAAAAGAAAAGTCCAAAGTATCTATTCTCTTAGATGCGATAGACTTTTACCAAAACATATTTGAGAAATTCAGATAGATATCAGAACTTATGGGAATGTGAAGACATAAACCAGTTGTTTGAAATATCCGTGAACATCTGGAACAAGGAGAACTAATCATAGTACATTTTCTCTTTTACATATGAGAGGCATACTCATACATGCTGGGAATTTCTGATAGAGGCCAGAACTCAAAGTGAACTTGCACTCATGAACAAAAATTGAGGATGTTTCTTTTTTTTTTTATGTCGCCGGTCGTCTGTTTTTTTTTTTTTTTTTTTTTTTTAAGGAGACAGGGACAATTTTGATCAAACTTGGTTATAGCGTGGGTATTAAATATAGGTAACTGTGTATCAAATATATTTCAGAGTTATTGTCTGAATCCTGATGTTAGGAGGTACAACTTCCTTAAGTTTTGTCTATGAGCGTATTCTAACAATTATGTTTTATTTAATATTGTAGATGAGCAGTCTTCGTGTTTTCACCGTTCTTACACATTTAAAGAAGAAAATATTTATTATTTATAAGGCATAAGTGGAGTCACAAAATCTTTAGAGATTCTGTCGGCAAGAATTCTGACAAGATTGTTTTAAGTGTCAAATACATAGTTTCGATTTGTGTAAGAAAAGATAGGAATGATATCAGGGACAAATGGGAAATAAGCAGAATGTTTCACAGAAGAAACCTAACGATATGGACACAGAGAGAGAAAGAGAGAAACATTTAGAGATATTTAGTAATAAACTTCTCTATTACAGTAATAATTGCTTAAAATATATTTATTTTTATTGACGTTTCTATAATAAAAAAACTGTCCTTGTTAGGAAGTCAAGTATAGGCAGGGCGTAAGAAATACCTTTTTTAAAAATTTTATTTTTTTAAATTTGACGAGGACATTTTTTTGCATGTCTCGGAACGCGCTGATAAGAATAAAATATTCTACAGGCTGAGGCATCATTTTTTTTTTCAAGTTGTCAGTTTCGGCCAGACCATCTCAAACTCCAGCATGTATTGTATGTGTGGCATGGAAAAAAAATTGAATCCAAGTTAAATGTAATTTGATAGGTAATGTAAATAGTTTCTAGGATTAAATGTAAATTATTTTCATCAAAAAAAGATATCAAAGAAGGAATCGCTAACTCTTTATATCAAACCAATAAATGTTGACACCATATAAGTTGAAATCCACCTAGAGAGCCTCTACAAGATATTTTTTACACAATTGAGACATCACAACAATTAGTTTTAACCATGTTTGTAAGTTGGCAATATGTGTTAAAGGTATTACCGTTTAGGACTTGTGTTTATTTGCCAAACAACACGTCGCGTGGCTCAACCAATATGGTCAAAAGGGTCAAGAACAATCCCACGGTGGAATTATGAGCCAAACGATGCCATAAATCGGGGACAGACGACTCACCTGTTGGAAGTAGATGTCCAGCATCGTCTGCGGTCACTGGCATAGGCGGGTCACGTGACCCGGCGCGGTCCAATGGCAGCGCCCGCCCCCATTGTTTGTAAATAGCCCGGTCCGGAACTGCAGATTCACCTATGATAACCCATCATCATTAATTCTTCATTGATAGAAGCAACAATCGGCGGGAGGATAGTGATAAGATTGGGCCAGGTGGGTGAATGCACGATACCGAGATTTGGAGAACTCGCTTGTCTTGGAGGCGGCCTCAGGAATTGGGCAGAAGATATTTGTAGGGTTAATATAGAACAGGAAGTAGTGTATCTTAGTACAATAGAACCACTTATCTGATAAGCGACTAATTTTATAAAATCACAACAAAAGTCTGTGTCCTGAATAATACAGGTAAAACTCTAGGAAAGACCAAGAATAACCATGTTTTTGGCCATGATTTCTCACGCGATAATAAACTGTACACTGCGTGCCTCGTTAACAGAGGATGAAAATGTATCATAGAACTAGAGGGAAATAGTAATATGATTGTTCTAGCACCTATATTTACAGTTTATATGGAAAAATTCTATTTGGAACATGGAAAGTTTTAGTAAAAAACACAGACGCCACGTTAACAAACCAAGATGACCAATCACACTTACAGCGCTAGAGTGGTTAGTTGGAAGTGGAAACTAAATATATATATATATATTATAACCAGGAACCTCTTATTTCTAGATTATAAATGTGTAAAACTCATTATAAATGTGTATAATTACGAAACACCTATGAATTAGGCTTATATGTTTTCTTTATTTTATTTTAAAAATTATAGTCAGTTTTGATGTAAGGATGTATTTCGACTTCACAATTTCTTACAAGGGGATGATATCTGGGCTACCAGTATTCAGTAAAAAGAAGGGGAAGTAAAAGACATTGTAACAATGCCTAATTCTAGCAGTGAGGAAAGCTGACGGCTTCAATCGTGCTATACCAGGATGTGGAGTAGAGGACAATGGGAATTGCCACTTTGACAATCACGAACCTACTTTTGATGATGATAAGCCATGCTATAAAATATTGCCATGAAAGGGGCGTCAAGAAACCAAGCATTTGGGTCGGAATAGAGAGAGAAAAAAAATTGGAGTTTAAATATCCTTGACAAAAAAAAAAAAAAAAAAAAATTACGCAAGGTCGCAAACAAAATCTATTTAAAAGTGGTATTTTGTCAATTTTTCCATGTGGACCGAAAACCCACGGCTTGAATAATGTATTTTATAATAATAATATAATGTTTCGGTGAAAAAATAGACACTTCGGCCAGTTAGAGTTTTTTTTTTTATTTTCTCAACGTTTCGACAAAAATCTTTTGTCTTCGTCAAAAAAAAAAAAAAAAAAAAACTCCAACTGGCCGAAGTGTCTATTTTTTACATAAATATGAATGCTGGCCAGGCAACCTCTATCTTCAGGAAAATAATATAATGATGAAAATACTAATTATTATATCATATATTAACGATAAAATAATTATAGATAGTTGAAACAATTTGAGTTGGTCATTCACTGGGGCAAATCTGGGTGAATCCGTGCCATTCGTCTCTGATAATATTGAAGATAGCAATAATGAAGCTGGTGGTAATAGTAATAAAATGATAATAATGCTAATAACATTATCGTGTATAATGACACAAAATCATTATTATTAAGGTAAAAGTTTAATGACGCTTAGGGCACAGGCTGTCGTCATAGAAGTGTTCGTTGAGCGAGGTTTCGTAAAGTATATCAAAAGTAAGGCTTGTTATTTATAAACGCTGTCAACTGGGAGTCTATCTCTTAGTGAATATAAACAAGGGCTTGAGATAATTCTTAAAGTGCCCAGGCTTCTCTACAAAGTGGATTTTTGAACCAATTTTGTACATTTAGTTTATAGTAGCTTGCTTCTCGTTTCATCCCTGCCTAAACACTGAGGATCCATCAGCAGAACAACACCTAATAGAGGCTGACACAGACCACGGATACTCCTGGTCTCTCCTGGAAGTGGTCGCTTATTGGAGATTGGATTGGATCAGGTCTAATAATTTATTTTTATTTTATATAAGTGGTTGTTCAAGGAGGTGGTCGTTCACCAAATAGGTATGTCATTAACGGAAAGTTTTGCTGAATTTTCCAAAAAATGGGAAATGTTGTGATTGAATTTCTGATGGTAGCCCCTGATGTTAATTGTATCAAAGACGGCAATGTGGAGAAAAGCATGGGGTTCTAAGGAAATAATCGCTATGTGAAGGTATTTCTAGAATTGAGAGCTAGAATTGATCATGGGTTAAAATTCTGTTACCCTCACTAACGCACCTTTAATTTAGATTCTTACTTGAGTGGCAACTGAATAAGTGTATCTTGAGTTTTACGTACACGCTATTTGACGAAGAGATTTTATTACCTGTTGTAGTTCTTTTTAAGACAGACGTTTAGTTCTTCCAACTTCCAGAACAACCAGGTTTAATGATATGTTTCAGTTTTATCAATTATGCCACAAATATCAGAATTGAAAGTTTTATATTTTTCACACCACAAAAATTAGGCCATAGTTTGTATCTCCTCATTGTTAACTTTGTCAAGGATTGGCCAAAGAAGGTGAAGCCTGTGATAAAGCCAATATAGCAATATCAACCTGGAGATTATAAATTGGGAAATTTTTGGAACAGATGTTCACCACTGATATAGGACACAGGTTTCCCAATAATTTTAAACCATCATTTATATACCTTTTTTACAAATATAGCGACTATTTTTTTTATTCGTAATTCACCCTCATTTTATAAATTTATCAGGGCACTTTAGATTCCGAGAAGAGATACCTTATCATTAGTAAGAGTGTTACGCAAAATTTTTCGAGATACTAATTATTCAAGGATATGTTTGAAACAAGGGGGTACTGATTGAAATTTTGCACACATTTAATGATCCAGGCTCTTCTAATATTTATTCATTGCAGAAAGGGCAGTAGAAAATTGTCCTATATCTAAAGCAAAAATCACTCAGAAAAAATAAGTTTCAAACATCTTACAGATTTAAATATTTATTTTTAAAAATATTTGCAGCTTCAGAAAGTATCAAACTTGAAAATGTATCAAATAAAATTTCTTCAGAGTGAATAAGTTGTATTCGAATGACTGTTTTAACGTTAAGTATGAACACGACAGATGTGCTCCCGTTCAGTGTGTCATGTTGCGGTGGCTGGAGTGGGCGATGAAGGAAGGCGGTTCGCCCTTGATCCCAGTAGAACCCATTCATTCATATGTCAGCCATTTAAAGAAAGGAATTCAGTGAGTTAAATTTTACGTCATGCTTTATACACACCCATTCAGGCCGCCGTTATTTGAGGACATTTGATTGCCTAGAGAGAGGCACGGTCTTTAGAAAACAAAATTGACCTGAAATATTTATAAAATGAGATTCCAACTTTGTCGATCAACAGAGACCATTGGGAAAATTTTAGGAAACTTGCCGTACTAGTGGTGAGTTCCAACATTTTCCCAATTTAATCTCCAGTTTGCTATTCGTTTGTCCACCCTATAAAACTTAATTTGTTGGCCAATCCTTCATAAGTTAACTATGATCTTATATAATCTATGGGCATAATATATAGAACTTTCAATTATGATATTTCTGGTACACTTGGTAAAAATGGAACATATTATTGAATCTCGGGTTTTCTGGGAGTTGGAGAAATTAATCTTGAGTATATATATTTTATATATAAAATTTTATAAATATTATATTATAAATAAAATTAATTATAAAACAGGTGATTCGAAACTTTTCATGTAATAAAGCGCACGTGTAACTCAAAATGTACGTATTATTCAGGTTCTTTCGGATTTTGAGCAAATCTTGATCTCCAGGGATGTCATTCTACTCTATCTTGAGCTCTTTATTTGCTGATAGTTTTAATACCAGTCAGTATTTCAATTCTTCTCTTCCGACCGCTTTCTTTCCATTCATTTACCCCCAAAAGAATTTTCTTTCCCAATTTTTCTTAATATATGTCACATTCAATTCTACAATTTTTTTTTTTTTGAGAAACTTCATCAGGCCTCATTCTTCTCCCAATTTTATTAAGATTTATTTATTCCTTACTCATTTTTTTTCTATTCTCCTCCAGATCTCCGTATTTCAAATTCTTCAATCTGCTTTCCTCTGTCTTTCCTATTGACTCATGCAACACTTCAAATCAAAGAAAATTCATCAGAATTCTCTTTAACTCTTGACTAAGCACTCTCTTCACTAACTTTTGTTTAAAACCTTCTTTACCATTGTAATTCTAGTCTTCATTTCTTTTATGCATTTGTATACATTTCTTCTTGGTTATTAACATTACTTATGTTTTCCAAGCATTGATATTCAGATTACACTCTTGACATAATCATTTATAACTATCGAACAATCTCTAAAATTCTACATCAGCATTTGCCCAAATCACCAGGCCATCTGTAATCGTTGTCTCCGAATAGATGTTGAACAGTACTGGCGATCCCTGTGTCTCAACCCCTCTCTCCTCACCATCAACTCTATCTTTGGCTAAGATAGCCATGTGCAAACAGAGCTATGAAACTTGGGATAACGATGTAAGAAGACAAACGTTAAAACATATAGTTTCCATTAGCGTTAAATTATTATTACGTCATAAAAAATATTTCTCGGAGAATCTAATTAATATAACTGAATATTTATTATATTATCTACAGAATAAATTAATTTTGGTATTATCTTACTCATCAATTTTCTCTTCTTGCCTCTCTTTTTTCTTATGTGAATTCAGGAACCTGGGTTATATAATCTCTCTCTTATGTGAATAAGTTGGTATAGATTTTGTCATCTCTTTTTACATTTTCCTTTTTTATTTTTCGACATGACAATAAATCTGTAAATGTTTACATATTTAACATCGTGAAAAAAATAGTACAAATGTGATATTGTACTGAGATAAGGTTCATAAATTGAAAAAGAAAAAAAGGCATATAAGGTTAATAAATTAATACTAATAAATTAATTAGCCCAAAAAGCGTACGTGGTTAGCTTTTCTTGATTAATCAAGAGTGGGTATTTGGCCAATTCTGGAATAATTAAAAATCAACGAGAATAGTTGATATTCATTCCGATAGATGGCGCAAGCCTTCAGCAACTTTCAGTTGCACGATAAAGAGATGCCTTTTTTTTTTATCATTTAACATTGTCAAGCAGGATTCTTAAGTGAATAATTTCGCATTGTATGTCTCTAATGTAATACACGGTAGTTGTGTATTGAATCATTACCGGGCATTATTGGAATACCACCACGCCAGATTTGAGGCAAAGCTCTGGACAGTTAGCGACTACTGAAGAGTCCTGGTGAGTGGATTAAATAAGACGGACTCGGGCGAGGTCTGCTGGCCATCTGGAGAAACAATCCAACAACCTTGGTCTCACCCACGTGGACAGAACAACGGCGGACACTCCACACCTCTATCACAGATCCCGTGGTGGGTGGACACATGACTGGAGGTCCCAACTTTCTAAAAATAAATTATGAAATTTATCTTTTTTTTTGCAATAAAAATATAAAAATTCATCTAACACACACTGTGTTTAGCGGACACATGGCACAAGAAGTTCAAATCTATAAATTTGTTGTTTTGTGTGTGTGTTTTTCTACGTTTTTATATATCATTTTTAAATGTATGTTTCAAATATATAAAGCAGCTTTACACACCCAAGATAGTGGACATTGCTGCTGTGATAGAAATGCATGGAGACATCTGAGGCTCTTCTTTGGACACGACAACAACAACAAATATATAAAGACAAATTTAGCAAGCCTAGCGAATAATAAAGATATATATATTGTCTTTTAAATAAATATTATATTAATAAGATTCCTCATTTGCTATTGTTGTTATTTCGTAAAATCTGAGAACGCTTGATTTATATGAATAAACAAATTAGTAATAATGACAGGAGGAGGTGTAATCCAGATTATAGTAAATTTAACGCCGCACTGAATCCAAAGAAATAATCACATTTTCTCTCTATAAATATTATTGAGAAAATGCAGTCAAGTTTAAACATACAATAAATAATGTACAATCGTAATAACTTTTATTGACAAACTATAAAACTTTATATATAAGAACTCCTAACAATCCTCTATATTATTAAAATTATTCAATATATCCACCTTCCTTCTGTACGCATTTGATCCAGCGTTGTTCCCAACTTGCAAAAGCACTTTGGTAAAACGCCATAAACGCCTCTGAACCACTTCTAACAGCTTGGAGTAAAATTGCATCACTTTCAAATGTTTCATCACGTAAAAAAAATCTTTAAACTTCTAAACAAATATAAGTCTGAAGACGCCAGGTCAGGCTGTACTCAGAATGAGGTATCAAAGTCCACCCATACCCTGCAATCTTCGCCAAAGTCAGGTGCGCCGTGTGAGGTCTCGCATTATCCTGATGAAATTTGATTTGGGTGTTTTTTAAGTTGAGACTTTTTGTTTCAATTGATCTTTTTAGATTTTATATTTATTTACAATACCTCTTCATGTTGATCGAATAATTTCTTTCAAGAGTGTCCATGAATATCAGCTCTTCTTGGTCCCAAAAGACAAGAGATCATGATTTTGTCCTTGGAATAGGAAATCCTTGTTTTTCTCTTTATTAGCGATGTTTTATGGGTCAACTGCATTGATTGGCGCTTTGAAAAAGGATAATAATGATAATCCAAGTCTCATCACATGTTATTACACTTTCAAACACCTGAGAAGGTTTTTAATAAGATTTTAAATCAGAAAACATTATTTATATGATGATAGATCATTGTGTGTGCATTACTTATTGGCCGGCCCATGTATGTTTATAATCGATTAATTTGTTAATTCCAGATATTGGGAACGTACACACTAAAGAATTCAAAGACATGTGTAAATAAGTCTAGACGGAAGTTCAAAGAGTTTAGGAAATGAGAAATCCTCAGCTAAACAATTTATCAACATTCTTGTGTCTTTCGAATCTGCTTTGGATAGTTAAGAGAGTGATGGACAACAGAATGTGATAGTTAACGCCAGATCTAAGACAATACAAACATAATTTATATTACAAATCTCGTATTTCCATAATTTATATAATATTTAAGATGTAAAATATATATATTGGATATCATTCGTTTTAGGCTTTGCACAATCTGTACATACAGAGCAAAAAAAAAACGAATTATAAAATTAGAGAATAACTCATAGTTCCAAACACCCAAAAGTAAATATCAATTTTTGTTATCCTATTATAATAATTATATAAGATTATAGAGACTGAATTCATGGATTAAATTTATAATATTGGCAGGGTTGAGATATAGACCCTGTCTTGGGGTCCCCCAAGAGGTGGTTTGGTGAGGCCTCTATGATCATGCAGATGTTGCATTGTGGGAAGGTCTTGACACCACCCTGGAAAAGAAGCGGTCTTGTATGGCCAGTTTTGAGCCTGGAAATACAGGTTACTGCTTTTTATAAAGAGGGAAAATTCTGACTGTCGCCTCCATGTGGTGCTCCCTGGATAGTCAATAAACGACGGCAGCTCTTTATACACATCATGGAGACTTAGGGACTAAATATCATTAAAACAACAACCACAATTATTTAGTCACCTAGCCAGAATGAGCTTAGGCAGACTTTCATTCCATACATTACATAACAAAATATACGAGATTAGGAAGTCAATAAGAACTGGCACCAGTTAGAAACAAACCATCGAATCAGCTGATAACTAACCTCAGTTCATACAGAGAACTTCAGATCATAGACAGAGATCACTGGAATGGTGGTGGAGGAGGACCGTTTTGGACGAACGAGAAGAAATGGATGCTTGGAATAAAAATTAAATTAACTTTTTACCAATAATTGTAGGATACTTCTATACTTTAGCTTGTCTTTTATTTGCTTCCCTGTATTGAAACGGATTCCTGCTGGTGATGTTTTTACAATTGAAGCGGACGATGTGATATGTACCTGACCCAAGCAACATGACCTGGCGTAGGTCGTGACCTAGCCAATTAATAAAGCTGATTGATTTATTAGCAATTCCAAGGTCCTCTGATCTTGGCCCTGAATTCCAGCTGTCGGCGCTATCCAACTTGATGGAAACTCAGATGCCATCCTCTAAATAACAGGATATCAGTTTGAGAACAATGGGCCATTGATGGAATCTAAATAGTATATCTTGAAGGTAGAGGTTGCTGTCCGGCTTTCATATTTCTTAAAAAAAAATAGCATATGTGCCTTACACTTTAATGTTTATTCATTTTTTATGTTTAAAAAAAACTAGTAAAATTAATGCAATAAATGTATTAAATATTCAAAGTCTCTTTCTCTTCTCTCTTCTTACATCTTGGATCAACTTTATTTATTTCAAATGTAAATATTTCGAAGAGGATTTTCGTCTATATTGTGGAATATAAATCAACCCACGTGATGCGCAAAAAAGGAATGTCTTAATGGTTCTAGCGCATCATGGGAAGGAAAGGTTTACGAAATTTTAATCCAAAAAGATGAGTAAACAACCTTGGCGAAATATTAATGTTTTAAATAAATATTATTGATGAGCGTTTTTGATTATTTTATGTATTTAAAATTGATTGCTATATTTCAACATATATATACAACAACAATATTTTTCCTGAAAAGGTTTTAAAACGAATCATTTTTTACCATTATGTAAAATTTTCCTGAAGGTTTTCAGTGGAGGCAATTTCAGATGTCATTATGGCTCCATATGCTCGTAGGTTTTCACAGATTCCAGCGATGGCTCTCCGAGTATTGGAAGGAAGATATTCTCTATGGCCATTTTCAGAAAGAATTTCTGATTAGGACATTGTCTGTTGCGCTAGGACAATACGAAAATCTTTGAGAACATCGCACAATTGATTTGTAAGATATTTTATCAGAACGCAGGGTCGGTAGATACAATCCCAGTCTAACCCAATTTCCTGAAAAAATCCCGAAATTGTCATCAGGGTTGGGTGGCCAAGTTACCAGGTCGTAGCATGGAATGAAGAAATACCGTAGCATGGAATGAAGAAAGAGTTTATCCAAAGCTGGCATCCACCCCGTCCAAGCTGCCCCTGCCATCTCCCCACATGATTCATCTCTAATTCGTCTTGAGCGTATTATGCCACGCCCCTACTTAATTGTATTCTTAATTCTTCTCATATTCCCAGAACTTAGAAGTAGATACGTACTTTGTTGCAAAATGGAGATTTCTTCATGTGTCAATCAAATGGTATTTTTTATTTCTTTGGACTTGTAAATTGTATAGCTTCTAAATAACACCCTTTATGATGGGATATGTTATAAACCAAAGCGAGGTAGTTGACAGTGAGTTGTTTCTTTGTGTTCTGAGATGTGGATTACAACATTGAGAGGTAGATGGCCGTGTGTTGTGCTGTCATACAAATGTTTTATTTCAACATGTGACGCCACATCAGGGTGCGTCCGGTGTTACTAAGGTAACGTATGCTCGAGAGAGAGCACATTGACATCAGTTCACAGTTTATTTAAAACTGAAAGATTTATCCACACTTCCAGTTGCAGTTCTAGTTTTACAGCAATTTTTTCTTGATATTAATTTTGTCGATTAGAATTATGGTAAATGCCTTTTGTCTGTAATTCAACCTACTATTAGGTTAACTATGTACGGATGCGGAAGACAAGGGGAACCTTGCATTATAATCTCACGAAAATCCTCAATTTTCCTTCAAAATCCTCAATGAATAGACCAACTGAAGAGAAAAACTAAGGCAATATACACTGGTCCGCAAAATTAAAGGAACAGCATATTTTTTCATTTATCTCAATAATTGATTAGAATACCCGAAATCAAAGAATTCTAACACGTATTTTATGCAAATTAGCCGGTCAAGCAATGATCTTCTTGCAGTCAGTGCATAAATATCTTAGATATTGTTGTTAATATGGGTTGTGATCGCCTTTAACTGATAGACAGGCTCTACATCGGTGACCCATACTAAGAATTAGGGAGTTTATCAGCTCCTGTGGAATCAACGCCCACTCTTGTGTTAAGGCTGTTTCTAGCTCATGAGTGTTTCTAGGAGGGGGTTGGAGGGATGAGATCCGCCGTCCTTAGTTGTCCCATACATGCTCAATGGGATTTAGGTCTGGGGATCGAGCTGGCCAATTCACCCGAGCAATTGCATGGTTTTGGAGAAAAGTGTCGACCACACCAGCCCTATGTGGACGGGCATTATCATTCATTAGAAGAAATTTTTCTCCCATTTCCAATGCTTGAGGAATCACATATGCTGCCAATATCTCGTCCCGATACCTCTGTCCAGTCAGGGTTCTTTGCCGAAAAATATGGAGTGCTGTGCGACCGCCCAAGAAGATTCCAGCCCAGACCATAAAACCTTGGCTTCTGTAGGGATCCCTTTCAACCATATTCCGGGGATTATTTCTGGTTCCTATCTCTCTCCAGACAAAGACACGACGAGAATCGCTGTTTAGAGAGAATCTAAACTCATCGGTGAACATTACACGCCTCCATTCATCTGGATTCCAGGCGACATGTTGTCTGCACCAAAGTTTCCTTGCTCTCTTTTGAGGTGGTGTCAATGGCACACAAATTATGGGGCGTCGAGCATAAAGGCCCTTCTTGTGTAGCCTTCTGCGTATTGTATCAGTTGATACTAAGACTCCTGTAGCTGCATTGAGGTCACTTCGTAGTTGCGATCTGTCATTCTTCTATTGCGACGCACAAGGAGACTCAAATAACGGTATTGATTTAACGTTGTGACCCTTGGCCGTTCTTGTCCGGGTGTTCTGGCAATATTAGCTGTCGTTTGAATTTTTTTCCAAAGCCTTGATACAACGTTTCTTGTCACTCCAAGCCATCTTGCTACTTCTGCCTGTGATTGGCCTGCTTCCATCCTTCCAATAGCTTGCCATTTTTTTTCTTGTGATAAATGTTGCCTATAAGCCATGAAAACTTTAAAAAACAAAAAGGTTCAATAAAATCTAGTGGAGCGTAAAATTAGGACGCTTTGAGAAAGACTCAGGCACGTGCTGGAGGCGGAGTCAACGTAGACGGTGGTATTTTGCATATTGGGAACAACTTTATTTGTTTTTCTGTTTTACATACTCTCTTAATTCATGGAAGCTTCTGAATATACCAAAACTTGATATATATCCCTCAATATAACTTTTATTTTTTTTTTAAATATGTGTTGTTCCTTTAATTTTGCGGACCAATGTATAACAGTGGGTAGACTGATCGCCTTGGAATATACATACACACATTCAAAATTAATATTTATTTCGAATGTATGTATATATTTGTTAGAAATACATGCAGAAGAGTTCTTAAACTCGAAAGCTTGCCAATTTTAATAAATTATAAAAGAAAAATCTTGCGGCGTATAGTTAATTAAATATTTAAAATCATTTTCTGCAATATCAAACTAATGGAATATAATGAACACCACTCTTAGGGCTGATTTACCTAAAATACAATCTTTCGCCGAGACATAGATACAGTAGAAGTAGGCTTACTACAAGAAAAAATTGAACAGAAAATTTTGAAAATCAACTCGTGCCGCGCCGAATATTAAATCTATAATACTCGTGCTGGATGCGCAGTTCAGATGCGCTGGAGCTCTTGCTATGCATAAATCGGCCATCAAAAAATCAATAATTTGCATATTTTATCGAAACGTCTTTGTATACGTTATTTCATATAAATCGGACAACTCTTTCTTTCTGCATCGATATGACCGTGGTAGACTGGTAAATGAAGAAAGACGTAAAAATCAGTAATAATAGAATCGATATATTTTGTATATATCAATACCGTGTCTTTATTTCTCTATGTCCAGTATTTAATTTGTGTACCGTCAGAATAGAACTGAAAACCTTACCTGTTATCTCTTTTACATCACTAGCCTTCGAAATTGAAAGCTATTATTGAATAAAAAGTGAATCTTTCAAAATTAATCCATGTGAGACCTTACTTCGAACGATTCTTCAGTTTCATACACCACAATTGAACTACGGCGAAGGGTTTGAATAATCTTGAGTATTCAAAAACAAGGATTTGAAACATTATTCAATTCAAGAATACTTTGGCCACTGAGAAACAGACCAGGTGAAACCAAAGTAACTGTCATATATTAGAAACTGGTCAAAAGTTTCGAAGTATGAGTAATAATACCAGCTCAGCATATAAGGCCTCTACTAATGCTATGATTGGCACAGAGTCTGCAAAAAAAAAAAACTATTTCAGTTTAAAAATGCCTCGTTCGAAAATATATGGGGCATATAGAATTGTTCTCGCGTTAAATATATATATAAATAATAATAATATTCATATATTTCTATAATTATAATAACTTTAAATATATACAACAACACAAAAAGCTTTATTAAGACCTTTCAGTCTTATGCAGATTCTTCAAGCAGAAATGTAGGATACATGTAGGAAAAACAGTTATAGTACCTCTCTCTCTATTAATGGTAATAATATGAAATAACTTTAAATTTATATATGCGTAAAAACAAGGTAAACGTTGTCAAACTATATTATTCGCGTCATATACTTTTATAACACCAGTAATTATTACCTTTGTACTTCTGTTTCACTTTTGTACAAATATCAAGGTTTTTGCGAACACAAAATAAACTGGTGAAAAATTCGAGGGCGAAGGAAATTTAAAGACTGGTCGATATCGGCTGGTTTGTAGGCCGATGGAATATGGATGACTCCTTGACCTCTTTCCCCATCTGATCATCCAGATCTTCCTTCCTTTATCTCTCCTTCTTTGGTTCTGACCTTCTCCTAGCTAATGGGGATTGTAGGTACAAAACGTAGACTTTGATTTCAGGTGGATCATCCCAAGAATGGTGTGCCTCTTCAATCCAAGACAATCGATATATCGCTATATTCTGGTGGGAAAACGTTCAGTTGGTCGGAAAAAATAATGCGGTGGATTCTCTCATACATTTTCTGTTAACTAATGATATCTGCCTTTAAAAGTTGTTCCAACTTCAAGGACAAGTGACTTCTATCCTCCTTATAAGGAGGAAGTCGGGGACTTATACCGGTCTATGCTTGGCCCCCTCCTGGTGGTCCATCCTACTAAAAGATAGTGGGACCTTGGGGACTTTTTAATAAGGCATTTTCCTCATTCCTTTTGTACCTAGAGGACGTTAATAAACCGTATAAACTCATTACGTTTCATCCTTTTAATAGAGATAGACTTTTGAAGTTGTGTTTATGGTAGATCGATACATTGTCCTACGCGGTAACAAAGAGAGCCTCTAATTCAGCCTACACCTGAGATGCAAGCTAAAAAACTCATGAAATTCAAGTCATCATAAATCTGTTTCTATCTATGAGAGAGAGAGGTCTTCCTGTAAATATTTTATATATATCGCTAATTTTTAATAATATTACTTCTCTCATTTGATTTTGTAATCATTGTCTATGATCTCCCTCCCCCCAGATGACACAGGTCAACTACAATGACGCTGATAGGACGTTTCGTCATTTTACCTTTTCATATAAAACATCTACCTGCTGTTTTCAATGCGATGGAACAATATTGAGATGGACTGGCTCATCAATTTTTACCATCGTTATAAGACAATAGGACGTTGTTTTGTATGGAATAAATCACGCTAAATAGATTCATTTATTATGTAAAGATGGCGTGCTGATATATATTATGTGTTTCAATATACATATTTGTGTGTATAGCTCTACATAAATAACACACATTACTAATATTTATACTATTTATTTTGAATTAATACACAGGTTTTTTGTGATGTATATTTGGGGATTATTAAGTTTAATTTAGAGTTTTATAAAATATCATTTATTAGCACAACAAACATTTTGGAGCAGTTTATAGAATATAAAACAAATACTTTAAATAGTCTCTAATTCTTGCACTACATCAGCGAATGCCAACGGGGTTTTAGCATTTTGTGCTTGCAAATTTTGAACTTCTTCTATATATTAAACTCATGACAAAAACTTAAGGATGTGGAAAGTCTTTAATATTGCCGGTCGTCTTTTTTTTTTTAGGAGAAAGAAGCAATTTTGTTCACACTTGGTTATTTCGTGTGTCTTCAATAAAGGTCACTGTGTATCAATTAGAGTTATTGTCTGAATCCTGATAATATATACTAAAAGGTGCAACTTCCTCGAGTTAAGTCCATGAATTTAAATATAATAGAATGCCGCCTTTTGCATTAATTTTACACATTTTCGGGGCACACTTATGTTTAAATGATGTTTCATTATATAAAGCACCCAAACTGCCTTATATATATGTGCTGATATACTCACAGTAAAAGCAGTCACAAATCCATCAAGGGTTCCCGCCTTCTAAGAGGACCAAATAACTGGTTCCAGCCAAGCCTGCATCTTCCCGCGCTCCCAAACCTGCCGTAGCCAAAGGCACACTCAATGCAGAGAAATCTGCGGTCCACATCGTGGTTATTGCAGATAACCCGCAGGCTGACCCACGGGACATCCTCAAAGCTGTCCACGCTGCCCACACTCTGCCCCAAGGCGTCTGGGCGTCTCTGTGCACCAGGGGAAAACTGGTGCTGCACTTCATCACTCCAGAGGCCATTTCTGCCGTTATCTCTGCCCTGGACAACAAGCTCGAAGGCCTGAATGTCCGGGAACTGAGGCAATTCCTCCCAAGAATCTGCCTCTTCAACGTGGAGGCGGAAACCGCGGATGAAGACATTGTCAAAGCCTTCCTCTCCACCAATGCCCTCAGCCAGCTTCCTGGAGACAAGTCTGTCCGCGTGGCACACAGATCTCCGACCAGAAATGGCACCTGCACGGCCTTCATCGAGATGGACTTGGCTTCCTTCAAGGCCCCTGGAAGACGCGAAAGGATCATTGTGGACCACGTGATCCTGAACTATGAGGAGTCTCTGTCCGCGTCTGCTACCGCTGCTGTGGCTACGGCCACAACGCCGATAGGCGCACCAAGGATACAGTCGCCTGCTTCCACTGCACTTCTGGTGACCACCAAGGCTGAAGCTGTCCAACTCTCGCCAACCCGCGCACGGCCAAGTGCGCTAACTGCTCAGCCAAGGGCCTCTGCCGACCACGAGGCAAGATCAATATCTTGCCCAACTGCCAGAGCTAGAGCTGCAAAGTTCTAGTCCTCCCGCCCTCTTCCTGCCTCCTGACCTCCGCGGAGTCAATCCGGCCTAACCTGCCTCTTCCCTGACGGAGATCCTGTCCCTAGCCTCCCCAGCCTGGTCATAGTGCTTTGTATATAAACCGCTTTATGCGGCCTTTGGGGCTTTAAAATCATCCATTTTGGTTAGCAGCCCCGTGAATAAAGATATTTCCGAATTCATCAAGGGATTCATGATCTGTACCTTGTGAACTTGGGATAACAATCAATAATATAAATCCCAAGGCGGAAGCATGAGACATCCGAGGAAGAGAAATATTTCAACATGAGCTTTCGGACCTAAAAGCTCTTTTACAGGAGAACAAAATATAAAATAAACGTTTATCTTATTTTTTTTCTTAATCTCTCCAGTAGAAAGGTTTTCATGCCCGAACTCTAGAGAGTCATAGTGAAATAGTTTTATAAGAAACTCGAACACTTGATGTTTTCACCTTAATTTTTGCTGCTTCAGTGTGTTAATTTATTGAATAATAAATCTTGTGTCTTCCACCGAGTATATTCAATTTACTGCAATCTACTTTCAATCCCGGAAGTAACTATTTTACATATTGGTTTCTCCAATCAGTACGTATTTAAATCGTCAATTCCATCAGACACACAGTAATAGAGAAAGGTTCTTTCAATACATTTCATAATGACGAAAGATAATATCTTTGTGGGGTTAATTCGAAAAAAATAAATTTAATGATTTAGTTGAAAGGGCAATTTTCATCTATATTATAGTTTATAGTCTAGGGAGGTTTGAAAAAATAAGCTATTTTTAGTTATCTATTATCTGAAAAGTATGTGATGGTCTTAGGAAGTGATCCATTGGGACTGTGAGTCTAGGGCGACGTGGGCCGGCACCACCTTGGGCCCACCCACGCCGGTCGACGCTCCTCTGACGTAACCAGGAGCAGGATGGATGTGGGTCAGAGGGTTAACTTCTCTTCTCATCAGCACCATTTAGGTAAACACAGCAAAGTCTTTCTTTGAATTGAGGTACAATTCAAATTTACCCCGTAGGATTAATATAAATGTTACGATGTACTAGAGCGCCATCTGTTATCAAATTATAAAAATATTTTAGAGGCGTAATATTCTTTTAAACTAAAACAATTTCTACTGTCCTTACTGCCTACTGTCTTTTCCATCGCAGTAAGGACAGTAGAAATTGTTTTATTTTAAAAGAATATTACGCCTCTAAAATATTTTTATAATTTGATAACAGATGGCGTTCTAGTACATCGTAACATTATTGTTCTAATAAAAGACACAATTTGATATTTGCGGAAGAGCGATTGCTCGAAGCATATTATATATTTATAATTATATTTAATTCTGCTGTCCTAAAAGCTTATGTCCATAGTTCTTCTAAAATACCCATTCCAAGAGTCTTACAACAGTCACCTATAAATGGAAGTTCCGAAAATGCAATATAACAGCGGTATGGTAGATTAAACTGGCGAAACCGCTGGGAGGGTTCACCACTGATGAGCCAGGCCCTCCCTTTAATTTTTCCATCGCAGTAAGGACAGTAGAAATTGTTTTATTTTAAAAGAATATTACGCGTCTAAAATATTTTTATAATTAATATAAATAATTAACTTTAATCTATATGGTGAGAATAATATAATTGTTTAACTATTAAAATGAATTTGCAGAGAGCAATAATTCTGTTTTACGATAAACTCAAAAACTACTGAACCAATTGGTACCAAATTTTGCATGTCGCTTTTTATAAACCTGAGGAAAATTTTTGGCTATTTATTTTTTCATTTGAAGAACTTTTCTTCTAAGCGGCGTAAATACGAGGCGAAGTAACAACACCAGGCTAATTAAGCAACCAATGAGCGTTCTGCATTTTTTAAAAAGTTGCTTGCGTAATTTTTTTGAAATATCTTTTTATACGAGGGTTACTTTTTTTTTACAAAAGTATTGAGTATTGAGAGAGAAATTTATATTACTAAGTTACGGTAAGTGCGCACAATGAAATTAAAAAAAAACTTTACAAAATTAGCCTTGCTGTATGTAAATAATGAAGTTCGTATTTGTTATTAATTTTTGTTCTGGCCTTGGTTTTTTTTATCTCTTTTTTTTTTTTTTTTTTTAAAGATCGTTTAAAATTCAGTCGCAGTCATTAGCAAACACATATGTTTGCCTAACTTCCATGTGCTCTTTTATTTTTTTACAGAAAAATATTTACATGCCAGTATTTTGGATTAATTTTTTTAAACCTATTTTTTCTTATTCTTACTGAGAGAAGATGGGCATCGTAGTCAAGATCCATCACAGTCACTCACTCAACTCAGGCAATTTCAAGGGTTAATGCGCTGGGGCGGGTACCTCGAGGGTTGGGTGGAAAAGGTGCCATCTATTATAAACTATATTGATTTTGAAACAACTAAATGGATTGGAAAAAATAATTAAATCAAATACCTAAACACTAATATAATACGATTTTTTGCCATCACACACACTTTTTGCGTGTGGTTTATCTGTTACTTCTGTATTGCTATTCTATGGCACTTCTACTATTTATTATTGATGTACTTTCAGTATGAAGGAAATTGCACTCGGGGGAATTCTCGGGCGAAGACGGGTCATTCGTCTAGTAACATATAAAAAGAAGTTTTCTACCACAAGGGAGAGTAGATTTAAAATTAATAAATAAAAAGAAGTAGCAAGAAGAGAGGGAAAGAGCTTGGAGGTTCCCAGAGAGCGTCGGAATGCTTGTTTCTGCAAGTTTCTTCATCTTTGCTCGCCGGTGCCTGAAGAGCAGTACTGTCAAATTATTTTGACAAACATTTGCATTTTTTCTGATCAGTTTTCTAGCGGTAAGAATGTTGTTTTCGGTTGTTAGTGAACCAATCTCTCACGCCTTCTCATTGGACGAATGTGGCCATGTTTGTATATAAAGGGGACTAGGGGAAAGCGGGGAGGACAGAAAGAGCGTGGATAATTTGTGTGGAGACACTTAAAGTGTTTTTCTACTTGATATTTCCGTTTCTGGCTGTTCTCTTCGCATCCCTGTGACCCCAGTCCGATCCCTACCAACGCTACAATAAAGCTAAGTACTTTTTTATTTTATTTTACAAATCGCTAGTTCTTATTTATTTCCTTTTTGTTGTTGGTGTTGTACTCTTGAGTGTACGCTTTTCTGTGTATTAAGGTACATTTAATTTAGGCCCTAGCTTATTCCTTTTTTGTGTGTTAACCCGCAAAAGTAGTAACTTTTGTCAGTACTACAGCAAGACCTACTGCATCAACTGTCACAGCCATAAAGACAAGAGTCGTTAGTAATGGAGGGGAAGGCACTGCAGGATGCTTCTGCGGCATCTGGTAGGATCCAGAGAGATCTTCACCGCGATGTATTCTTGTATATTGCAGAAGAGGCTTCGTCCTTACCTGACCTTCGCGTCAAATGCCGAGCTTGGCGCTTTAGCGCAATTCTAACTTCTCCATTCTGTGCTAATTGGGCCCAAGCTGAAATTTGGCTATTGCGTTTTTTCTAGAAAATAAGTTTAGAGAAATTCTTTCTACGCGTTTTGAAGAATTTATTTTTATTACACAACGTCCATATATGAGATTATATAAGGATATATATATAAATACAAATAAATAAATACACTGGTGTCCAAAAAATAAGAAACTTAACCAATATTGAAATTTCTCAAAAGCTAATTTATTAACAAATATAAAATTTAGTATACAAATAGTTTAAACTATGGAGAATTTGACTAGCTATATGCAAATAAAAAAAATATTCGAAATTATGAAATATGCAAATTATTACCAACATACCCAAAGCTAAGGTTTCAGATCTTAAAGAAATAAGATATCAATAGGGAGTATGATCACCTCTAACAGCTATCAAGGTCTCACAGCGAGCCCTCATACTGTTTACCAGGCTTTGGAGGAGGTCCAGGGGTAGTAAACTCCACTCCTCCAATAGAGCAGTTCTTAGCTCAACGAGGGTTCTGGGAGAGGGGTGACGAGCTCCAATACGCCTCCCTAGAGCATCCCACACATGCTCTATTGGATTCAGGTCCGGAGATCTGGCTGGCCAATCCATCCTTCGAATATTCTCACTCTGGAGATATTCATTGACTAGCCTAGCCCTATGCGGACGAGCATTATCGTCCATTAAAATTAAATTGTCACCAATTTGATCTCTATAAGGTCTTAGATAGGGCTCAAGGATCTCGTCCCTGTACCTTTGGGCAGTTAAAGTGCCCCCAGAAAAAATGTGGAGGGGTGTGCGTCTGCTAAAACTGATGCCAGCCCAGACTAAGAGACTGCCCCCTCTAAAACTGTCTATTTCCCTGATGTTACTGGGATGATAGCGGGTTCCAGGCTCCCTCCAGATGAAAACTCGTCGAGAATCTGTGTTTAAACTAAATCTTGACTCGTCACTGAAGAGAACATTGGCCCACTGATCATGAGTCCAGGCGTGATGTTCCAAGCACCAATTCAAGTGGTTCTCCTGTGAGCAGAGGTTAAAGGGATACAAACCATTGGTCGTCTCGCATAAAGAGAACCTTCGTTGAAGCCTTCTGTAAACAATTTGTCTTGAAATTCTCGTTCCAGTAGCACTTGAGAGTTCATTAGAGAATTGAATAGCTGTCATCTCCCTATGGCGCTTGGCAGTTACGACCAGATAACGGTCTTCAGAGGTAGCTGTTTTTCTTTTTTTACCAGAACCTTCTTTTCTTTTGATGGTTCCTGTCTCAATGAACTGTTTCCATATTTTGCTGACCACAGATTTATTCACATTCAGCCATTTTGCTACTTCAACTTGTGATTGCCCTGCCTCCATTCTTCCAACAGCTCTCCATTTTAAATCATCTGCTAAAATTTTTCGTAAACTCATAAAATTAACTAAGGATTAAATAAAATTATAATTGGACAATTCTTAGATGGGGTAAACGACACGCCAAATAGCACACTTATGAAGACAAGCAAAAATTTGCATATTTTCAATTTTACGAATCGAATGGTTGCGATAAATAAATTCTACGACTTAAAATACCTAATTAAATTACTTTTTAGCTTTTAGCGTTGTATATTTTAAAACATATCATTAAAAAACAAAAGTTTCTTATTTTTTGGACACCAGTGTATATTAAATATATAAAACAGAAAATTAATTTATCAATATTCATAATAAATATAATGTATACATAGTCGCGTTATTGGCGTCTTCCACCTTCCTGCTCACAGACAGGACGGGTCGATTTAGTAGCTGGCATTGGCCACTTCAAGTACAAGATGGTACTTGTGGATGGTCGCCTTCGCCACACTGGTCTTCATTTCCTCGGACCAGAGAACGACGCTGAAGAGCCAGCCAAGCCTGAAGATCCAGGAACATGTCGCAGGATGGGAGCACCTCTCGGAGCAGGAGTCGAGTGAGAGAATAGCATTTAAGTGAGAAAGTTTATTCTATTACTATTCGATGATATGTGAATGGGAGTAGTTAAGTCTCTATGGTTAAAAGATGGTAAACTCTGTCGATTTCGAGAACCAAAACTTTGAATTCCCTAACCTACACAAGTTCAGCCTCATCAGTGAATGCAAGTAACCAAACGGAGCACGGGCATCGTGTAAACGCAAAAGTTGAAATGCTTTCTACGTGTGTATAGATGGAAGAGACCTGTGGTGTATTTAGAGTAAATCCAGTGTCTAAATATCTGCCACCCTGCATAGGTAAGATAAACAATAAAACACTCGAATAACAACCATAATGGACAATCTAGATTGAGACCACCAGGATATCTGTTCGTGAGGCAAGACTCTAGGTTGGAGGTAGGTGGAATTCTGTAAATGTTAACATCGAGAATCTTCTTTGAATCAGGTGGGGGATCTCCGTCGTGTTGGTGACAGCTGTCGTGTGTCAGGGTGGTGACAACATGACTCCCCGCATTAACACGGGATCAGGGAAGTGTGAGTTTGGAGGTTTAGGGCAGGAGTCGGCAAACTGCGAGTCACATGTGGCTCTTTGGATGTGAAGCTGCGGCTCTTTATATAGTTCCATACACAAATATTATTTATGCGAGTACTATTTATTGTTGTCACGTAAATATTTTGTGGCTCTTTAAAAACTTTGAAATTTTATAAATTGTAATTTTTAACTCTTCTGACTCAAAAGTTTGCCGACCCCAGTAATATTTTGGTTAAATGTTTAATATATGTTTATAATGTTTAATATAATGTTTATATAAACATTTGTTTATATATTTTCTAATATATATTAACACAGGATACATAAATCAATTATTTTCCTGCACAAAGCCGTCGTGATTTGAACATTCTATAAATATCTCGGGGGCACACACGAGATCTTGAATACATAAAGGATCGACTAGAAGCACTTTCCCATTCTGTGATAAGAACTATTATTAAGTGGCGACGGCACTTCCTTGGCGGCCGCCATTATATTTTTAGTTGGCTGACCTGCAGATCTCTGGAGGGATAACACTTGGTGTTCTCTGTACAAACACATGCCCACAGTGGTGGATTTGGTCCAATGAGAGGAATATCGGTTTCACCATGTGTAGCCAGTATTCTTTTACTGATGTTAGAGAACATCTCCACTTTGGGGAATTAAGGATTCATTACTCATTGTTCGAAAAATCTCCATCGAATTTAACCAAGAAAACATTTTAAAAAAAGACATCTCCTGATTGTGCAACTAGATTTTGATGGCTTGCGCCATCTATCGGAATAAATATCAATTAATCGTTGCAGAATTGGCCAAATACTTTTTCTTGGTTAATCAATAAAAGCTAACTACGTACGTGTTTCGGGCTGTTGGTCCTCATCAGCGTGGTGCAAGCTGTACCTCAACAACCAAAAAAGTTTATCTTGGAGCATCCTGAAAATATCTGAATACCTGTTCAGGATGATCCAAAAACCAGCTTTTTTGGTAATTGAGGTACAGCTTGCACCACGCTGATGAGGCCCAGCAGCCCGAAACGCGTACATGGTTAGCTTTTCTTGATTGATCTAAAAAGGATAGTTGGCCAATTTTGGAATTATTAGTTGACATTTAAGGCAATAGATGGCGCAATCCATCGACACAATTTCACGATTAGGAGATGCATTTATTTCTTGATTTATCCACCTGAGCCAAGTACAATTTCACTTTT